>FR997810.1:8852383-10052383 GCA_905475355.2 Clostera curtula
GAAGTTTAAAATGTTTTAAATCCAGATTTTTATTGCAAATCGTTTTATGAAGGACCGTATCTACCCCCGGTGTACTCATAAACACTTTACTGGTGGCTCAGCAATTATCATTATCATTTCAGCCAAAAGACGTCCACTGCTGGACATAGGCCTCCCCCAAGGATTTCCACAAAGGCCGGTCCTGGGCCGCCCGCATCCACTGCTTTCCGGCGATCTTAACATTATCATTATGTTTTATGCCAAATATGTATTTACATGTAATTATCTATTAGTTATAACTAACTAATTAGCTTTCATTATAATTATCACACAAGGTTAGACTTTTAGGTTCCGTTCTGTTTATTTGTTCATTAGTGCTAAGTTCTCTAATATTAACACTTTCGTCTAACCCATACCGAAAAATTTCGAGACATCTACTTAACTTTGGTTTTCCTGAAATGTCGTACACAGTATTTGTATTAATAGTACAACGATCCTTTCGTCGTGGCTATATACATTCCTTGTACATATAATGTAAAAAAATAGTTAACCTTGATGCATAACTACTATTTATGGTTTTGGAACATTTATGAAAAATATCCGTCAGGGGTTGTGACGTATTTAGAAAACATACCGCACCGGTGTCGTAAGAGACAAAAGGAAATAATAAGATCGAAGAATAAGAGCCGCAAGTGAAGGAAAACTTGAAACGGAACCCTATGCCAACCCGTTTGGCCAGCTTGGCACAGTAGGGTAATTACCCTCCTTGTAACTGGAGGAGGCCCGACTCAGTGGGTCATTTGTGGGCTGAGAAGTAAGGAAATTATGCTATTTTAATGTATCGTATAAAGTAAAATTAATCACAACTTCACGCACATAAAAATAAATAAAACGATCAATTATTTTATATGAAAAGCAATGAAGGCGAGTGCAATTAACTACTATAGCGCAATCTATTGTGTTGCATTTCTATTGCTCCGTAGTCTATGTATTTACTGTGGCAATCCGAGATTGTGAGAGACTTGGTGGCGTCAGTCGGGCGGTCGATGCACGCCACAATAAAAGCTTTAAGGCATTCCGGCTAAGACGTAACCTTTTGTACATTTCATTATAAAGTCAAAACATATTTAAATAAACGAAATCCCTGCATCAGGTTTAACCTGTATATCAGGGGCAGTTTACATGTAATTCACGAATACATGTGACACCCACATTCGAAACAAGTGCCTCTGGTTTACATAAAGACACTTGCCCGACTAAGAATAGATAGAGTTATTCAAGAGGAAGGTTTATATATTATTGTAGGTTTATATAATATTGTAGAGAAACACTGATCAATTTAGATGTTCATCATTGCACCCGAGCGAAGCCGAGCGGGTCTCTAGTATATTATAAAGAGGAAATATGAAACGAATAAACCCAAAAATAACGGGACCAATGTTAAATAAAAAACGTTCAATCTACATGAAACAATATCCCTGAGTAACATAGACTAATATGTAAAGCCGAGATAAGCATGCTATTGAAGGTCTTGTGGACGAATCCGTGTGCAAAAGCTAGTTTATTAAAAGTTAGTCTAAACTACCCTGAAATCGATAGATGGAGACTTAATAAAATTATAACGCGAAATTGATTCTTTAGGTGTAACCGTCTATAAGCCTTTTACGTACAGTAAATTGACTTCGGGAATAATGTTTGAAAGACTACTCCCAAATATTACGTCCAACATTAAAGAGGCGGATAAACTATGGTTTAAAGATTTTTAGCTCGTACGAAGAATCTTTCTCGTAAGGGTTGTAGGTAACATTATTCAGTGTTAAAGACAATTTATCATACCTCCGTTTGTAAGGAATGATTGATTCACTCCTTTCATATTCATGATTGAATAATAAAAAGTAGGTCACCGATGATTTTTTTCTCAGCCAAACATGTAAATTTTATGAATACGCCGTTAAATGTGAATATATTTATTTATATAATCGTAAAATTGCTATCGCGCACATAAAACTTCGTATAAGTATTATTGCCAGGTACTGAACACGTAAATATGGCTCAGGTGTTAGACACACGTAAATGTGTGATCGAATGTAGAAGAAATGTCATGTTTTTGGAACATGAAACAATTCAGAAAAGTAATCTGGTGGATTGGTTATAGAAGTTGTAATATTTTTTAATTCGTTCTAATGGTCGCTTAACGTTTGACAATCGACCATAATTAATTTAAATTCTAGTTCTATACAAATAGTTATATTCTCAATTTGACCACATACTTTAACTTTAGACATAAGAGTATAATATACAGAGTTGATATGACAGAGGGGCATTAAATTACACTACATATACTATATGTGATTAGTATAAATTCGAAACGGTACAAAAAAAAATACACGTGATTTTGCATGGGGGGTGGAGGGGTTAAAAAATGTTAAAAAAACATCACGTGATTAATGGACCACCCCTAAGGTTAATAAACGATGCGTTAGGCATAAACATCTGTTAGGAAAGATACATCATGTAATGAGGCAAAAATTTAAAAAATCATTTGCGGCTAATCTATTGCTCCAATTTAATTGATGTTTGGTACAGAGCCAGGAAATGATACCTAGTATAGGCAGTTAAAAAAATGTCCCTATCGACATATCAACCCTGTATGCTTGTGTGTGTTAAATATATGATAGTGAGTGTAATGTTTTTTATTTTATTGAATTTTTGATGCATAATTTTAAAAAGAAATAGTAATCTCCACTGCTTCTCTATATAAACCATATGTGAGGGAAATTTCATACTCCTGCGTCCGTGCAATTTTCGTTAAAGAGGTACAAAGTTTTAGTGTCGCGTATTAATATAGGTATAATTTTTCATTAGAAAAGGCTTTTAACACATTTTGACATGTCATGCTTATTGTGCCAACTATGTGTGAAATGTCCAAGGATATTTATTTATTTAATGTAAAAAAAATTACATAAAACATATTACATTGAACCAAATAAATAAAACGGTTCAGTGTGAAGTCGCCCAGACATTTTATAAGGTCCTGACAAGGCGGTTGTTAGATTGCACACGTGACCAGAAGTCTGCCCTTTTTTCGCTGACCGAATAAGCACGTTTGCAAAGACTTACAGCGCTGAGGAAACATTTTCTTTTTTAATTGGATAATTTTTATTTTAGTGTCCAGTCTCTTTTTCTTGTCTTATATTAATAGTTTTTTGCTAGGTTTAGACATACCTACTTAGTTTATAGTTTTTAATATTGTATTATTATTTTCAAGTAAGTGAATAAATAAACATCTGTAAAAACCCAAAATATACAAAACTATCATAATTTCTTATTTTTATTCGCCATTTTCCAATTTTGTACAAGTGTCGACAACAAATTCCTTTCTTTCTGAAACTTAAGCCATAAATCCAGGTCCCTCGACCACGGACACTGCGAAGTGTTTGAAACATTTCGGTTAAAACAACGCTATCTAAAACCCGTTACCGGTCATTTAACACAGCGAATTGGGGGTGAATCTATGCCTAATTCGACATATATCTTGTACTTTTTATCAAAGATACTGCAGCAGATACCGACACAAATGGACGTTTGCAACACCGGATGTCACTTACGCGTTGCCGACCCTGTAAAACGGATAAGCATGACGCCGACAGATTTTGTTGTTGGAAATCTTCATGGATCTACCTGATGGGGACTTATCGGGATAAATGGGACTCCTGGGCGCTAACTCTTGGAAATTAGCGCCCCGATATACCCATTAAAATCAATAGCGTTCCTCGACAGCCCACTTCAGAGCCACTGGTTAAGTTAATAAAAATCAAAATGATTTTGATGAAATTGACTTGGTGCAGCACTGATTTTCAGCTCCAGCCCGGAAACCAGAAACTAAACAAATTATAAAGCTAAACAGAGTTTAAAAAGTTTAAATTATAAATTATTAAAACATTTCTCAATTGAAGGCGTAATGATAAAAACAGATCAAACAAATCCATGGATATCCAAATCCATATCCAGAAGAGCCGGTGTGAAACTCCATGGTTGCTCTTTTAAATAAAAGTGTTACAACGATGGTGGTACAAATAATCGATGTTGGTCCATGCACCGCAATGTTGGAAATCATGCTCCCGTAGCTCTTGGGGTCTTAATTGTATATTGGGACACTACTAATCAAGGCATACCAGGGTCACGGACAATACTGCCCAGTCGGATGGAGTCTACCCATGGGTTTAGGTGGATTGGTTGGTATGGAGCTACCGTCTGCTCGTGCCTTGGAGTCCATACTCGAGCTAGTCACTAACAGTCAGTAATAGTAACCATGCAGTTCTTCCACTTAAAAAAAAGGCTGGGGTTATTTAGTTGCCTAGTGAACAATGTGGAAGGCAATATATTTGCAGCTAAAGCGTCGCTTGGGTCTGCTAAATGTTGGATGGGTATCCTCCGTGTTTCGGAGGGCATATAAGACCGCCGATCTAGGCTACCATTCTATCAGCCATGTCAGGTATGGCATTTTCTATGAAAAAATACTCAGCTCATAAATGACCCACTGTTGTACCTCATACGGTTAGATAGGGGGTAATTAGTCTACTGTGCCACGCTGGCCAAACGGATTGGCACAGGGGTTATATCGAGTTTTCCTTCTGGGTGATCTGCGTCTTGCGTTCTTTTAGTCGCCATTTACGACACTCTCAAGATCGTATGAGTTGGTGACATTGTGTATTCTAAATCCGTGACCACAACATCAGTTTACCTTTGTTAATTCATAGGTCAGGGTTATTACCAAACAAAAATGTTTGTCCGGATTATCACGCTCTGCATAATGCCTTCACATTTTACCTCCGTGAGATTACCCGAATGATATTATCATTAAGTGGTGCTGTATCTGCAAAGGTGCTGACTTTTTGCCACCTTTTGCGTTATCTCCCTGCCCTTGTTTTAATATTTCATTCTTTATCAGCTTAATACTTTTATCCCGGTCGCCACATCTAAATTAAGTTTGTGATGAAGTCAGATGTTTTTTTCCATAGTGCAGTGTTTTCATGTTCTTTACTTAGCACGAAAATTCAGTTCTATTTACTCCATTTGGCTCATCTGAGATTTTTGACACTTCATTTTACATTTAGAATTACCTCCTGTTCTACAGACAAGAACCGGCGAGAAACTCTGTAATTGCTTTTTTAATTTGCCATTTTGCGCTCATGCCTTTATCCTTTATACCTAAAGGTATAGGAAAGGATATAACACCCGCTAATTTCAAAAATATGACGACACGGTTGGCGCATTGGTATAGCGATCGACTGCTGCGCAGCATGTCGCGGGTTCGATTCCCCGCACGGAAGAAATATTTGTACGACCTACAAGTATTTGTTCCGGGTCTGGGTGTTTTCTATCTATAATATGTATGTAATTACAAAAAAAAAAGCATTAAGCCGCAAGAGGAGAAAAACTTGATATGAAACCCTGTGCCAACCCGTCTGGCCAGCGTGGCACAGAAGGCTAATTACCTTCCATCTAAACGGAATAGGTCTGACTCAGTAGTAGGTCATCTATGGGCTGAATAGTAGTAGTACTTTTATAGACCTGTACAATAAGGTCGGTAATCGGGAAAATACAGCATTTGCTTAATTTCTGATTTGAGCACGCGGAGTTACTCTCAGTGCTTGGTGAGTGACTCTCACCTCCTTAATGAATACAATTATCACAGTACCTACGCATAATGTGAATATTGAAAGCAGACTATTACGCGACCTTTGTGACAAGCAATTTAATGTGGCTCATGAAACTTTTACATGAAATACTTGATTTATAGAGTCGATATCCATACTAATTAATTATTAATTTGAAAGTGAGTAACCAAAGCTCATTTTTGTACATAGCCAAATATTATCTAATATTTTTGGATTTTGGACGTTGTGAACGGAAGCGGTCGTTGAGAAGTTGAAAAGTGAAATTGGAGTTCTTTTTTGGCAGTGTCTTGAATGCCTTTGACCCTATCGTTATGGAAAGCAACGCCAGGGTCTATGAAGGATCCATGGAGCAGGCAGTTCAAGGAAATACCCTGTCAGGCATCAACTCTCACATACACACGACGAAAAACAGTAAAACTGCTTAGCGCCTTAGAGACTTAGATGAGAGGGTGGTAGCTAGCCGGGTGGACCATTATTATATCCTCCCTTATTCTTAGAAAGAGGCCCTATAAAGTTATTGTGAATTACTAGGCACACACCGTACTTTCAATAAACTTTCCTTGTATTCTTGTTGAAGTGGTGTTTTCATATAACTCCATTGCGATATAGGTTGAAGCTATAAAAATGTAGGACACAGGCCGCGTATGTGAAACCACTTTTACGGTCAGTAAAGTGAGCTGGCCACTAATTGGTGAACAACGATCGTATAAAATATTAAGGTTCCTTAAGTATCAGAGCTCGAGGTATTTTTGTAAGAAAATTGTCACTACCCCATTCCATCCTGAGGTTGTCGTAAGAATTAACAACAGAAAATAAAAACGCCGATAAACCTATTCGCCCCCTTTTGTCACCCGTCTGGGCAGCGTGGCAAAGTACGCTAATTGCCTTCCATATCAGTTAAGGAGGTCCGACTCAGCAGTGGGTCATATTGTTTTGTTGATTCTTACGACACCCTCAGAATAGAATGGGGTGGGGACACTATATTATGTTCTTAATCCTTCTCATAATTAAGTTATCATGACTCTTTTAGAGAGCGCCCTGATGACAAAACTATTTTGTGTTTTGTTTTTTATTTCTAACTAAATAATTACCGATTTTCCCCCTACATGGGTCCTGGAGAGTAAAACAGTTTTATTTTACTCGTAAAAGACGTTCAGACGACGCAGTTTTATTGTTATTTTACAACATAGAATGGACTATCAACAAAATTTTTCAACCAACCCATCTTGAGGGTGTCGTAAGAGGCGACTAAAAGAACCCAAGAGGCAGATCACCTAGCCAGAAGACAAGGAAAACTTGATACAAACCATGTGCCAACCCGTCTTTCCAGCGTGGCACAGTAGGCTAATTTCCTTCCATGAATTTGGAGGAGGCTTGGCTCAGTAGTGGGTCATTTATGGGCTGAAACGACAAGTATTAAATAGTGTAACAATTTGTCACTATTTGTTTTATATACGAAAAGTTATTGTTGAATATACTGATAAAAAATAAACTCAATTAATTTTGAAAAAAGAAAATGTTTGGTAGATTTTTATTAACAGTAAAAGAATCATTGATTTAAAACCGTAGGCAAGCTTATTTTCCTTAAAAACACTTTTAAAGCTAACTACTTCGCTGACTTCGCAAACTGAGACGTAAAATAAGATATTTGTGAATAAAATAGTTTGTAATACCAAATAATGTTATCAGAAAATATACAGCTTTAATAACTAAAACTCAATACTTTTAATTACACTTTATGAAGTGGATCGTAAGCTTGTAAAACACGCACGTGCATACCATTATATTTGAGTACTACGAAAAATATTATACAATTTTGTATGTGTGTTTTATGGCACTGTTTTTATTACGATGTGGGTGTGACTGAATGACGTTAATATAAATATGTATTTTGCATTCTAATGTTAAATATGAGTTCGTAAGATAGACAAAAAAATAAAAACAATACGAAAGCAAGACAAAAAATATTCATGAAAAAATCAAGCTTTATATAAAAAATGAGAACTGAAATCATATTGTCAAAACTTTTTTTATTAAATACCCAAATTGGAAGATTTTTTCAGTCTTGGTATCTTTGATTATGATTTTTCCCGTTGCGATGTTAAACAATCACTTTAAAATGTTTTATACGGTATAATTTCAAGACATTAGCACTCCGAAATCAACAAAAAACACTTGCGACCCGAGTTCTGAAACGTAACTATTTTAGAATTTCAACAACAAAACTGAATACCGAATGACACGTACTCGATTTCAACGATTTTGACAGCCGGTTGCCAAGATGCAACATCTAGTACCGCCGTATTGTACTGTTTTGTGTGTACTGTAGACACTAGAATTCTAAACGATAGTCTCTTTGGGTGGACTCAAAGGTGTCATCTCGGAAGGTTTTGATCAGTGATATTAGTACCGAGCGGGGCGCGAATGCTGTACTACCCCTTGTACAGCGAGTTACCAACTGAATCACCCTTGGGCCGATGCCTCCGCCCAACACAGAGCGCTTGCTCGACGCGCCGTCAAATCAATTCACAACCTTAACTACATCTTGCCAGAGTGCAAATCAGCAAGAGCTATTGTTTGTGGTGAAGAAGATTCGTGCTTCGGTTCGTATAAGCGGCCAATACGCATGTCCACAGTTACGTATGGATGTGTATTTGTAGAAGGCATAGTTTCCTTATACATACGGATTTTCTCGAGTTCAAGGACTTAGCGTTATCTCTTTGAGTTTTTTGGACGTTGGATCTCAATGATTCGGATACTTTGTCTATGATAATAGTATGGGCTGAAATATTTTTCATCCAATATCATATCGGAAAGAATTTTATGTATTTAAATTGTATTTGCAAAAGTGTATAGTATTGTAAGCTTGTGACGGAAGTTCGCAAACAAATATATATCAGACTGGGTTATAGTTAAACGCAATAAGGAGGTTTTAACCGGAGTTTTTGATCGATGCACCAAACATACTTTTTAAATACTGGTATATTAAAATAGTATATTATACATATTAGTAGTTTACGTGATTGCAGAGTTTGTAAGTTATCATTTAATTGAAAACAAAATTCATGGAAGTCAAGAAGAATGGAGATAAATAAATGTTTACTTGGCAAAATTACATAAATGATTTGCATAATGTTATTAATATATCAGTCAAATTAAGAGATAAAGTACCTAACCCTATTAACGATAACAAGCGTGAAGGTACATTTATTAAAGTAAATAATCCCTGAATACATTTTATGGTTAATAGCAGTCATTATTCCTTAACGTTACCACATTACATTATTTACAAATTAACCCAAGCTAATTGTGGTAAACACTGCATTTAACGATAACCCTAATTCCTTTATTTCCTAAAACACACCCATAAAACTTGAAAATACTAATTAAAATTCTTTATCCGCGTTCCTTTGGAGTATGGGGAAAATATTATGGAAAACACGACAAGGTCAGTTTCTAAAAAGGCGACCACGCTACGTGCATTTATTGACAAGCCCATTGGCCTCACAAGCTATCCTCGATTGGCCAGCGTGGCATAGTACGCTAATTACCCTGAATGTAGTTGACTCAGCAGTGGGTCATTTATGGGATGACAAGTAGTAGTCATCATTTCAGCCAAAAGACGTCCACTGCTGGACATAGGACTCCCCCAAGGATCTCCACAAAGGCCGGTCCTGGGCCGCCCGCATCCACTGCTTTCCGTCTAACTTAACCAGGTCGTCAGTCCACTGTGTTGGAGGCCTACCAGCACTACGCCTTCCGGAACGCGGTCGCCACTCGAGGGCTTTTCTGCCCCTTCGGGCGTCGGTCCTGCGCGCAAGTAGTAGTAGTCAAAATTATTCCTTTAGTTCTCCTTTTGCCAATCTCCGAATGTCAAGATAGAAGGTCACAGTGTTGTACAGTTGATCAATATTAATGCCTACCACCGCCGAAAAGGCCTTATTATGGCGCGAACCTTTCACCGTAATGAATATTTCCTTAGTTATGTGAGAAAGTTACGTAGTAATTCTCTTGGTTTTATTTCCAGGAGCAATTGTGTTCTGGTCCGATTTAGTAATTATGTATAGTGGAAGTTGTGGTGACAGATTTAAAATACATAGTGTCATCATCCTATTCCATCCTGAGGGTATCGTTAGAGCCGGCAAAAGATATGACGGCTGATAACCTAGCCTCAATAGAAGGAAAACTTGATTTGAAACCTTGTGCCAACAAGCATGTCACAGCAGGCCAATTACCCTCCTTGTACTGGGGGGAGGCTCAACAGAAGTGGGTTATGCATGGGCTAGGTAGTAGTAGAAGTAGTATTTATTATGAAAATAATTATTTTATACGTGTTAAGGCTTAAAACCTCATATTACGCAGCACATGGCACTGGCCACGTAATTTTTTATATATTTAAATTCGATGTTCTTTTGTTTTATCGCATTATCCCTGTAAATATGCAGAAGATTAAATGTATATTTCTCTGTCGATAATTATTTTATTACTAGCATGATTACTAAAAGTATCATCAATACGATAACCTTTATCTTGTGACGGAAGTATATATCGATTTAGTGTTTTTTTTTAATTAAAAAAAAGAAGAAATAATTGTATAAATAAATCTAGTTATATCATTTAATTAAGATACATACGTATACTTGGGTAACAAATGGAATAGATTCTATTTATTACCCAAGCATGATATATTCAATAGAATGTCATTCCTGTAGTGTGTACAGTATAAATATACCAATTCAAGTTATATTCTAACTAAAATGAGTTTTAAATTACAGTCACATTTATGTTGGACAAAACATCTTTTTCTTTCAATTTTGCGAGCAACCAATAAATGTTCCGAATCACGCTGGAACATTTATTTTTGGTCAGAAGCAAGGAATAAATCTTGTAAACGTATTAGTTTCTAGAACAAAACACAAAATGGATGGAAGAACAAATTTATTGTTTCCCATATTATTCTTTTTTATTTTACATTTGTAAAAAGTACATTTCTCAGTTGCGAAGCATGATGCAAAAATAATGCACATGAATGTATTAGTAAAATAAATAAATATGCAGTATCAAATACATTCAGTTTTACTTATACGTGCGGTTTTCTTAATGCAATAATGATAATAGTTTCTGACTTGTGAATATTTGGTGAAAAACCAAAAACACGTCAACCATTTTAATTTCCAAATGTAACAGTTACAAAAATATTATGTAACTGCATACTTAGTACCAAAAGCGCTTAAATTTCTTATAAAAAGTATCAAATGGGTGCATGAATTGAATTAATCTTGATTCACTTCTATATACAATCAATTCCATTTAACGGTTTTCCCAAAGGAAAACTGTTTCTACTACGCCGATACAAATATTACATGTTTTCATTTTTCTTACTTTTTCAATTTCACGGACAATTAATATAAAAGTAGCTATGGGAGATTTTGAACATAAATAAGTAAAATATGATTAATGTATCCTCACTAAAACATCTTTCAATGTCTTTTCAGTAACTCATTTATTTTATTTAAGGGCATTTTTTAGGTTATGGTCCGGGAACGGGATCTATATTATCTATAGATATATTATATTATCGATAGAAAAGATAGTAAGAGGTATCTGATTTTAAGGATCAGAAATAAACAATAAGGGAAAGTAATTAACCTTTCTAAAGCTATAACTTAAATAGATATAATAACTAAAATGACACCGGTGTGGCCTACATTACTTATATGGCAGTAATAGACGTAGGAAATATCACCGTCAGCAAAATGAAATTGCGGAACCCTTAGAAATCATTAAAATCAAAACGCTTTGATTTTAACAATGCAGCAAATAATGATACATCAATACTACATTTTTTTAAATATATTAACGTTTCAAAGTTCATCTACAAACACAGCCCGAAAATATACCGAAATTCATTATTTACAGTGGTATGGAATGGTCCACATTGCGGCGTGCCAACTGGCTTAACCACAAAAACTAGCTCAGCCGGTAGCATCCTGATTTTGTAGCGAATCCGGCTTGTGGCTCCGCTGGCCAGGAGACACGCCGCTTGGATTCCAATCCGGGAAATTAATGTTCAGTTTTATTTTATTTCTGTGAGCAATACTGAATTATACAATATGGTATAAGTGGGCTTGGCAACGTATGACCTAAACATCTATACTAATATATAAAGCTGCAGAGTTTGTTTGTTTGTTTGTTTGAACGCGCTAATCTCAGGAACTACTGGTCCGATTTCAAAAATTCTTTCAGTGTTAGATAGTCCATTTATAGAGGAAGGTTATAGGCTATATTTTATTTTCAAAAGAATTAGGGATCCGTATGAAAATTGCGGTTTTGTAACCCAAGGTGTAAAATCGAAAACCTATTTATGCGTGCGCTGCAAAAACGATTGACAATAGAACAAAATGAAGTACTACGAGTTTGTAGGTCTTATTAAAATCTACAAAAAAGTCCGAGAGCACATATCTAACTATCATAGTTTAGTAACAATAACCACTTTTATATTCATAAAAAAAATGCATAGAGATAAGCACGAAGTCCACGCGAGCGAAGCCGCGCCCAAAAGCTAGTCACAAATAAAACACGCACCATAATAATAAGTCTGTGGTTATTTAAAAGTGTAATAAGATATTACTTATTAATCTTCCTGGCACATTTCTCAATTTAATTGGGGTCAGTACCGGTCAAATCTGGTTTTGATAACTACCAGTATTTTGACTTGACTGCCTCGTTGGTCTAGTGGTTAGATGTGCTGCCTTTGGATCAACGGGTCCCGGGTTCGATTCCGGGGTCGGCAAGTGTCTTTGTCTAAACCAGAGGCACTGGCTCGGAGTCTGGGTGTCATTTCTATCTACAATATGTATGTATTTACCAACAAAAAAAATGTACATAAGTAGTTTATCATCCATCTCGTTACCATAACACAAGCATTAAGTTGCTTAACTTGGGACGAGATGGCGTTGTATGAAATGTCCAAGGATATTATTATTATTATTATTATTTATGGTTGTATCACGTGGTTCGACGAGCTGTCACTTTCACGCTACTGACTACTTTTAACGACTGTCATACCATGGGAGCCGGGACTTGATAGCATTACATGTTCTCCAAAACAAGGTCCTCCAGATGTAACAAATAATGGACATCCATCCAAAAGCTAGCCGAGGTAGTCGTTACTTACCCTGCAGATTTTATAATTTCAAAAAAATATAATTCTATCTACACCTGCACAACACGTGAAAAGATCTGATTAATACACTTCTACTACTCAGCCCATAAATGACCCACTGTTGAGTCAGGCCTCTCATCACAGGGAGAGTTATTAGCCTGCTGTGTCACGCTGGCTAGACGGGTTAGCACAGGAGATCCCGGGGAAACATAGGAGATCCCGGGGAGACATAGGAGATCCTGGGGCGGGGTACGGGGATGTCTCGCCTCACACGGGATCTGAGGGGAAGCGACGTCCTGCCGGGTGCTCACGGCAGGACGTCGACTGCTCGTAAGGAGCCTGAGGAGAGGAGGAGGGCCTCCTCGTCTGCGGCGGCGTGGTTCTGCATCAGATCCCACAATGCCGCAACAGGACGCGAGTTGGAGCACCCCGGGGAGGTTTAGTGGGTAGGCCCCCACTATGGGGGAGAGTCCCACACTCCCCTCGCTGGCCATCCCCGTGGCCGGCGAGGAAGTCCATAAAGGATTTTACCACGGGCGATAAAAAAAAACAGGGTTTCGTATCAAGTTTTCCTTCTCTCACGACACCCTTAGGATGGAATGTGGTGGTGACAGTATGTATTCTAAATCCGTCACCACACTTGCTATAACAGCTTGCTATAACCAACATGAAAGGAGTAGAGCCAAAGTCGCTGCCAACGCAGTACACAATATTTATATTTATTTATAACTACATATATATTACCCATATGTAAGTTTTAGTGGGTAACCCAGTTGCAACTCACCATCTTTTCGCGCTTGTGGACAACCGTGGGGTATGTCCCAGCCCAGTCTCTATAAAAGGTTTCTTCCACTATTAAAATTGGCCTAAGGTAAATAACCAACAAAGCGTTCCAATTTCCAACAAATCACGTTATATAGAATTAATATTTATATTCGAAAATTACTGAACTCAAAAAACCGGCCAGTTATGAAAGCACCTTTAAACGGAATCCTTTTAAAGCTACCAAATTTCCGAGCACGCATAGCTGTCGAAGTCCAGAAACAGGAAAGCGTTCATTTTATTACACAAAGCCCAACCCAAGTGAAACATTTCCACTACACGAAATAAAAATACAATAAGCCTAGCTGCTATTCAAAATTAAACTTAACTCCTCTACAATTACAGTCTCAGTTTGCGCTCTACGAAAGCGGTTAAGCCTTTTTTGGTTAGGTTATGAATTTCGGCTGCAAAAGGTATTAAAACGGTTTGCATTAATTGTTAGGTTTTCACAGTTCGTTTATTGGCGCAGAATATTCATTTTCGTGACGTTAATTAGCCAGTTGTCTTTAAAAATAAAAAACCCAGAGTTTATTACCATTTGGTGTCGTCATAAAACTATCCCGATGTCTCTGTACTGCTATTCCAAAGACGTAATTATTTACAATGTTAAATATCGTAACTATTACTATACGTGAAAATATCATACACAGGCAATATCATACTATACTTTAAAAATGTTACATTAGAAAGAAAGTTTTTTTTTTTTTTTTAAAGTAAGTAATATTAGTTGATTTTAATTTTATTCGTATAGATAGTTCGTGTGGTGACGTATTTAGAATACATAGTGTCACCAACCCATGCTTTAGTAAAAGCCGACAAAAGAAAACCAAGACAGATAAAATAAAATATCATCCTATTTAAAATATTTTAAATTAAAATAAATAAATAAATATCCTTGGACATTTCACACAACGCCATCTCGTCCCGAGCTAAGCAACTTAATGCTTGTGTTATGGTAACGAGATGGATGATAAACTACTTATATAATGATTTTTTTCTAAATACATACATATTATAGATAGAAATGACACCCAGACTCCGAGCCAGTGCCTCTGGTTTAGACAAAGACACTTGCCCGACCCCGGAATCGAACCCGGGACCCGTTGATCCAAAGGCGGCACATCTAACCACTAGATAATATGAATAAATGTATTAAAGTTTTAGAATCCATCCATCCATAAGCGTCTTGTAAAAGCCGAAAAATGGAAATGAAAAGGTTGAAAACCTAGCCGCAAGCTAAGGAAAGCTTTATACGAAAACATGTGGCAATCCGTTTGATTGTATGGAACATATTCGAGTAATCTTACTAATATTATAAACGTGAAAGTTTGTAAGTATGGATGGATGGATGGATGGATGTTTGTTACTCTTAAACGTAAAAACTACTCAATGGATTTTAATGAAACTTTACAATAATATAGCTTATACATCAGAATAACACATAGGCTACAGGTTATAAAGATATTATGTGAATTACAACAATATAAACAAGTCGAATTAAAAATTTCTAAGTGTCAAATTTTCGACCATATTAAACTATAGACAACATAACGTTTCGCTGTCAGTTGCGTTTTGTTAAAATAGGTTTTATAGGACGGGATAAAAATCTCAGGAATCCTATGTCCAACTTTCTTTTTGTTTTAAATATATATAATGCGCAGCAAAGTTCGCCGTGTCAGCTAGTTGCAATATAAAGTATAATCACATCGTTCTACAAATATTTTTGGTTTTTAAAAGTTATTTTCGAAGTCCAACATCGTCTTTGAAATCTGCTTGTTACCAGAAGATAATAACCCCTACTGATATTTTAAAAGCGTGCTGTCTACATCTCTTTGTTTCCATCAGACAGGATTTCGTCGGGTTCTTGGCCGATCTCATTGTATCGCCTTAATGCAATATTTATAAACTAGAAACGTTTCTAGAAACTCGAGAAAATCGTTCAGAGGGAGCTTTGAAAATATTAAAGCAATGCTATACTGTATTTGGTAGGACCAACAATTCAGGAATTAGCTATTAACTTTAAATTACATGTTTGTACACACTTCCGGCGATATGGTTTATACATGGTGCGGGGGATTCGTTATATTTTTTAATTTACACATTGTAAAAATGAATAAATCTCCGTAAAGAGACTGAGATTTAAAAAAATACCTTTACCTTAATCTGTTGCTTTATCAGGAGAAAAGAGTGAATCAGATAAATATATTTAACGTGTAAATTACACTCATACTAAGCCGTGTGGGGTGATGTTAGTAAAATGTAACGTTATTATTATTAGAAATGGTATAATCCAAATTTGCGCTTGGATTAGTTCAATCGATTTTGGATTTAGAATACACAGTGTCAGCACTCCATTCCAGCCTAAGGGTGGTGTCGTCAAAAATGTACAAGGCCAAAAACCAAGCTACAAGAGAAGGGAAACTTGAAACAAATAACTGTACCAACCGCTCTGGCCAGCTTGGTACAGTAGGCTCTTTACCCTTCATGCATCTCGGAGCAGAATGTCTTATTACATACTTCACAATATTTCAAACAATATCTCAAACAATATCAAAACTGTTTATACTTAAATTATTATAATTGTTTGCATTTTCTAGATGATAAAAATCATGCATCTTGTTATATTAGTTACAGCATTTTGCGGTTTACTTTTAAATTTCTTGATGTTCTTCCATAATAATGTCTTCGAATTTTATGAACTGCTAGCTGTACCCTGGCCGCACAAATTCTCTTTTTTTTTGTTCAAAATCCATCCTGTTTCATGCACAACAATGTCATGGATATCGCCACATGATCAAATGCGTTGTTTACGATTCTATGGACATACAGGTAAACATTCACATTAAAAGAAGAAGAAGATTACCGCACTCATGAATGGACTATAGTTTAAGGTGGATGCTCCAGGGTAGCCCGCGAAATTCAAATTTTCTTACGTTTTTTTGCAATTTGCAGGGCAGTGCTAGGTTGTATGATGATGAACATTTGATTCGCGGCTGTAGAAGCTCATAAAGGTGCAAGAATGAATTTGACGTTGATAAAGTTTTTCTTGCACCTTTATAAGCTTGGAGGGTTGTATTGATGATTTTGATGATTATAATTCTATAAATATATACGTCTTACAGCCGCGAATAAAATTTTAATCAACATACAACCTAGCACTGCCCTGCAAATTGCAAAAAAACGTAAGAAAATTTGAATTTCGCGGGCTACCCTGGAGCATACACCTTAAGAATGCGAGAGTATGTTTTTTAAATTTTATTGTACTTCACAGCCATTCAAAGTTTCGAAACTATTTAAAATAAGTATTAATTTAACAGAAGCCTCACCTCATCGTGTTAGTTAGAGGTGCAAAACAGCGCCTACGTCAAATGCGGGGTCTGTTTATGAATGTTTTGTTCTCACACTTTGCCTCGGTTAAGTGACCTTTTCCCATTACTGAAAGAACACAACACAACCCTTTGTGCAAACGCTGCGATGAAATTATTTCATAACAAGCGGCGTAAACCGTTTTATGGTAGGTATGCCCATTACTTTCATTTTACGTTTCAATTATTATCCACGGCGGTCGTTTGGTGTGGTCACTCTTTCAAAAAATGGTGGTGGAAGCGGTAAAATAACGTATAACTGATAGGCACTGCCAACATTGTTGTTTCAGTTCACAGTGCTACTGTAAATAATGTGTTATAATCATAATATTTATCTTATTTAAGCTTTAGTTGTTCTTTAAGGCAATTAAATTTTGTAACTACAAATAACCCTTTTTTTTTAAATAATTTTGTTCTGTCGCTCATATGTTGCCTACCAATGATGTTAATTACTTTCCTTCCACTGTATGATCATTAAAGCGGTATTTTTTTTGTGCATTTAAATTTAACTTGCTATAAATAAATAAATATCCTTGGACATTTCACACAACGCCATCTCGTCCCAAGCTAAGCAACTTAATGCTTGTGTTATGGTAACGAGATGGATGATAAACTACTTATATACATTTTTTTTTTGTAAATACATACATAATAAAGATAGAAAACACCCAGACCCGGAACAAATACTTGTAGGTCGTACAAATATTTCTTCCGTGCGGGTATCGAACCCGTGACATGCTGCACAGCAGTCGATCGCTCAACCACTGCGCCAAAATGATATACTGACTGATACTGACTCTAAAATGTTCCAATCCTGAGCAAATACTTGGATTATTGCAATCGTGTGCTTCTTCGGACCAAGAGTGGCCCACCAAAGGTATAGTTGTCTCTCCATTTACGTCTCAGGCAATCTATTTATTGCAGACTAATAATCACTTATCAAATTCAAAATTTATAATGATGTCTTAATCTAGGTGACAGTTGTCTTCAAAAGTGACAGTTCTCTACATCCTATAATTTTGTTTTATTGTTAACGTTCTCCCGTGACCATGACTTCTACAAAGTATTCGAAATGTTAGGAAATAAATAAAGTAAAATGCACGCGATAAATCCATTAAAAGTGTTTAATTTCACCATTATGTTGACGCGATTTAATACAGGGATCCAGTGGGTTCAATATATCATCAAAGCATGCACAAAATGTATATATTTTATAGTATAAGCTATAAAACGGATTATTGGTTCAACAGTAATCTCAGAGAATTGGATGCGCATTCCATTCATTTCATTGGATGCAATTTTCTCATCGGTTGTTTCAAGATTGTTGTAGCTTATTTTGATGACACTATTTGAAATAATCTTTCTCTCAAAAATAAAAGATATTGTGAAAATTCTATTGAATATATCAATATTTTTTAGGTTTATACTTCAGTCACCCTAGAATAATGTAGGTATATTCCGAAACTTGGCCTAAAAATTTAAAAACATAGTATTTTTTTTATACCAATAAAAACAAGATGTGTTGAGTGATGTCTTGAGTGACTCAAGAGGAAGGTTTATATTATACATATGTATGCATAATGTTGTAGAGAAACACTGGTAAATTTAGAGGTTCATCATTGTACCCGTGCGAAGCCGGGGCGGGTCGCTAGTCTCTATATATAATTTTAATCTTGATAATTTATTGTTCTATATTATATTTTTTATGCGTTTTACCCAGCTTCCACTGTATTTCACTACAATCTGCTCTATACCCCAATTACTAAAAACTCGTAAGTAAAAAACCACATAAAGTCGAGGCATGCAATTATAGAACGAGGCATAACGCGCGCTAAGAAGGGATTTCTCCACCGCTAAACGGGGGAAAGGTGAAACGTGTTTATGCGAATACCCAAACTGTACAAACATAAATAAGCTTAAGCAATTATTTAAACAAACAAGCAGAATGCAAAATTTCGGGAAAACTGTGGAATATATCCGAAAAACCAGGGCAAGCGTGTTTTCCGTGAGAAATAGCTTGAAAGTTTAATCTTATACTGAGACTGTTTTTCTGCTTGGCAAGATTAAGGGCATTTGTAACGACTTCAGTGAGAGGATTCGAGAATCGAGACAGAGTAAAATACTGGTGACGTTTATATTAAAGCCATAGCGCCTACATTTTATTTATTTGTTAACTAGCGACCCGCCCGGCTTCGCACGGGTGCAATTATGACACATAAACCCACCTCTTGAATCACTCTATCTATTAAAAAAAACGCTTCAAAATCCGTTGCGTAGTTTTAAAGATTTAAGCATACATAGGGACGGACAGACGACAGTGACTTTGTTTTATACTATGTAGTGATAGTGATGACTTCCTTCAACTATATGGTGGGTACTATACCACGCTGGCCAGGCGGTTTGGCATAGGGTTTCGTGTCAAGTTTTCCTTCTCTTGCTGCCAGGTTTTCGGCCTTAACATTTCCTTTTGTTGGCTCTTACGACACCCTCAGGACGAAATGCGGTGATGACACTATTTATTCTAAATCCATTACCATACGGAATGATTGAATTTCGATAGTTACAAATTGTCATTGCAATAATAGTCATTATAGAAAGGAAGGTGTTAGACAGATTACCACCTGTTTGGAATGCAAGCACTTCTGAGAAGAGCTGGCATGTACTCTGGAGGGCTTGTAACTTTTTGTTTCTACTTTGCGGTCCTATTTAATATACCTACTTTACGAGTTTCGTAATATCCCTAGTACAATTTTAATCACTATCACTATCACTACATATTATAAAACAAAGTCACTGTCGTTTGTCCGTCCCTATATATGCTTAAATCTTTAAAACTACGCAACGCATTTCGAAGCGGTTTTTTTATAGATAGAGTGATTCAAGGTCTGGGCAAACAGCGGACGGGGCGGGACGGCGACGCGACGCTGGCGGGACGTGAAGAGTTGTAATGTATTAGTTAATGTAGAATAGGTCACATAGAGCCGTCGCGCTCGGCGCGAGAGTAGCGGTCGCGTCGCGTCGGCTCTGTGTGACATATTCTACATTAACTAATACATTACAACTCTTCACGTCCCGCCAGGGTCGCGTCGCCGTCCCGCCCCGTCCGCTGTTTGCCCGCCCAGACCTTTAATAGGAAGGTTTATATGTATAATATACATCCATAATATTGTAGAGAAACACTGAGAAACTTAGAGGTTCTTCATGGCACCCGGTGCGGGTCGCTAGTATAGTATAAAAATAACCTAATAAAATGTCATTGACAACTCTCATCATCATCATCATCAGTCCACATTAGTACACTGCAGGACATAGGCCTCTCCTAAAGAGCTATGGCGCTGCATCCAGCTGCTGCCCGCAACCTTTAGCAGGTCGTCGCTCCATCTAGCAGAGGGCCTTCCCACGCTACGCTTTCGTCTCCACTCAAGAACTCGTCTACCCTAACTCTCATATAAGCCCGAGATTCAATCACGTGTCTTTTGTTGGAAGAAAGGAAGTCTTGAACACAACTTGGTGTTAGACATGGTTATTTTCTCAAGACTAAATTATATCTGGTTATTATCGTCGATTCAGCCCATAAATGACCCACTAGTGAGTCGGGCCTCCTCCAAATTCATGGAGGGAAATTAGCCTACTGTGCCACGCTGGCAAGACGGGTTGGCAAAGGGTTTGTATCAAGTTTTCCTTCTCATACGGCTAGGTGATCTGCCTCTTACGATCCTTTAGTCGCTTCTTACGACACGCTCAGGTTAGTGTGGGTTGTTGACATTGTGTATTCTAAATCTGTCACCACTTGTTATTATAAATAACTAGCTGACCCGGCGAACTTTGTTCCGCATTATAAATTTTTAAAACAAAAAGAAAGTTGGACATAGGATACTTGAGATTTTTATCCCGTCCGTATAAAACTACTTTAACAAAACGCAACTGACAGTGAAACGTTATGTTGTCTATAGTTTAATATGGCCGAAAATTTGACAATTAGAAATTTTGAATTCGACTTGTTTATATTGTTGTAATTCACATAATATCTTTATAACTTGTAGCCTATGTGTTATTCTGATGTATAAGCTATATTATTGTAAAGTTTCATTAAAATCCATTCAGTAGTTTTTACGTGAAAGAGTAACAAACATCCATCCATCCATCCATCCATCCATACTTACAACCTTTCACGTTTATAATATTAGTAAGATTAGAATTGCCAATAAACATTTTCAAAACCCTACTCCAACTCGTCTTCCCAGCGTGGCACAGGATGCTAATTTCCCCTTCATGAATTTGGAGGAGGCTGAAATCAGTCATGGGTAATTTAGAGGCTTGAAACAAAAACAAAGAAAAACAGCTTACAGTTTATTGCATAATTATTCTAGTAGTATGGAACTGTGCCAACACGCCTGGTCCACAAGGCATAATTACCTTCCCACGAACTAGAGGAAGACCGTCTTATTTTTTGGCTGGAAGATGGTGGGTGGTATACAGGGTGTAACACAAACCCTATACGCATCCCAATGAGGGGCATAGAGCTAATTAAAGTAATCGGTTCTCGAGTATGTTTGTTTAGTTCTCTGTGCTAATTTATCAACTGACAACACTCTCGTCACCAATTGATGAACATTTTTTTTTCGCAAGGAAAAGAAATAGCTTTTTTGCCTGACATTTTGCATATCGTACCTTTTTTTAAAATAAAACTGATCTTTTTGCTTTTGGTATAGCCAGCCAGCCACTGATTTACATAAAGACACTGTCCCGACCCTAGAATCAAACCAACACACAATGTGTTTCGCCAGTGATGACTTATGGTACAGAGACGTGGTCGCTCACCGCGCACCCTCTATAGGTCACTCGGAATCGAAACAAATCAAAATTAGAACAAGTTGATTAATTCGCAGAAGACTTTAAATTGTAATCAACTACTTAACAGATTCATCGCTTAAATTATATAAGACCGATGTCTGTAAACAAACGTTGCAAAATCTTTATCAGCAGTACTATCGATCCTTTATTTATGGCTTAGGCTTATATTATTTGTTACACTCTGTATATTTATTTGGAGAATAGTTCAATAGCTATAGAAATCTGTTCAATAGGGTCGTTAACAAAGTCGCATCGAGCCTCGGGAGTTACGATAGCATAGTGTTAAGAAGGCTTTACGCTATTCTGTAACTTGCCTTCAGCGTTAGGTTAACTATGACCCGGATAACATGAAGATTATATTTTAAATAGAGTACCTTAATTTCATTCGACGTTGTGGTTATAAAAAACTATTAAACAGAACTAATGACTGCCTTGTTGGTCTAGGGGTTGGATGTGCCACCTTCGGATTACGGGTCCCTGGTTCGATCCCGGACAAGTCTTTGAGTAAACTAGAGGCATTTAGTCTGAGTCTAGGTTTCATTTGAGTACGTGAATTACATATTTGTAAAACGCCCTCGCGATATTACTTAAAAAAAAACCAACGGGTTGCACTCCGGGAGTACCGGCAGAAGTGAACACTTGAACCTCAACGTTGTGCATTTTTGAATGAATGGTTAGGGGCTAATTTCGCACGAATTGCTTTATTTAACAGTATAAATACAATATTTATTTATTCCGCTATCGTACACAAAAATGTCAATTTATACTAGTTACACTAGCTTTTGCCCGCGACTTCGTTCGCGTGGAATACTGACTTCCGGAAAAAATCAATTTTCGAGCGCGTGAATTCAGTATCCTTTCTTAGGGGATGCCTAAGTCATAATATCTACCTGCACGCCAAATTTCAGCCCGATCCGTCCAGTGGTTTGGGCTGTGCATTGATAGATCACTATGTCAGTCAGTCAGTCTAGTCAGAGTTTTATATATATAGAAGATAGATAAAAAAAATTACACTTCGGAACTATTACAAATATTTATTATTATTATAATTACTTACAGTCCCTCCGTCCCTAACGCGAGTTTGTCATTTTATACCCATCCCAGGAAAAGTGCGCAATGCCGCGAAAGAAGTGTTCACTCAAAAAAGAACCAGAAACACTAAGACTTTATAATATAACATAGTAAAGTGCAATCAGTGTTTGGACGTTAACTCAAAATCATGTCAGTATACAAATTAATGATCGTTGCGAACATATAATTCAAAATTTCAAATAATTGGTAACATCTGGTGGAACGCACATCAAACCGCTATATCGGAATCCGGTGTACTAACTCGTAAATCTAGCAATATAACTCATGCGTATAAATATTATAATTTCGAAGGTAACACTAACTTCTCCGTATATAGGTTGTTACAAAACCCTTTAGCCGTAAAGAAAGATGATGTGAACTAAATTTAAGTTCTGATTAAATTGATTAAAGACAAGCGTCTTTGTTCAACGTGTAATGCCAGTACAGAGACGTGGTCACTTACCGCGCACCCTGTATTTAAGTCACTCGGAGTCGATACAAATCAAGATTTGAACAAAGTCCTAATAGAGTTGATCAATTCAAAGAAGATTTTAAATTGGAATCAAATACTTAACAGAGTCATCGCTTAAATGATTTAATACCAATGTCTGAAAACAATCGTCGGAAAAACAATAATGATACACCCAGTAAATTCGTTGAAGGTGAACCCCAAATAGTAATAGCTTTTTTCTACATTTACCATATAAGCAATGTTTGTGAATTTAAATTGTCAGGAAAACCTAATTATACATTTAATACTAAAAGAATCCAAGAAATTATAAACAAAACATGCATTCACCGCTTGCCGTACAAACGTTCCCGTTATAATGATTTCTTGGGTTTTCGCGATTATTATACATTGAAATTAAACACTTTTTATCGGACTTATTGCGTGTATATTACATTATTTAATTCCCGACGTTTCGAATGCTTTGCAGCAATTTAAATGTTCCCGTTATATACAGACCTTTTCCCGTATTCTAATTATGTCAAATACACATACGTGCTTCTATTACTCTGAATATAGCATTCCTATCGGGAATCGATGTCTCTGGCGTGCTTTAGTCTCAACGGTAGTCGATGCTTCGATAGCAAACGAATAATTAATCGGTCAATCGCCGTCTCTCGCTCCGTTTTCCGTTGAATCGAAATATTCTTTTTATTTGCCTTCGCTTCTCCCACATCTGTGAAATGAGGTGCATTGCATTAAAATATTCAGAACTCGTTTGCAGCGGATCAGATTCAGTTTTATTGTTAATGGCATAAAAGAATTAGTCTGAAATGTATCCGAAATATGTCAAAGTATTCATCCAGTTTCACATGCACGGGACAAATTGGTTTAAATCGATTAATATTCAATCACTTCAAATCGAATATTTTATCGTTCATGGTTTTAATTATAAAGGAAAAGAGTGATGTCATAAGTTTGCAACATCTGACCGTATGTCTGGCTTTGGAACTGAAACGCCTGAATGGATGGACCGATTTTGAGTTACTATTGTTAAAGGCGTGTGGAGCAAAGACCTAAGTCTGATCAATTACTAAATAATTGGGACCAAATATCTAAGTCTGATCAACTAAATAAAACGTTGGATATCATTATCAGTTATTGGGTATGATGTTATTAGTGTAGTCAGGATAACTTGTGCTTATTATTTTATTAAATTTATTTTGTTCATTTATCCGGCTGATGACGGATTTAAAAAACTTTGTGTCATCACCCCATTTCATCCTACAGGTGTCGTAAGAGCCAGTAAAAGGAAATGACAAGGCTGATAAGCTATCGCACAAGAGAAGTAAAACACTAGAAGGCCAATTACCCTCCATCTAACTGGAGGAGGCCCGAATCAGCAGTCGTATTATCGACCCACCCCGGCTTCGCACGTTGCAAATATGGATGTATTATACTTAAAACCCTTCCTCTTGAATCACTCTATCTATTTAAAAAAACCGCTTCAAAATCCGTTGCGTAGTTTTAAAGATTTAAGCATACATTGGGACGGACAGACGAAAATAACTTTGTTTTATACTATGTAAAAGTAGTGCCGCGTTGAATGTATTTATTAAAATAAAAAATACTAAAAAGTTTTTTGTAAACCCTAACAAAATAATTCTAAATCTGAATATAATCACTTAATCGATTTGATGGGCGAGTTTTACAGACGAGTTAATTAGGCTAGTTTATTTTCAAACTAACCCTTTTACAACAAAGTTCAATATTTAATCTATACTAATCTATAAAGCTGCAGAGTTTGTTTGTTTGTTTATTTGTTTGTTTGTTTGTTTGAACGCGCTAATCTCAGGAACTACTGGTCCGATTTTAAAAAATCTTTCAGTATTAGATAGTCCATTTATCGAGGAAGGTTATAGGCTATATTTTATTTTCAAAAGAATTAGGGATCCGTATGAAAATTGCGATTTTGTAAACCAAGGTGTAAAATCGAAAACCTATGTATGCGAAAACTATGAGAGCACATATCTAACTATCATAGTTTAATAATAACAATTTTATGTTCATAAAAAATATGCACGGGTTCGAAGCCCACGCGGGCGAAGCCGCGCGCAAAAGCTAGTAAATAATAAAAGCTATTCTCGGAATGTCTGGCTTTCGAACTAGAATAGTGGCGCTATTCAACGTATTTCGACAGTCATCCATTTCGACGATATATTAGTGTTCTTTTTTCTTATTACTGTGTCTTAATATTTTTGTTAAGATGGTTGGGTAAGATCGTCCTCACCATCACTACATAGTATAAAACAATGTCGCTGTCGTCTGTCCGTCCCTATGTATGCTTAAATCTTTAAAACTACGCAACGGATTTTGAATGTTTTTTTTTAATAGATAGAATGATTCAAGAGGAAAGTTTTTAAGTATAAAACATGCATAATTACTCGCGCGCAAAGCCGGGGCGGGTCGCTAGTTAAAAATAAAAATGAATTGCTGTTCGTTATTCTCACTATAACTCGAGAAAGGCTGGACCGATTTGGCTATTTTGGCCTTTTAAATATTCGTGGAGGTCCAGGGAAGGTTAAAAAGAAAATATGAAACTCCATTATTTTGCACATATTTAAATAAAGTAGAAACATTCTGGAATTATCATTAAGGTTTTTTATTTATTGATTCTGAGACGGAACGAAGTTTGCCTGGTCAGCTAGTCTTACAATATACTCCTATCACTATTCAGCCCACAAAGGAACCTCTGTTGAATCGGGCCTCCTCTAACTACATGGAGGGTAACTAGCTTACTGTACTAAGCTGGGCAAACGGGTTGGCACAGGGATTCGTATCAAGTTTTCCTTCTATTGCGGCTAGATTATCGGCATTGACATTTCCATTTGTTGGCTCTTTGAACACTATCAGCATGGAATGAGGTGGTGACACTATGTTTACTAAATCCGTCACCACTCGGACAACATACATTTACGTTTGTTACAATATACTGCACCTACATAATCCAGTGATCTGGAGGTTAGCAGATGAAGAAATTTCCCTTTTCTTTTGGCTGCCATCTTCATGCATTTTACATGGTACACGACACCTGAACACCTGGTGTTTGAAACTTCCATAGGTGACCATAGCCGCTTATCACCAGCCTTATGATATACTTGATCTTAGTGGATTTAGCCCATAAATGACCCACTAGTGAGTCGGGCCTCCTCCAAATTTATGGAGGGAAATTAACCTACTGTCTAACGCTGGCAAGATGGTATGACTTTTTCTTCGCTTGAAGTTATGTGATCTGCCTCTTGTGTTACTTTGGTCGTGTCTTACGACATCCTCAGGATAGTGTGGGTTGGTATAGCGTAGGTTAAAATCATCGCTGTGTTAAAACAGGATTAATTCAATTTGCTAAGTGGATGCGTCTTATAATTTTTTCATACTGTACTAAGTAATCCATTTATCCACCTAATAGAAACGGTGTCATGCGAAGCCTCACAAATATAAGAACAATAAGTAACTATCGTAATATCAGGCCTTCGCTTCCGTTTACGGCTTGAATACAAGCTAATAAAGCGACTTACGTTTTACGTATAAGGACCTAAAACGGCACCCTGAACTGACCCATGTCGAAATTGCGCGTATCTACTAACACACAGTCTAAAGCAGATATCAGAAGCAGTAAAACTCAGCACTAAATAAGTCTCTAAAGCTCCAAACTAGGTTTCCTTAACATTATTGTACAGTTGATCTAGTTTACCTGTGGCACCTGATCCCGATGTCCCGTGCAGGCCTAAAACAGAATTTTTTAATGCTTTGTATAATAATATTTTGGTTTCTAAAATAGTGTTTGGTTTTACAATTTAGGAATAATATTTGAATGGGCAATTAGTTATGAAACAGGGGATAGAGACGAAACATTTTCTCAGATTAAACATTTAGAAAGAACAAATTAACCAGAAATTCTAATCTAATATAGTTAATAATATTAGTGAAAAACATATCTACTTGAATGAAAGTGGTATTATTATCTAAAAAGCTAAAAATGTATTTGAACATGCATATGAAACTGACGTTATATAGTTGGGTGCTACTTTTGATTTCGGTACTATTTCCACAAGTAATAGATATACCTAACTAGAATAAAGTTTTAACTAAATGTATTAAAATATCACAAGACAGTTTTGTTATTTCGGTATTCAATAACAAACAATATAATCCTTAATGTTTTATGCTCTGAAGAGTTTACTACTCTAGTCTCATTGAGATTGCACATCTAATTTCCCTTCTCTTGTAATACCGCCCCTTTTACAAACTATACATCTTGTTTTCTAGTCACAATCTTCAGGCCTTAACTAAAATTTAATCTCTCACAACAAATTACAAACAAACTTATCATTCTGTATTGATCGTACAAATAAAGAAAAATATTTGAAACAGATTTATGAGAAAGCACTAATTATATTTTCAACTAATTAACATTGGCAACCGGAAGTTTCAACAAACGAAAACGATATCAAAGAAAGAGTATAAGTTTGCACAATGAACTTAAGTCTCTTTGCACTTCTTCAAATACAAGATCTAGGATGGCATAATTGGTTTGAAAAGTTCATAGTTGCGCACATTTCAGACGTTATCTGGGACAATATGAAACTAACAGCCTAGGCTGCAGTGATGAGGAATAGCGGGGAAAATATACACGAATAAAAAGTAGTCCAATCGAATATTTAAAGAGACATATTCCTTCTACAATTCTCAGAAGCTTGTATTATCATAGGCCTCATTGATAATACGTCAATTTCACGTTATATTTAGTTGAATATATCCAAATTATCGTTTGAAGAAATATTTTGCGATAATTTTAATTATGAATTTTTCCTTAGACATTCTAAAACTTCTATCGTTGAACATCCCCCAAATTTGCAACAAATATATTTTTTTTGCCGACAAGGATATGCAGTCTCTGTTGAACACTTATTTCAAGTTCTACCAAACTACTACTCATTTTCTTAACATTTTTTTTTAATTAATGCTTTTGATACAAGTTATTCGTCCGCCCCGGCCGTCGTTTTGGACCAGGGTTGAGAGTTAGAGTTTTAACGTCTGAAGCTAAGTGTTTCTGCTTTAGTGCACCGCTTGGCGACTTGCCGAGTTCGTACAAGGAAAAACGCAGATTTTTATTATATTCATATTTTTACGTTTGCTAGGTTTTTTATACGATGTGATAATCTTCCAGTGCAAGTTGGACAAAAAGTTTATGGTAACATAAACATACCTAAGCCTTTTAACTTGAAGCCTAAATAAAGATTCTGTTGGAATTTATGTCTAAATTTCCAAGGGAGTGATGACCCGCCACACGTCATCTTCAATTCCTCTAACATAAATAGTTTGCATAAATGTAGTACTTGTGTAATATGCATCATAAGATTATACAATTGACTTCAGTTTATATCACATATGGAGGCAGGTCAGAGAGGAGGATGCTTTAGCTGATCCGTGCCGCAGATGGAGAGCGGATAGGAGAAGGCATCTTATAGTCTACATCCTGTCCAGAGGTCGGTAAAATCGGGGGACGGAAAACTAAAAACAATGAATAGATACTTAATATAGTCTAAAGTTTTTGAATTACCCAAAAACACATTATATGTAAAAGCTATTTGACTGCCTCCTTGGTCTAGGTGTTAGATGCGTCGCTTTTGGATCCGGGGTCCAGGGTATTTTTTTTGTACCAATTTCTTGAATGCCTTTGACCCTAGGCTTGCGTGATGGAAACCAACGCCAGGGTCTAAGATGGGGCAGGCTATTCAAGGTTATGCCCTGTCGAGCACCGGCTCTCTCATACACACGACGGAACACAGTAAAACTGCTTGGCCGGACTTACATGTGAGAGTGGTAGCTAGCCGGGCGGACCATTCGATCCTACCACCAAGCGTGCTGGGTTCTGTAGACTTTTACATCACCCGTTTTTCCCAGCGTGCGGTGGGGAAGTTTTATATTCTGACCCGTCCCCACACGGGCAAGTGTTTATATAAACCAGAGGCACTTGTTCTGAGCCTGGGTGTCATTTGTATTCATGAATTTCATGCATGTAAACTGCCCCTAACTTTTTAAATTTAATAAATATATTTAAAAAGAAACAATATATATAAAAAACGTGACTGAACTACGACAAGTTTTAGTAAGCAGAATTGACTAAACTACTTTGAGACTTAGTCTTCTAAACCTTGTAGACTTACTAAATCTTGGACTTACATGACTTCGTTTAATTTTAACCCTGGAAAATGCGGTTTGTTCGGTATCCTTTACTTATAAAGCAGTGTTCAAGATTACCACAAGAATTTTAATAACAAGTATTTTGAACCCACGATGAAAGAGAGTGGTTATAAGTCTGACGCGTCTGTCGGTATCTTTAAGCTTCTACAAAGCTTTTTGTTGTTGTTAAAAGGAGTTGTTCTTTAGATATCTGTCTATTTAAAAACTTTTTCAATGTATAAAATTTAATGTTTCTTTGTATTTCCTTTGTAGAATCGTGATCTATGCATTTGCATGAGCCACGAAGGTTTCTGAACGAAAAAAATCTGAATATTTGTGTAATGTCTTTCCTTCACATTTATTTTAGTTAGCGGCGTAGCAACGCGCGCTTCGTACAGCTAGTCTTATAAAAAGAGATGTGTGGCATAATTCAAAAAAATATTTTATTCTTATTTGTGTTGAGGTCATTTGGCGGACTTCTTTGGCCAAAATAACGATGATAATTTTGTTATAATGTCCAATTTTGATTGGGATACACGTTATCACTCAACTACGCGTTTCACCAGCTATATATTTCATTACAACGGTGATACATCAACACTTACCCCTGACAAAAGTCCGGTGTACGCTCACTTTTCAAATGTACCTCACACAGCGTGAAACGTATTACCCCATTTATTGTATCCACGTATATACGTCATAACTCTTCACCAGTTTGTTGATGTAATAAATATATTTATTGCTCTTTATCTCGGCGATCGCCTCTTTCGGCATTTATTGGTCTCGTTACTTTTATGTTTTTTGTACCTACTAGCAATCGGTTGAGAAGTTACACTTATAGTCTAGTCGGGGCATACATAAAACTAGCCTTAAATAGAAAAAAAATCCGAGGAGCGATTTTTTTTAAACGTCTGAGGGGGTGGTTGGAAATATACATCTCGATTTTTGAACTAATCCCGGTAGAGGTTTCGCCGCCATCATGTATTAAAGTTCAATTTTTTTGTTTTTCTGAAATAACTCGTTAATTTTAAACTTTAGTGTAAAAATGTCAGTATCCAAAGTTGTTGGAAATTTAATTTCTCATAACTTTGGTCATTATCGTTTTCACGCTAGGAACAATATTTGCAAAGTTAAAAAAAAAATTGCTCCCCGGATTTTTTTCTATTTAAATGTCTACCCCGACTGGACTATTAAGAATATTTTGCGGTCAAACGCAATTATTATTGCTATATAAATTATTAATAGTTGTTACCCCAATTTGATTACTGTATCCGCATAAAAGAACATATAGCTGACATGAAAAACAGACTCGACCAAAGCTGCAGCTTGTGAGCACACTTCCAACAAGATCAAAGTGAACGTAATGGATTCACTGATAAACATTGATAAACGTCATATCCTTAACAAGAAAAATCATTACATCCAGAAGATAATCCGCGAGGCTATTGAGATTATAAAAAAAACACAAAAATTCAATAGAGGGATGGCATGTACCATCTGCTTGGGATCCTGTCATTAAATTGAAGTCTCAACGTCAACACTCACCTGAAAGACTTCTGGACACTGAGCGATCTCTGAGTTTACAGGCAAAGTTATCAAAGTAAAATTATAGCCGGTAGATTTTAATTGTTTCTTGGTACTTTTAAAGACCACTGTCATTTAGTTTTGCCCCGTGACCAAGACTGCTGCGAAACATTCAAAATGCCGGGAATTAAATAATGAAAACTACACGCGATACAACCATTAAAAAGCGTTTAATTTTATTGTTTAATAATTGCGAAAATCTTGGACATCATTACGAAGTCATCCGTTCTTTAAGGTTCAGATTTATAATTTTTCACCAATTTTCTACTCACTCAGATGTTGGCAATAATACCACAATATGGAATGTATTGGCTTGGTGTAAACTTTCAGTAATACTAGTCTATACAAATAAAAATGAATTGCTGTTCGTTAGTCTCGCTAAAACTCTAGAACGACTGGACCGATTTGGCTAATTTTGGTCTTGAAATATTCGTGGAAGTCCAGGGAAGGTTTAAAAGGTGATACTGATTAATACTGAAATGCTCGGATTTAAATAAAAACAAAAATGCATTTACTTTGACGTGACGCTTGACGATTTCTTTGGTTTGTTTTAAGTTTATTTTAAACAATAGTTTAGGTCTTCTATTTATTGATTGAGGCAGTACGAAGTCTGCCGGGTCAGCTAGTTTAAAATAATTACATTTAGAGCATATTCGAGATGTTCTGATTTACGTAATATTATTATTAGGTAATAATATCCCACCAATATTATCATAAATACCTACCTGATATTGGAGTTATACGCCCGTAATAACGATAAAATTTTATTTGAATGATATCGTGGCCCATCACCGAATCCTAAATTCATATCAACGATGTTAAAATAAAACGAACCACATAAAATTTACACCTTTCATACAATCTTTCACATTTGAAAGTAATAACTCTAAAAATGTTTTTTTGTTTTACAAAGCGTCCTATCAAAAACGTGATTATATTATTACATTTATATAAAAAATTCACCACGACACATAAAATTTAGCCTTTTTTAGAGCCGATACATTTATAGTACATTTTGTGGTTAGCTATAATTGTACCTTCATATTTTGATATTTTTTGGCTGTTTCATAATACTAAATGCGATCAATATGATAATTCAACTAATTAATTAATTAAAGAATGCAAGTAAAGTAACTATATAGTCAAATAGATGAAGCAGGTAGACAAGGGACTTGGAATCAATTACCAGCGGAGGTATTCCCGAATCGGTACGACATGGCAACCTTCAAGAAACGAGCCTATTCCTTTCTTAAAGGCCGGCAACGCACTTGCAACCCCTCTGGTGTTGTAGGTGTCCATGGGTGGCGGTGATCACTTACCATCAGGTGACCCGCTAGCTCGTTTGCCTCCCTCTTTCATAAAAAAAAAAAGGGAAATTTATTATTAATATGGGACGTAATTTATTTCAAACCATCAAATTAGACATAGCGAAATAGTGTATTGAGGGGTACATAACATAGTCTAGCAGAGGAGATTGTAGCATAGCTATAACTACATACGTCTTACAGCCGCGAATAACATTTAAACCAACATACAACCTAGCACTGACCTGCAAATTGCAAAAAACGTAAGAAAATTTGAATTTCGCGGGCTACCCTGGAGCATCCACCTTAACAAATTATAGCCGGTCTACCCACTAGATGGGTCCCAGAGGATAGACGCCTATACCTTGTGTAAATACTGGTAATCAGCCAAATCAGGATAAGCTGGTACCAACCCCAATGTAAACGGGAAAATGTGAGAAAGAAAATCAAGACTACTAGACTACTACCACTGTTATACTTAACAGCTTAGGATGCTGAAATGATGATACAATTTTAACGACATAGTCACGTGACAACTAAAACATGAACAAGAATCCGTGCGTGTGGTGACGGATTTAGAACACATTGTGTCACCACCAACCACCCGTTCCACCCTGAGGGTGTCGTAAGAGCCGACAATAGGAAATAACAAGACCGAAAACCTAGCCACAAGAGAATGAAAACTTGACACGAAACCTTGTGCAAACCCATCTGGCCAGTGTGGCACAGTAGGGTAATTGCCCTCCGTGTACTTGGAAGGGGCCTGACTCAGCAGTGGGTCATGTATGAGCTGAGTGAGTAGTAGTAGACCGTGAACCAGAAACAATAAAACCGCATTAATATAATTTTTAATTTTGTTCTTTCACTAGCACTCCTTGAGTAAAACTATATTAATATCACGTGCTCTGTTTACCGCCTGCGGCAAATTTAATATGCTTAGCACTTGCATGTCTCGGTGCTAAAGTGCAGTTATTAAATGTAGGAGACGTCTGTGAACTGCAGCAGCTTTCGTGAAAATTAAATATGCCTACAATGGGTATAACCCACTCAGGAAATCTTGGAAGGACCTTCACTTTTCTAGTGGTGTTCCTGCGCGTGAGAATGGTCCCCAGAATGGCCCCAGACCAGCTACCTGGGACTAAGCCATTGTATTCATTGTGACTGTCAATCTTATATATATTATGTCGGTCATTGATGAAGTTATGGCGCGACGGACAGCGCCATCTAAGGATTATTTTAGTGAACCAATAAATTGTTACCGGAAACGCAAGTGTCGCGGCGCTGCGCCGTTCCCCTTGGACACGATCGTCGGTAGAGCAGCACGCATTTCCATCGAGTGCGTCGCGGTGCACGGACCTCTGTCTTTCGACAGTCAGTGCTACCCGGTTATTGGACGTGGAACGCTGTCACAACTAGTACAGTCTTTATTGTGGTGGACAGTCTGCTTCAGAAGGTCTTGGCTTACGCTCGGTGCCGACGCACGTGTTTGTTTCCATAGGAAGTCGTTAGTAAAAGAAAAATAAAGTTACTTCGATTTAAAATATCTTTCGTTTAAGTACCCAAGTCAGTGCCCACATCCATCTTAAACTATGTCAGATCATGATGAAAAACGGATGCTTCACATATCGGCCACCCATCCATGAGTTTTCTGCGACATATCATCATTTCAGCCAAAAGACATCCACTGCTGGACATAGGCCTCCCCCAAGGATCTCCACAAAGGCCGGTCCTGGGCCGCCCGCATCCACTGCTTTCCGGCGACCTTAACCAGGTCGTCGGTCCACCGTGTGGGAGGCCTACCAGCACTGCGCCTTCCAGAACGCGGTCGCCACTCGAGGACTTTTCTGCCCCATCGGGCGTCGGTCCTGCGAGCTATGTGCCCTGCCCACTGCCACTTAAGTTTGGCAATCCGGTGGGCTATGTCGGTGACCCTGGTTTTCCTGCGTATCTCCTCATTTCTGATTCGATCTCGCAGGGAAACTCCGAGCATAGCCCTCTCCATTGCCCTTTGGGTGACTTTGAGCCTTCTGATGGAGCCCATAGTGAGCGACCACGTCTCTGTTCCATATGTCATCATCATACTGCGACATATATATCATATAAATACATCACTACACTAATGGTATAAAAACACAATAAGAATCCTCACACCCAACTCCTACCACTACTACTCATCTTATACGTGACCCACCGCTGAGCCAGGCGTCCTCCAATCACATAGAGGAAAATTAGCCTGCTGTGCCACGCTGGCCACACTAGTTGACACAGGATCCCGTCCTTCACCCTCGACCGTGCTGCCACCTTGTTGTGGTGAGGGGGCTTGCGTGCCTTTATGATCCGTTGGGGCCATACCGGCTCAGGGTCACCCATGCCGGGCGGGCCCACGGGGACAGGCCAGACGAAGAGCGGCACGCGGAGTCGTGGTGGGTTTTGGCTCTGGGGACTCCTCTGTCCTCAGAGTTGCCTCGGAAGCCTTAACTTGCCGCGACAAAGGGCGTGGTGATGCAGTGGAGGGTGGCCAGGCATTGAGTTCAGGGCTGCCGCCGCAACCGCGAGGGTCAAGCGCTACTTCATCCGGCGCCTGATGGGGGCACGTGCAATGTCCCGCACGTGCTTCTTGGTGGGTTTGGGAGCGTCCAGAGCTCCCCATTAAAGCGTGGGGCCCGCTTGTAAAAGCGGGTCAAGGCCCTATCAGGGTCGCGGAGCATGCTCCCCACTGGGGAATGAAACCCGTGGCCCTGTCTCGGGCAGTTAAGGGACACCGTTGGTTTTAGTGGGTAGGTTGGGGCGCTTCTACCACCTTTCCGCGCCCGGAGTCCCACATAACCCGGCTAGCGTATAGCGGCCGGGTATCCATGAGGATTTACAAAGTAAAAAAAAAGGGTTCCGTCCTTATCATTTCCTTTTGTCGAATCTTATGATAACCTCCGGACAGAATGGGGTGATAACATTATGTATTATAAATCTATCATCACTTAATCAGAGTGCATTAGAAGCGAGTTATCGTCTTTATTCACGTCTACTTCAGGCGCTCAATAAATTCTACCAAGAAACTGGTCCGACGTCGTCTCCTAGAATCTATTAATCATGTTTAATATAGCTAAGTCAATAGCCGATTGGAGCTCCTACCAAGAGTGTACGTGTCTAATAATAGCTTAACGCAGTATCATTGTGCTAAATAGGATTAATTGTATTTTCTATAAATAATACACTGTATATTATTATAGTAAATGACATTTGACGCAGTTTAGATCGTGTTGTTTTCATTTTAGCACCAAAGTTTCAAACACTGCAGTGTCCGTGTTCGATCTAATCCAGTCAAATATAATTTAATATACATTATAGTAAATTATTTTTGAAGGGTCGTGAAAGTTTAAGTCATTACTTTAACAGACTCCTTTTACTAGCAACCAAATAACCAGTCTTAAAACGTGGCGCAGTAGATATTAGAATTGGAAGAGATACAAGTTGGCAGTAGGATATTTATAGGCTTTCATATAATATCTGATCATAAATGACAGTAACTCACCATTTGTTGGTCTTAAAAAAATATTTTAAGCAATAGAATCTAAAATCTTTTGTTTTCGCTTTTGCCTCAAGTTTATTTAACAGACAAAAAATTAAATAAAATATTTAACCGTAACATTTTTCTGTGTGATGACATATTTAGAATACACAATGTAACCAACCCACACTATCCCAAGCGTATCGTCAGAGGCGACTAAAGGAACGAAAAAGATCACCTAGCCGGAAGAGAAGGTAAACTTGGTATAAGCCCTGTGCCAATTCGTCTTGCTAGTATGGCAGATAAGGCTAATATCCCTCTATGAATTCCAAGGAGTCCCGACTCCGTAGTGGGTCATTTATGGTTTTAAAGGATGATGATACCATAATATTATAGGTACATATTTATTTCATTGTTAAGTCTGGGGGTGTTGATAAGCGACTATGTGCTAACCCGTCTGGTAATGACTAATTTCCCTCCGTGTAATGGGATGTCTAATAATATCAGTCATTTGTAAACGAGTTAGTCTTTGTTTTCTGACATCGGTCGCTGATGGAAGTTTCAGTATGAATTAGGGTGGACGCAAGGTAGTATTTCGTCGTTGCAGCCCATGAGTGACCCACTACTGAGTCAGGCCTCCTCCAAATTCATGGAGGGAAATTTGCCTTCTGGGCCACGCTGGCAAGACGGGTTGGCACAGGTTTTCCTTCTCATACGGCTAGGTGATCTGCCTCTTGCGTTCCAAAAGTCGCCTCTTACGACACCCTTAGGATCAAATGGGTTGGTGACACTATGTATTCTAAATCCGTCACCATACGCACGATAATAGTATTTAATGACATTAAATATGAGTACAACCAAATTAACTTCGTCATCATTGAGTAGAGTTAACCTTATTATGGTAAAACTTAACCTTTAGTCAAAATACTCGCTTGCTTTCAATATATACCGACGTAGTTTAATATATAACCTCGCTATTTCATTTGCAGTTCATGTTTTATTAAATTTTCAACTGCTTGCTTATGAAAATGTATTATAGTTGAAACATATTTTGTCACAGACTATTAGCTTCTACACATAAACTCCACAAAGGACCGTTCTGGAAGAGCTGCTTTATAGGTTGTGAGAGCACTTAGTAGACAAGACGGAAGGTTATACAGTGTATAAAAATAAACAAATAATTTCTTCTTTAAAATCAATGCATAAATTCCAATATATTCATTAAATAAAAAAATCCTTGGTTATAATGATACCGAAATTCAGATTGTACTTATCGGATCCCTTAAGTACCCACTTACTGATCACTAGACAGCAGATGGTTAATTTCGATAAGGTCCTTTTGGCAAGTTGAAAAAGCAAATGCAATTATGATATGATCAAGATATCACTTGCCGAATCCAAATTTTACGATATATAACTAACTATAAATATATTATATATAACTAGACTAATAATAACATGTATTTACAATCCACGGGGACTGTTATAGCGAGAAAATGTTCGCAATACCGCTATTAGTAACGAAGACCGATTTATTCCCGGATCTTCATTTGAATGGCCCTGTCAAGGCCTATTCGTTATTAGGTAAACGTGTAGCGTTTTTATCTCATCAAGTTGCTCTTAATATACTGTTTAGAAGTCCTTTTTGTTAAGAAGTCCGATAAAAGAAACAACTGCAGGGTGTCTTGCCGGCTCTTCTCTGTAGAGCAGTAGTATTTTCAGTATGAATGTGTGTGGGTGCAGGGTTGTGGGAGATCAATAAAAAAAGATATATGTTTAAGAGAAAGAGGAAATGTATATAAAAGGTGTGAATATAGAAATGATGACCGATATAAAACATACATAATATTGTATTATAGTCAGTTTATGTCAGCACAAGGTTAGCCCACTTCTCTCTACTGAATTTTCCATCCTAAGGTTGCCTGGAAGAGATTGCAGTTTGCAATAAGGCCGCCCATTGTACAAATAGTCATATTTCTAGTTCATATTGTCAGTGTTAATTCTGTTTGTATGTGCAATAAAATATATAAATAAATAAATATTATGTAGGCTAGCGTGAGACAGGGGCCGGAAGATGATAATGATAACTTTAAATGTGACGATTAATAAGAGTCTTGTGATAAAACCTACGTAAATAAAGTTCCTTTTGAGTTTGAGTAATACAAAAAGCTGTTTATTATAACTAATTACATACATACTCGTACATAAAGTCCCGCTTTATTCCCGCAGGGGTAGGAAAAGATCACATCCTTCCACTTGCTACGGTCCTGGCTCACAACTTTCGCTTCTTCCACTTTCATCAACCACTTCATGCATGCTCGTCGGTTTAGGGTGCTTCTCACCTGACCTGACCTTTCTTTCATGTCATGGAATGTCCTTCTTGGCCTGCCCCTTCCAACGTTCCCATTCACACTCCCGCTATTTATTTCTTTTGGAAGCTTACTTTCACTCATCCTCTCGATATGACCAAACCATCTAAGCATACCTTTCTCAATACTAGTCACTACATCTTCATTCAAACCACAAAGCTCTCTTACAGTAAGTAATTTCTCTTTAGAAAACCATAATGAGTCGCTTAATAACGTGATTAATTCCAGTAGTGACGTCCATTTGCAATTTTAATCCGAAACGTGACAGCCATCATCGGAAACGCTCGATCGTACTGTGGTATGCTGAGCTGGCAACTTTCCTTAGACTTATTTTTTTATGGAATGTTGAATAGAAATGGTATGCTTGCGTGTTCTACCCACTACTACTATTCAGCCAATAAATGACCCACTGCTGAATCGGGCTTTTTTCCGTTACATGGAGGGTTACCCATGGTAATTACCCTACTGTGAATGACCCACTACTGGGTCGGACCTCCTCCAAATTGATGGAGGGAAATTAGCCTACTGTGCCAAGCTGGCAAGACGGGTTGGCACAGGGTTTGTATCAAAGTTTTTCTTCTCTTGGGGCTAGGAAATCTCTTGCGTTCTTTGAATCGCCTCTTACGACACCCAAAAGACGGGATGGGTTGGTGACATTTTGTATTCTAAATCATACATACGTTTACATTACAAACATGTTATTCACGCACACAAGTGAAACCCACACTCAAAGCAAGTGCCTCTGGTTTAGACAAAGACACTTACCTTACCCCGGAATCTAACCCAGGACCCGTCGAACCAAAGGCTTTCTTTCATTGAAATGGATGAAATTAGTGTACTCAGACACGTAAGACGTGTCGGTCAAGTTTTCATTCTCTTTTATTTCGGCTTTAGCCAGTTTGTCACCTGTTTCATCCCGAGGGATAACCTCAGTCAGACACCAAATTGGTTGGTGACAGCTACATACATTTAAAGGGTTGAACAAGTAATCCGAAGTGAGGGTACAGGGCTCAAGAACAGTAGCTGTTCTTAGTTTTTTAAGGTCTTATATAGGAAGCAATTGAGCTTTGGATTGGATGAAACATACTATATTCTACATCAGTCACCTCACAGAGAATCCTGGGGGTGTCATGAGAGTCGATAATAGGAAATCACAAGGCCGAAAACCTAGCCACAAGAGAAGAAAAACTTGATACGAAACCATGTGCCAACCCGTCTGGCCAGCGTGGCACAATAGGCTTATTACCCTTCATATCATTGGAGGAGGCCTGACTCAGCAGTGGGTCGGCTATGGGCCAAGTAGTAGTAATTGAGGTTTTACTGCGCTTGATTTTTATTACAAACTAGCGACCCGCCCCGGATGCGCACGGTGCAATTGTGCAAGTATTATACTTAAAAACCTTCCTCTTGAATCACTCTATCTATTAAAAAAAACCGCTTCAAAATCCGTTGCGTAGTTTTAAAGATTTAAGCATACATAGGGACGGACAGACGACAGCGACTTTGTTTTATACTATGTAGTGAAGAGGAATTTCAGGAAATATCAACCTAATAACAATGGTTTGTATTACCTACAATCTTAGTAATATCAGCTTCATTATGCTTATTTGGTTCAGAGCTTATTTATTACTGTTAAAGCTGTAATTTCGACAGACCAACATTATAAGAAAAAGAGTATTTTGCTTTAAATCTTGCACTACTACTACTACATGACCCCCTGTTGAGTCTGACCTCTTCCAATTACTTGGAAGGTACTTAGCCTACTGTGCAACGTAGGCCAGATGGGTTGGCGCAAGGGTTTTGCTATCAAGTTTTCCTTTTCTTGCAGCGAAGTTTTCGGTATTGCAATATTTTTTTGTCGGCTCTGATGAAATGGGGTTATGACAATATTTTAATCTAAATTCGTCACCACACAGACTTTTCTGCACACAGTCTCTTTATTAGTAGTACTATCAAGCCCTTCTATAGATAAAGGGTTTTTCTTGCACTCTGTACAATATCTATAAAATAGCCGAAACAAATTGTGGTTTTATTGATTCCGTATCTGACACATAAAGCTTTGGTTTCCTAGGATAGCGGTGCTGTAATTTAACGGTGAATGTCTTCACTATACAAACGAACACTATATGACGGCACCGCTATCCTAGGAAACCTAAGCTTTATACGTTCACGAAGCCACCTACAAGACTGCCGTCATGCAAATGACGGCACAGCTTTTTGACGTTACGGTGTCTGTTACCGCTCTCCAGGAAACCGCGCTATTCAGTTTACATTGGCAATGTTGTAGTGCCGACATTCACCGTTATATAACGGCCCCTATGTGACGGCAAAGCCATCCTAGGAAACCAAATCTTAAGCAAAACTATAAAAGCAAGAAAGAGAATAATAATTGGTTACATTAGAAAGGGAAACTGCACAAACTTTTTAACTGTCGACGTTTTACTCTAAAAAGAAACTGAAAAGCGTAAAGATTTTTGGAAACAGCCATTGGGTAGTGCCGTTGAAACAAATGGACTTTATTTAGGTAGTATCCAGGGAAGGCCCGCTAAATGAAAAATTGGATTTCCTTTTTTCTGTAGGGCGTTTGAATACGAGATGAATATTTCTGAGTCGATTGCACCGAAACGGAACTAAGCTATTAGCCCAGTTAAAAAAAAGCGAATGAAGGTTTCGAATCCATTCATGTATTTATAAGGCGTTTTTAATGGCACTTCACTCGGTTATTTGCATTAATATATTTATCGAAGTGTGTCGAAGTCCGTGTGGTGACGCATTAAGAATACACAATGTCACCAACCGATACAATTCTAAAGGTATCAAAAAATGTCACTAATGGAACGCAAGGCCTCAAGAGAAGGGAAAGTCGTTAACTGTAACGTGCCGACCCGTCTTGTCATTTTTGTGACAATTTAGAGGAGGTCCAACTCAGTAATTGGTCATTAATTGTCCGAAATAATGATGAAATTTAACGAATAAGCACTGTGAACTGTAGATAGGTAATTAGAAAAGGTATTAATAATAATAATTATTATACATATAAGATTTTTTTAGCAACATGGTAAATATGAACACTGTTTTACTGACTATGCTGTGATATACGTGCCTGAACTACGAAAACCTGTGTCTCAGTCGTGGTGGGGTATAATTATCTTAAAAATAGTCACTATGTTCTTTTCTGTGTCTCCGTACGATAGATATTAAGACACCATTATATACTTTTTTACAATTCTATAATAGTGGTATTCTTTTATTTCACTGGTAGTTAAAAATACATTGCGATGTTCTTATTTTTATTTTGAATCATCTGCAAGACCTCTGGACGCTGTATAAACTTAATGCGTAATGATCTCGAAAATGTCAGATTTCATTATTGGTTTCAATTTTTCTGCTAAACTACTGAACCACTTTCGGAATTAAAATGGGGCTTACATCGGCTACAAACCTAATCGATTTAAAAGATCACGGAGTTATGCGATAAAACATAAAACAAAACATGCAACCGAATTGCGAACCTTTTTGAAATTGATGACAAAAACGCATTTTTCTGTTAACGTTGCGTTAAGTGAACAGTACGTCCAAACTTAAAAATTAAAAAACAAAACAAAATTAAAAAAAAACCTTAGAAAGAAAGAAAGAAAACCTATGTATATTTACCTAAGTTTACATATTTATAGTCTAGGCTCCGAATATAATTATGTCCCAATAAGGTGTCGAGACCCTTGGTCCGTGGGGTCCTAGCACTATAACTTGCCTAAAGGGACTCCTTTTAAAAATATATTTTTGTTTTTTTCAAGGCTTTTTATTTTAATGTTCATTAGTATTTCTAAGTGAATGTTTTTTAACACTTAGCACATACCTTAGTTTACCAACACTTAGCATTCACCTTAGTTTACTAACACTTATTTTAAAAGTCTTCTAAATGTTTATGTTCATCCCACGTAATAATATTTGATTTCTCGTCAGGTTCAACGGCTTTATTGGATTTCATTTAGGAACACCTACCCCTGGAATCGTCAAGTGCTTTATTAAGGTTGGACGAATCAAATTGAGCACCGTTCTCGCGTTTTGAATTCAGAAATCGTTAATGGACCGAAGGAGTTTTAGTGACAATACTTTTCCATTTCATCAGTAATCCCCATTTATTGTTTCACAATCCATTAACTCGGTAGTAGTTTAACACAGCTTTTTTGGGTGATAGGAAATATTTAATGACTGTGTAGTCGATACTTTTATGTTCCGTAGGAAACATTTTTATTTTCTTTTTATACTCTGTGTTTCCTACAAACTATCCAAATGAAACAATGTATAAGTTTAAAAACATTTTAAAACATTATAACTCGTATCTTTCCGTTTTGAACCCGAGGCTTACCGTTATTTGAATACTGTTGTTTTTTGTGCTGGTTGTGTTGTTAATTTTGTTTATACTTTGCGACATTATCTGTATCGGATCTGTTAAAAAGCACTTTATTTAATAGGCTAGGCTCCGAATATAATTATGTCTCATTCGGTGTCGAGACCCTTGGTCCGTGGGGTCCTGGCACTATAAGCTTTTTTAAGGAAACACTTTACTTAATATTTAGAAATCTTTTGAAAAATATCACATCTAAAATACAAGTATATAAAAAGAAACTTGTTGTGTGAGTGCTTTGCACTCGTGTGCGCGCTGTATTTCCTCCCTCATTGCATTCAGTAGATGCAGCAATTAAAGTATACGTCTAATTGCCGTTTGATTATGATTCCTCCCGCACGTATCAAACAACCACAAAAGTACTGAACTGTGTGTAACCTGTATCGCATCTTTTTATACTTAAAATTTTGCTCACTGGTATCAAAAGTATTTTCACAACATAAAAAATACACACAAATAACTGAAGAAGAAATGGAACATATATGTGTTTTTAATTTTTTACAGAAACGGATCCTCTACGATAGTTATAACCTGCCCGACCGGACGGAACTGAGGACCTGCGATCCAAAGAAGGCACATATAACCTCTAAAACAACAAGGCAGTTAAGCTGAATTCAAGGTCTGCAAATTGTGTTACCAAATCAATCGCTAGACCCACAAGCCAGTCAACAAACTTTTAATACTAAAAATGCAAAACATAAAAATTTACTTTGTATCCAAACCAAAGTCACTCAGTTAAAAATGCATCGCACTGTGATTTAATACCGATAGCCTGTTGACCAATGATGTTACAATTAATTTTACTTCTAACATCATTGCTGTTGACGTGACTTTAACAAGTTTAATGTTTAAGTCGCAATAAAAAGGCAAACTGTCTGTTATCTCCGTTGCACTATAATTATCAAAGTTGATGAAGCAAGAACAAATAAAGTCTTTTTCCACGTACGTGATGTTTGTTTGGAGCCGGGAGAGCGCAATTTTATGAGCAAAGCACCCTTGGGGCCGTCGAATGCACGACTTTACACTGTAAAAGTATGCAGTTTCATTTTACGGGAGATACGATTAACCTGTGACTCACTTTATATGTAAGTTTTTTAAAGCAGGGTAGACAAACTTTGAACATCGGAGTGACTAGTTCCCGAGTTGGTTTCTGGACCACTCGTGGCTTTCTACGGCCGAGTTGAGATGTCACCCGCACAATCTCGGGTACACAATAGACAAGAACACGGGTAGGGACACCCTGTTCTTACGCAAGGTCCTAGAGGAAAGCGCTTCCAAGCGCTTTGGTCATCATCTAAGGGTAGACTCCCCTCAATAAGCCACTGGCGAATGGATCGTTTAAGAAGTTTCCCAAACGACAGATGGCCCGCGCAGACAAATAGTGGGTAAACCGTTCGCAATCACCAACTCATCGCAACCGGGACTCCCACATACCCCAGCCCGGGCTGGGCAATGAGCATAGCATAATGTGCAATGAACGCTGCTGTTGGCGACTGGCTGGTTTAAGGCATTTTTTATATTTAAAACTAGCTGTCCCGGCAAACGTTGTTTTGCCAAATAATTAACCATCCCCCGCGCAACCCCCTTCCCCGCGCAACCCCCGCGCAACCCTCTAGGTCTTATGGTTCCAGAGATATCGTGATGACTCAATCTATCTATACAACATTGTTTTGCCATGTAATTAAATAGGGGTTGATCGTAGAGGGGTGAAAATTTAGGGTTGTTTGTATTTTTTATGCTGAATCTATAATTATATATAAAATATAAAAGCAAAAAAAATTCTCTAAAAAATAAACAATTCCCCCCCCCCCCCTTAAAATTTAGGGGGATGAAAAATAGATGTTGTCCTATTCTCATACCTACCCAATATGCTCACAAAATTTCATCAAAATCGGTCAAGCCGTTTCTGAGGAGTTTGGCATCTAAAACTGTGACACGAGAATTTTATATATTAGATGTTTCATATTTTTAAGTTTGACTTTATGTCCGATTTTTTGTCTGCCATCGATTGTCTGCTTTGTCGTGTGTGTGTTTTAGTTTTCGTATTTATTTTATATTATTAAACTACCATCTAGTGATCACGATCGTTCATTTCATATCATTTATTGTTTGGTCTTTTTTCGACAAAATTTTACCTTAACATATTTTTCTTAATTTATTTAATTAAACGATGGTGATCAATAGACCATCTATTTTTATTTTATATTTATATTTTTATTATATCTATATCTATTTTTATTTATTTTATTTTATACTAGTGGCCCGCCCCGGCTTCGCCCGTGCAAAGCGGGGGTGGGTTATACATATAAACCTTCCCATTGAATCACTCTATCTATTAAAAAAAACCGCTTCAAAATCCGTTGCGTAGTTTTAAAGATTTATGCATACATAGGGACGGACAGAAGAATGCGACTTTGTTTTATACTATGTAGTGATAATTTAATAATATAAAATAAATACGAAAACTAAAACACACACATAATTAAAAACTTATCGGGACTTATCGCGCACAGAATTAATACCTGTTTTTTCTCGACGTTCAAATCGCGAAGCTTTAAAAATAACAACTAAAACACACACGACAATGTAAAAGGCAAATCAGTGGCGGACAGAAAATCGAACATAAAGTCGAAAGTAAAAATATTTACATTTTAAATATAAAAAAATGCCTTAAACCAGCCAGTCGCCAACAGCAGAGTTCATTGCACATTAAAGTAAACAGCCTACAATCACCTAAACCTTTTTACTATATTAAATTGAGCAGAAATAGCGCATAATGTTTACAATCAGGTAAAGAGTATGCGTGTTTATATGCTATTTCACTCCATTAAAAAAAACACTAACTTGCTTGCTCTACAAAGTTTTAAATCCTTAATATTCATATATTTCCAAGTGTTATTATTATATTAGTCTTAGACCTCTCCGTTCGGGGACGGATTTAGAATACATTGTGTAACCACCCGATTCCATTCTGAGGGTGTCGTGAGAATCGACAGTAGGAAATGAAAAGACTGAGGGGGAGAGGAGAAGGAAAAGTTGTTAAGGAAGCCTGTGCCAAACCGTCTGGCCAGCGTGCCACAGTAGGCGAATAACTCTCCATCCAACTGGAGGAAGCCCGACTCAGCAGTGGGTCATGTAAGGGCTGAGTGGTAGGAAAGATTACCCGGTAACTTAAACCAGCCTCAAAAGATCGGCCTTTTTAAAAAACATTTTATAAAACCCCCGACACAATAACCTTTAAAAAGTAAAAAATAAATACATCGCGTTGGGGGACCGCTCCTACTTATTTATTACCTGACCTCTGGTCCCCCAACGCGATGTATTTATTTTTTACTATTTAAAGGTTATTGTGTCGAGGGTTTTTTAAAATTTTTAATTTAATTTTTATTTTATACTTATTATAGGTACACACTTATTGTAATGTAGATTTTGTTAAATTGCACGTGATGCGCTTTCATTTGAGACCCCACTCGATTATATTTGCAGACATTCGGTTATTCTTCCCCACTTTCACCCCTCAAAACTTTTAAACGGCTCAACCGATTTTCATCAAACATGTCTAAGAACACTCGCCCGTAACTCACCTTTCATACAAAAACTATATTGAAATCGCTTCATCCGTTCGCGAGCTACGGTGCCACAGACAGACAGACAGACACGTCAAACTTATAACTTACCCCCGACGCAAAAACCCCCGACGCAAAAAGAGGGGCTTTTTGCGTCGGGGGTTAATAATATAGCAGATTTCTCATTCTACCCTCAAGTATTAGTGTGTAAGGCGGCTGAAAATCTGGCAGCATGAAAGGAAACTGGCGATAAATTGTGCCAAGCTGTCTGGCTAACGTGGCGCAGTAGGGTAATTAACCTCCATCGAACCGTACAAGCCCCTATTTCATAGTAGGTCATTCTTAGGCTAATATGACATTTAAAACCGAATGATTTCTTAGGATTTCGCGATTATTACACAAATAAATGAAACACTTTTCAACTGAGTTATCGCGTGTCACCATCATCATCATCATTTCAGCCAAAAGACGTCCACTGTTGGACATAGGCCTCCCACATAGGATTTCCACAGAGGCCGGTCCTGGGCCGGTGACCTTAACCAGGTCATCGGTCCACCGTGTGGGACCGATGATTATCGTGATGATTATCACGTGTATATCATCATTATCATCATTTCAGCCAAAAGACGTCCACTGCTGGACATAGGCCTCCCCCAAGGATCTCCACAAAGGCCGGTCCTGGGCCGCCCGCATCCACTGCTTTCCGGCGATCTTAACCAGGTCATCGGTCCACCGTGTGGGAGGCCTACCAGCACTGCGCCTTCCGGAACGCGGTCGCCACTCGAGGACTTTTCTGCCCTATCGGGCGTCGGTCCTGCGAGCTATGTGCCTTGCCCACTGCCACTTAAGTTTGGCAATCCGTGTAACACGTGTATATAAAGTTATTTAATTCCGAACGTTTCGAATGCTTTGCAGCTGTCAGGGTTACGGGAGAGACAGTAATCTTTAAAAGTACAAATAACAGTTAAATCTACCACCTGCTGGGTCGGGCCTATTCTCATCACAGGGAATTAGCCTACTGTGCCAAGCTGGCCAGACGGGCTGGCACAGGGTTTCGTATCAAGATTTCCTTCTCCTACGGCTAGGTTTCCAGCCCTGTCATAGTGGAAGGACTGGGGTGGTGACATTATGACTGCCTCGTTGGTCTAGTGGTTAGGTGTGCCGCCTTTGGATCAACGGGTCCCGGGTTCGATTCCGGGGTCGGGCAAGTGTCTTTGTCTAAACCAGAGGCACTGGCTCGGAGTCTGGGTGTCATTTCTATCTATAATAAGTATGTATTTACAAAAAAAAAATGTATATAAGTAGTTTATCATCCATCTCGTTACCATAACACAAGCATTAAGTTGCTTAGCTTGGGACGAGATGGCGTTGTGTGAAATGTCCAAGGATATTTATTTATTTATTTATTATGTATTCTAAATCCGTCACCACACGGAAAATGTCTTCCATCTAAAACTTTCCAAGCCTGGGGCTCCTGAATGAAAAATCAACAACGTCACAGCGATAGCAGTAAGCCAAGGTCACGTAAGTTTATGCGTAATATAACCAAGGTTAGGGGGCCATTTTGTCAATGAGATTGGGCCTTTCGGACGATATCAGACGGAAGTTTTTGTCTGAGAATTCCTTTTCCTACGATATACTACAAAATTGGTTTTGTTTTATTCACGAGTAGTGCGTACGTGCTGTAGTGAGTAAGTGTTATCTAATAGATCGTTTAGATGCATGTATACTACTTCTTTACAACCCATAAATGACCCAATACTGGGTCGGGCCTCCTCCAAGTTCATGGAGGGAAATTAGCCTACTTGCACGCTTGAAGACGGGCTGGCACAGGATTTTTATCAGATACAGAAGTTTTCCTTCCCTTGGGGCTAGGTAATTGCCTCTTGAGTTCTTTTAGTCGCCTCTTACGACACCCTAAAGACGGTACGGGTTGGTGACATTCTGCATTCTAAATCCGTAACCACACTGCCGACTGCTGAATCGGGTCTCCTCTTACTACACGGAGGGTAATAAGCTTACCTTGCCAAGCTGGCCAGACAGGTTGGCATAGGGTTTCCTTGATCAAGATTTACTTCTTGTTTTGGTCGTATCATTTTCCTTTGGTCGGCTCTTATGACACCCTCAGGATGAAATGGGGTGGCGTCTAAATACGACACCACACGCATTTGGCACGGATGCGTAAATTTCTAATTGTAACATGTGATTTTATACGAATAGACATTGGTACTTAATGGATCTTCTTGTAGAGTTGCTTAGCTATTGGTGGAAATGTTCACCACTAAGATGGCGCTACACCATCTGCCTGGTGGCAAACGGTAGCCATCTAATCAAATCCACACTCATTTTGTTTTATTGATAACGTTCCATGTGCACGCAGAAATCGCTCACGGTGTCCAGAGGTCTTGCAGATGAGTATTTTGCTTGAGATTTGATCAATTTAATGACTGGATCCCAGGCAGGCGGCACTTGCCAACCATCCTCTCTATTGAAATTTGGATGTTTTTTAATCTCAATAGAACCTAAGAAATTATTACAAATCCGGGATTAGAGAGATTTGTCAGAGCAAACTCGTGTAATTTCGCAAAGGGTAAAACATCAGCAATATCTAGTCAATAATTGTAACCTTTTAATGCCTGAGCCAATAGACCCCCAGCAACCGTACCTGTTCACAAGCATGACGCATGTGGACGTTTCCATAATACTGGAGGTGAACATGCTGGCAGCGGGGGAAATGTGGATTCCTTCAGCTGCCAACACTACACTTTTCCCTGACAGATCTGTAGCGACTAGTTTCCGCTGTAACATTTTTTTTGTTACTCCTGCGCGGGGGCAGTTTACAAATATGTCATTCACCAACACAAATTACACCCGAATCAGAACAAGTGTCTCTGGTTTACACAATAACATTTGTCAGACCCCAGATTCGAACCAGGGGCCATTATCCAATAATAAACATTCTATAAGATATCATAACTTTTTGAGTCAGTGCGTCTCTTTAGAGCCTATAAATAACGATTTCCCAGGTCGACTTAAGCTAATTTATTGTCCGTTATTCATAATTAATTTGAAATTAGAATAATTATACATGGTGTAGCAAAAATCCTAAAGACATCTGAAGTGAGGGCACAGAGCTAACCGAAAAAAGTAATTCTATGTTTCAAATGTATTTCAATGTTGAAGTATGAGTGTGTTATAGAAGTTTTTCATAACAAAAACTAATATCTTGAATTCTAGTGACTCTCTCGCCTCTCTGCTCGACCTAGCACTCGGCCGAGCACTCGTTAAAGTGTTTATACCACCCGAGGACACGGACTCGCCACTGTACTCGTTAGGTGTAATCAAGGCAGAAAGTCAACGAGCTATCAAAGTTAATATTCCACACTCTTAGTACTCTGACATACATAACATATTCAGGTGTAAAATAAAATATATGAAATAAAAGTGACGAGTCCAAAATTTGCACATACTATCAATCCTTTCTCATGGTTGTAGGGCTTTTGTAACACCCTGTATTAGATTTCCAAATAGGTCGAAGTTATCCATTGAATTGATTGAGGTCTCAATAGTCATCTTGATATAAATCTGACAACAAGCGCCAATCACTTAGGCCTTTAGTAATCCCTTGGGTTAAGTCTAAACCATGATATAACGCGGTAACTTAATAGCGCTAACTAAACAGTTCTGTGATTTCTGTGACTTTGTGCGCGTTGCTACCAAACCCTCGACATACACAACCTGTTTTTTATTCCATAAATCTATAGCATTAATATTATAACCGAATCATAATTAAATGGCATCTAAATTATTTTTCAATTTATACTCATAATATTAATAGAGGAAAGATTTGTATGTATATTTATAACGAATGGCTCAAAAAGTACAGCACCGATTTTAAAAATTTTTTCGCCATTTGATTTGCTACATTATCACTGATTAATATAAATGATTTTAGTTGCAAGAAAAAAAATATCCACCCGTGCGAAGCCGGCACTGGCCGCTATTCAAATAATAATCAAATATGATTTCCCCTATCAAATATGTGAAGCGTATAATTTTGAGTCATCATCATTATCCCCAGCCATGAATGACCCACTTACTAAAATTAGCTCACTGTCTCGTACGCCAAACGGAATGGCTCAGGGTTTGTATCAAGTTGTCCTTGCGGCACCCCCGGGATTGAAGGGGTGGGTTAGACGATGTATTCTAAATCAGTCACCACACGAACCGTAATTGGGCCCTCCAGAACCGAGTTCATGGGTTCTCGGTTTGATTCCGGGTCAGATTGCTACTTGTATAGTTAATTTGCGTCGGGTTTCTAAATGTGTCTTACGCCGTTTGTCCACCGCCGCCGTCAACGGCACGTCAACGAGAACGAGATTATTTCAAGAAGAGTTTAAGATGACGTGACAGGCGTGCGTTGGACACACGGCCATAGTAAATGTATGTATCGCTAACTCGGCGCCATCATCTTTTTCTCGTTGACGTGTCGTTGACGGCGGCGGTGGACAAACGGCCTTAAGATCGTTCTTCGAGTATGTTATGTCGCAGAAGGAGGTGGCGGAACGGGTCGGGGAGGAGGATGCTCTGACTGACCCGCGCCGCAGAGTTGCCCGGGACGCCATCTGATAGTCACTGGCCCGCTACGCGGGCACCTCGCTGGGGCGTCACAGTGGAATGCGTTTACGCGAACCTGTGGCACCCCAAGCGCGTCGTGTAGGGGTATACCGCTGGGGTTTTAGTGGGTAGACGAGTAGCTTCCGGAGTTCAACATAATCGCCGGCCCCACCCCAGAGGAGCGGCGGTATGCATGAAGCAGTTCCACAGCGAAACTAAAAAAAGTCACTTCTGTCGGCACGTCTATTGGCTAACATAATTCCTTTTACATCAATCTAATTCCTGCATGCCTATAGTTTAAGGCAGAAAAAAAAATGAAATTCCAAAAACGTAATTTGTTCTATGCCTCCAATAGTCCCTTGGTGAGGTTTAGCATTTTTCACCGACTCCAGAAAAATCCCCTATTATACGGTTTAGCATTTTGCATATCAAATGTAGAAACATGAAGGCCCTTACACGTATATGTGTTTGCCAAAATTGCGTCCAATTTCTTTTCCTTTCCCTTTCATATGGTGGAACATTTCATATTCATAATTTTATTTTGGCTTATAAAGCCAACATTATTATAATATAACCGTTATAAGAAAGGTCGTCGTTTCAGCCCATAAATGACCCACTACTGAATCGCGTCTCTTCCAAATTAATGGAGGGTAATTAGCCTACTGTACCACGCTGGCAAGACGTGTTGACCCTTTGTTTGTATCTTGATTTCCTTCTCTTTCGGCTCTTCTATCTGCCTCTTGCATACATTTAGTCGCATCTTACGTCACCCTCAGCATGGTGTGATTAAGTGACATTGTGTATTCTAAATACTTCACCACACTTATCCATCATATCAGCCTTATAATTCCATCGTATCATCTTTTCAAGTTGTCAGGGTCCCGTGATGTGAAGGTGTCGCCAGCAACCCCTAGACCAATATGGCAATCAACGCAATACATGACATTACCTGAATAAGTCATTAGTAAAGAATGGTGGACATTGGCAGTATCGAGCAACTGGGTCGCCGTCTGTCAGTGAGACTTTGTTGGAGGCCTCTATGGCCCGACCCACCACCGGGTCTCTATAGCGGGGGCAGGAGGTGGGCTTTTTCCTCCCCGACCTGTCCCACCGCCTCCTTCTGGGACATAACGTCCTCGCAGAAGGAGGCCAGGCCCTCCTCGCCGTCGAGCATCCGAACGATTAGACTAAAACAACTTCAAAGTATGCACTGACCCTTGTTCACTAACTAGATACAAATACAGACGTGCATAGATATGTACTCATATTGTGAACCTGAAATGAGTAGCGGAAAATAGCTAGTACAATATACTCAATACCAAACTTACGTAACGAGTGATTGACTCATAAATCAATAACTTAGTTACGTTGTAAACAAACGCCGGGTATCGCGTGTTACGCTTCATCATCACTTCATAATACATTACAGTCATTATTTTTGGGGAATAACTTCGGTTATTGTCTATAGAACAACCAAAGTCTGTATAATAACCATTGGAAAGGCAACTCGTTGCTTTGCGCTGATAATGACTAGTCATTTCGGTGAATTGCTGACGAATAGTTTTGTTTTTATAGAAACTAGTGGTCGCCCAGCGGTCCAAATTCGACCATATTGATTTAAATTATTGTTCTATATTTAAAATAGTTTTGTTTATAGTTAACATAAACATAAACAAGACTGAACAGAATATGAAAAGAATAAGAATAAGACTAACAATAAAGAAAATGTATAATATGCGTCTGTGAGTCAAACACATGGTAGCGTGTATAATGCTTTTTTTATGTATAATCATTTTAAAACAATAGTAGCATTCTGCACTAATTCTTTACATAAACTATAAGTGTGGGAAATATCGTACTCCTTCGTAAAAAGGGATACAAAGGTTTTTCGTATTAATATACAGATGATAGTCCGCTAACAGGCTCAGCGAGTGTACTCTTCTCTATCTTTGCGAACATCACACACTTGTGGCAAATTCAAATTGGCACGTTACGGAAATGTTAGAATGTTTCATAAAAAAAAAACACTTTTCGCAAAGCTGTGTTCTCAAATTGATCAAATGATTGGTCAAATCAATCAAAAACAATTGATCAAAGATTCAGAAAGGCGAGTAAAATAGTTAGGGTGCTATTTTCAATTACTAGAGCGGTAATGCAAAGATTCTTTAAGGTTTATCTAGACCTAATTTAGGACGCATCAATCAAGTTGATACGTTAGAAGGTGAATTTTCACATTCGCCGGTTCTGTGTTACGTGAAAAATCCTGTAGTATATCTTAAAACTTTTGAACATCATTATTTTAAAACTGTACAAAACTGTGAATGCATTACATACATTAAATAGGCAGAAGGCAATAGCTTCATGTAACTACCGGTAGTAACCTAACTACACTGGTACCGAACCGAATAAAAAAAGAGAGATATATACATATACATTCAATATAACATACGTCCGTGTGTCGATGAATGTAGAATACACAGTGTCACCACTCCATACCTGGAAAACATACCTGCAAGAGAAGGAAACCTTAATATGAACTTCTGCCAAACCCTCTGCCAAACCGTCTGGCCAGCGTGGCACTGGAGGACAACAGGAGGAGGCCAACAGTGGGTCATCTATGTCCTGAGTAGGTGTATACATGAAAAGGGTAATTGAGCAAAACATTATATTTCTACAACAAAGTCAACAAAGGGTTCTCTGAGAGGCGTACAAATTCTGCGTAAATCTCGAACGACACTAATTCTGAGCTGTACAAGCAAAATTATTTAGCTTGTACTCTAAATTTCTGCTGCGCAGTTCTGGGATTGTACACTCGGGAACAATATTTGGCGAGAGCAGTTCCCTTATTCATCTGGCAGCATTAATCTGAGCTTGACATTAGGGTATCAACACACAGACTGTTTGTAATTAATGCATTTTTCGTCTGTGGGACAGGTAAGTAAATGTCCAGCGGAATCAAGTTACCTCTTGTGTCGTCTCGGCTAGGCCTTTCTCATAAATCAGTGTCTTTTTTTTCAAAGTCTCGTTCTTTTAGTCGTTCAAATTAACATCGTATATCACAACCACGAATTTAAAAAAAGATAAAATTACCAACCAGTGAGACAATAATATCACTAAAAGGTTAGTGTCAAAGTCTATTTTAATTTCATCAACACTTCGAAATGTATCCACCACCACCAAATAGTAATAATCGTAGAACTAATTTCCATTTCAGTGAAGAGTCTGCCGTAAATTAAAAAGATAGACCATAATTCTTCGCAACTTTAGAATCCATAATGTAATGAATATTCTATTTGTGTTAGGCTGAGTTGAATAGGTTGCTCTTGCAGTATTCAACCACAGTCAGGAGCTTCTGGGGTATGAACAATTCAGGCAATGCTTACAAATGGGACCAACTTATCTTACACTAATTAAGATACCTTGATATACGTTTTGTTATGTGCGAGTTATTAACATTACTATTTATTTTAATAGGTTCGATGGGAATCAATGTGATCAGGCAGCGATGTCTTTGCGATGTTTTGGTGTGAATTCGTTCGATGGGAATCAAAGTGATCAGTCAGCGATGTCTTTGGAACCTCGTACTAGACCATGAATATTCTATGTATGTTTTTTTTTTGGATCAGTGACTTGAATGCCTTTGAACCTAGGCTTGCGTGATGGAAAGCTACGCCAGGGTCTAAGATGGAGCAGGCAATTCAAGGAATTGCCCTGTCGGGCACCGGCTCTCCCATACACACGACGGAACACAGTAAAACTGCTTGGCGTCGGACTTAAATGTGAGGGTGGTAGCCAGCTGGGCGGACCGTTCAATACTACCACCAAGCGTGCTGGGTTTTGTTGACTTTTACAACACGCGTTATTTCCCAGCGTGCGGTGGGGAAGTTTTATATTCTGACCCGTCCCCACACGGGTAAAGATAGAGTGCCCATCCGACACTATTGCTAGTATTAATCTGCTAAATTCATAAGTTCTTGCCAAGTGTTTGTATCAAAGTCGCGTGGCATAAGTTCCAAACCGACACTATAGTATTGATAGGAGTAATTTACCAAAATATCTAAATCGACCATCGAACTGTCAAAATATCAAAATTGATTGTTGATATTCACTGTTTTGAATCTGCAAGTTTGGGCTCTTGGTTGTGATTTGGGGCGTCCGCAGCTTTGACTCGTATCGACATTTGTCTGAGAAGATGTTTCCATTCCATCCTTAGTGGAAATCTTTACGACAAAGAGCCATAAAAAAGGGAAACGACAAGGCCGAAAACCTAGCCACAAGAGAAGGGAAACTTGATACTAAACCAGCGTAGCAAAGTACGCTTATTACCCTCCATTTAACGGGAGGAGGCCCGACTCACTATTAGGTAATTTATAGGCTAAGCAGTAGCAGTACGCTGATCTACTAGATCAGCCACCCGCGGTGTCTGTTCAAAGCGTCAGCTGGTTATAGAAACGGTGTGTGCTCAGGCCCTAAGCGAGAACATGGCATTATAGAAATAATAGGTTGCATAATGATCTTTAGATAGGATTCAAGCTTGCTGCCAACTCTCGGAAAAAAATGGTATCACGCGCGTATGTCATTATTCTTGGCATTGCTAATTAAAAATATTTTATCACTAATCCATTCTATCTTGAAACCGCCAAATGCAGATACGTAATCAAAAAGGAAAATATATTATCTGCGTATAGAATCGCAAAATGATTTGTTGCAAATATTTTGGTATTTGCAGTACCGACCATTACATGCATTGTTTATCAGAGGTCTAAAACATTTCTAAAGATATTTCGGTATTTTTTTGAACAGCTATGTATTATTAAATACTAATATTCGTCGACGATAGATTAAAATTACGGAGAGCGCCTGTCATAGGGCAATCTAAGACGTGTACACATTAGCGAGAGTACCCTAGCTAATGTGTCACTACAGTCTAGGTAGACAGGCTCGGCTACTCTAGGTAGGCGTCGTGGACGCAGGTACGAGAGCGCGACAAGCGATGCGAATAGAGAGCTCTCGAATTCTACATGTCATAAATCAGTCTAGCTATAGTCTTATTTTTAATTATACGTAGTCAGCTAACGTTTACTGTTTATATATGAATATCTTAGTCTACGAGTAGTGTACAGTACGCAGGCCAAAATGGTCACTATGTTAGAGCTACCCTACGATTGGGCAAAAAACTGCAATAAGGCGCTCTATTGATCTCTACATGTACGTAGAAATTAGAGTATAGATTAGATTGGTTATCAAGCTGTCTAGCTCTATTCTCTCTGAGTGGACGTCGCGCTCAATGTTTAATAATTAAATTAAAAATATATGTTTTTCTTGTTTGATAAATATTTTTGAACTGGAAACCGCTGCAATAGTTTTGTGTATTGCAGACTCCGTTAAACCGTTTTGGCATCGAACTATTGGTGGTCATCGTCGATGACTATGGCACAGTTCCAAACCCCTACAATTGCCTCCATTTGAGGCTATATCGTATAAATTATGCTTCGGATGCCACCGCACAATATGTTCCATTAGAATGGGCTAATGCGCTTCCGATCAGTTGGGATAGCTGTTTATTAAAGGATTACAATCTTAATAAACATTAAAAAAAATTAAAAACAACATTTTTTACCAGAATAATTAATAGGGTGTCGAATTGAATACAATACACAGATTAAAATTATAACAATATCAAAAAAAGGTTACGATGTCAGTTCAATAAAAAATCGAAATGTTAGATGACAATAATTTCGGATTTGAAACATCGGCTTCGTTCTCAGATTTACTGACATAACAACACTGTCGCAGATTTTAGGATTTAACAAGATAATATTTTGCAACTATTTATTGAACAAACGCAAAATAAACAACTTAAAAAAGAAAATAACTAATATTTAAAAAACTTGGAGAAGGAACAGTTCTTGCAATAAATAAAATTGGAGTGTCTGTTTGTAATAATAAAATAACCACCTATTATTTAATGCGGAAGTCGTAAGAAAAATATCTTTTTTTTTATTTATGTCTGTCTGTCTGTTTGTTCCGGCTAATCTCTGGAATGGCTGGACCGATTTTGACGAAACTTTTACTGATAGGTAGCTGATGATATAAGAAGTAACTTAGGCTACTTTTTTTGTCTAGCTTTGCGCCGCCGCGTATCCACGGGTAATATCGCACCCGTGCGAGGCCAGGACGGGCCGCTAGTACGAAATATTTTTATAGTGACGGGATTATACAAACGTGGTATCAACATGATAAGTGAACATTGTTTAAACCCAAAACTACATTTTTTGTTTAGGCAAAATTATTCTACTACTACCCAGCCTTCTGGCCAGGCCATGTCATTTCCTATTGTCGGCTCTTACGATATCCTCAAGATGGAATGGAGTGGTAACATTGCATATTAACTAATGAACTGCATTACTAAATACGTCACCACACCAAAAAAAATCTAGTACGTAGAATTATAGAAAGAAAGAAAGAAAAATAATTTATTCGGCGCAATCATATCATCATCAGCCCATAAATGACCCACTACTGGATCAGGCCTCATCCAAATTCATGGTGGGAAATTAGCCTACAGTCCACGCTGGCAAAACCGATTGGCAGAGGGTTTGTATCAAGTTTTCCTTCTCTTGCGGCTAGGTGATCTGCCTCTAGCGTTCCTTTAGTCCCCTCTTACGACACCCACGGGATGATATGGGTTGGTGACATTGCGTATTCTAAATCCGTCACCACACGGAAAGGAATACTGAACTAACGTAGGATGTGTGTCATTTGTACTTGTGAATAACATGTTTCTAAACTGCCCCCGGAATACAGGTTAAACTTAGTTCAGGGGTTTCGTTTTATGAAAAAAAACTCACAGCTGATTAAACTATTTTAATTACAGGTGTTCTCACTAGATGGGTCACGAAATGGAAAATAATGTAGAATAATTTAACAAAAATCTTTCATGCTCAACAACATCTTACCATTTTCAGATTTTCATGATTTAAGGCCCGGTTTCCACCAAAGCAGAGAGGAGAGGAGACGAGAGGAGATGTGTTTTGAATAACCATCAGGTTTCTTTATTCTATTTACACCGAAGTTAAGCGGAGAGGAGATATGGAAATAACGAAACCTTGGTTATTCAAAACACATCTCCTATCGTCTCCTCTCCTCTCTGCTATGGTGTAAACAGGGCCTAATAGGCCGGGCATGGATTAATACGCATTACAGAATTATAATATTGTTCAATAACCTTCTTAACCCGATAAGCATAATACCGTTAACACGCCTAACATAACACGAATTCGGGAAACCGTCCCTGTATCTCCAATCAAATTAGCAACATAAGCAAATCTAAATAAGCATACGTTGAATTTCACGTGTCAAATAAAGCCGCTTCTCGTGGCGTAGTCAGATTAAGGCTGGGAGTAAACAACAACACAAAGTTTTAGGTTATTTACTCGAAACTTTTGTGTTCATTCGATACATATAATTATTATAACTAGAGTTATGATTTGGTAGATGGTAGATTTAGTATACTAGTATATACAGAGTTGATATGACAGAGGGGCATTAAATTACACTACGTATACTATATGTGATTAGTATGAATTCGAAACGGTACAAAAAAATACACGTGATTTTTCATGGGGGGCTGGGGGCGTAGTCTTAAACCTCACCAGGTATCACCAAGGGGGAGGGAGGAGTTAAAAATTAAAAAAAAAAACTACACTTTATCAATGGACAGCCCCTAAGGTTAATATTAAACGATGCGTTAGGCATAAACATCTGTTAGGAAAGATACATCATGTTCAAATGAGGCAAACATTTAAAAAATCATTTGCGGCTAAACTATTGCTCCAATTTAATTGATTTTTGGTACAGAGCCTGGAAATGATACCCAGTGTAGGCAGTTAAAAAAATTGCACCTATAAATAAATAAATATCCTTGAACATTTCACACAACGCCATCTCGTCCCAAGTTAAGCAACTTAATGCTTGTGTTATGGTAACGAGATGGATGATAAACTACTTATATACATTTTTTTTTTGTAAATACATACATATTATAGATAGAAATGACACCCAGACTCCGAGCCAGTGCCTCTGGTTTAGACAAAGACACTGGCCCGACCCCGGAATCGAACCCGGGACCCGTTGATCCAAAGGCGGCACATCTGACCACTTGACCAACGAGGCAGTCATGTCGTAACAAACCTGTATATTATTGTATATTTAGTATTGTTATTGTCCATTCGGTGATGGATTTGGAATACATAGTGTCACCACCCTATTCTATCCTGAGGGTGTCGTAAGAACCGACAAAAGGAAATGACAAGATCGAAAACCTAGCCGCAAGAGAAGGAAGGCATGGTACCAAACCCTGTGCCAACCCGTCTGGCCAGCGTGGCACAGTAGCCTCATTAGCCTCTTTTTATCTGGAGGAGGTTCAGTGGTAATAGCAGGCTTAGTAGTTTCTAAGCTATTCTGTCGTCAGAGACGGGTTAAAAGGCAGAGTCCTCTAAGCAAAAGAACTAATTCTTCATGTATAATCCTGTGCCTCTTAACTGGTGACATTTTTTTTTATCAGTGACTTGTATGCCTTTGACTCTAGACTTGCGTGATGGAAAGCAACGCCAGGGTCTAAGATGGAGAAGGTAATTCAAGGAAACCGGCTCTCACGTACACACGACGGAACACAGTAAAACTGCTTGGCGCTGAACTTAGATGTGAGGGTGGTAGATTGCCGGGCGGACCGTTCGATCCTGCACCAAGCATGTTGGGTTTTGTTGACATTTACAACACGCGTTATTTCCCAGCGTGTGGTGGGGAAGTTTTATAAATGCTTTAGCAGGTTAATTATCTTTAATCCTATAGGAAGAGACTTGATCCAGTAATTGGAACCTTAATGACCTGAAATGGTGATACTGTTAAAGACACTCAACGTTAATGTAAGGTTTCATCATCACTCATCCTTTTAGCCTATACCTAAATGACCCTCTACTAAGCCTCATACTAATTCATGGGGGGGAATTAGCCTACTGTGTCAAGCTAGCAAGACGGGTTGACACAGAGTTTGAATAAAGTTTTACTCCTCTTGTCTGTAGATAATGTGCTTATTGCGTTTGTTTGATTTTTAGGATATGGAAATGTTTAATAGTTCCCAATCGATGACTATGAACTCATTTAACTACACTTGCAAAGTAGTATTGTTTTATTTTTTGAGATACGAGTATAATAACAAAAAATATCATCGCATTTGCATGTATCCACACAATTATACTATTGGTTCATTTCAATATTAACCGCAACCCAATAACGAGTTGCGTGAAATTTAATCTGATTTTATTCGAGTGCAGGCAGCGTGAGAGGAACAATCACTTTTAGTGGCACAATAATCTAATAGTTTAACATTATAAAATTTTTATTACGACTGATTATGAACAGTATCGTGAATTGTTAAAAGATGGCGCTTTTCCCAATATTTTCCCTAAACTAAGAACCTAAAGAATTAAAGTAATCAAAATGATAATTTGTTGAAAGTATTGTTATTTAAGCAGCTGGATGTGTCAAGCTGAAGACAGGGCGCTATGGCGCTGTTTAGGGGAGGTCCAGCAGTGGAGTAATGGGCTGATAATGATAATGATGATGTAATGTAGTAATGTCTGTTTGGGGTTATGTGCCTCCTAGTTGTTAAAAAAAGTCACATGTGGTACAACCTCAAACATTGGTCCTTCGAGCCGGATGTCAAGGAAGTGGTGGCTTGTGAATCTCGTGATAGGATGATATGGGAAATAGTGACATGCTATCGCTGGCTGAAACAATATGCAGTAAATGGCAAAATAGGACTGCCATTTAGAGAAATCCCGCTTCGAAATAAAGAGAAAACAACAATATCTACGATTGATTTGGTTGCTAATTTGAACACATTTATATTGCCGATTTTGTTCATCATGTTATGATAAACATCCGTAAAAAGCGTTTGAAGTAAACGGAGACCAATAACATTGATTATTTGCACAATAATCTAACAAGTATAAAGTAAAAAAAGTCCTTTTCTAATGTATCCATTAGAAAATAGCCCACGAATTACTAAGACGAGCAATTGGAAGATGACAAGGCTGAGTAACTAATTATGTTAATCCAGCCTGATGCCAGGCACAACGGATCCAATGAGACTGTGACATATGACCCCGATAATTCTAAGTAGGATAAATTAATGGGTTAAGCTTAGAGAAAGCTATTGGTACCTGGTACTTAAGTTGAAGAACTCGTTTCGTATGATTTATGGAATCTATCTTTTATCTGGGCTCGGGTGAACTATATAGCTACATTATCTCACGAGCTTATTTTCTCCGTAATCGTGTTCGATATTTTTGTGTTATGAAATGTTGAAATTGACAACAAATATTCTCATTAGACTTTAGTGATAACGTTTTAATATTTGTTAATGTAAAACCATTCAGGCTATAGTTTGATACCAAAGATCTCCATAGACGTACTATTAATATTTGATAGCATAAACAACTTGGATCTCTTGGGCGCGAGAACCAATCTGAGTTCCCATTCACGGCCTTGCGACTCAAAATAGGCTATAAAATATAATAAGCCTTAAAAAACCATCTGGGCCACTGGATTATGTTTGAATTATAAACCAATTTTTCTCCCAGCTCTCCAATATCTTTACGGTAATTCACAGTTCCGCTCTTAGGGAGCGCTCATAAAATTATGCAGTTCTTTTTTAAATTCCATACATTTGTCCTTTTTCACTTTCGTTTTAAACACACGCTTATTGCATTTGGTAACGAAAATGTTTTTGTATAATTTTAACATTAATATTGAATTCAATATTTAATGCACTGTTGTCATAATCGTTACCTTGAATCTTCTGAAATAAAAGGTAAATAATGAAAAGATAAAAAGCTGAAATATTAACTTATTCGAAATTACCATGGAAATGTTCTAATTAATGATAATAATCAAATAAAGGTGTTTGAAGAATAAAATTACAAGTCACCTCAATTACCTAGCACGTACGTGTATGTTGGCTAAAGAATAGTAAAACTGCAAGCGCCTTCACAGCTAGATAGTGGGAAATATATTGCCCCTTTGAGGTTGAAAGATATACCCTGCTCCCAGGCGGCCATTTCAATGGAAATGGGCAAAATTCCAAAGGCAGATTAGGAACCAGACTGCTAGCGAAAATATTCTTGTTACAAATTTTTAAAAGCAACATACATGTGTATTTTGCAACAGCATAATACGGTCGCTTTACATTCTATATCAACAACTATGGTTTTTACTATTAGAAAAACCATAGTTCCAATGTAAGTTACTTTTAGTTTTAGTAGGTGATGGATTATGAATACTAATTTCCCTCTGTACATTTAGAGGGGGGCCAACAATTAGTGGTTCATAATTTATGGACTGGATTGATAAATTTTTCGAGTGGTGACGGATGAAGAATACACAATTTCACCTGAGAGTGTCATATAAGGTGAATAAAGGAACGCGAGAGGCAGAACCCCAGTATTGCCAACCCGTATTGCCAGCATGGCATTGTAGCTATTTCTTTTCATTAATTTTGGGGAGGCCTTTCTCAGTAGTGTGTCATTTAGGGGCTGGAATAACGATGATGATGCAGCTATTTTGGACGAGTATTACGTGTGAATAAAGCTTGGTTTCTCAACAAGTGGGTCTAGAGATGAACATGGATAAGACGAAAGTCATGTCCAATGTCCATGTTGCACCGTACCCGATTGTTGTTGGGAATTCTCTCCTCGAAGTTGTTGACGAGTACGTATACCTGGGACAATTAGTCCGATTAGGTAAGTCCAACTTCGAGAAAGAGGTCACTCGTCGAATCCAACTCGGCTGGACAGCGTTCGGGAAGCTACGTCATATCTTCTCATCCAATATTCCTCCGTGCCTGAAGACAAAAGTCTTCGAACAGTGCGTGTTGCCAGCGATGACATACGGATCAGAGACGTGGGCGTTCACAATGGGACTTATTAGGCGCCTGAGAGTCACCCAACGTGCAATGGAAAGAGCTATGCTCGGAGTTACTCTACGTGATAGAATCAGAAATGAGGAAATCCGTAGAAGAACTAGAGTGACCGACGTAGCTAGAAGGATTGCACAGTTGAAGTGGCAATGGGCAGGCCACGTGGCCCGAAGAACAGATGGCCGCTGGGGCATAAAAGTCTTGGAGTGGCGTCCACGTATGGGAAAGAGGAGCGTGGGAAGACCCCCAACTAGGTGGACGGACGACCTTGTAAAGGTCGCTGGAAGTCGGTGGATGCGGTCAGCACGTGATCGCACATTGTGGAAATCTATGGGGGAGGCCTATGTTCAGCAGTGGACTTCTGTGGCTGATAGATAGATAGAAAGCTTGGTTCTCCAGATAAAGAGATCTTCGTTGGTCTAGGGGTTAGATGTGTCGTCTTTGGATCAACGAGTCCCGGTTCGATTGCGGGGTTGGGAACTTGTCGTTGTCTAAACCGGAGGCACTTACTCTGAGTCTAGGTGTCATTTGTGTTCATGGATTACATGTTTGTAAACTGCCCCCGCGATAAAGGATACGCAACATGCACGGGTTTAGTTCTTTAAAAAAATGCTGTTGAAAACATCAATAGCAAACTCCCAACAATATTGTTGGAAATTAACTGCCACGCTGAAAACAATTCAGAGACCAAAACCGCATATGTAACTATTCAAATTAATTATACATGGTACACTGACACTTACAAAATACACGCCGACCCGGCGCCATACTTCGTTATAAATAATTTAGACCATAGTGTGGTTCTATTTACCTTGATTTCTGTTCAAACTCAAATCATTTATTTCAATTGAACCTATTTACTGGTGTTTTTGAAAAGTCTCTAGTTAGGAATCTAGTTGCTTGTTCCAAAAAGTAGATCCTATGAAGAAGAACAGGCAAGAAACTCCATGGACACTCTTTTTATCATATTTTCTGTTCCAAACATCTGATTGGGTTACATTGATTTCGTGTTTGCTAAAAATGACGAGTGTACACTTAATTAGTTTAGGTTCTACCTACAGATCTTCGTTTCTGCCAATTAAATTAGCAGTGGATACTACATAAGCCCTCCTCCAAATTATTGGCAAGAAATTAGCCTGGTGTATGCCACGCTGGCAAGACGGCTTGGCACAGGGTTTGTATCAAGTTTTTCTTCTTTTGCGGCTAGGTAAGTGCCTCTGGCGTTCTTTTAGTCGCCTCTTATGACATCCTCAGGATAGTGTAGATGGGTGATATTGTGTATTCTAAATCCGTCACCATTATGAATCTAAAGATCTAATTATGATATAATAGCAGGGATAAATGCAGATGAATCAATGCTCTGATTCTTGTGTAACTAAATCTCCGTAGTAAATATAAATTGTTTATTGCATCGGTTATCTGAATATATATAAATTATGCGTGATGTTGTTTGTCCGTGATGGACTCCTAAAATACTAAACCTATTTTAATTAATTTTGCATTGCACACCGTGTGCAATGTGATCCAACTTTATTTATTTTATTATTTATTTATTTATTATTAGACATACATACAGCTATCATTACAGACAATCCAATGCGATAGTGTAGTCAAAAATATAAATTACGAGTACAATAATGATTTCATTCAATTCCAATTCAAAACATTAAAAAAAAAAATAGTAAATATAATACAAATTCAAAATTAATATATCATACAATTAAAAATAATAATAATAATAAGGCAATTAATAATGGGAATTCATTTTTTTAATTTAATTAATTATTTATCATTATTATTATAACATAAAACATGTAATGCAACTTTTGCGAACTCGCTCAGTGAACATGAGAATATATCAATTCTATCAGCCACCAGATTTAGTGTGCGCATTGCCCTCGAGAATGGGGCGTTGGCCACCAGCTTGGTGCGACCGCGCGGCAGTGCGAACAAATCCGGCCGTCTGCGACGTTGAACGTAACCATCGGGTACGCACAATCCCATCTCCTGCAACACACCCGGATTGTTTGTGTTGCCCCGGAACACTCCTAGAATATACGATACCAACGCTAGATCCCTTCTTGTCTCCAACCTGTTGTATCCCACCATACCCAATACGAACAAGGTTGGATACATCAAGGGATAAAGGGGGTATACGCCATAAAGTCTTAGGTACAGGTATCGTGTATATTTATTTTGTATGCGCTCCAACATGAGAGTGTATTTCGCCTCATTTGGAGCCCATACAGCTGCATTACTCTCTAACTGACTCCTAATTAGCGCGTCGTACAATGCCGAAATAGCCTTAATATTGGTGAAATCTGCTGCTCTGCGAAGCACGAATCCCAGCCGCTTGTATGCCTTTTTACAAACGCTGACTATATGATCCCGGAATCTCAGCTGTGTATCCATATGGACGCCAAGGTCTCGCACTACTTCCTCTCTTTTCAGAGGCGTATCGTTTAATTTGTAGTTGTAGTGAAGTGGTATTCTTGCACGAAGTGGCAACTTGAAAGATAGGATAGCTTACATCTAAATTTATAGTCGCAATATCATTTTATTACAAATTGATTATCTATTATTTGACAGTCACAATTATTTATTTATTTATTTATTTACACTTTTGCACTACAAATGTACAAAGGCGGACTTAATGCCTTAGGCATTTTCTGCCAGTCTACCTTGGGTGGTGCAGAGACAAAATGTGGTAGGTGTAAAATAAGAAAATATTGTACATATATATATTATAAGTACTAAATAGGTACATACACTACATGCATACACTACATATATACACTACATATATACACTACATACATACACTACATTCATACACTGCCTACATACGCTACATACATACATATTATACTACATATACATATATTATTTAAGGTTGTCAAGATAGTTAATGATTCATCACTTCCACCCCGACTAATTAGTAATCTCTAAATGCTTGCGAAGTCTCTGCTTAAAAATGTCACGACTATCAACCATCCTGATTTCCGGAGGTAGCGCATTCCACAGAAGGATGGATTGTACGAAGAAGGAGCGGTGTAAAAAATCAGAGGAGTGGGTAGGACATTGGAGTTGTCGGTTGAAAGTGGAACGCAGGTACTTGTTATGACTGGAGGAGGAGTATTGGAAATGACAGGATAGGTAACTAGGAGGATTAGGAGAGTGAAGGAAGGAGTAAAGAGTCGTCAACGCCCTTAACTCGCGACGCTGTCGAATGGGCAACCATTTGAGTTGGGTTCTCGACGCTGAAACGTGATCATACTTGCGAAGGTTGAATACGAATCGAATGCAGTTATTGAGAAGACGGTCAAGTTTATCGAGGAGATCTGCATTCAGGTCAAAGTAGCACACATCACCATAGTCTATAATGGGGAAAATCAAGGCCTGCACAAGCATTACTTTGGTGCCGGATGGCAACATGTTTTTGAACCGGTAAAGGAACCGTAGCATACCAGTGACTTTCTGGCAAACGCTGGCGACTTGAGGACGCCAGCTGAGAGTGCTGTCGATATGTATGCCAAGGTCCTTAACCGATGAGCGGAAAGGGATAATAGTGCCGTCAAACTTGATGTTAGGTAACGTGGCGCTATCTAAACGATTTACTAATCGGGAGCTCCCAACAATGATAGCCTGACATTTGGACACGTTTACTGCCACGCCAAACTTATCTGACCAGCTCTTAACACGATCCAGATCCCGGTTAAGTTTGTTGATTATGCTTGGTAAATTATCAACGCTGGCTTTCCGATATAGTTGTAAGTCATCAGCATACAGATGATACGCACACTGAAGTTCAGGTGTGAGGAGGTTTATAAAAAGAGAAAATAGAAGAGGGGAAAGAATACCGCCTTGTGGGACGCCAGTTTCAAGTGTTTTCCACCCTGACGAAGATTCATCAGTGCGAACACTCTGCTGGCGTCCTTGAAGATAGGAGGAAAACCATTCTTCCACCTGCGGAGAGACCATGAGATAGGAAAGGATGCTTAACAGGATGTCGTGACTGACGGTATTAAAGGCATTTGAAAAATCGACGAGAACGAGAACGGTAAGTTCGGCGTTCTCCATACCTACCCTAATATCACCAGTCACTTTTAGGAGGGCAGAAACTGTGCTGTGGCCTGGTCTAAAACCGGATTGAAGCGGGTTAATTAAGTTGTTAAAATCGATGTAATGGCTGAACTGCTTATGGACACAGGCCTCTAAAACTTTGGATAGGAAGGGAAGAATGGAAATAGGACGGAAGTGGTTGGGAAGTAAAGGATTAGACACCTTAGGGAGAGGACGCACATATGCTTTCCGCCACAGGTCGGGAAAGACACCAGATGCCAGTGAGTAATTGATTAAGTGTGTTATAGGGGAAAGAAGATGATCGACGATAGTCTTTGTTAATAGTTAACAAGTTGTTACTTAGTTAATAGTAGAATTATATGTTAGCTCCAAATGATTCTAACAGATGGCGATATCTGTTGACTAGATTGAGTAAGTATTCAATAGATGGCGCTATATTAAAGGTTAAATTAATGTTTGTTAATGTTCGATGTAATATAACAAAAACCTTAGCCATTGATGTTGTGTTTAAATACGAAAGACCTATTCTTATAAAAGAGGGTGGCAAATAAGCAAGTGGATCATCTAATAGTAAGTGATCACCCCTGCTCATTAAAAAAGAAGAACAGCAAAACGCTGGCAGTGAAACTAAAACCTTCCTTCCACTGTCAGCATTATGCTTCCCCTGATGCAGCACTGGTAACCTTCGGGTGGTGTTATTTGCCTGAGGTTTTCTGTGAGGTACTTCCGAAGTCAGGCAGCTGCAGTTCAAATTGTTATCCCCTATGCCCCACCTGTCCAAGAATTGAGGGAGCTATTCTCCTATTCCTCTACATAGCGACAAAATTGAAACACCTTAGATAGTCACAGTGTATGATGATAGCTGACTAATATTATCCCAGATGTTTGATGGCCGTGAAATAAAGCTATTGCTGTCAGGTTATATAATTTATCGCCTGACAGTAAAATGGATGTGACGCCTTGGTGCAGAATAATCACCAATATCACGGCTACTTGGCTTGTGTGCAGGCAATCTATCGATATTATCCATAAATCCAGTAACTTTGAAAAGTATTTTACGGAAAATGTTATTAGCTAACAAAATTCTCCTTTATTTTTTACTTGTATTTCAGAGTTTGTATTGTATCTTTCTCATTAATTTTATAAGCAATCATTACAATCTTAACGCCTATGTATTATAATATTTTCAATAAATGGAAGTTTTTGATGATATTGATTGAATATTGGCATACTTATTTATAGTATAAAAGCTACTATGCATAGCCTTTGAAAATCAATTGAAAGCAAACGAAATTAATTACGTTAATTGAAAAGCTGTTTCTGTGCAATCTAGTCATCGATCTAAAGTGCATAGCGCTAACGGTTCTCGTCAAAATAATGTGGAAGAATGGATAGCTAATGATTGTGTAGGTGCTGTGTATTTTGCTTGAGTAATGGGTTCCCGAAGCAATGACAAAACGCTTTTATTCATATTTTAAAATTTCGTCAGATTCCTTCAAAGTATAAGAAATCGTGACATAAACAGTGAAGGTGTTATGAATCGTTATTTTTGTAAGACCCTTGACATCCAAATTTCGAATAATGTGCTTGATGATAGTTATGATTTTAAGTTCCATAGATTTTGCGTAACCACGCGCTGAACAATGTTTTCTGAATTCCGGAAACATCTTTGTATTTGAATCCCAAGAAAAGTTCAGAAATATTACAGAAAAAGGTGGAGAATAGAATTAGAAATAAATGATGTCTTAGGTTTTCACGATCTTTACACGAATAAAAATTAAACGATCATAACCGTGAAGAGATCATTTCCTGCAATTAGAAATAAAGTTATGGAAATTAATTTGACATTTCACTGTTCCATGTCTGGAGACTATATGAGTAGTAACATTGCATTTTAGATACACAATTATCATTTGTTGATATATTCAAGTAATCTTTTATTACAAATGCAATAAACAGGTGACATACTCAATATCTACTTTTGAAAAGATTCAAATACAAAATTGTTCTAAGAATCTATAGCAGGCTTGAAGAAAACGATTTGTTCGTGACAAGCGATTTTGGTGCCAGGGTAAGATGTCAGGGACGTGGGGAATAGGCTAACGGTGGTCATTAGACGAAGCTAAAGGGACGACACATTCGCCAGCTAACAAATTACTTTGGTGATAACTCCAGATACCAACTTTTCGACTGTACAACCTGACACGATGAAGAAGACATGTTATATATTTTGTATTAAATATTATAATGTAAATAGTACCATAGTTTTATGGAAGCCTAGCCTATTCTATGTAGCTGATCATGCTAAGCAATTAGCTTGTCACTACACTAAATCAAAGTTTCGTTAGAGCTAATTTATAAATAACATTATCGTCATATCTGATGACAGTGATACAGTCAGAAATAGAAATATGAAAGATTGTACAGTCGATTGGTGGTATTTGACGGTGCATAATCAATGGAAGCCCACCGTTTTAACGTAGTTAACAGTATCCCCCGTGGCTTCAGTGAATGCACGTCTCAGGCGGGCTCGACGAGTCTGCGACAGGGTTTGTGGACAGAGGAGAAGCGGGCCCTGTAGGTAAAACAGAAACCAAATCAAACGATTCATTTGATTTGATTTAATTAAAAAGGAGTCCCCACCTCAAGTCTCGTACACAGCACGTACACTAAATTAAATTAAATTTTATTGCATTTTTACAATGGATGAAAATTTAATAGCACCAACACTAATATACTAAACGATGACCACACACATTGTAGTTTCTAAACAAATACTCCTAAATTTACGGTTGGTTGTGGATGTCTTTACTACCACAACTAAATGAATAGATACTATTCTAATCTGTGAATAGAAATTGCAAATGCGTTACCATAAAAAAAACTATAATCAACATGTAAATGGTACATCTTAAGAAAAAGGCTAATTCTAATTACCATAATAGCACGAACGTGACAAGTGTCTCGACAGCTCAAAGTGCCGTAAGGGCGAAATAAATAGCTGTGAGTTGCAAAGGCAGACATTTAGAAAAGTTTCATCTTGTTCAAACAGCTGAATAAGATGCCTTCATAACGGTGATACATTTTGTGTTAGTCAGATTGCTAATAGCTTTGTCTGATAAGTCTGTCTTCTTATTTTCCTGTTATTCTAAACTACATTTTAAGATAATTTTTGCGGTGCTTAGATTTACAGCGCTTACAACTGAATAATCGTAAAGCATATAGTTGTGAGTTATGATTATAATACATGTTGAAAGTGTATTGATTTTATATTTTTATAAATTTAGTTTATACGTATTATTGGCATTGTGTGGGATACATTTCCCTGTCATGAAGCCCCTTCAGCAATTAAACAAGTGTCTTATTCTGTCAACTCCATTTGCATAAGAGAAAGCTTGTCACTTAAATCTTGTCGGCTTTTGTAGAGATTTGCAGGTAACATGTTTAATGTTTCATGTGGTCCACTTTTACTATTTGCTATTTGTATGTATTTTTAGAAAGCTATATATTGTTATTAATATAAAAAATAGTATCAAAAATATCGGCGATACGTCATGTTAGTTCCTGTTAGTGGGGCTAAATAAAAAAAAAACTTTCAGATATGATTTTGTAACAGCAAAAGTTATCATTAAATTACGCACACAAATTAAAATGGTAATGCATGATGTCAACTGGCGCCATCTATCCAATGTAAGTGTTACCTGTTTGAAGGGACGCATGCCACCGTTGATGCGCAGAGAGTCGGCTGCGATCCCAGCTATTCCGTCGCCGGGTTCCCTCAGCTGTCGCAGTGAGGCGCTAGGATGATGGTGGGTGTGATGAGGGCAGTGCGCCGCGCATGCGCTAGACTCCGGTTGGGAGCTCTGGCGGATAATTCTCGCACTAGTCGTCGGTAACAGTAAAGCCGGTGGTTGTATCACAGGGCACGTACTGACCGCGTGTAGCGAGCTACAACCACATGGGTAGTGTTGTGCCGAACGAACACTCTCTCGTGACACAGAGCGCGCTAGTTGCAACGCCGACATTGGCGCCGTAGATTGCCTCCTTTCACAGACGCGACATCTAGAATACGGTTGTGGAACCAGCTGACAGGCGGTCACTGACCCTCTGTGCGAGCAAGTTGCAATAGGGGAGACGAGAGTTTGAGGCCTGTCTGCTAACTGATCACGGCATTGCAACTCTATATCTGGTACACTTCGAGCTGTTCCTTCCTCCATTCTAATAGAGGCTGCGCTTTCTTCACTGCCGGGGCCACCTGATAGTTGTGGTCTCAAATGAGTGGTGCAGTCTTGTCTTTGCAGAACAGGCTTGACTGTACGATTTTCTGAAGGGACAATGACGGTAACGGCTGGTCCAGTGACTAAAAGGCTTGCAGTCTCGTCACTACTCCCGTATCCAGAGTTAGTTATGGCTTCTGTACTATCCGTGGTTGGAGCTGACATCTTTGCCTGTAAAAAAACGGTAGCATTATATTTTTTTATATTATTTTTTATGAGCAGTTAAATTAATAGCATCTTGCCACCGTGGCACAGTAAGCTAATTTCCCTCCATAAGTTTAGAGGAGGCGAGATGCAATAGTGGGTCATTTATATAAAAATGACAAACTAATCGCTATTCTTTGCTGAAGGGTCATAATCTGAGCATAAGCTAAATGCCGAGCACCTACCACCCACTGGTTTGTATATGACAACTCTTCTTTTTTAATATGACATTTAGACTGCCTCGTTGGTCTAGGGGATAGATGTGCTGCCTTTGGATCAACAGGTCCCAGGTTCGATTCCGGGGTCGGGCAAGTGTCTTTGTCTAAACCAGAGGCACTTGCTCGGAGTCTGGGTGTCATTTGTGTTCGTGAATTACATGTTTGTAAACTGCCCCAGCAATACAGGTTATACATAGTACAGGGATTTCGTTTAAAAAAAAAAAAATAGCTATGTGACTTCTTACACCGTTAACCTAAACAAAATACAATTAAACCTTCAAATTCATTCCCAGTACGGCACATGAAGCAAGGAAGATCTTAATTTTCCTCTACCGAATTGGAGACTAGAATGAGTAGATACGGCCCCAATAGCGATTAACATGACGTTTTCACTAATATTACCCAGCTGAGAATTTAGTTACATTCAACGACGGTACTTTGAAATAAATCATGATGCACTTAATTTACCACTCAATAAAGTCGTGAATGGCTTGCGCCTAAATATCACTAAATAGTATAAAACAAAGTCGCATTCTTCTGTCCGTCCCTATGTATGCATAAATCTTTAAAACTACGCAACGGATTTTGAAGCGGGTTTTTTTAATAGATAGAGTGATTCAAGGGGAAGGTTTATATGTATAACCCACCCCCGCTTTGCACGGGCGAAGCCGGGGCGGGCCACTAGTTTATTATAAAATAACTATAAAGATTACAAAAAATATGCTTCTCTACAATTATAAGCAACAATAACGTCTACTTTTTTATGCATTTTTGTATTAAATATCTACTATGGTTTAATGGTTATCATAGTTTTTTTAATTGCTAAGACGTTAAGACGTTATAACTATCATCACTATCACTATCACTATATAGTATAAAACAAAGTCGCTGTCGTCTGACCATCCCTATGTATGCTTAAATCTTTAAAACTACGCAACGGATCTTGAAGCGGTTTTATTTAATAGATAGAGTGATTCAAGAGGAAGGTTTATAAGTATAAACATGCATAATTGCTGCCGTGCGAAGCCGGGGCGGGTCGCTAGTTTCGATATCTAAAGGATCAAGGCAAAATCATTAAATTGTGTCTGATTCAGGACTTGCTGAATTTCAGATCCGTAATATGTATTAGTGATCTATAGCATTACATAAAAAATGATGATTATTATTCAGATTCCTTAAACTTAATTTATTATATCTCTGACTTTGTCATATAAGTCGATTTGAAGTCCTTCATCAACAAGTATTCGTTGATGTTCAAATTATAAACGTTATTGAATACCCCGCTGCGAAAATAGCTGGCAGACGCCAAACGAGATTTCTCCGAGCATCATTATGAATAATATTTGACGAAAAATATACGAGCGGATTAGACGTTGACGTCTTGGCAATAATGCCAAGTCGTAAATAATGTGTATTTTTTTCAGTACTAAGCATAATGTGTTTATTAGGTACATATTATATTTTAGAACGAAATAAATGAACGAGTACGATACCGTACTGAATTAGTCGTGTTTAAAAAGTAATGTATTTGAACCGCCGATAAAAACAGGAGTGTTCTGATTTAAAGTGTTTGTATGTCTACATATCTCCTTTAAGGATAAAGGACGTGGCAGACATATCAACTCGGAAAGGGATCGGCACCGTATCGCCTTTCGCCTCGCCGTCAAATCAACCTAACGTAAGCACGTAACCAAAGCGGTTCAGCAGCTCCGATACGTCGTCTCGGCTACGCCACGTTTACGGAAGGCCCGTAATATAATGTTACGAATATGTTAAGGGACTTAACATGCAAGCGCGGCGGCGGAGAAGCGTAAGCGCGTGAACGGTGAGTCGTAAGCGCGGGGCCCGCTGGTTGACCACGCGCCGTACAGCGTTCGCGAGCTTGTCCCGAGGCGAGGCGTTTACGTTACGAATCCGATTAGTGTGCTTTGCAGTAGGGAGTTTCATACAAATAATACTGAACTCCTCGAGTTGATATGGTGCCGATCCCTTTCCGAGTTGATAAGTGTGCTACGTCCTTAAACTAACTTTGACTTTTCGCTGTCGAAATAATATTCAGTGTTACCACGTAATAAAAGCGGTAATATGCCTACTGTGTCACGCTGGTCAGACTATTTGGCACATGTTTATCTTGAGGCTTAGTTTTCGGCCTTGTCATTTCCTTTTTCAGCTATTATGACAAGATCAGGATGGAATCTTGTGGTGACACTATGTATTCTAAATCTGTTGCCATACATATTAAGTAGGTACTTATATATGTAAGTCAGTCATCCTTTTTCATTATCCAAACCAAAAAATGACATGACAGTCACATAAAACAAAAGCTCGCCTATATCTTTTTGTTACTTATTTGTTTTCATCCTACGGGATTTGCGGGGATTATACCTTTCCAATAACCCTGAAGGATTTGAAGTTTAATACGTTTTGGGATCGTAGTGCGCGTGAAAATCAATTTCTTTTGGCTGGATGGTAAGGGTACTGTTTTACTTTGTTTATATTCCCTTATCGAGTGTATTTTAAACTCTGTCAATCAATCTATGAACCACAGATGTCCATTGTTGAACCTAGGTCACCTCCATCGATTACTACACTATCCTGTGACCGCATCCACCGACAGGCCATCCAGGGGTTTTTTGGCCCAATGGACTGTTCTCCGAGCTGCTTGGTCTGTCTCACATAAAAAAATTATTCACTATTTTTATTTGTTTGTGTATTTTTGTTGTGTCATTTCCCTCCATGAATTTGGAGGAGGCCCGACTCAGTAGCGTGTCATTTGTGGGCTGAAACGACGATAGCGACGATTCGTTAGAGTTAGAAGAAAATGATTACATATACAGATATTTCCTCTCATCTTAGAAGGAAATACTGACCCCCGCACGAATGCCATCTTGCCGTGGCATGTTTTTTAATATGCAGGACCATTCCAGGCCTCGGGGTGTGGCCAGACAAAGATTGGCACACAGTGTCGTAACGTTTGGGCTCCTGGATATCCGCGGACTCCTCTGTCTTCCGACCATTGCGAGCCCCAACCACTGCGGTGCACCATAGTGTCTTCGGGTTGGCGCTTAACCTAGATGATCCCTAAGCCAGGTGCTAGGAAGCCGTGGCTTCCTTCTGCAAGTCCTTCAGTTTGCAAACACAAATTACAACCTGACTCAGGGCAAGTTCCTCTTCTTTACACAAAGACACTTGCTCGACCTCGGGATCGAACGAGAGATCAGTGATCTAAAGGTGGCACATCCAACACCTAGACTCATAAGGTGTACACAGTTTGTGTCAAAAACTTATTTATATAATATAATATTGTACGTTCTATTTCTGTTTTGAACGTAAATAAAGCCATCATTATATTACTGTCTATTTAGAGATGGATTTAGAATATAGTTTCACCATCTTATTCCATCCTAGCGTGTCGTAAGAGCCAACTAAAAGAATTACAATTCAGAAAAACTAACATATGAAGGAACACTAACTTAACTGGCACTAGGTAGGTAGGTAGGCTAGTTTCCCTCCATGAATTTGAAGACCCGAGTAATGGGACATTACATTGACGAAATGAAGATTTTCCGAGTGGTGACGTGTTGTGTGTTTCTATCATCTGGCGAACTTGCTCCCACTATGCTGTTAAGTGCTTTTTGTAAACAAACCCATTGATTTGAAAAAAGCAACTACAGAGTTTCTTGCCGGCTCTTCTCTGTAGAGCAGCATTCCGAACCGGTGGTAGTTTCAGCATGAATGTGGATGGACGTAAGGGTTGTGGAAGATCAAGAGAGATGGATGGATGGATTGTAAACATGAGAAATTGTGTATGAAAGGTGTGACTGTAGATATGACGACTGATAGGTGTGTATGGAGACTACCACCTAGCGTGGGATAGGGATCGTAAGATGATGATGATGATGATAATGGTAACTGTAAATATGACGATTTATAAGAGTTTTGTGATAAAACCTACGTAAATAAAGTTAATTTTGAGTTTGAGTTTGAATTATACACAATCACCCAGCTTCAACATATATAGGGTGTCTTAACAGGCGTTATATTACGGCCGCTATAAGACGGCACCGTTATCCTAGGAAATTAAAGCCTAAGGACCGCAAGAGGGAGATAACCTAGCAAGAGAAGGAAATCTTGATACAAACCTGTGCCATGTTGCTAACGTGTCACATTAGGCTAATTTACTCCTATTAATTTGGAGGAGGTCCGACTCAGCAGTGGGTCTTTTAAGGACCTAGATAATGAAAATGTTGAATATTACGTAGAAAGAATGAACACTATGATCTGACACTAATGCTATGAAGAAATAAATTGCCAAGATAATCCCGTGAGGCGGTTCCGCTGTGTCTGACTTAAGACATAATTTTTCATTTTCCTGGTCCGTTGGAGTAAAGTCTAGTATACCTCCTTAGAGATTTGTGGAAAATTGTGTATTCAGCTCATGAGACTTTGCAAGAATCATATAGTATTTTCCTTATCTTTTCTACTGCATACTTTAAGACGCTGTTTAAGTTATAAACAAAAATAAAAAAAAATCACTGCCCGTAATATTTTGGACTTATTCTTCAGCCACGCTATAGTATTAGTATCCGTCCTCCTACGTTATTCGAATGACACGTAAAGCTTTAATTACTAAGACAGAAAGACTTAGTAAAAAGATATTGAAATGTATAAATAATAAAACGTCTAACTTTCTTAGCAAATTGTGCTTAACATTTGAATTTACCAAAGTTTTCAAGAATCAAATCAAATTATCTGACTAATACAATAATAAACAAAATTTTAATTAAGCAAATCTATATAAATTAATTCATTAATTGTTAATTTAAAAAAAGCTGTAATATAAAATATTATGTGTGTGATAATAATTGATGCGAGAATATTTTATTATGCTAATAAAAATTTATACATTTTGTATTTTTAAGTTTTAGATGTATTTTAGTTATTTCATAGTTATTATTATTTTTAGTATGTTAATGTTATTTATTACACAACTTGACTTAATTACAAAAGACAATGAAATTTGTTCTTATAACAAATAAAAAAATAAGTAAGCTAACGATACCATTTGTAACTTTACATCTTGTATTATTACTACTTTCATATACCTAAAACAAAATAGAATAGAATATAAGTTCTTTATTTTATAAGCCAATTATTTTAAAACATTATTACCAGGTCGTAATGCGGCACCAACCGAGAAGATCTGGCGGAAGAAACTCGGTAGGCTTGTCTTTTTTTAAGTGCCATATATTACAATTAACGTGTTCATATAACTACCTAGTTTCGTTTGGTTCCGAAAGGCGCTCATTTTAAATATAAATTTTAAATATATATAATATTTTAAAACCAGTGAGCTGACCAACCCCAAACAGCTGCACCTGTTCAAAAGAATATCTCATGTGGCAGCTATAGATCTCCTCAACCATATCAAAGGGAAGTGTTCGACCCGCCACATGTCGCTACACAAACGCTAGATAAACATTATCTTCTTGAAATTTTCCTAATTTAATTACGGCTGTTACCAGACTACCACATTTAGCGAACTACCAGTACAGATAGTTGGTTGCCCTCCGCGACCAACTAGTGGGACGATCGTTAATCATATGATTACCCGCTGTAAGGTTTTACGTTACTAAATACGTGGAGTAACGGTTCTTATTTATAGTGGGAATGACAGTAATAATAATAATAACTTTACGCTACCAAAAACCAGTTTCTACAGGGAAAAATCAAAATGAAGGACTAATAGGGTTTGATTAAAAGAAAGTACACAACGGGCAGAACCACAAAAATACATTTCCTATCTATTCGCACGCGGCAAATCACCCTCTCGAGAATTTCGCAGAAAAGTTTCCGTTATTTTCGGTAAAAAGCAATCTGGATACAATAATTCACTGAAGTCCTTATTTATATAACACTAAAAATTATTCGAAATGTAGTGAGCATGAGAAAACTTTAGTTTTAACAAATCTTGTCTCAATTAACTTAAAATAGTGCATTTTGATATTTAAAATGAAGGTTATAAAAATACAAGAAAATTTTAAAATTAACTCCATATTTTTGGTAGCCTCATAGTACTGAAACCACAAGAGCATTCATACCTAGATTTAATACTGTTGTACCTAATGAGTTGGAGCAAAATTAACCTAATTTCATAATTTCAGGCAAAAGACGTCCACAGCTAGACATATGCCTCCCACACTGATTTCCATGAAGGCCAGTTCTGAGTCACCCGCATCCATCGGTTTCCGACATTAACCAGATCGTCGGTCCACCGTGTGGGAGGCCTACCAGCACTGCGCTTTCCGGAACGCAGTCACCATATGAGAACGTTTCTGCCCCATGGGCTGCAGTCCTGCGCGCTATGTGCCCTGCCCATTGCCACTTTATTTTGCCTCCCACAGGGTGGACCGACGTGGTCGTAAGGCTGGTGCCTTCGTCGAATTCCGTGGCTCTCCCACGGAATTCGACGCTTGTGTCTAGTAATAGACGTCTTTTTCTGAAATTATGACATGGGTTCTACACCTTTTCGCAACTTTATTCTAGGGAATAATGCGATATATTAAAATCTTGGAATACCCATCATTTTCAGTATAATGAATTGTTTGCGTTCATATGACACGCATTTATGAAGGAAGATTTATTACTAGACCTTAGGTTGCGAAAAGTCTTTTTATATTACGTAGATATTACCTACTTTACGGAATCCTTTGAAAAAGTCTGGCATGATACATATGAGGACTGAAATTGTATATTTATTTTCCATATTAAGGTCACATATATCTTATTAGGGAATTCCGAAATCTCTTTTATATGCCCATCAGATCAATATTATTCGGAAGGATCGTAAAGCCGCCAACATCTATGGCAAATTTTGGCGCAGTGGTTGAGCGATCGACTGCTGCGCAGCATGTCGCGGGTTCGATTCCCCGCACGCAAGACATATTTGTACGACCTACAATTATTTGTTCCGGGTCTTGGTGTTTTCTACCTATAATATGTATGTATTTACAAAAAAAAAATGTATATAAGTAGTTTATCATCCATCTCGTTACCATAACACAAGCATTAAGTTGCTTAGCTTGGGACGAGACGGCGTTGTGTGAAATGTCCAAAGATATTTATTTATTTATTATTTAACTAGTGGCCCGCCCCGGCTTCGCCCGTGCAAAGCGGGGGTGGGTTATACATATAAACCTTCCCCTTGAATTACTCTATCTATTAAAAAAAACCGCTTCAAATTCCGTTGCGTAGTTTTAAAGATTCATGCATACATAGGGACGGACAGAAGAATGCGACTTTGTTTTATACTATGTAGTGATTATTACACGAAATCAGTAACATAAATATTCCATCCTAAGGGTGCCGTGAGAGACGACGAAACGAAATGACAATGCCGATAACCTAGCTGCACGAGAAGGAAAACTAGACATGAAACCCTATGTTAGCCCGTCTGGTCAGCGTGGTAGGTTAATTACCCTCCATGTAATCAAAATGGGGGAGACACGACTCAGCAGTGGGTCATAAATAGCCTGGGTACTGGTAGTAACATGAAAACTAAAAGCTGATTAAACCAAATGATTATCAGCAGGCTGGCTATTTGCTTCTCACAGGGTTTGTGTTCGTAAATTAAATGTTTTTCCCGCACCAGCGGTACAGGTTACACCAAGTGCGGCGAGTTGTCTTCACTATCATCATCACTACTCATCACTACATATTATAATACAAAGACGCTGTCGTCTGTCCGTCCCTATTAATGCTTAAATCTTTAAAACTACGCAACGGATTTTAATAGATAGAGTGATTCAAGTGGAATGTTTATATGTATAATAAATCAATAATATTGTAGAGAAACACTAAACTTAGAGGTTCATCATTGCACCCGTGCGACGCCGGGGCGAGTTGCTAGTTTATAATAAAAGATAATTACTCCGTCTCAACTAGGATTAGACAATCCCAAAGAAATTGGGAAATACAAGATAGACAAAGAGAGACGTTACTATTAGTGCCACAGTATATTCCAGGCCATTGCCCTTTATTTTGAGTCGTCAGAAAACAATAGACAAGGAGTTAGCTTCTTCCTGTTTTATCGCAGCAACAAAGCTAATGCACTCCAAGATTACTACATGGTTGATATGGTTGCCTCTCTAAGAAAATTATATCTCTATATATAAAAATGAATAGCTGTTCGTTAGTCTCGCTAAAACTCGAAAACGGCTGGAGCGATTTGGCTAATTTTGGTCTTGAAATATTCGTGTGAGTCCAGGGAAGGTTTAAGAGTCTAGAGAAAACATTGATATTGTAAGTAAAATAATAAAAACAACAATTTTATTTTCCCATACAAACTGTTACCTGTCAAACATTTGACGTTCGTCCTGACGGTTCGCTATTTTTGGCATAATTACTTTTATTCTTTTTTAATTACATTAAATAAGGGATTGGAATCGATAAGAAAAGGCGGTATATTAATTTATTATTAATTATTCCAATTCGAATTCAATATTCATAGTTCAGACAGGACAACGTCTGTGGGGTCAGCTAGTATTAAATAAATCATTACATTTTTGTTTTTGTATGGTCTTGTGTGGTGCCTGATTAGTGCATGTGGAGAAGGTTTTGGAATACATAGTGACACAACCCCATTTCATCCTAAGGGTAATGTAGTAAAAGCCGACAAATATGAAATAACAAGGCCGAGAACCTGGCCGTAAGAGAAGGAAAACTTGAAACGAATACCAGTGCCAACCTGCCAGTCCAGACTGGTTGGCACAGGGTTCCGTTTCTATCTCCCCCTCGACTGTGCTGCCACCTTGCTGTGGTGAGGGGGCTTGAGTGCCTCAATGATCCGTGGGGCCATACCGGCCAGGGCCTCCCATGCCGGGCGGGCCCACGGGGAGAGGTGAGACGAAGAGCGGCACCCAGCGTCGTGGCGGGTTGCGGCTCCGGGGACTCCTCTGTCCTCAGAGCTGCCTTGGGAGTCGTAAACCGCTGCGGCGCACCATGAGGTCCTCGGGTTGGCGCTCAACTTAGTTGGCCGTCAAACCGAGTCCTCACTCAACGTCCTCGGGTTGGCGCCGGCCGAGGGCTGACGCACCTCCTCTGCGGGGCCGTATGCCGCAGAAGGGGGCTGCGGGACGGATCGCCGGTGCGCTGCGGTAGATTGGGGCTGCGGGGACTTGGGTGGATGGGGACCCTGTCCCCAGTGTCTCGCTGCGAGCCCTGGACGGGGGCTCCGGGGACCTGGGTTGACGGTGGACCCTGTCCTAAGGGTTTCCCTGCGGGCCCTGGACGGCTGCGGTGCGCCGGTGTCCTTTGGTTGGCGCCGGCCCGAGGGCTGACGGGCCTCCTTCTGCGGGGCCGATGTCGCAGAAGGGGGCAGCGGGGCGGGTCGCAAGGGAGGGAGCTCCGGGTGACCCGCGCCGCGGACGGAGGCGGGGGTGGAGGGGGGTCCGTGACGATGCGGGCCCCTTCTGCCCTCGCCTAGGAGGCCGGTGGTGGTTCGGGGGAGCCACTACCGACGAAAGCCTCGATGACTGAGGGCGTCCCAGTATACCGGGGCGCCCTCTCTGATAGTCGCTTGCCCGCGTTGCGGGCACCACGCCGGGGCGTCACAGTAGAATGCGTTTACGCGAACTTGTGGCGCCCCAAGCGCGTCGTGTGAGGGTGTGAGGGTATGCCGCTGGGGTTTTAGTGGGTAAACGACTCTTGGGTAGACGACCCTTGTCGGAGTCCCACATAATCACCGACCTTTCCCCCGGGGTGCGGTGGTATGCATAAAGCATTTCCCCAGCGAAACCAAAAAAAAAAAAAAAAAAAAAAAAAAAAAAAAAAAAAAAAAAAAAAAAAAAGGGTTCCGTTTCTACCCCCTCGACTGTGCTGCCACCTTGTCGTGGTGAGGGGGCTTGAGTGCCTCAATAATCCGTGGGGCCATACCGGTCAGGGCCTCCCATGCCGGGCGGGCCCAAGGGGAGAGGTGAGACGAAGAGTGGCACCCAGCACCGCAGTGGACTGGAGCTCCAGGGACTCCTCTGTCCTCAGATTTGCCCTGCGAGGCCTGGACCGCTGCGGTGCACCAACGCCCTTGGGTTGTCGCTAACCCGAGGGCTGACGGGCCTCATTCTGCGAGACCGTTATGTCGCAGAAGAGGGCTGCGGGGCGGGTCGCAAAGGAGGGAGCTCCGGCTGACCCGCGCCACGTTCGGAGGCAGAGGTGGAGGGGGGTCGTGACGATGCGAACCCCTTCTGCCCTCGACTAAGAGGCCGGTGGTGGGTCGGGGGAACCGCCACCGACGAAAGCCTCGATGACTGAGGGCATCCCAGTGTACCGGGACGCCCTCTCTGATAGTCGCTTGCCCGTTGCGGGCACCACGCCGGGGCGTCACAGTAGAATGCGTTTACGCGAACTTGTGGCGCCCAAAGCGCGCCATGTGAAGGTATACCGCTGGGGCTTTAGTAGGTAGACGACTCTTGTCGGAGTCCCACATAATCACCGACCTCTCCCCCGGGGGGTGGTGGTATGCATAAAGCATTACCCCAGAGACAAAAAAAAGGGTTCCGTTTCTAGTTTGCCTTCTGTTGCGGCCTCGTTATTTTCTATCCTCGACTCTTCCAATACCCCCAGGATGGCATGGGGTGGTGACACTATGCATTTTAAATCCATCACCACACGGACATACAAACAATATCATAAATACTTAATTATATTATAATCACTGCATAGTATAAAACAAAGTCGCTGTCTTCTGTCCGTCCCTATGTATGCTTAAATCTTTAAAACTACGCAACGGATTTTGAAGCGGTTTTTTTTAATAGATAGAGTGATTCAAGAGGAAGGTTTATATGTGTAACCCACCCCCGCTTTGCACGGGCGAAGAAGGGGCGGGCCACTAGTTAATAATATAATTAATAACTTTTTGTCAAACTAGGTTAATATTTATTATAAAATATTCATCATGGACTACCAAATTGGGGTGTTTTAAACACTTTTTATGGACACCACTCACATTCAAAAGTTTCTCCTCAGTGTGGCCAGCAACTAAAGCTTTAGTAGCTTTGTAATCTAAAAGCGCCAAAGAAATTCAAGATATCTATTTAAATGACTTAAGTCCAATGGTTTATCTCATAATTCAAGAACCTTTCTTTCGTTTCATTTCTTTCAAAGCTATGAATTTAAATTGTACTTATGGGACCATTTTATTTACGTGCCCAAAATTTAAGGGCTTCGCTGTTTCACTTTGGAAACCATCATCTGGTCGATTTCTTTGAAGAATATTTTTTTGGACTGATGCTTGTCGGTGTGGAGACACAATATTTAGAATTTATAGTGACAACCCATGCAATGTGGAAAGTGGAAAGCAAAGGTGAATAAAAAAATGTGCAAGAGAATGTAATCGGCGCTTGGTGCGGTTTCCGTTGATAAAGAGATGAATTTCTGCTCATGACATAATATTAATAAGACATATTTTTTCTCTTCTACAAAAGTTTAGCAAGTAACATACAACAAAGTGAAAGCATGTACTTACTAAGAGCTTTTGTCGGAGACTCGTATCTGTACTAAGTTGCCGTGTCAAACAGTTTACCAGGCAGGGGACCATTTTTTTTAAACTGGGGGAAACCTTTTATTGGTCCCCAGCCAGGGGACCCATCCCCTGGGGTATGCTGGGGTATGTGGGAATCCCGACCGCGGTAAGATGGTGAGTTGCTGTCGGTGTACCCACTAAAACCTCCACTGCTGACAATAAAAAGTAAAACAATACATATAGTAGATTGTATCACTAGGGAGCAAAGTAATATTTTTACGGCGATGGCGCTTTTTTGAATCCAGAGCGAAGGGAGGGATTCTAGAGTAGAAATTCTTTACAAGAATCCTGAACGTAGCGAGGGATTCAAAGTACGTCGCCCGAGCCAAAAAATATTTTGCGCTCGAGTGATACACTCTACTTTTCATCACCCTCTATGAGAAGATAAAAGGTGCCTTATATTTTATACAAATAAATTGGTATATTATAATAAAACAACTAAAAACTAAAAATAATAATCCTTTTTTTTTAAACTAAATAATAAAATATAATTTGAGATAAAAATAACCTACTTAGAAATAAATATTTACAAATTATATAAATGTGCAAAACCACTGTCGCAAGGTAGAGTTCCCAAAAGACTGGCTGCATTCCCGCGTTGGATAGCGATACCCAATCTCTGTGCGAGTTTGGTCCCAACGTCTCTACGTTGGGACTGTGGGGTCCGGGTGCCCATCAAGTCTTCTCCGATTTGTCAAAGAGGCTGATTGAGGTCACGGGGGAACTAAAAACTTAAATTTACATTTGAGACATTTTCTCGATTATGAAAATGTATTGTCACAGTAATTAATTTAATTCCTTTTTTTATTGAGCCGGGTGCGGTGGCGCGCAACTATTTGCCGTCGTACCAGCCAGTCTTGATTCAACACTGAACACTAAGATGTTCCAAACTCAAAAAGTGCGCGGCAAAGTTAATTGCGTACTTACGAGTTTAAAGAGGATTAAAAACTCATTACTGCCCGCTAAAAAGTCTAGAACAGAAAAGATCTACTTTGCCCCCATTTAAAGAGGAACAAAACGATACTTTTCGAATAGATGGGATGAAACATTTTTGTTTGTGAAAATAAGTTATTAACGAAAATAAACAAAGAAATATTATAAAAAATATTCCTAAAGATAAACGCATGCAGTGTCTGTTTATGTGTGTGTGTAAAGACAACCTAATAAATATTACAGATGCTAGCTGTTAATGATGATGCAGAATAAATACAAAAAATCTAACATTTCTAATAGCAGACAGATGAACACATCTGCACTTACTGTTGCTAAATATAAAGGAATCCAATTAGTGCATGGTTGTTTGCCGACCCTACTGCAGGGGGAAATGGGGGTGGCATCGTATCGTGTTGCATGACTATTATCTTCTACACCTTACAACATTGTTATGGCGAGACACGGAATGAAAATATCTACACAACATTTTTACAAGGAATTTTCCTCAAGCATTTATCGTTTGAGATGAATTATGAGAAGAGAGCTCTTGTGGTTTTGAGGCTATACATGCCAAAGTTATGTTCATTTTCATTCTTTTCCCAGCCCATATATTACCCACTGCTGAGTCGGGCCTCCTTCAACTACAAGGAGGGTCATTGGCCTACAGATCCACGCTGGCCAGACGGGTTGGCATAGGGTCTCTTATCAAGTTTTCCTTCTCTTGTGGCTAGGTTAGGTTAGTCTTATCGTTTTGTATATATATATATATATATATATATATATATATATATATATATATTTATCATTTTGTCGTCTCTTACGACCACCCTCTGAATGAAATGGGGTGGCAACACTATGTATATATCTGTCACTGCAAGGACAATCATGAAACCACACCTCTATTCATTTAGTGTTCAGATGCCATGCCCCATGCCATCCCGGGACAAGGAAATGACAAGGCTGAAAACTTCGCCGCAAGAAAAGGAAAAATTGATGAGAAGGCGTTCTACCCGTCTGGCCAGCGTGATTACCCTCCATGTAGCTGGTGGTGTATATGGGCTGACTAGTAGTAACAAAATAGAGCTACTCAAGGATGGAATTAAGGAAATTTTCCTAGTGCGCCACGCTTTCTATGTAGCTTTTCTTCTGATACGGGTAGCCGTTACGACACTATGGATTAGGGTAGTGAGATTCGTCACCAATTTGAATTTCATTTTTTAAAATGTTACTCTAGGATTCACGCGCTATCCGTGTGGTAGTGGGTTTAGAATACAGCACCACCCATTATATCCTGAGAGTGTCGTAGGAGCCGCATAAAAGTAATGAGAAGGCCAGTAACCCAGCTACTAGAGAACCCTTTTTTTACGCTGGAAATCCTCATGGGTACTGGAACGCTAAACGACAGCCGGGGTACCTATGTGGGACTCCATGGCGCGGAAAGATGAAAATTGCGCCCCAACCTTCCCACTAAAATCAATGGTGTCCCTCGACTGCCCGAAACAGGGCCTCGGGTTTCACTCCCCAATGGGGAGCAAGCTCCGCGATCCTGATGGGGCCTTGGCTCGACAGCACGGTTGACTAGGAATAAATAAAATAAATAAATAAATATCCTTGGACATTTCACACAACGCCATCTCGTCCCAAGCTAAGCAATTTAATGCTTGTGTTATGGTAACGAGATGGATGATAAACTACTTATATACACTTTTTTTTTAATACATACATATTATAGATTTTTTTATTTATTCGTAGCAAATACATATATTGGTCACATTGAGTGGAACATAAACTCAATCGAGCTTTTCTGTGCGCTAGTATCGTCGTTTAAAACTAGATCTTCTCACAAAGTAGTAACAAAATACTCTGTGTCAACCCGTCTGACCAGCGTTGCATAGTAGGCTGATTGCCCTCCAATTAACTAGAGGAGGCCCGCTTCAGCAGTGGGCTATCCAAGTTCTGAGTAGTAATATTTACGCGCGCCGTCTGCGTTTCACTCAAGCTTAACATAACAACGAGACGATTCTAACTTTGTTGCTCGATTACGATTGCGCGCCTAAATGTAATTTGTGTCAAATGTTTCGTAGTGCCGCATTCATTCAAGACAAATGAGAAAAGTTTTTATGGTATAATTGAATGCTAATACTTTTAATATTTTCCTTTTCCACTCATTTTTTAGTTAACAGAAATAAATTAACATTGAGATGTCTTTAACTGTATAAATAAATAAATATCCTTGGACATTTCACACAACGCCATCTCGTCCCAAGCTAAGCAACTTAATGCTTGTGTTATGGTAACGAGATGGCTAATAAACTACTTATATACATTTTTTTTTTGTAAATACATACATATTATAGATAGAAATGACACCCAGACTCCGAGCCAATGCCTCTGGTTTAGACAAAGACACTTGCCCGACCCCGGAATCGAACCCGGGACCCGTTGATCCAAAGGCGGCACATCTAACCACTAGACCAACGAGGCAGTATATACTTACTTACTTTTCTACTATGCTACTGTGCCACGCTGGCCAGACGGGTTGGCTCTGGGTTTAGTATCAAGATTTCCTTCTCTTGCAGCTAGGTTTTCGGCCTTGGCATTTCCTATTGTCGACACCCTTAGGATGACTTTGAGTGGTGACACAATGTATTCTAAATCCGTCACCACACTTAGAGTACTGTTTATAGGAGGTTTCAACTGACAGTGTTTGGCATTACCTTATAATTTTTTATTGAATACTAGCGACCCGCCCCGGCTTCGCACGGGTGCAATATTACATATAAACCTTCCTCTTTAATCACTCTATCTATTAAAAAAAACGCTTCAACATCCGTTGCGTAGTTTTGAAGATTTAAGCATACATATGGACGGACAGACGACAGCGACTTTGTTTTATACTATGTAGTGATAGTGATATAAAAAAATACAGTATTTCTTCTCTGTAGTATTCCAAACCAGTAGCAGTTAAAAAGTCAACTATATAAATATAATTTTGTAAGATAAATCTCATTCATCATCATCAGCGACCCAGCATTAATGACCCACGGCTGAGTCAGGCCTCCTCGAAATTCGTGGAGGATTTATCTCATTATCTTTTTATTAATCTTTTTTTATCTCTTTCGAATAGGCCTCATTTAAGTTCTGGATAGGTACATGAATAAAATTCTTCTCCAGTCAAGATTAACACGCACATAATCAATCACATTAGTTATACCACCACAGGAGTAGATACGCCACGCCTAACTGACAGATGATCGTTTCCATAACAACAAGGTCCTGTGAAATTAAAGAGCATAACTTATCTAAAAAAAAAATCGGTCGTTTAAGAAATAATACAGTAAGCGCTCAATACAGTATGCGTAAGTTCACTCAATTATAATGCGATTAAAAATGTTGACAAAAGATAATCGCAAAATACTGAAGCGAATCACGTATTTAAAGAAAAGAAAGAAAGAAAGAAAAACTTTATTCCGTCTTCGTACACACAAATTACAAATAAAAAAAAAACATATAAAAACTACAATAACTCTGTACGAGATCAGAAAAGGCTCCTATCTCAGCATAATGCTGCGACATTAAGAGCATAATGTCGCAGCGCTGGTTTTCAGATAGGGCCATTTTTAGTGATGCCACGGGCTGCTACGACAACAACTGAACGACCCAGACACATAAAACTAAATATTCATGAATATATACTTAGATATGTAGTTATAAATGTTAAATAACGTATCAGTACTATTTATGTACCCAAAGAGAGTAGTTTAACATAAATAAAAATAAAATTATATATATATTTTAAAGTAATGTTGATCGCCTCCACATCATTTGTCTACCATAGACATAAACACGCCTTTATCCCATAGCTTTATCCACGGTATTTACTGACAAACGTAAAATGTCAAAATTATAAATTGTCAACAAGAAGTCAGAACTGAACTGACAATGAATCAAAACAACAGGAAACTCAGTCACTAGTACAATATCCATCGACCAACCCAACTTTTAGATGATTTTACATTTACACACAATTTTACAATAATAATTTAAGTTCATAGTAAGTTTTATAATTAGTTTAGTTTATTAGTGTTGTTTATGAAAAAGCTATTATCTCAATCTTGTAATATGGTTACCTACAAGTTAACTTAAAGAACAGGACAGCACATCAAGCTTGAAACTATAGCTCTTCCAATGACATTATAAAGATATAAGGAATAGCTTCACTACCAATACGCTGCCATCAAGCATACATATGGAAAGTGGGTAATTATCCCGTCAATGTGTTTTCTTTTTGAAGGGATAATAAGTGCTGTTTATATCTAATTCTGAACGTATTGACGGTTTTTATAGCACGGAATGAAGGCGGCAGGTCGTTCCAGCAGCGACTAGCAGCGAACTTGAAACAACCCCGGAATGCAGTAGTTTTATGCCTTGGAGTGGTTAAACGGTAAGCCGATGCCCTAGTGCTCTTTTTATTTAAATCCCTTGACCACGACAGTTTGTTATAAAGATAATCTGGCTTTTTCGTCAGGATAACATCAAATAGCAGGGTAGCCAGATGAAGTTTTCTCCGTGCTGCCATCTTCATCAAGTTTCCTTGGTTAAGAAAAGGAGTGATGTGAGATCGAGGAGCGACATGAAAACAAAATCTGGCACAAGCATTTTGTACCCTTTGGATCAGTTTTTCAGTTCTATTGAGAATGCAGGTCCCATACACAGTGTCAGCATAATTCAGCTTGGATAAGACAAGTGACTCACAGAGCATGACACGCATATCCACACTGATGTAGGGACGGATTTGGTATAGAAGTTTAAGACGGTAGAAGGAGTTACGCACTGCCTCCAAAATATGGGTTTCAAAATGCAAATGCCTATCAAAAATAACTCCTAGATTGCGGGCCTCCTGAACTTGTTCAATGGGGCAACTATTAATTTCAAGATCTAATTTGTATTGTAGAGTTTTAAATATAGAGTCTTTGGAACCCATAACAATGAATTTTGATTTATTTGGATTCAAGACCAGGGAATTCTTTTCTGACCACACCGCAACCCTACCCAAATCCTCATTTATTTTCTTTACAGCTTGGTTGGTATCCTGAGGATGAAAGGAAAGGTACAGCTGTAAGTCATCAGCATACAGGTGAAACTTGGCATTAACAAGATAGTTGGTGATGTCGGCACTGTACAAAATAAAAAGGAGGGGACCCAGTATGGATCCCTGAGGGACACCCCTGTTCACCGGTTTTGGAGTAGAGGCCAGACTACATCCATTTTCGTCATTGGTCAACTGGACAAACTGGTACCGATGACTCAGATAACTGTGAAACCACTTGATGGTCTCTGTGTGACAGCCATAATATGCTAATTTGGAAAGTAGAAGTGAAGTATTAATTGAGTCAAAGGCACGAGAAAAATCCAGGAGGACAAGCAGAGTAGCCATGCCCTGATCCCTTGCCTCAAGTATATTCCCCACAACATCCAAGAGAGCCGTTGCTGTACTATGCCTTTTACGAAAACCAGATTGGGCTGTGGGCAATATATTATGTTGCTCTAGATATTCCCGAAGTTGGTCGCAAACGATTCTCTCCAGAACCTTGGAGAGACAGGGCAAGAGGCTGATAGGGCGAAGATCTTTCACACTAGTAGGATGGGATGCTTTGGGTATAGGCCTAACCTTTGCCACCTTCCATTGGTCCGGAAAAGTGGAGCTAACTATGGAACTGTTAACAATGGAAGTGATAGCTGAAAGTGTACGGGGAAGAGTCATCATCAGCATCTCCAATGAGATATGGTCAGCACCCTGAGCATTGGATTTAAGGCTGCACAAAACTTTTAGCACAACCTCTTGCTGGACTGGTTTCAACTGGAAGTGGTTAGTCCCGAATCTATGGAACTCGAAATAAGTTAAATCCGAGATTGTAACTTTCCCACTGCCGGGTACCTCCAAAAATTGCTGATTGATGCTTTCTGGGTCATTGAAAAAGCAAGGTAGACTGTTTTCTGGTTGTTTTGACACAGTTACAATTGACTTAATACGGGTCCACAACTTCTTGGGCTGATTAATATTGTTATTAATGTGTGTTTTAAAAAATGCACATTTTTCATTTTCTATTGCAGCACGTACTAAGTACTTTAGGTCTTTATAGGATTTGATGTGGCCTTCAGACTTCGTAGTCCTGGATCTCTTATGATACCTGTCACGTAACGTCATCATTTCGGTAACTGTATCCGTTATCCATGGCAGTAATTTATCTTTAATTAAAACTTTTTTACATGGTGCATGCAGGTCATACAGAGTTGAGACAAAGTAGTTAAAAGATGCTAGCATTGAGTTCACGTCATCCAAAGTGTCTATGTGTTCCCAATCAATTTTGTTTAAATCATCATTAAAGATTTCTTCTATAATATCTTTAAGTGGCCGATAGACAATCCATCGAGGTGAAGGTTTCTGCACTTTAAATTTAAATTCAGCAGAGATAATGGCATGGTTGCCCAGTTCAGGTATATGTATTACCGAGACTCCACACACAGGAGCATCAGTGCACAGAATATCAATTAAAGTTCCACTGTGGTCTGTGAAGTGAGTTGGCTCGGTGATAATTTGCTCCAGCTTTGTGTATGTTAAAAAATTTTTGAGTAATTTGCATTTGTTTTCAGAGTGATTTAATAAATTAATATTGAAGTCACCAAGCAAAATAACCTTCTGTGCGCTGGCAAAGGAAGTAAGTGACTCAGTGAGAGCATCTAGAAAGATGTTTACGTCTAGCCAGGGTGGTCTGTATGCCGTACCAATGACGACTGAGCACGAGTTGATACTAAGCCTGAGCCACATCTGTTCAACTTGAGGCGCGGGTGGGTGCGGTGCGGTGTGCACGCGCTGTCCGCGGCGCACGTAGAAGCCCACCCCGCCTCCGCGGCCTCTGCGTACGCCAGTCGGCCGCGGCACGTGTCGCAGCCGGTACCCCGGCACTGTAGGCGCGCGACCCTCCTCGCCCTCCCTTAACCAGGTCTCATTAATCGCCATGATATCCACGGCGTGATTTGTCAAGGCCACTATAAACTCCTCATGCCGCGTTCCAAGTGATCCAGCATTAAACAATCCAACTTTCAGATTCTTTGTTCTATTCATTTTTTAAAAAGCATAAAGAAATATAAAAAAAGAATATTCCTGTTACTTGTACGGTAAAAAGTAGCATAGCGTGTCTGTGTAAAATTAATATTAGAAAACATAAGCTGTAAATGTAGTAAATTAAAATTAGTATAAATTTGTAGTAGATTAGTATAAATTTGTAAATTAGTATAACTAAAAGTAATTATAACATAATATTTGTATATAAGATATAGTGTAATATGTAAAATAGTGAATGTGTAAATACGGAGCAGGAACATTGTAAATAATAGATATCGAACATATGTCGTAGTTGCTCGGGCTGGTTGCGCACTGTTTAAACTCTTAGCATTCTGAGACAGAAGAAACGCCGACCTTGCACAAAAAATACTTAGACTAATTGTAATTTTATACAACAAAATTATGTTAGGCATACGAAGAACCATCCCACTAAACATCCTTTTCAGTAAACGCTTCTTGGCCAAAAACACGTCCGAGGTCCTCCTCCGAGCGGATACGATGTGTTGGCTTCCCATCACCTTGCTTAGCCAGGATGCGTCCAGACTTTGACCAGACATATCTCCATCCTAGACGGCCACCAGCTTCCCTTGCACGGTAGAACAAATATTTATTTGACTTAGAAAGCCTTTCATTGAGATAAAAACGGCGCGGGGGCGCGGAGAATATATATTTCCGTTATGGCACGTACATTTGACATAGTTACATTACCTTGATTGTTACGCTGGAATTATGCATGGGAATCGATCAGTCTGCTAAGCAGTACTTGCGTTGTTTGCTTTGTAAATAACATTAGTTTGCAGTATCTTATTTCAAATACATAGGTGAAATCATATTCGTCAATAAGTTTATCATTTCGATGTTCAAATAGACCGTTATTATGCTTTTGCTAATTTTATGGGAAGAACTAAGCTGTCTACTCATTGGAATGGCATATGCTTTCGTATCGGGTTTTGTAACTCTTTACAGATTCCTGCTAAACAATGATTAGACAATAGTAATAATCTTCTTCTTCTTTTAAATAAAAATGAATTGCTGTTCGTTAGCCCCGCTAAAACTCGAGAACGACTGGAGTGATTTGGCTAATTTTGGTCTTGAAATATTCGTGTGAGTCCAGGGAAGGTTAAAAAGGTGAGAATACATGATTCTGAGACGGTACGAAGTTTGCCGGGTCAACTAGTGGAATATACAAATACATAATTTGATACTAGCGTCCCGCCCCGGCTTCGCAAGGGTGCAATGATGAACATCTAAATTTATCAGTGTTTCTCTAGAATATTATGCAGCATGTATTTTTCACCAAGGGCAAAGCAGTGACGGGCGTAAAATTGTATTGGGAGCCTAACGAAGAGTTCTAGCATAGAGTTACCTACTAAAATTATCGTTTCTCGTCCAAGACAAAGACACTCCAATCTTCAACGAGAATATCTACTTTTTACAAATGTCAATTTGTATCCGTGTTTTTTTTAAAACCTGTATGGCGTTCATGCATCAAACATGAAGTTGTACGAACATAAATAAATCCCAGACTCAAAGCAAGTGCCTCTGGTTTACACAAAGACATTTCCCGTACTCCGGAATTAAACTATTTTTTATCAGTTACTTGAAGAAGAAAGAAGTAGGTATCTTTGACTCTAGGCTTGCGTGATGGAAAGCAACGGCAGGGTCTAAGATGGAGCAGGCAATTCATGGAAATGCCGTGTCGGCACCAGCTCTCTTATACACACGACGGAACACAGTAAAACTGCTTGGCACCGGACTTAGAGGTGGTAGCTATCGGGGCAGACTTCTGAGATTCTACCACCAAGCGTGCTGGGTTTTGTTGACTTTTAAAACACGCTTTATTTCCCAACGTGCCGTGGAGAAGTTTTATATTCTGACCCGTCCTCACACGAGAAACTTTTACAACACTCGTTATTTCCCTGCGAAAACCGAGGACCTATCATCCAAAGGGGACACATTTAATCTCTAGAACTGGCATTCAATTGGTGGAGGTTTGACTCAAATTTAGGGTAATTATAAGAGCGTACGCTATAAGTACTGATTTCAAAGCGGTGGTTCGGTGAACGAGGCTCGCCAGCTTTGCGATAAACTCAAGTAGACGAATCAACATAAAAAGCAAGTGGTTCTCAAATATACCACTAACAATACCTTTTCACTGCAAGCCATATTATATTTTATAACAACGTAAAGGCCACAGAAAAACAGCAACCTCGGACGTAACAGTGTATCATTTTTGTGTAAAACCCAATATACCGGCGTTTCATATGCGACGGCGCGTAAACACATTGTTTATATTTCCTGCGTCGAGTAAAACGTTTCTGTCACGTGACATTACCATTATGTAATCATTGAACTGAAAATATTATTTCAAGGTTGATTAAACCGGCTCTTCAATCATACGAGAAGAATAAGAGAAAGGGAAATTAAATGAAAACATCACACATAGGATATTTTTTCTTGGAAATTGTTTTCTCCGAAATAAAAAGTTACTACAGAAGGTGTGCGTATGGCGTGAAATGGTAAACGCAAACTTCGTGCGTTACGTTAACATTAAATGTGACTACCGATTTAACATGTAAAGACTATGCTAAAGATCAGGAATATAGTGACACGAACCCATTTCATTTTGAGTTGCCCTCAAGGCTGATAACGTCCTCGCAAAAGAAGGAAAACTTGATACGGAACCCTTTTTTAAACGTGGGGTTTTTTAACGTAACCTTTTTTGCTTAAATTTATCCTGAGGGAGTCGTAAGGACAATGCCGATAATGTAGTCGCAATAGAAGGAAAACCTGATACGAAACCCTGTGCCAACACGTCTCGCCAGCGTGGCACAGGAGGCTGGTTACCCTACATGTAATAGGAGAAGCTCCGACTAAGCAGTGGGTCATCTATGTATGGGCTGAGTAATAATAGTAAAAAGTAGCTGTTGAAAACCCTTAAAATGGACTGGTGACTAGGTGGACGGACGACCTTGTGAAGGTCGCTGAGTCGGTGGATACGGTCTGCACGAGATCGTGCATTGTGGAAATCTATGGGGGAGGCCTATGTTCAGCAGTGGACTTCTGTGGCTGATAGATAGGACTGGTGACACTGTTTTTATTCTACATCCGTAAATACAGAAACTGGGGTTGACTTCCATTATCATAAATCTGTATATACGAGTATGTAGGTGTTATTCATTCCATTATGTTAACTAACCAGATGAGCTCTTCGATGTGGAAACAATGACATATTTGTCAATTCCATATCAAATTGATAATATGCAGTTCTTTTTCGTTTGGTGACAGATTTAGAATACATAGAGTCATTATCCATTATCATTGGCCGGATGGATACCTAGCTGCAAGAAAAGAAGAAGAGGAAAACTTGAAACGAAACCCTGTGTTGACCTGTCTTGCAAGCGTGGTACAGGCTAATATCCCTCCATGAATTTGAAATACTCTGTATTCCTCACTCAGTAGTGGGCCATTTAATGGCTGAATCGATGAACCTAGACCTTGGTTTATGTGGACTATAAATACCGATATTTCGATTTTATTGCAAATAGATTTTCGCACTAAGTACGGACTTAGGAGAACTCCATAAAAATGGCATCAATATTATCGGCGAAACCATTAACTGGACGTAGTTAAATTTTTCATGGACATCTTTGTAATGTCTTGGTAATATCGGTATAAAAATTGTGAGATGAAAGGTTTTTCTCTTTATGAGGTTTGGTAAAGGGGGCTTGCGTGACCTTGGGGTCTGTTTGAGCCATAGCAGCTCAGGATCACCCATTCTAAGTCGCACAAAGTGTCGTGCTGGTTTTTGGCTCCAGGGACTCCTCAGTCCTTAGAGTTGCCTCGGGAGCCATAAACTGCCGCGACACACAGCACGATGGTGGGAAGGTCCACCTGCTAATGGTTCCGTACCCCACCAACAGCGATACCAAGGCCACCGCAAGGCACTCTTTTTATAGCAGTAATTTCTGCTAAATATGAGTGTCAATTAAGAAATACTATCATCATCAACTTTTACTTTTACTAAATTATTTTAGTTTGATAAAAAGAATTTGACAAGAGAGCGCTGCATAGATCGGCGACTGAGGTAGACATGTTCCTCTCTCTGGAGTTGAGGAGCGTCCACAGCTCCCAATCAAAGCGTGGGCCCACTGAAAGACGGACCAAGGCTTATCAGGGACGCGTATTGTATCCCGTATAGGGAAACGAAACCAGTGGCCCTGTTTGGGGCATTTGATGGGCGCCTTTGGTTTTAGTGGGAAGTTCGTTGCGCTAATCACCATCTTTTCACTCCCGGGAGTCCTACATAAATGGGAGCTAAGGCTGGCACTAAGCGGCAAAAAAAAGAACTATGATAAAATATATCTATCTGGGACAATCTAGTCAAGAAATGATCCGTCTGTTGACAGATTTAGAATACACAATCTCACCAACCCATACCGTCTTTAGGATGTCGTAAGAGGCGACTAAAAGAACGCATGAGGCAGATCATCTAACCCCAAGAGAAGGAAATCTTGATACAAACCCTGTGCCAAACCGTCTTGCCAGCGTGGCACAGTAGGTGAATTTCCCTCCATGAATTTGGAGGAGGCCCGACCCAGTAGTGGGTCATTTATGGGCTGTAAGAACGAGGAGGAGTCAAGAAATGAGATGAGAAATCAGATGTGAAACCCAGTGTAAATCTGACTGGCAAGAGCACATGGGTTACTTTTCATAATCACTGGAGGAGGCCCGACGAGGCAGGAAGTCATATTATGGGTTGTAAATATGCATATTGTCCGTGTGGTGATGAATTACAGAGTAAAGATATTGTCACCATATCATTCTGTTCTGAGATTATCATAAAGGGAGACACTAAATGAACTCTAGAGGCTTTTAATAATCTTTCAAAGGAAAGAAATTCAAAAGAAACTCTTCTTCAACAAGATTGGTCAGCGTGACATAATATTTCGGTTTTTCTCCACGATGCTGGAGGAGAAAAGACTCAGCAAGGAGCCATTATATGCAAAAAGTGAAGATCCTAAATTCACAGAAATTCCAGAATATTAAGCGATGCACATCCTCGATATACTTAGCTCGTAACAAATCCTCTCCAATCGAGCACGTTTTGATCGTAGCGTTAAGATCACGTACTGTGTACATAACTACAAATGTGTCTAGTGTATTCAATAGTGATATACCATATTAAATCAGTATCAAGATATTAATTACCAACAAAAAACATACTTAATACTCAGTCCTGCTGAGACCCACTGCTGAGTCGGGCCTCCTCCTACTACAAGGAGGGAAATTTGTCTACTGTGCCACGCTGGCCAGACGGGTTATCACAGGGTTTCGTGTCAAGTGTTCCTTCTACAGCAAGATGATGATGGTTACTTTAAACATGACGATTTATAAGTTTTGTGATAAAACCTTCGTAAATAAAGTTCGTTTAAGTTTGAAGTCGGCTATACCATACCTGAAACAATAAAAATAATAAAATTAGTTAAAATGATCTCCTTTTTTTAACCTGAAAGCATTGTGAGCTCATTAGTGAATCCCGGTTTTTCTGTCACCAAGAAGTATGGTTAAAATTAAAACTTTTTTTTACTTAGCTCACGATGGACATTTCCAAATTGTCAACATATTATTGATAACTATTATGTTCGGGACCTAACTAAAGGTCTATAAATAAATAAGTCAAGTGGACTGTAAACACTTATAATGTGGTTCAAAGAGAACAGTACAATATTGAAAGACTATGTACAACAAGTGTGCGCGCGCGTCGTCGGCCGTGGTCGGTGATGGAGTGGTGGAGAGGTCGCGGGCAGCTGGCCCCCCCGCCTTGGTGACGCGACGCCCTCCGCGCATGATTCACGCCTTGTCTGCGTGAACATCCTGCCCGGGTTGAAGCATTCAATCTAAAGGAAGTGGACAAATATTATTAAAGGAGCGAAGAACTGTCCCCTTCTTTGTCTTCAGCTCGGCCACACGCGTTATTCCGTCGTTTCCTGGGAAGACCTTTGTGACACGTCCCAGTGGCCACAGCAGTGGCGGTTGTCCTCTCTCCTTGATGAGAACTAACGTTCCTTCTGCCAGTTGTCCTGTCGATGACGTCCACTTAGTCCTTTGCTGGAGCAGAGAGATATATTCTAAGTGGAAGCGTTTCCAAAAATGCTGCCTTATATGCTCCACTCTGTGATAGCGCTCCAAGCGGCCAATGTTTATGTCAGACACCTGTGGATGCGGAACAGCCATAAGTGATCGTCCAATCAAAAAATGTGAAGGAGTAAGGGCAGTAAAATCTAGAGGATCAGAGGAAAGTGGTGTGAGAGGACGTGAGTTAAGAACAGCTTCTATTTGAGTCAAACAAGTGACCATTTCCTCGTACGTGAAATGTGTTAGCTGTAATAGTCTTTTCAGGTGATGTTTAGTAGAGCGAACGGCGGCTTCAGCAACGCCGTTAAAATGTGGAGAGTAAGGAGGGGCAAAGGTAAATTCAATGCCCCTTTGTGCAACTTCATACGAAATATTTGAGTCTTGTAAGAATTGTTGCAGTTCATTACAAGTGCCTATAAAATTAGTGCCATTATCCGACAAGATGCTCTTGGGTTTGCCTCGACGAGCAACGAAACGGTTCAAAGCAGCCATATAGCCCTCCTTAGTAAGGTCTGTAACGAGCTCGATATGGACAGCTTTAACAGCAAGACAGACAAAGATGCACAGATACGCCTTTATGAGCTTACACCCTCGCCCCCTTCGATCCGCTATCAATATTGGCCCGGCATAATCGACACTGCAATTTAAATATGGGAACTCTAAGTGAGTTCTATTAACAGGCAATTGTCCCATGACAGGTTGAACATTTTGACACTTGTATTTAAAACATTTAATACAGTGTTTCACAGTAGATTTGGACAGATTTCTGCCACCAAGAGGCCAATACATTTGTCGTATGTTTGCTATCAATAACTGAGGGCCAGCGTGTAATAAATCATTATGATATTTATGGAAAATTAATTTAGTGACATGATGTTTAGAACATAGTAAAATTGGATGCTTGATATTGTAATCGTAAGGCGAATTGTCAAGTCTCCCGCCTACACGAATGAGACCATCTTTATCAACAAAGGGACTCAAAGATATCAGTCTATTTTTACGAGGCAAAGTCTTACTAGCCTTAAGAATACCATATTCCTTGGAGAACATTTCCATTTGAGCTTGCCGTAAAATGAAATTCAAAGAATCTTGTAGTTCTTGACTTGAAAGTGCATTTTGTAATTTAGTTTTATTTTTCAAATTATAACCAAATCTAAATATGTAGGCTACCACTCTCTGCAAATGACTTATGCTTGAATGTTTATGAAGTAATGTATGAATGAATGATGCATCTGTGTGTGTGGAATGTAGGTGATTTTGTGAATCTGTGAGAAACGAGTGATCTGTGAAGTTAGATGTAATGACTTCTGGTAAATCCTGTTTCACACTTTTGTTGGGCATAGCTGGCCAGTCTGTTTCGTCATTTAACAAGAACTGTGGGCCTGACCACCATAAGGAACACTCGCTGATAAGGTCAGCCTTCAGCCCACGAGAAACAAGATCTGCCGGATTGACCTTAGACGGCACGTAACTCCACTTATAATTTGCAGTATTCTCCTGTATCTCATTGACGCGATTGCGCACGAAAGGTTTTAATAGACTCGGTGAAATAGCTAGCCAACTCAACACTATGGTTGAATCGCACCAAAACCGGCATCTAGTTACAGGCAAAGTAATAGAACTCTGCACCTTAGCACACAGCCTTGCGCCTAGCAACGCCCCACAAAGCTCGAGACGTGGAATGGTCGTGGGCTTTATTGGTGCCACACGGTTCTTCGATGCAAGGAGTTGTACCTTGACTGAACCTTCCCTGTTCGCCGACCGGAGATACACACAACAACCGAAAGCTCTCTCCGAAGCGTCTGTAAATACATGAATTTCATGCGATATAGCATCGTCACATACAACCCATCTTGGAATTCGTAGCTTATTTAAACATGGAAGAGTGTTAACAAAGTTGTGCCAAAAATTGCATATAGACTCTGGCACTTGCTCATCCCAGTCACACTTAGCCAACCACAATTTCTGCATGACGATTTTCGCCTCGACTACACACGGACCAACCAAGCCTAATGGGTCAAATATTTGACTTATGACTGATAAAATTTGGCGTTTGGACACCTTTTTCTCAGCATCAATACAAATAGAAAACGCTAAACAATCTACCTCGCACATCCAACGTAAACCTAATGTTTTTGATGACGCGTTCTTATCTTCAGATAATTTTAGACAATCTAAAGCTGCTGAGCTGTTACAAACCTGATCTAAAACGGACGAACTATTAGATTGCCATTTTCGTATGTGAAAATTCGCTGATGCTAAGACAGATATAACCTCCTTGACCATTTCTACTACGCCTGAAACTGAATTACCCCCCGAAAGGTAATCGTCGACGTAAAAGTCACGCTCAATTGAAGATTTGACGGTTGGACTGGTAGCGGCATTAGCCAAATTCACTAAACACTTTGTTGCCAAGTATGGAGCAGAAGCTGTGCCGTAGGTGACAGTGTTAAGACTGTACGTCTTTAACGGTGACTTAGGATCTGTCCTGAAAATGATTTGTTGCAATGCACGTTGCGACGGTGTTACAGTAACGGCACGATACATTCTAGCTATGTCGCCTGATATAACATACTTATATTGTCGAAATCTAAGCAGAATTGACAGAAGATCTTCTTGGATAGTAGGGCCAACCATTTGGATTTGATTGAATGACACGCCAGACGTGGTTGCCGCTGAAGCATCAAAGACTGCCCGTAGTTTCGTGGTCGAGCTGGATTCTTTGATGACCCCATGATGAGGCAAGAAATACTCTACATCGTCACCTGAATGAGGCTTCTTAGACGTTGGATTTTCTGTCATGTGTCCAAGACGCTCGTACTCCTGCATGAAAGCAACGTAACGCTCCTTGAAACTTGGATCACGTAGAAAACGACGCTCCAGTGATAGGAATCGCCGTTTAGCCATCTCGTACGACTCACCTAAAATGATAGGATTGTCCCTTAAAGGAATCGTCACAACAAACCGACCTTGATCATCACGAACAGTATTGCGGCGAAAACTTTCTTCGCACGCACGTTCCTCCTGTGACAAGGCATGTTTAGATGGGACCGAATCTATTTCCCAAAACCTGTTGAGATTATTATTTAATTCCTCCATAGAAACATTGCAGAAATGTGCCTGGTTATTTGATATAGAACGCAATGGAACTGGACCGGAGACTACCCATCCGAATTTTGTTGCGTGGAGTTTGGGTTTGTTCCTACCTAAACTAATAGATGAGGAACCTAAGACATTCCAAAACACTTCCGCTCCAACAAGTATGTCGATGACAGAAGGAATATGGAATGACGGATCAGCTAATTGAATGTCGGCTGGAATGTTGATGTTGCCTATATCTACAGCTGTAGACGGCAACATCCTAGTGATTTCAGGCAATATGATGCAAGTAATAGATTCCCTATAGCCACCATTCCGAGCCTGAATTGTAAACCTACAAGACTGTGTGCTATTAGATATTTGCTTATTTATACCTGATATTGTGGAGTTAGTGCTACGTCTAGGCAATCCCAACTTGTGACACAGTGTTTCAGTGATAAAATTGGCTGTGCTACCGTTATCAAGCAGGATCCTGGCATCGAACTTCTCACCTCGGTTGCTGACCACTGTCACCAGAGCTGTGGAAAGTAAAACAGAACGAGTAGTAGCTGCAGTGTCACTTGACATAACAACGCTTTCCGACGTGCCATTTTGTAAATGTGCACTTCCAGAAGTGTCATTACTCAGTAAACTAGGTAAGACAACACTACTAGGCATTGGATCTTGTATAGTTAAATTAGACTGTTCTACGTGTAAAAGCGTGTTATGTCTGCGGTTACAGTATTTACAATGGGACAATTTACAACGTTTACTTGAATGCCCTGGACGTAAACAATTAAAGCACACATTAAGCTCCTTCACCTTTGCTAACCGATTTTCTACTGACAATTTACGAAACTCATCACACACAAACATGAAATGATCTCTTTTGCACAACGGACATTTAAATTCTTTTTTAATACTAGATTTATTTTTATTTAAATTCTCGCTTTTTGTTTTCTGTGTATATAATGCGTGACTGTTTGTGCTACCGTAAAATTTTTCTTCTGTTGATTTGCCATGTTCTACTGTCTCTAATAAATCAGCCCTTCTACCAATGTATGAACAAAATTCTGACAAGGTAGGAGATTTGGGTAAGGTATTGCTGTACTCTTCCCAGTCTCTGTTAGTTACTTTGTCCAGTCGACTACTCATCATAATTACAATCAGTGTACTCCACTGGTCAGTGGGCTCGTTCAGCGTTTTCAAAGCTCTAATTTGTTTGTTAATGTTGTCTACAAATTGACGTAAGGCTACACAGGACTCTTTACTAACTGCTGGAGTATTGAACAAAGCCTGCACATGGTTTTTAACTAAAAGCCTGCTGTTGTCATATCGCTCACATAGCAAACTCCACGCCAATTGATAATGCTCGCTTTTAAAATCTATATTTTTTATTACTAGCTGAGCATCACCCTTGAGCGATGCACGCAGGTAATGGAATTTGCTAATGTCATCGATTGCACTACTACTATGGATAAGCGACAAATAAGTATCTCTATACTCTAGCCAACATTGATAACTACCATCGAAAGTAGGCAAATTAATTTTAGGTAAGCGTACAAAATTATGACGGAGCGATGCACCTGAGTTCTTATCTGCTGAGCCCGCTACAGACCCACCGTCAACGGCGGCATCAGCACTGATTAGCAAACTGCGTGCCAGAGCTGCCACTGCGTGGTACCGCTCCTCAAACTTGGCACGTTCCCCGTACGCCTCGTCTGGCTTATCCAAGAGCACCTCGATCTCCAACTGCAAATGATCAAATTCATCGTATAGAGCATCAAATTTACGAAGGCGACCCTCCAGCTCAATGCGCTGCAAGCTGGTTATTGATTCGCAACTCATAAGCACGTTAACATAATTGCAGAAATTCGTAAGCTTGGCTTTCATAGCACTGCGTTTTCTCACTAATAAATCCTCATTAGCCATTATAAGACGGTGATTTAAAAAAAAAAAATGCAATAGATTTTACGCTTAAAGAACAAAAGATAATGCAATTAGCAAATGAATATTATGACTAATGACAGCAAACAGATGTTTTATAATGAATAGACTTGTGACCGTTAGCTCGCTCGTTAACAAAGAACTTGCCAACCGGCGGTGTACCGATAAGAAACCGGTTCCATGCAGCGCTAAGCTAATGAATGCACGTTAATATTGTGAATATACTTTAAACCAATGTAAATAATCACTTGGTGCCTCAAATTCGAAACTGAACTGAAAAACGGTTGCAACGGAAAATTTTGAAATTTGAATTTGTAATTGAAATTTTATGGAAAGGAATTTGGAACGATACACAAATATGCTTATCTTTATCCACAAGGCGGACTGTGTTGATTCCCACGAAGCAAATAGGTGTCTCGGCGGGTTCGACCAACGTAGTCGAGACTTGACCACCGTCGACGTGTAGACCTCGGGAACTTGTAGACGTCCTCTCCTCGTTATCGTTTTTCTTGACGACCCCAACTCCAAACTTCTCTTCTATTGAATGCCACTTGTAGTGACACGGCGCTTTTAAAGACTCGTCGTATCAATGTCCACCAACGTCGCGTCGTACTGCCACCGCACGAACGTTTTCTTTGTTCGCCGAAATACGTTACGCGGATTTAAAAATGTAGGCGAAGAAGGACCAAAACTGTTCGGGACCTAACTAAAGGTCTATAAATAAATAAGTCAAGTGGACTGTAAACACTTATAATGTGGTTCAAAGAGAACAGTACAATATTGAAAGACTATGTACAACAAGTGTGCGCGCGCGTCGTCGGCCGTGGTCGGTGATGGAGTGGTGGAGAGGTCGCGGGCAGCTGGCCCCCCGCCTTGGTGACGCGACGCCCTCCGCGCATGATTCACGCCTTGTCTGCGTGAACAATTATATAATACAAAAAAGGACTACTTAATGCGTCTGTATGCTTTTTATGCGTGTTACCGCTAAACTCCGTCATTTGTAAACTTTTCTTATTCAATTCGTATTGCCTTAGAAATTGTATCGATATCGGTTCAGTAGCTTGCTATAAAACTTGAAATAAGTAAACAAAACTTTTTGTTGGAATTGGAATTTGTTTCATTTTGAATTTCATAGAAAATAAATGCGGTTTATTTCCTAATTATAAACAGACTCTATTCGGTAGTTTTTGGTTATGTTGCGCTTGTTATTGTTTTAGAAGCCATAAACCGGTTTTAAAAAAAATTCATGATTCATGAAATCTGTGGGACATTCCCACCTAACTCATTCCTTATGTGATCCACTGCTGAATCAAGCCTCCTTCGACGTCATGAAGGGAAATCTATATCAACAGGATAAAATGGGTTGGTGACTTTTTGTATTTTAAATTCGTCACCTGAGTTGGGAATTGGAATATGAAGTCGTTCTGCAGTTTAAGCGCTAACACAATTATTACTTACTTTTGTAAATCCTACGCCAGATAACTAGAGCAATGCGCGAATGCGTAAGGATTAGGATCACGTAAAGCAGGCTATTGGTTCGTGACATGTACGAACTTTTCTACACTATTGAACTCAGTGCTCAAGTTATTTGGCGTAAACAGTATAAGAAGCTAAAGGTAATCATCGAATCAGTTGTGTTGTTATTTATGGAGTGTCTTTTCATGTGTCTTGATCTTGTAAAATCAGATCACTATGGTCTCCTTAAAAAAAAAAACGGTGTTTCTATAGGTACAATATAATTTCGGTGTCGATATTAGTCATTTGTTCATTGGATTAATCACACTAATAGTTTATATAGAGAAATATTGCATATTTGACAATACTTTTTAGTATGCATAAAATTACGTTAAACCAATAAAAAACCTTACACATACTAAATTGTGTTTGACACACACACGCATAATATTTTTTTTTAGTAAACCGCTAGTATGCCTAAATTGGTGTACCATTTAAGTCGCTAAAGCTCTACTGTTTACATCAAACTACCCCCAAGCATCTCCTAATTACCTAGTCTATACATTAACAACGAAACTAATTCCAGCATCATTAGTTTTCTAATCAACGAAAGCTCTCACTGTCGTGCTAGTTTCCTACTTGCTATTCACTGCAACGGCCGAACTGCAAAGGCCTTTCTTTTGAATCAAGAGTGTTGTCAACTGCCATCAAAGATATCAACTAAGAGCTGTTTAATTTTAGAGTGGAACATAACCTTAATGTTGAATCTTTGCAGTAAAGTATTTAAGCATAGTTTTCTTTTAAAAATCTTCAAAATAATTAGTTCTTTACTATGGTCTGAAGACCGTTCAACTCTGTAAAATGCTACAAAGTACAACCTAATCTGTACCGCAGATGCAATTTACACACATGAAATTCACGAACACAAATGACACCCAAACAAACTCAGAACAAGTCAGAGGCATTTGTTCTGAGTTTACACGAAGACACTTGCCCGACCCGAATTGAACTGGGGACCCCTTGGAGCCATGATCCGAAGGCACAATTTACTATAATGTAACGAAGACAAATCCATGTGGTAAGGTAAGGTAAGAGCCGACAAAACGAAATGACAAGGTCTATAGCAAGAGACGAAAAACTTGATACGAAACACCCGTCCCGTCTAGCTAGGCTAATTACCCTCCTTCCGGAAGGCACAGTGCTGGTAGGCCTCCCACACGGTGGACCGACGACCTGGTTAAGGTGGCCGGAAAGCAGTGGATGCGGGCGGCACAGGACCGGCCTTTGTGGAAATCCTTGGGGGAGGCCTATGTCCAGCAGTGGACGTCTTTTGGCTGAAATGATGATGATGATGATGATAGGAGGAGCGCCGACTCAACAGTGGGTCATTTGTGAGCTGAATAGTAGTAGTAGTACTCATTAACAAAGCAAGCAATTTAGCCCATGCCATAAGCGGTTGAGGGTTAAAAGGATAATAGTGTTCTAAGATGTCCGGTTATTACCCGATACAAGACGCAGTAAAAAGGATGTACGTACTTTCTACCACACTCGTAAAAATGCACTTTACGAGATCGCTGTGAAAATAATAGGATAAATCGTAAAAGACGGCCGGGGTAGAATTGTTCTGGCTACATCGTATTTCAACATAATAATTCCCACATGGTGGACCGATGATAAAGGTCGCCGGAAAACTTTACATGCGGGCAGCTCATGACCGGCCATGGTGGAAATCCTTGGGGGAGGCCTATGTCTAGCAGTGGAGGTCTTTTGGCTGAAATTATGATGATGAATAGTTAGTAGATCTTACTATGTCTGCGTACGGCTAATACTGTAGACAGATTTTTGATGAACAATAATTTACTGACGCATCGCGGGGCTATCTCTAGCTAGACTACAATTTATTTCTTAATGGGTAGCGCCATTTACTCAACGCGTTTTACTCCGTTGTTTACTTGAAACAAAAGTTATAATAAATGCCATGTTTCTTAATTTGTATGAATAAGGTCATACAATTATAATTCAAACGCTGCCAGTATCTTCGGAACCTTGCCTAAAGCGACTTTAATAACTACTTACGGGACTTTAATAATATGTTTTAGTTAATATTAAAAGTTATTATTTAAAGTTTTTGTTAGTTTTAGGTTCATCGTTATATTATATTTTCTTTATTTAATAGTCGATTAGTAATCAAACTCTGTGGTCGTTCCAATAAACATACATGAATTTTATTATGGCATGTTTAGAAAGAACGTGATATTTTATATAAATTTTCAAATTATATCTATGATTCTTTTAACAATTCAAACAAATATGTCATTTTGAAATTAAAACACTTTTTAACGGATTTATCGCGTGTATATTACATTATTTAATTCCCGACGTTTCGAATGCTTTGCAGCAGTCGTGGTCGCGGGAGAGACTAGATGACAGTTGTCTTCAAAAGTATTACAAAGAAACAGTTAAAATCTACCGCCTATAATTCGAAACGTCGGGAATTAAATAATGTAATATACACGCGATAAATCCGTTAAAAAGTGTTTTAATTTCAATGTGTAATAATCGCGAAAACCTAAGAAATCATTAAATATGTCATTGTTATATTATTTTTTAGAAAATGTTTAACGATCGTCTAAAAATTCCGTTATAAAAGTTTAAGTTCTTTTTTCAAGTTGAGACAGAGTCAAAGACAGACTCTGGCATCCTATTAAACGGTTAGACAGATTATGATGCATTTTCCTACAAGCCAGTCTTTCAGTCACGAAGTCAGAGTTAGTAGGAAGAGGGGCGCACATCACCTTACCAACGTGGTGACCGCGAGTTTGTATATAATCCGGTCATGGCTGGTGATGGAAAGTGTGAGAGTGATATCGAAAGAAGAGTGAATTCAGGGAACATGGTGAACGGAGCTTTGCACTCCTTTATGAGCAGTCGGAAGGTGTCTAACAAGGCTCGTTTGGCTGTGCATGAGGGAGTTTTGGTTCCGACACTCATGTATGGAAGTGAAAGTTGGGTATGGCAGAAGAAACATGAAAGCAGAATAAATGCAGTTGAGATGAGAGCGTTAAGAAGTATGATAGGAGTTAAACTGAGTGACAGGATAAGAAATAGTGAGATAAGAAAGCGTTGTGGTCTGAAAGAAGATGCAGTGACAAAAATTGAGAAAGGTATGCTGAGATGGTTTGGCCATGTCGAGAGAATGAATGAAGAACGATTGACGAAAAAAGTGTATAAGGCGAGTGTGAATGAAAGTGTTGGAAGGGGAAGACCTAGGCGGACGTTTCAAGACCAAATCAGGGACGTCTTGAAAAAAGGCCAGGTCAAGAGTACCCTAAACCGAAGAGCATGTATGAAGGGAATAATGAAAGTGGACGAAGCGAAGAAGTATGTATGGATCGTAGCAAGTGGAAAGAAGTGGTCTCTGCCTACCCCTACGGGAAAGAGGCGTGATTATATGTATGTATGTATGTATGGCTGGTCACGGTACGACTCGCCAGAACCCACCAAAAGTGTTTCTCCTCTGCAGAAAATAAAATAGGTCATGAAGAATATGCCCCATTTCAAAACTCAACCTGTGGCCTTTGACCGGTTAGACGAGGAACGCCGTTGGTTTGTGTGAGTAGATCAAGGCGGAATTTATTGTTTATTTTGGATATTATTTCTGAAAAGTAAATATCATAGAACATTTTTATCACTATCACTACATAGTATAAAATTAAATTAAAAATTTAAATAAACCCGCGACACAATGACCTAAGTTACCTTTAAAAAGTTAAAAATAATAAAAATATATCGCGTTGGGGGACCAGGGGTCAGGTAATAAATAAGTAGGAGCGGTCCCTCAACAAGTAGGAGCGGTCATTGTGTCGGGGGTTTAACTACTTAAATTTTAAATTTTATTTTTATTTTCTGATTTTTATAGTTACACGCTTATTATGATGCAGATGATAGATTCTTGTCGCATCCTCATTTTCTCCCCACCACATATATTTGCAGATATTGGGTATCCCCCTCCCCTTTTACCCCCAGAGTTTTTTCAGGGCTTAACTGATTTTCATTGAACATCTTATTTTGTAATGTGCACGTGATGCGCTTTCATTTGAGACCCCACTCGATTAGATTTGCAGACTTTCGGTTTTTCTTCCCCACTTTCACCCCCATAACTTTTAAACGACTCAACCGATTTTCATCAAACATGTCTAAGAACACTCGCCCGTAACTCACCTATCATATAAAAACTGTATTGAAATTTCTTCATCCGTTTGCGAGCTTCGGAGCCACAGACAGGCAGACAGACAGCCAGACACGTAAAACTTATAACACCCCTCTTTTTGCGTCGGGGGTTAAAAACAAAGTCGCTGTCGTCTGTCCGTCCCTATGTATGCTTAAATCTTTAAAACTACGCAACTGACTTTGAAGCAGTTTTTTTTAATAGATAGAGTGATTCAAGGGGAAGGTTTATAAGTATAATACATGCATAATTGCACCTGCGCGAAGCCGGGGCAGGTCGCTAGTTTTTAATAAATACCAGTAGTCGCTGAGCGGTCAAAATTCCACCATAATTAATTTAATTTATAGTTCCTTAGATATAGTCATATTTATTCTCAATGTGACCACAGACTTTAAAAGTAAAGTATATTCGGTAAGCTTGTGTGTGTCAAATACATAATAGCGCGTGTAATGTTTTTTTTTAATTGCGTGTATTTGTAATATGTAATATCATTTAAAAATAATATTACAATTCTGCACTCCTTCTCTATACATATACACTATAAGTGTGGAAATTTCATACTCTTCCGTTTGCGCAATTTTCGTAAGAAGGGGTATTTTATTATCCTCAAATAAAATGCCTATAACACTAGGGTTTGTTGTTACAAAACTCATGTATGACTTAATCTCGCCTTTGTCCATGTACATTTCAATATACATTTCTGCTGTAGGCTCACTGTTTGTGTATATTGTACACAAACAAGAAGAAAGAAACAAAGAATTAAAAAATGCCACGTTTTTGCTTTACTACTTACTTGCATTTGCTTTAATTATAAATTTAAACAATATCCGGTCTTTCTATTTCTATTCTATTGTATTACCTTTCTATTGAAGTTTGCCCATACGTAACTGAAAAAGTTGACCTATTTCACTCCTGACTGATCCACTAGACGAAGGGTGTAGAACAAAGGCGGCTGGTAAAGTATATCAAAGCCTTTACAACAGTGCCTTTAAGTGGAGAAGGTTTTATTAAAACATTATAGATGCATAAAAACGAAACAAAAAAAAAACTAGTGAAAAATATATGAGTAACATAAGGACATTTTGAACGCATCATCATCATTTCAACCAAAAGATGTCTACTGCTGGATATAGGCCTCCCTCAAGGGTTTCCACGTAGGCCAGTCCTGAGCCGCTCGCATCTATCGCTTTGCGACGGCCTTAACCAGGCCGTAGATCCATCGTGTGGGAGGCCTACCAGCACTGCGCTTTCCAAAACGCGGTCGCTACTCGAAGAATTTCAATCGGGCGTTAGTCCTGCGAGCTATGTGCCCTGCCCATTGCCACTTAAGTTTGGCAACCCTATGTCGGTAACGTCGGTTCTTCTGCGTATCTCCTCATTTCCGCTCGACTTCGAGTATATCCGTCTCCATTGCCCTTTAGGTGACTCTGAGCCTGGAAGTGGAGAGTCAGGAAACAGAAGGAAAATTTATACAAACTCTGTGACTACCCGTCCGGCCAGCGTGCCTCAGTGGCACAAAAAGTCAGACTTAATAGTGCTTCATTTATGGTCTGATATAATAGAGATAAACGTCACCAACCCTTTTTATACTGAGATTGTCGGAAGACGCGATTAGAGGAGCAAAAGTGTAAAAGAACTTCTTCTTTAATTTAATATTCTTAAAATAGTACGACTCCTTTATGTATGTACCAACTTACAATATGCACATTTTTGTACTGTATATTCTTTATTCATATTTTTTTACACAATATTATCATTAAAAAGTTAAAATACAATATCTTCACAGTTCTTGATCCTGCTAAACATTAAACCTCCTAAGTTGGATTGATGTCAAGGAGGTCGGGCAACCTTCAAACCATTGAAACAGCAGAAGTTTTGACAGACGGCTTTTTCAAGTTCTCTCGGGGATCGCTATGATTGATGTTTATGCAAACGTAACGGAACATCAATATTTTATACATTAGCGGTAAGTACTAATGACATTGCCATTATTATGTGCATGAGAAGACAAAATGCGCTCTTTTCCGAGTATTTTGCGATGTGCCAGCCTCCGCCCATTGAGTCGGGCCTCCTCCAGCTACATGGTGGGTCATTGGCCTAGCGCGTAGCACAGTAATTCCTTGTCATTTCCTTTTGTCGGTTCTTACGACACCCTCAGGATGGAATGGGGTGTTAACACTGTATATTCCTTATCCGCCACCACACGGAATTTGCAATATAAACAGTATTTTATTTGTAAACATTTGTTAAATATGGAAATGTAGTTAAAGCTATCAAAATGCGATATTGCCGCCTTTGGATCAACGGGTCCCGGGTTCAATTCCGGGGTCGGGCAAGTGTCTTTGTCTAAACCAGAGGCACTGGCTCGGAGTCTGGGTGTCATTTCTATCTATAATATGTATGTATTTACAAAAAAAAATGTATATAAGTTTTTTATCATCTATCTCGTTACCATAACACAAGCATTAAGTTGCTTAGCTTGGGAAGAGATGGCGTTGAGTGAAATGTCCAAGGATATTTATTATTTATTTGTAGATGATGGTATTTTGAAACATAATTAACACATCCAAATTTTCTGAAATTGCTAAGCTAAAATAAATTTAAAGGAAAGACATTACACAAATTTCCTTTTTTTTATCATCAATCTTCTTGGGCTCATGTACAACAATTTTCTTGAAGATCATCACATGATCTAATTCATATTTTACGATCTATGAAGATAAGAAGACTAGTGAACACATCTCAGTTTCACAATGTTTACTTTTCCAATCAATTCAAGTGCCATTACGTGTCAAATTACATTTTCTAACTGCCCAATCGTCTATTCATTCACAACAATCTTAAATAAATCGCTTCAAGTGAAACTGGTATTCAAATTTGATTATAGTCTCGGCAAGAGTACTAACGTGGTATCACTTTTAATACAGAGATTCTGCACTTTAATTAACTGCTAGCGCTCGCTAGATTTGCATGTCTTAATGCTATAAACAGGCTATATCTTTGTTATTTCTCCCTAATGCTCTTCAGTTATATAGTTAACTAGCTGACCGGGCAGACGTTGTCCTGCATGATATTCGTTTACCGACTGCAGCGCCATCTATCGGGCTGATTTGTGAATCTAAACCATCCTCGGTGCCATCCAAATGCATACAAACAAAAAAATCATTCAAATCGATCCAGCAGTTTAGGAGGAGTTCAGTGACATACACACGTACAGTAGAATTATATATAATACTAGCTGATCCCGCAAACGTTGTTTTGCCAAATAATTAAACCCCCTGGGTCTGGAATGAAGTCTGGGTGTCATTTGTGTTCATGAATTAAATGTTTGTAAACTGTCCCCGCGATACAGGTTATGTATTGCCTAGTGCAGGGGTTTCGTATTTTTATAAAAAATAATTACGATTATAATCGTCGTTTCAGCCCCTTGCTTGTCCATCAGTGATTTGCCCCTTGCGTTCCCTTAGTCACCTCTTTTGACACCCTCGGGATGGAATGGGTTGGTGATACTGCGTATGCTAAATCCGTCACCACACGCATATGATACACGGACACGGATATGGTGATTTAAGATGATAATACGAATAACCAAAACATAACTTTATATCCAGTCATCTAGTTACATATTTGAATTCCAGGTAATAATCTTTTGTGAACTAACTGCACGCAAATATTATTCCCTTTTGCAATTATGCTAGAAAATTGCTGGTGTGCACTCAACGTAACAAACTCGACTAGACATTCTGAAGCACACTGTTGATTAGATTTGCATTTGAATGTTAGCTGCAGCCCATACGATAGTAATTCCACCATAATGTCTTCGCAATCGTCGCTACATAGGAGGGCTTTTAACAAAATGGCCGTGGTTCGTGCAAATGTCACTTCAGAGGTCGAGTTATGTTAGACTATATAATTTCGAAAAAGGTTTGCAAACTCTGCCTCTCTTGGGATACAAAGTAGTTTCAAAATTAATTTAACTGGATTCGTACAAAAGTTTGTCAATTTGTGAAATGGCAACTAGATCAATAATTTACATGACTCCCAACATTGTTTCGCTATATTTTGTGAATTCTCAACTAGTTTCTAACATTGTCAAATTAATTTAAACTTAACGTGGTTATAATAATTGCTTACGCGCTGTGTATGTGACACAGTGGTGTGAAAATTACATTCACTAAATAACGTCAGTTAAGTAATTAGTTTGTAATTAAAATAAAATTAATATGTAGTTACTATTATTCTGTATTTACTATTATTTCGGTGACAAACAACATTTGAATTTGTTTATTCTTTGCTAGCTGAGTCCCGTGATGTTATCCGCGGTTATTGTCAAACCGCGGCGTGAAGCTAGTCCATAAAAGTAGCCTAAGTTACTCCCTATATTATTAGCTACCTAACAGTGAGTCCCGTCAAAATCGGTCCAGCCGTTCCAGAGATTAGCCGGAACAAATAGACAAAAATTAAAAAGAATGTTATTTTGGTCTATGTAGGTAGGGTGTATAAAGACACTCCAATTTTATTTATTTGTATAGATTATTTTTTATAGATCATTATTCAAGTGGTAACACGGCTTTAGAATACGCAATTTAACCAACCTATACTGACATGTGGATATCGTAAGTAGCAATTAAAGGAACGCAAAAGAAAAACCACCCTGCCGAAAGAGAAAGGAAACTTGATACAAACCGTGTGCCCGCTCGATTTACCATCGTAGAACAGTAGGTTATATCATCATCATAATTTCAGCCAAAAGACGTTCACTGCTGGTCATAGGCCTTCCCAAAGGATAGCTATTTTTAAGTGGGAATGAGAATCGAATTAGGTACAGCCTTCTTTAAGACATTTTTAGCAGTAACATATAGGCCAACTAAAAATAAGATTTGATCTAAATTATTCAGACCATCATTCCAAGACACTATTCTAAAGACGGCACTACAGAATGCAAATCTATTTTCAATCGAGTGCAATGCACTTTGTGCAATGGCACGGATTTCCCCATTCAATTTAAAAATAACGTAAATGCGATCGGGGAAGTGCTGCCATCTATTTGCAGAATAGGAAAGTAGGACTGTTATTGAATTATCTCTTCAAAATCTGACTGGAAACATGATGAGTGAGTGAAACTAAGGAAATAAAAAATACTTAAAAGGTACTTCAAATGAGCAGCATACGGCTTGCCTGGAATAGATTGTTTTAGCCATATAGCTGTAAATTGCATTCCTCTGTTCAATTTTGTTGTAGAAGTTATTTTATTTGTATCTATTAAACATACTTATATTAAATATTTCTCTCTTATATTAAATAATCTCCTTAACAGGTATTAAAATAAAATAAAAAATGAAATTATTCAAGTTGGCTCAACCGCACTCTTTTGACACGTCAATTTATCACCGGTTAAGTGTTTGTGTTTGGCTGTTTTTTTTTTAAATCACTATTTACATAGTATACAGAGACTGATAAGACAGTTCTGTGGGAACAAGTTCGTGCAATAGTCACAAAGGGCCAAACATGAACTGACACTGAGCTGACCGATCTCCAGCAACGGTACCTGTTCTGAAGATCAACACATTTTACAACCATCGTACACCACAAGCATATTTCGGGGAAGAGGGTGACCCACCACACGACGCCACCACTGCCATGAGTCTTTGAATAAGCATTACTGGAATCTGGTTTCAATCAGTGACATTTACCTACTGCAAAGACCGAGTCTTCGCAGTAAATGTGACAATAGCCATGCTAACTTCAAAGTTCAAAAAACACTTCATCGTCATAATTTCAACCAAATTTAGTTGATCTCCTTCAATGAGTTCCACAACTACTGGCCCGGAGGCATCCACATCTATAGTATTTCGGTGACCTTAACATCGTCAGTCCACTGTGTAGAAAGCCGTGTGGAAGTAAAATAATGCTTAAAATATTCTCATTAAATTAAAAAGACTAACCAGAGGAAATTTAGTTTATTTTGCATTCGACACAGTGGTTACTTACTAATAGTCAACAAGTTATCATATATATTATTGGAATGGTCTGACCATAGTTAAGAAAAACTGAAAAGTAACTGTTATAATTTGTTGTCTATACTTTGCAATCATATTTAATATACTTAATTACAATCTAGTTAAAATAACATTATTTACAACACAACAAACAAAAGAAACTGTGATAATTACGCGACTGCCTCGTTGGTCTAGTGGTCAGATGTGCCGCCTTTGGATCAACGGGTCCCGGGTTCGATTCCGGGGTCGGGTCAGTGTCTTTGTCTAAACCAGAGGCACTGGCTCGGAGTCTGGGTGTCATTTCTATCTATAATATGTATGTATTTACAAAAAAAATGTATATAAGTAGTTTATCATCCATCTCGTTACCTTAACACAAGCATTAAGTTGCTTAACTTGGGACGAGATGGCGTTGTGTGAAATGTCCAAGGATATTTATTTATTTATAATTATGAAACAAATTGTTCTAAAAGGCGTCAACTGAAACGTGAATGTTAAAAACATACAAAATAAACTTAAACTTTGTTACGTCGCCTTATCGAGCAAAGTTCCTGTAATTTTAATGAAGTGTGACATTCCAAAGTTCCACAATTTCGAAGTTTCTTAGAAGCAGCGCAAAGCGTAACAATGAATCAGAAAATTCCTGGAATTTCAGTACAAAGCCTAAGGTAAGGCTACCCTTCTATTGTAATTCAAATCATTATAATGTGGGCATTGATTCTGGTAAATAAAAATCAACGTTGTGGTAATAAAATATTCCTAACGTAGGGAATGTTGCTATTTTCATTTCAGAAATTCGGAACGTAACTTCGACTATAATGAATTTTTGTAAATATATATATAGGATGCAACGAAGTCCTTTAACCATCCTAAGTGATGGCGCCAAGCAGAAGAAGCAGCTTTGTGCTTAGTTTTCTATGTTGAAGTATGAAGCAATCGACGTTTTTGTGAACCAAAATTTACCTAGAAAAAAACAACCAACTAGGAATTGTTATTATCCCACAAGCAACTGTGACACAAAAAAATTAAATTAAAAATTTAAATGAACCCCCGACACAATAACCTTTAAAAAGTAAAAAATAAAAATAAATACTTCGCGTTGGGGGACCACTCCCACTTATTTATTACCTGACCCCGGGTCCCCCAACGCGAAGTATTTATTTTTATTTTTTACTTTTTAAAGGTTATTGTGTCGGGGGTTAATTTAAATTTTTAATTTAATTTTTATTTTATACTTTTTATAGGTACATACTTATTATAATGTAGATTATGTTAAATTGCACGTGATGCGCTTTCATTTAGACCCCATTCGATTATATTTGCAGACATTCGGTTATTCTTCCCCACTTTCACCCCTCATAACTTTTAAACGGCTCACCCGATTTTCATCAAACATGTCTAAAAACACTCGCCCGTAGTTACGGGCGAATTTATTTTCAAAACTTGAGAAATAAGCACTAAGTCTGAAAGAAGCAAATACATCTGTATTTGCTGATTTTTAACCCCCGACGCAAAAAGAGGGGTGTTATAAGTTTTAAGTGTCTGTCGGTCTGTCGGTCTGTCTGTCTGTCTGTCTGTCTGTATGTCTGTCTGTGGCACCGTAGCTCGCGAACGGATGAAGCGATTTCAATAAAGTTTTTTTTGTATGAAAGGTGAGTTCACCTCACGTGAAACTTATAAAATAAGTTTTGAAAATAAATTCTTTCGTCAACTGTGACCAAATTGTTATGAAAAAAATTTTGCTCTTGATTGGCTGTAATTTTGCACACAGTATCTTTATCAGCCTATATCCAGCAGTAGAGTAATGTGCGGTAATGATTTTGATCATTATCATCATCATCATCGTTATCAGTAGTACTATCGATCCTTTAGTTATTTTCTAATAGTCCCTGAATAACGCTAGCCTTTTTTTTCTAACTTTCATATTGGTTTTATTTGTTGTCAAGTTTTGGAGGTTACCTTTAGTCTTCTTCTAGAATTTTCGTGACACTAACAGTAGTTAGATGTCCCGTAGAGAGCTGATGATGTTGATAAAATAATAGTCTGAGGCCCCATTCAGGCTTACTACATCCAGCGCCTGAGGGAGACACGTACAATGCTCTGTACTCTCTGTGTGTTTGGGGAGCGTTCAGAGCTCCCCATCAAAGAGTTGGGCTTGCAAAAAGCGGGTCAAGGGTCATCAGAGTCACAGTGCCTGTTCCCCCATTGTGGAGTTAAGTCCGGGGCCCTATTTAGAACAGTCGACGGATACTGTTGGTATTGGTGGGTAGATCTGGTCGCAAATTACCATAAATCTGCGCCCGCAGTCCCACATAACTAGCTCTAGTGCTTAGCGGCCGGGAATCCATGAAGATATCCAACGTGAAAAAAGAAAAGTCTACATTCAGGCTTGTTAAATGAACGCGACGTGATGTATTTTTTACAGCAGTGTCGTGTTTTATGAAACTAGGTTTCAATGCAGTTCATAAAATCGTCAGCCCAAACCGTATATGGATTTTCATGTTTGTAGTAAATGTGTTACCTTGTTACTATATTTTATAAATATAGTAAAAAAATCTTTTACAAATTATTAAAACAGATGTTTAAGTGAGCAAGAGGGTCATCTGATGGTGAGTGATCACCGCCTCTCATGTACGAGTACACCTGCAACTCCAGATGAGTCTATCAAATGCATATTATATGTATATTTGTGAAATTGAATATTGTCATAAAATAAAACACTTCTAAGTAAAATAACATGTTGTATGAAAATGGTGACGTAATCAATCAATTTATTTCCCAAGATATCCCGACACGAACATATGAAAATGGAAAACGTAAACCATATGAATTATAGTGTCATACAAACTGAGACATTAAAAAAATGTCTGTGTTTGAAGTTTGATTTTTCAATATTTATTATCATCATCAAATTAGCCAAAAACGTTTAGCCGCCCGAATCCATCGCTTTCCGGTGACCAGGTCGTCGGCCCTCCGTATGGGAGGCCTATCAGCATTGCGTTTTCCGGAACGTCAGTCATCGCATCGGGCGTCAGTCCTTGGAGCTAAGTTCCCTGCCCACCGCTACTTAAATTTGGCAATCCTGTGGGCTTTGTCTCTAACTCTTGTTCGCCTGCGTATCTCTCCATTTCTGATTCGATCTCGCAGGGAAACTCCAAGCATAGCCCTCTCCATTGCCCTTTGGGTGACTTTGAGCCTTCCGATAGAACCCATAGTGAGACGACCACGGCTCTAAATCATATGTAATCACTGGCAACACACATTAATGGAAGTTTTCTTTCCATGATCACATAGTTATAAACTCAAGACTTATTCTGTAATTCTCCCGGTAATCATGCACACTCATTCTCCAAGTGTTTCATTCAATAGTCCTACTGATTCCTAGCAAAATAATTTCTGGTATTTGCTTTACATTACATGGCCTTGTATCTTTATAGAAATGATAATTATTTTTCATCAACATAATCAACTCGTATGACCTGATGCTGTGTCGTATCCCCTCCAATCTGATATAGAGCCTACCATGTCATTCTGATTAGACAACTGACACGGGTTTTATTGCAGATGGTACGAGGTTTACTATCTTATTTCGTTAGTTGTCTTGTACCGTATGCCAGGATGTCATTCAATTTATTGCTGATGCTATATATTCCAAAACAAACTACCATTTGCATATTATGGAATCACATTTGTTGTATTACTAATGCAAGTGATCTCTCACAATTAAGTCTTATACCAGCTTTGTCCCAAAACAAAAAAAAAACGAATACACCGATTCTTTCCTACTCTTTCCTGTAGACCTGCATTCTGAACCAGTGGTAAATGGTAAATTTTAAATGTTTAATGGTTTCTTTTTGGCATGTCAGAAAACTGCATAAAAGCTAAAATAGCCCAACTTGTATACGACTAGTATCCACCCTGGTCTTCTCAATTTTCCTGTATGGCTCAAAAACATGGACAATGAGGAAAGCCGACAGAACACGGATAGATGCTTTCGAGATGTGGTGCTGGAGAAAAATGCTTAGAATTCATTGGACAGAACATCGGACCGAATAATTAATAAGATAATGTATTCAGACAACTACGCTATTGTAAGCCAAAACAACATCACACTGCTCCAAGTTAACATAATAAAACTCTGTCTTGGACGTCTTATAAAATTCTTCCGAAGGTCCAAAGGCTTTGTTTTAGTTCCGAACATCGTAAAATAAAAGTTGCATACTGAACTGAGTTCTCGCCTTTACAAAGTTATCGGAATAAGATGAGTCAATCTTGTCGACAAGAAGCCCTTTTTATTTTCGTACAGAGCTCAAAGAACGAGTGTCAATAAAATCGGTCCCTAAACAAATAAATGGATCGTTCATGCGTTTATGTACCTTATTTATATTCGTTTAATACACGACAAATGTTGTATGCGCAAGAGAGTATACTCTCTGAAGCTATCTAACAGTGTACACATTAATTCAGCAAATCCAGTATGCCAAGATTAATGTTTGCTCAATACAGTAAGCGAAATTGTGTAAGGTCTTCATCAAGATATTGCTAAATATGATGTCTGTTCAATACATTATATCGCTCACTATGGGCTCCATCAAAAGATTCAAAGTCACCCAAAGGGCAAAGGAGTGGGCTTTTCAGCAGCGGAAATGATTTTGAATAACAATTGTGTGGATAAACCAGTGATGCTGATTTGTCAGTGATGTTTATTTATCGAAGTTTCTAAAACGGTCAATGGATTCTTAAATTAATCATCCGCCAATTCAATACAGAATATTTCGTAAACCCCCATTCTGATCTACTTTCATCCTACTTAATATGATATTTATATTAATATTAAGTACTATAATCGCCAAAAGAATGTTTGCATGTATGTTTGTTACTATTTTACGCAAAAACTACTATACGGATTTTGTTTATACGATATAGCTTGTAAGTTAGAAAAAAGCATAAGCCATAATTTATAAAGATTATGAATTAAACAAATATAACGATAATTCTGAAGGAAGTAGGAAAACATGTGATGGAAAAAATAAATACTCTCAACTTTATCACAATTTTCCATCAACTCGCGTATAAAACCTCGAGATGCAGCTAGGCTCTCAAAATTCTGCAGCAGTTATTCGTCACTTTCCAATATAATAAAAAGTGTCATAACTGCTCACTCAAAATTTTACCTCTGTCGTTTCTCGGTCTAATCATCGCAATGATGGCTTCCCATTAAATAAAGTAAGTACCTAGTTTGACGACTGTAATCACAGACGGAGTAAAATACCAGGAAATGTAAACAGACGGCGGAAACAATAGCGCTGAAATCACGCTAATTTCGTGACTGAGAAACAAGTGGCTGATTGGCATTCATGGCACGAAATCCAACAAGTTTTAGGTTCAGTTAGATTAAGGCGTATTTTGGTGTATTTTTCGTGTGGTGACTGATTTCGAATACATAGTGTCACCATCCCATTCCATCCTGAGGATTGAGATAAGAGCTGTAAAAAATGAAATGGCAAGACCGACAACCTAGCCGTAATAGAAGGAAAACTTGATAAAGAAATCTATTAACCCTACTTACTACTCAGACCATATATGACCCACTGCTGAGTCAAGCCTCCTCCACTTACATGGAGGGTAAATGCGTACTCGCTGGCCAGACGGGTTGGCACAGAGTTTCATAATATATCAAGTTTTTCTTTTTTGCGGCTAGGTTTTCAGCCTTCTATCGCTCTTACGAAAGCCTCAGGATGGAAATGGCTGGTGGCACTATGTATTCTAAATCCGTCAAAACAACACGATGATGATGGAGAGAATTTATCACAATTATATTGGCAGTTTGATGGGCACAGCTTTTAACATAAATGGATATATCATGCTATGCTTCGGTTGCGGCCAGGCTCTCTAGTTTATTAAGTGACTTTTTACGACAAGTCATTTATTTATTTTCTATAAATTATGCACAAATATATTTGCCAAATTTTTTTTTTTAAACGGAGTCCTTCCTTTACTTATAATCTGTATCGCGAGGGTAGTTTACAAATATGATATTTACTAATACAAATGACATTCAGACTTGGAGCAAGAGGCACTTGCCCGATCCCGGAATCGATCCGGGACACGTGATCAATAGGTGGCACAGCATCTTTGTAAACTGCCCTCGCGATGCAGGCTATACCTAGTGCAGGGGTTCCGGTCAAATGGAGACTACGGAGATACATAGTGGTAGGTTTTAGTGGGTAAACCGGTTCGTATCTCAACATCTCTACGCGACCGGGTCTCTCACAAAACCCAGCCCTGCCCCTGCAGCTGGGGACATATAAAAGGTTTCCCCCACTATAAAAAGGGGTTCCATTAAAAAAAGAAAAGATTCAATTTTTTATATCCAAAAGCAGACATAACTTTAAGGTCAAATTCGAGTAAAGATAACACGATTCCAAATCCAAATGTCAAATTCGCTATCACGAATTTATATTCATGGTACAACCCGGCCGGTCAGGATTGCAATGTCGATAGCTTCCGGTTTAAATGTAGCCAATCCTACCCTAGTTTCCTGTTGGCATATTTGATATGTAATACAGGATGTAACAAAAATCCTACCAAATGAAGCAATTATCTGTCATCGTCATTTCAGCCAAAAGACGTCCTCTGCTGGACATAGGCCTCCCCCAAGGATTTTCACAAAGCCCGGCCCCGGGGCGCCCACATCCATCGCTTTCCGACGACCTTAACCAGGTCATCGGTTCTCAATTAAGTGTATAAATTGTTATTCAATTTTGAAACATGACCGATATTTTTATTGTGGTTCAATTTTTAATGGCAAAATGTTTGTTCAAAATAATCTTGATTGAATTTAGACCATAATATAATATTCTTAATTATATTATGTCAACGAATGTATTTTCAAAATATATTAAATAATTCTTACCTAAAGCTTGCTTCGTAAATTTAAATTGAGAATTTAAACGTAAATTTATTGTATTTATTTGGTTGGATCACAAACTTTTCTAAATCGTCATATTTACAACTGCTATTATCATCTTTTGGTCCCTGTCCCACGCGTGGTGGTAGTCTCCATGGAGTGTATCGGCGTCATGTATTTCCTAAGCATGTTCTCATTCACATAATCTATCCATCTCTTTTCCCACAACCCTTACGTCCATCTACAGTCCGTGCCAATATTTATGGCCGGTATTAATGTAGCCGTCGGTACGAACTTGCGCATCGTACTTTTCATACGATTTCGTACGAACGTAGCTCACCCACACTAACATGCGGATGGCGAGGGCGCGGGTGAAAAACGGCGCACGTGAGCGTGCCCTGCCTCCCCGCCCCGTGTACTGATTTTGTGTTGTGCGCAGCGTAATGAGGCTACATTCAGACCGGCCTTAAAGATTGGCACGGACTGTACGTGCCTATAAATTCTATATTAGTAGCAGCCATCGTCATTATTATCCAAACGAGTCAAGCAATATGATTTTGTGTGGTTGTTTCTCAAGTTAGCATACATTTTTCGCCAATTCGTGACAATCATAAAATATATACATAAAAGATGATGATGATGATAAAAGACTTAAGGGCCTCCGCGCATTATGCGGCCAGGCCGCGCGGCCAAGTCGCTGCGGCCAACTAATTCTTCTACGATGTATGTAGCTGCACGCATTAGGCGGCCAGGCCGCGCGGCCAACGAAACACATCGCGATACACACGCCGCCAACTGGCCGCCGCGGCCAACCCGCGCATTATGCGGGCCGCCTAATGCGCGGGGGCTCTATGGTCGAGTTGAGCTTGGAGGAATTAACATACTGTGCCACGTTAGCGAGAGGGTTAAGTAAAGGGTATGAATAATGTTTTCCCTCTCTTGTTGCTAGCTTCTTGCGTTTTTACCACTCAGGCAATAGTTAACCTTCTGTTGAGTCAGGCCTCCTCCAGTTACATGAAGAGTAATTAGCCTACTGTGCCACGCTGGCCAATTGGGTTGGCATAGAGTTTCGTATAAGTTTTCCTTCTCTTGCGGCTAGATTTTCGGCCTATCATTTCCTCATTTGGCTCTTACGACACCATAAGATGGAATTAAGCGGTCACTGTATTCTAAATCCGACATCATTATCTGCTAATTAGAGGCCTCGTCCAATTAGATGGGGGAAAATGGCTAGTGGATTACGCTATCTAGATGGATTAGTACATAGTCCACCATCGTGATTTCATTATCCCGATTTAGTCGCCTTTTACGTTATTCTGATTTAAGATTAAGATTGGGTATGTAACATAGGTTCTAAGTTCATAGTTCATTTTTAATTGATTTGTTTTTGTTTTATGTTTTAAACAAAACCCCTGAACTTTTATAACCTGTATAACGGACACAAATGACACCCAGAGTCAAAGCAAGTGCCTCTGGTTTACACAAAGACACTTGCCCGACCCCGGAATCGAACCCGGGACCCATAGATCAATAGGCGGCACATATAAACCCTGGACCAATGACGAAGAGAAACGTTGAACATAAAATATTTTAAATCTACACAGAATCACTTTTTAACCCCCGACGCAAAAAGAGGGGTGTTATAAGTTTCACGTGTCTGTCTGGCTGTCGGTCTGTCTGTCTGTCTGTCTGTGGCACCGTAGCTCGCGAACGGATGAAGCGATTTCAATAGTGTTACGGGCGAGTGTTCTTAGACATGTTTGATGAAAATCGGGTGAGCCGTTTAAAAGTTATGAGGGGTGAAAGTGGGGAAGAATAACCAAATGTCTGCAAATATAATCGAGTGGGGTCTCAAATGAAAGCGGATCACGTGCAATTAAAATTAAATCAAAAGTAAAATCATAATCAATAAAAGTATAATCTAAATTATAGTAAGAATGCACCTATAAAAAGTATAAAATAAAAGTTAAATTAAAAATTTAAATAAACCCCCGACACAATAACCTTTAAAAAGTAAAAAATAAAAATAAATACTTCGCGTTGGGAGACCAGGGGTCAGGTAATAAATAAGTGGGAGTGGTCCCCCAACGCGAAGTATTTATTTTTATTTTTTACTTTTTAAAAGTTATTGTGTCGGGGGTTTATTTAAATTTAACTTTTATCGTATACATGCCCGATAGTTACAATCGATCATTCACAGTCCATGTTAGGCTTTGTTTAAACGTCTGTGACACTACTTGGCATGTATAAAAATAAATAAATCGAACTATAAATCTAAACGTCGAACTTTCGCCTACTCTTTTTTAATTGAATAAAACACTTTTTAACGGATTTATCACGTGTATATTAATTACATTATTTAATTCCCGACGTTTCGAATACTTTGCAGCAGTCTTAGTCACAGAAGACACTAGGTGTCAGTTGTCCTTAAAAGTACAAAGAAACAGTTAAATCTATCGCCTATATATTTTTTTAAAGATAAAGTTCCCTGTACACGCAGAAATCGCTCAAGGTGTTTGAGAGTCGATCAATTTAATAACTAAATCCCAAGCAGGTGATACTATCCAACCATTCTTTCCTTTCTCTCCCACGCCTGCTGCAAAGCATTCGAAATGTTGGGAATGAAATAATGTAATATACAATTTCAATGTATAATAACCGCGAAAACCTAAGATATTATTGTTTTTTAAATTTACATAAAATTTTGCGGAACAATGTTGACCGTGATAGAACAGATGTTTAACATCAATTCTTTTACTCTGTTTCCATACATCTACAACATCTGTTGGCTCGAAGCCAGTAAAGTGTTCAGAAGCAGTAAATTTAGTTCTTAATAATAAACATATTTACCATTAATGGTGCTATAAAAAGATGATGAAAGTAATACCTGGACGTAAAACTTTATGATCGACTGGACACTTCATTTTTGTGGGTAGTTTAGTGTCAAATCCTGTACCTTTTGACTTTTTATTGATGAAACTCATTTAACAACAACTTTTTATTGATTAACTAGCGACCCGCCCCGGCTTTGCACGGGTGCAATGATGAACATCTAAATTTATGAGTGTTTCTCTACAATATTATGCATGTATTAGACATATAAACCTTCCCCTTGAATCACTCTATCTATTAAAAAAAACCTCTTCAAAATCCGTTGCGTAATTTTAAAGATTTAAGCATACCTACATAGGGACGGACAGACGACAGCGACTTTGTTTTATACTATGTAGTGATAGTGATAGTGAAGTGATAGTGATAACATAACCTAAAGGATATTTTTTTGTTTTATGAAATTTGACTCTTCTGGTTTACTGATTTTGCTTACTTTTTCTGTAACAGTACCTAGCAAATCAGGAGAGAAGGTAAAGAGTTCACTGAGATATTAAATAAATCTTCAATCGGTATTCAAATCTAAAGTTATAAGTCATTTCCCTTTAATATGGTTGAGGAGATCGATGGCTGTCACATGAGTTGTACTTGTGAAGCAGCACCTGACTGCTATTTGGGGTTGTTTGGCTCACTGGACCAAGGACGTTTTATTCATGTTTATTTTGTATTGTTTTAATATTCACGTTTCAGTCAGACGCCTTCCGGATCCAAATGAACAGTTGAAGACATGGATTTTTTTTTGCGAAAATTAAAATTGCATTAGGTTAATAGGAACGCAAAATAGAAAAAAAATTCAGGCCCTCCGAGTTTCTTGCCAGTTCTTCTCAGCAGTGGTCGCGTTCCGAACTGGTGGTAAACTAATAAACATTACTTTGCTTTGTATATTTTTAAATCAATACTATTACTCAGCCCATAAATGACCCACTGATGAGTCGGTCTCCTCCACCTACATTGAAGGTAATTAGCCTACTTTCGGTACATACGACAGCCCCAGGTTGGAATGGGGTGGCGACACTGTGTATTCAAAATCCGTCACCACGTGGAAAAGTTTTATATCAATCAATATTAATTACTAGATGACCTGGCCGTGCAGTAATGCGGCTTCATTTGGTCCAAGGAACCTTTTGCTGTATTGTACATGAAAGCCTTAGGGCATTCTTAGAGCCTGACATATGACCTTTAATCAATCAATATACTTATGAAAGAAAAAAAATACAATCTAATATTAAATTGAAAACTCATTCATGAAGAGATTCTAAAACGGAATAATAACATTTCTCCAAACGACATCTGCACAGTTTTTTTTTTAAATTGACATGGTATAAACATCAAACACATAGTCAATTTAAAAAAATCTGATCTGTCATTCAGTCCGTAATTTGTTAAAGATGACTGGACCCATACAAATAATGCTTAGTGTAGTTTTACATTCAACTGTTTTTTACCGACTTGCATATTGTGAGTGAAGGTTTACCGAATGTGTATGAAAGAAACCATTCCGTGATAAATCATCACTGCTTCAATATAAATCTTTTTTGAGATGTGAAAAAGTTTATAAGCTGATTTACTAAGCTTTCCACAGCCTTAAGTTGGATATCTATCTAGATATCATAAAATACTTACATTTTTTTCTCAACCTACCGAAGTTAATTAACCTTTAGAGAGCTTACCGCATTTAATAGTCTAGATTCGTGCCCACTTTGAACTAAAAGAGCTAAAGTAGAAATAATTGTGGTATACCGGCTGGTGCTTGTGGCAGGTCTGTTTTTTGTTAGACGCAATTAAAGTTTTAGAGAGCTAGTTAATATTGGAGAGTTTTAATTGTGTTAAGTAGTCTTTCGTTTTTATATAACACTAACAATAAAATGTGGTTAATTAATAAATAAATAAATATCCTTGGACATTTCACACAACGCCATCTCGTCCTGAGCTAAGCAACTTAATGCTTGTGTTATGGTAACAAGATGGATGATAAACTACTTATATAATTATTTTATTGTAAATACATACATATTATAGATAGAAAACACACAGACCCAGGACAAATACTTGTAGGTCGTACAAATATTACTTCCGTGCGGGAATCGAACCCGCGACATGCTGCGCAGCAGTCGATCGCTCAACCACTGCGCTGTATGCCACGTTGGCCACACAGGTTGGCACAGGGTTTCCTGCTCTTTCGGGGTGAAACAGTGGAATGCGTTTACGCGAACCTGTGCCACAAGCATGACGCGTGAGGGTATACCGTTGGGGGTTTAGTTTGCGGAGTCCCACATAATCGCCGACCCCATCCCTGTTATGCAAAACCCTAGCGTCACCAAAAAAAAGTATTTTCTTCCCTTGCAGTTAGGTCTTCAGCCTTGTCATTTCCTTGTGTCGGCTCTTACGACACTCAGGATGGAATTGGGTGGTACCACTATGTATACTAAACCCCTCACCACTCGAATTTTAGAACTATATACCTACATTTTATCAAAGCAACTTTATAAGACCAATTGTGTAAAAAATACAAGTAATTAAATAAATTGTAGAGTGAATTTGTATTTTAAATATTCATAGTTTCATCATTATAACAAGCTAGCGTCTAGTCCATGCTGACGGATTTTAAAAACATGGTTGTTCTAGCCATGTTAGAATTAATTAGCCATGCTATGCTTAGGGTACACACACACACACACATATATACCTAGATGAAAAACAAAGACGAAGTCGAAAGTCTACAAAAATCTATTATACCTGTGCATGTCTCTAATCCAGAGTCCAATCAAACCAAATTACATATCGCCATCGTAGTACAGACGGATAATTTTCGTTTCATCATTTCAGACCATTAATGACCCGCTGATCGTTATATTTTAGTATCACTACATAGTATAAAACAAAGTCGCTGTCGTCTGTCCGTCCCTATGTATGCTTAAATCTTTAAAACTACGCAACGGCTTTTGATGCGGTTTTTTTAATAGATACAGTGATTGAAGAGGACGGTTTATTATGTATAATTCATGCATAATATTGTAGAGAAACACTGATAAATTTAGATGTTCATCATTGCACCCGTGTGAAGCCGGGGCGGGTCGCAGTTATGCTGAAAACGTTAAATGCGGGTCTGAAAGAGAGTGATATATCTGAAAATGCCTATTGAGATTATAAATAAACACGTATTTTGTACTCGTAAGTAATATGATTGGTTCCGACAAACCTAATTAAAATTAATGTCCAAAGAAAAGGTAAATTAAATAGATATATCAAAATCAAATCAGCTTCCATTCTCAACGGCATTGTGATTAATCGATTTAAATTCCCAACCAATTCCCTTTTAACGGCCGTTGATTAGGTAGGATCTGTTGAAAGAACCTATCAGAAGAAAATCGTTCTGCCCGAGCGGTGATCGACAGGTAATTGCTCTTTTTCGTTTAGACTTACTTGCACTCTCTAATAGGCCTTCTTCGGAGGCTTTTGAGGATATTACATCGTAATAAGGAACAACATATTTCAGGTTGCAAGTAGGATGTTACATAATATGGAATAAATTGTAACTGTTTCTCCAAACTAAAAATTAAAAGTAGAGTTATCTACTACTAAAACTACAAAGTATTATGTTCTCAGTGTCTTAGATTTATATACACCACAATTTTCTATTTACCATAAAAAAAAATATAGATTTATGAAATAATAAAACTGAAATTCAAACTCGAATAATTATTTCACAAAAACAACAAATGTGTGTGTATGCAATACTGTGGGTATTATTGTATATGTATAGTTCCAGTAAAGTTATATTTAAATATTTACGATCTAATAAGCTTAAAAAATCACACAACATTTTGGTGATAATTAAAAATAGCGTTGTATAACAAAAATAAAATTGTATGTAGCAGAAATTAAACTATGAATTAAAAAAATAATTAAACTGGTTTATATTTAAAAATGTCGAATCTTATACATACATAATATTATACGAAATCCACTATAGGGTTCTGTATAATAAATCTTCCAATGTAATATAATAGTTCTTATGTCTTGTGGCTACTCGAGTCGCTCGGAATTTTTTTTTTTAATGAAGTTATAAACAACAGTAACATTAGCTTTGCTGGAATACTACTACTTTATACTCAGCCCATATACAGGGTTGATACGACATAGGGGCATTTTTTACTGCCTATACTAGGTATCATTTCCAGGCTCTGTACCAAACATCAATTAAATTGAAACAATAGATTAGCCGCAAATGATTTTTGAAATTTTTGCTTCATTTGAACATGATGTATCTTTCCTAACAGATGTTTATGCCTAACGCATCGTTTATTAACCTTAGGGGCTGTCCATTAATCCTGTGATGTTTTTTAACATTTTTAACCCCTCCCTCCCCCTTGGTGATACCTGGTGAGGTTTAAGACTACCCCTCCACCCCCCATGAAAAATCACGTGTATTTTGTTTTTGTACCGTTTCGAATTCATACTAATCACTTAAAGTATACCTAGTGTAATTTAATGCCCCTCTGTCATATCAACTCTGTATTTAAATATTTACGTTCTAATAAGCATAAAAAATCACGCTACATTTTTGTGATAATTAAAAATAGCGATGTATAACTAAAAAATATTTATGTAGCAGAAATTAAACTCTGAATTAAAAACGGAACTAAACTGGTTTATATTTAAAAATTTCGAACCTTAAACATACATAATATTATACGAAATGCACTATACTCGTAAGGTTCTGTATACTAAATCTTTCAATGTAATATAGTTCATAGGCCTTGTGGCTATTTGAATTGACTAACTAACTCGAGTCGCTCGGAATAATATATTTTTTAAATAAAGTTATATTAAGAAACATAATATTAATTCATTAAAGAATTTCATCATCATCGGCCCATGAATGACCCACTGCTGAGTCAAGTCTGGAGGGAAATTAGCCTACTGTGCCACGCTGGCAAAACGGATTGGCACATAGTTTGTTTCAAGTTTTTCCTCTCTTGCGGCTAGGTGATCTGTCGCTTGCGTTCCTTTAGTCGCCTCTTACGACAACCACAGGATGATTTGGGTTGGTGACATTGTGTATTCTAAATCCGTCACCACACGGAATGTATTGACTTCCACTTTATTCATTACCTTTGCTGGAATACTACTACTTTATACTCAGCCCATATATGACCCACTGCTGAGTCGGGCTTCCTCCAGTTACATAGAGGGTAATTAGCCTACTGTGCCACGCTTGCCTGACGGGTTGGCACAGGGTTTCGTATGAAGAAGAAGAAGAAATCACGTTTTCCTTATCTTACTGCTAGTTTACCGTTTGTCGGCTCTTACGATACCCTCGTGATGGAATGGGGTGGTGACGCTATGTATTCTAAATCCGTCACCACAAGGAGCACTGCTGCAATACCAACGTGAGGTACGTTATTAAGTATATCCCCATTTTAAGCACCCGGTCGAAAAGGTTATGCTCCAATGCGCTTGTTAACAAATGCTTCCATTCCCTGTTTGTGAAGTTTATAAGCATATTTTCATTCCACGAAGTATTTGCGTGCAAAACGGGTGTTTGCTTTCAGAATAAACCCTTTTATTTTTGTTTCTCCCGTTACGAGCTGCTCTGAGCTCACTGGACAATTGTATGTAGAAAATTGTGCAGCGAAATGCAGCAATATCTTGTTCGCGACTTCGCTTGAGATATCTTTGCAGTAACAATGTTTTTTGTTGTGATTATGATTATAAGGAATCGATTTCATGGGAAATGGTGACTTATAAAGCATGGTGTTTATAGGAGTATTTTTCCTTGAAACTAAATCAAGCCAATAAATAAATTAGCCATTTTTTTATTTATAATAAACGAAACCCCTGCCATATGTTTAACCGGTTTAACATGTAATTCAGGAACATACATTACACACAGACTCCGACCAAGTTCCTCTGGAATAAACAAAGACACTTTCCCGGCCCCGTAATCGAACCAGGGACCCATGATCCAAAAGCAGCACATCCAACAGCTTTTTGTAACTATTTTTTTAAGAAAAATTAGGACAGCACGCCATTGTAGCTTTTGGATCAACGGGATCGATTCCAGAAGTGTATTGTGTAAACCAGAGGCATTTGATCTGAGTCTCGGTGTGGTTTGTGCTCGTGAATAATATGTTTGTAAACTCCACGATACAGATTATACGCAGTGCAGGGGTTTCGTTTTATGTATAAAAAAACTAGCTTTGAAAGTAAGATAATTCACATGTTTACATCATACATACAGGGCATACAGCATGGTGTGTGAGACGATGGACTTGGATCTGTTTTGTGATAGCATAAGTAGCCTGAAAAAGACTATGGCGGCTTATTTCTTCGCCATTAATTAGTTTTAAGTTACTTCCGGTGATGGCTTGTTTCTTTGTTTCCTTTCTTCTTTTGTTTTTCTGTCTACCCTGTCGTTTTTATTTGTTCTAATGTATTTATATTATGTGTGAAAACTTGTAATTGACCTACGTCTACTATTTAATGTGTTATGTTTATTCTAGCTGTAAGTTTTCTAAATCAATAAAATAAAATACACTCCGCAGGACTAATGGACTAGGTTAATTTCAAGTTAATGCTTATAAGCGGATAACTGCTCGAATATTCGAAGCCGAATTGAAGTTGCTCGACTGGGAAAGTGCCACCACCTTACAGACAATCGTTGCCAGATAATACTATTCTTGGCAGGTCTTGTGGTCCTGCGCGTGAGTAACAGTAACTTAACAGAGATCGATCAGTGCGGCGGGTCGTTCTCTTCCCTGCAATATGGTTGAGGAGGGCGATGGCTGCCGCATGCGTCATGCTTGTGAACAGGTGCCGTTGATGGGGGTCGGTTGGCTTGGGCATTACAAGGTTACTATTTTCAACTAGATCTGGCTGATGTTTGGCCCTTTGGAACTATTGCGTGAGTTTGCTCTCACAAATCTGTCTTATAACCAGTCTTGTACCCAAATGGCGATCTAAAAAGAGCAACTACAGAGTTTCTTGCCGGCTCTTCTCTGTAGAGGTGCATTTCGAACCGGTGGTAGATGGTAAATAATTAAATTTAAATGGTAAATTTTAAATTTTATTTTTTGTTTGACCTGTCAAACGAGCTCTAATGAGCCAACTTGATTAAATGAGTTTAGATTTTGATTTTTGATTTTGATTTTGAGTGGAAATATGGTGCAAGCATCATGCTATCCTTTTTATTTATAAGACCACGCACTTTCTGCTCATCTGGTGTTACATGGGTGGCGGTGGTCATTTACCATCTGATGAACCAACTGCTAGTTTTCCTACCTATTTAATAAAAAATATATGTATGAGAATCATTTAAATTGCTTGGAATTTGGTGTACATCTATATTTATCAATACACATCTATATATTTGGGTATATCTATAACTCCATGAGGTTTATTCATCCATGAATAACACAGTACACATTCTTTCTCACAAATACATGTAGAAAAAACGTGACTAGACCCATGTCAAGTCAATTGACTACAAATTTTTTATTAAGAAAACTCCTCACAATATTTTGGGTATCTTACGCCAAAAATACTAGATTCAAATTCGCAAAAAAAAAACAAAGCAGCTCTTTTTGACAATCGCAACTAAAGGAAATAACAAAATTTATACTTATATATTTTATTATTTATAGGTTTGCATTGTTTTACATCTAATGTAGCCCCAAGAGAAGGAAAACTTGATACAAACCCTGTGCCAACCCGTCTAGTCAGCAGTAGACTAATTTCCCTCCATGAATTTGGAGGCCAGACCCAGTACTGGGTAATTTATGGGCTGTAACGAACGAACGAACAATACATTCACTTTGATAGACCTCAAATCCTTGCCAAGGAAAATCATTATATTCCAAGAATGATCCGCGAGGCTATTGAGATTAAAAAACATCCAAATTTCAATACAGAGGATGGTTGGCAACTACCACCTGCCTGGGATCCAGTCATTAAATTGATCAAATCTCAAGCAAAATATTCATCTGCAAGACCTCTGGACACTTTGAGCGATTTCTGCGTGCACATGGAACGTTATCAATAAAACAAAATTATAGGCGGTAGATTTTAACTGTTTCTTTGTACTTTTGAAGACAACCTGTCATCTAGTCTCTCCCGCGACCACGACTGCTGCAAAGCATTCGAAACGTCGGGAATTAAATAATCTATACTCTATACTAATATATAAAGCTGCAGAGTTTGTTTGTTTGTTTATTTGTTTGTTTGTTTGAACGCGCTAATCTCAGGAACTACTGGTCCGATTTAAAAAAATCTTTCAGTGTTAGATAGTCCATTTATCGAGGAAGGTTATAGGCTATATTTTATTTTCAAAAGAATTAGGGATCCGTATGAAAATTGCGATTTTGTAAACCAAGGTGTAAAATCGAAAACCTATTTATGCGTGCGCTGCAAAAACTATTGACAATAGAACAAAATGATGTACTACGGGTTTGTAGGTCTTATAAAGATCTGCAAAAAAGTACGCGAGAGCACATATCTAACTATCATAGTTTAGTCACAATAACCGATTTTATGTTAATAAAAAATATGCACGGGTTCGAAGCCCACGCGGGCGAAGCCGCGCGCATAAGCTAGTGTAATATACACGCGATAAATCCGTTAAAAAGTGTTTAATTTCAATGTGTAATAATCGCGAAAACCTAAGAAATCATGAAATGTCATGTTAGGATGAGCAAATCACACTTCATAAGCTCACGTTCACAAAATAGTGTGAAATAAGGATAACAGTAAACAATAGTATTATCCTTATGTTGCACCACTTAGAGGGGAAGTAATTATTTCTATCACAACCAAGTTTACCGTATTAGTACGCTTTTCTCATTCGCAGCGGTAGATTTTTATATCGTAACGCAATTAAGCCAGTCTTGCGTTGCGAAAATAGTGGAAATGGGTATATTTTACCGCTCCACTTCTAAGTGCTTTTTATTTATACTTAGCGTGTGGCTAGTATGTTTTTGTTAAGAGCGTTTCCAGACGATAACGTAGAGTGCTATAAGTTTAACGTATCTTTATACGCTTCATAGGTTCTAACTGAATGGAACGATTAGTTATTTTTAAATTCGGTTGGATGTTATAAAATAAACTCAAACTCACATCATTTATTTCAATTGAACCTATTTACAGGTGTTTTTGAAAAGTCGAAAGTGAAGTTAGGAATGTAGGTGCTTCGAGTTGCTTGTTCCAAAACGTAGATCCTATGGAGAAGAACAAGCAAGAAACTCCATGGAAATTCTTTTTATCATATTTTCTGTTACAAACATCTGATTGGGTTACATTGATTTAGTTTTTATTATAGTAAGCTAAGATGTGAGGACAATGTAACATATTGCACAACAGAAGTGTCCAGAAGCATTGAACTGGTGCATTGTGGTGACGGATTTGGAATACTTAGTGTCATCACCCCATTTCATCTGCCGCCAAAAGGAATTGACGAGGTCGATAAACTAGAAGTAAGCAAAGGAAAACCAAACCTGTGCCAACCCATCTGGCCAGTGTGGTACAGTAGGCTAACTACCCTCCATTTACCTAACTAAAAATATTCTTACGCATGGCTTTCTTCTTTCTTACAAAGCCTCATGGTGTTAAAAAAAAGAGTACCTTAAATCTGGTGACAATAAAATATATTCATTCCATTCTCTTCAAGATGACATAGGCCTGACAGTCCCCTACCTCGTACTGTAAATGAAGCATTTCCCCTGTACAATATTTCAAGGTACGATTCAGACGCGGCCATTGTGGAGTAAATGTATGCTAATGGCCTACTGGGTCCAGCTGACTGATACTATTCAATTGTACTCGTAAGACGGCTAAAGGCTTGTGCGACTGATCAAGGAATTGTGGATCGCATGAATATCAAATGATAGCCATTGTCGATAAGTGCCTGATTTTTTCGTTGGCGAAATTTGGTCTTATTGGATTCTTATTTCTACATTTGTCAATACAAAAGCATCTGATTGGGTTACATTGATTTCGTGTTTATTTATAGTAAGCTAAGATGTGAGGACAATGTAACATATTGCACAACAGAGGTGTCCAGGAGATCAATATAAAGCTATGTAGGTATGTTTTCTGCCTTTGTCGTTCAACTGCAGGAAAATAAAATATAGCACCCTTTTTAAGATAGTAATGCTCATAGATACCCTGACAACGAGCGGACGTTGGCGTTATGTGGGTCCGGAGCACATAAAGATGGTAAGTTGTGCCTCCGACCTACCCACTAAAACCAACTGGTCGGCGGTTGGTTCAGGCACCAGATAAAATGGCGCCTGATCAGCGCTTAGCTGCTGCTAGCAATGGCAGCCCTGGCCATCATGCCTGGCCTCCCCACCGCTCCCGCAGTTGGTGGAGAATCCGTATCAGAGTAGTCCGTGGTCTACTACACGTGGACCACCCGGGATGGGTGACAGGTATGGCCCATGGATACTAAACGCACGCAGGCTTGTGGTCCAAAAATGGTCCAGGAGGTTATCTGCCACCCCGTGCCAAGTCGCCTGATCTCCATGGTGCAGTAGCCTAACAAAGATAAAACCACTGGAAGAGCCTTGACTCAAGTCGCACGTTTGGCGACTACCTCGTTGGTCAAGGGGCTAGATGTGTCGCCTTTGGATCAACGGGTCCCCTGGTCGGGTTGCTTTGTCTGAGTCTGGGTGTCATTTGTGTTCGTGAATTACATGTTTGTAAAGTGATTACTGCCTAAAAAATATCTATGTGACGAGTCAGGAGCAACATCGTCAGTCAACTCTAAGCTGAGATATATTTCTGACCCGATTAACACATACGCCGTTATTCTTATATAAAGCTTATATAAAGCCTTAAATCAATTCAGAAAGCATGTGTCTGATTTGAACTAACCTATTCATATTTTAAAAGCTCACTTGTAATTTCACTTCTCTTTCTAAGAATAGAATTTACAAAGTGTTGTGTGCATTTTTTTTTATTAACGAACCTGAAGCACTTCTGGCAGGAAACTTAAGAAATTTAAACTTTGATCGCATGACAAAGAAGAAACTTGGTGTTCAACGTGTGTTTTCCCTTCGCAATTTTCCAAGGTAACAACATGCAATAACAGTGTTCAGAAGTTTTAAATATATAAATATTGTGTTGATGTAGAATGCGGAGTAAAATAATTTGAATATTTTGTATATGTACGTGTGGTGATGGATTTGGAATTGGTTCTGTCAAATATCTAATGTTCATCTTGTCGATACGGTAAACTCTCCTCAAAACGTATTGAAATAAAGGTTTCAAATTGACAAGATATATCCGTATTCGGATATTTCGTAATTAATGAAGATTACATGTAAATAGGTTGTCAAATATATGATATTTGAGAAATTTATTTAGTTTTATACAAAAAACATTATCAAGCTACTAAAATATAGAACAAATAACTTAATCAAAAAACGAATTATAAATTGATGAGTCGCGCTTAATCATTACAGATTATTCTATCAATCCAGACAAAGTTATCTAAACTAATATTATAAAGATGAAAGATTTGATTGTTTGTTTGAAGTGAAAAAGCTATGAAAGTACTGGACTAATATTGGCATATAAACCTTAATTTATCCTTGATGAACAGGAGATATTTTTTTTGCAAAAAAGTTAATTTAAATTTACGATGATGAAATTTTTCTAAATTATTAAATTAAGAAAACTTTCCAGGCGTGTAACTACATAAGCTTATTTGAAATGAGCAGAACAGGCAGAAAACTGGTTGTAGCGAAAGGGTAACTTGGTATGAACCCTGTACACAGTACACAACGCTTCACTACATATTATAAAACAAAGTCGCTGTCGTCTGTCCGTCCCTATGTATGCTTAAATCTTTAAAACTAAGCAACGGATTTTGATGCGGATTTTTTTAATAGATAGAGTGATTCAAGAGGAAAGTTTATAAGTATAATACATCCATAATATTGTATCGAAACATACGTAAATTTAGAATTTCATCATTGAACCCGTGCGAAGCCGGGGCGGGTCGCTAGTATAAAAATATATGGAGAAGGCCTTTATTTCTTTGTAAATCCTCATGGGCCACGGGCTAGCCACGGTATATGGGACTCCCGGGATAAGAGAATCCCAAACTTAACTCCGTGGTGCTTAGGCTGAGATGTACAAACTAATAAATAGCTAACATTGTTAGGTATATATATCCTACCGTCCCTAGCCATCCACGCTAAAATATTAAGCGCACTTTCGAACTCCATTAATTTAGCATTATATAAAAGACTAGCTGTTACCCACGACTTCGTCCGTATTTAACAATGTGGAAATCTTAGGGTCAGCGCCCACCAACGGAGTGGCGGCGAAGAGACTAATGCAGTAACAATTTAAATTAAACTAAAACGCTTCAGAATACACCTCTTTTTATGTCGCTCGCCGTCATTGTATTTTCGTTGTACCAAATACAGTTGTATTTTGTAGTGTTTTAGGTTGAATTTAAATTGTTACTGAATTATAAATAAATATCCTTGGACATTTCACACAACGCCATCTCGTCCCAAGCTAAGCAACTTAATGCTTGTGTTATGGTGGCGAGTTGGATGATAAACTACTTATATACATTTTTTTTGTAAATACATACATATTATAGATAGAAATTACATCCAGACTCCGAGCCAGTGCCTTTGGTTTAGACAAAGACACTAGCCCGACCCCGGAATCGAACCCGGGACCCGTTGATCCAAAGGCGGCACATCTAACCACTAGACTCTGTAACGCTCCCTAACGCCTACACTGTTATTTTTTTTTTTTTATGTTAATTTTAATCTAACTACTACAATAACTAACTAATAACAAGTAAACCAATAAATTGAACCGAATTAAAATTTATGTAAATTAAAATATATAAAATGACATATGAACCTGATATACTATTTAAATGAACCCAACAATTAGAAAACTTAATTTTGAAATGATAAAGACTTAATGTTAATTTGCTTAAAGTTAATTTGGCCAGTGATCGTCAAAGTGGTAGGAACCCTTATGTTGTGCCGCAATGTAACCTAAGAACGTTTAGTGAAGGATTGGTATATAGTTTAACAAGTTCCTTAGAAGACCCTATGTTAATAAAATGAACTAAGTAGTATATGGTGGAAAACATAACAGTATGACTAAATGATATCTAAACGTTAGTGAAACCAATGCTACCTATAAAAAGTTTCCTATATATTCCTATTACCTGAAGACCTAATATGACCTAGATAACCTAATGCAAACAATATAGTACAACTAAATGATAATTAGTAAAATAACGATATCTATTGTAAACCTACCATACATTCCTATTGCCTGAGAACCCTATATGAAATACTATTTGATTATTTGGTTATTATAACATTATAAGATTATATCAGTCATACGACGACAACATACCTGAAGTTAGTAACTCATTAAATTCAAATATCTATTATTATGTATTATGTGGGTAGACCATAATTATATGAGGGTATTTCTGCAATAAGATTTGTCAATGTACCCTATTTATATTAATATAATTTGTTTTCTTTCAACCCTACTTAGACTTATTAACTTAGAACTTATGATTTACTTTACCTATAACAGCTATAAAATTACGAATTACTAATGAATCTATTACTGCCATCAACTTTAAAGAATGTAGTATGCTAACAAGCCAAGAAGGAACGATTAACTGGTTCTAAGGTTTTATTTTATAAATTATCTTATGTTCTCTATACAGTTGTCTAGATTTGTGGCGTATGTCTGCTTTGCCGTCATATGCAAGAAGTAAGTATGTGTGGGTATAATATACTTAATAATGCTATTACCATACAAATGGAACATATTAATCTATCCTACTTTAACATTACCTAGTTTGAGATCAACTATTTATTCCTATGAAAACCTATTATATTTTATTCCTTATAGATCATGGTAAAGACATAGTATGCTAGTAAGCCAGACCATGAGTCATAACAAGCAGAATAATCCTATCTGGAGTAAAACAATAGAGATCAAGAAACGACTTATTATTATATTGACTTGTCCGAGGGCAATCAATATGGCTTTATGTTATTTTTAGCGGGACTAAGGATCAAGGCCCCAGCCCGCCTTGATCTGTGGGATTCGACTTCCAGACTTGGACACCCTCCATCCCGCATTGTGGGTAATTGATTTGAATATCCCACAATTTTATAGTTTCATATCTCTTTAAAACTACTTTAATAATTACTCTAATGTAATGACTAACTTTACCACTGGTTCACAAAGTCCATCCGCAGAGAAGAGCCAGCAAGAAACTCTGCGGTAATACTGCTACTCAGGGTTATATTATTGAAAGAACTGACCTTCAAATATTACAATCAATGCAACACTACAGCAAATGCAAAATCTATTACTCCATTATAAAAGAGAGGGCTCAACTCATTGTACTACAAAATGTAGATATATATTTGTTAGTTTTGTCATATAATGTACAATGAATTGCTGAAATGATGACGATGATGTTGATGCTTTGACTCTAGCATGAAATACAGCACACTACTGCATTGATTATGGTTATGTAACTCAGCCAACCTCCAGCATGAGCAGCACTGAGACTATTCAGTACCTATAGTATGTATTACTAGGTAGGTAGTAAAAGAACAATCAGATACTGCTGATTGACGGTGTGTCTTCCCCTTTGGTACTTACACAATAGCACTCTTGCTAAGCAGATATATGACCGTACAGATAATGACGATTCATGAGTATTTAATAATTAGACTGATCTCTAAGTCTTGATTCTCTATATGAATAATCTACTGACTCCCAGTACTGACAGGCAACCAAGCACACAACCACATCAAATAGGCAGCGGTTTAGTTTAAAGAGTTTAAAGTTCATATTTGTTTAAATTGTTAGAATCTTATATATCGAGGTTAAGGTTTTGACGAACTTAAGATATAACTAATTAAGTACCTACAATAGATAAACACGCTTAATCACATAGCTTCTATTCTAGCATCACGATAACGATACCTTCGAGGGTATCTGAACAATTTCTATTGCCGTTACGTATTCATTTGCGATAAAGGTTCCAGAATGCAATACACATACGAAAGTAGAATACACTTAAAGTAGTAACATAGCTACGATAAGATTTCAAGGTTAAATACACACATGATAATAAAGCACTCGTAAAATAATAAAATAATGGCGGTAAGACGCAAGAATAAAACACGTAAATTGCAATAAAACATGAGAATAAACGCACGTAAAATGGCAAATAATTGCAATAAACACGAAAGTAAATAACACACAAAATAGTAGAAATAGTTCAATAAAACGCCAAAATAAATCACGCAAATATGTCAATAAGACACGAAATAAATCACGCATAAAATAGTAACCAGGTTAATAACACACTAAACTTAAACATATAAATAATACACGTATAAAAATAGCTCATTAAGACACGGAAATAGGATCTAACTAGTCGTGAGCGCACTACGTTATCACATTAATAAGATAAAGAACCCCTAACTCACGAAACCTTCATCTCACGACTCCGCACTCCTGCGCAGCTCAGGATCACTGCAACGCTCATCTGCTCAGCTCAGGATCCCTGCAACGCTCATCTGCACAGCTCAGGATCACTGCAATTCAGGCAACAACTCACTGCAAACCATGCCGGTTCCTGAAAATAATCTGGTAACCAAACACATACACGAATCCCCAAAATACATTAGATTAGAATTGTACGTGTGCGCTCTAAAATGGAATTCGCTCACCAGATTCAGCTACCTCCAACAAATCCATCCTGAACACTGTAATCCAAAGGCTTAAAACTAACACTCGCGAGCCCTAAGAATGCCAATAACGTACACTGCATTCATTTCTTTTCATGTTACGGTTCCCGACGCAAAGGGTTGGGTGTCCGACCCACTTAAAGACTAAACGTAAACTCCCCAACTCTCTTATCTACAACGCCTTTTATACTTTTTTTTTCACATTTTACTAGAATGCAGATTTAACAGAAAGCCGGGCTCGCGCAGACACCACGGCGCCAGTCACTCGTATCGTTTTCTTCCGCTCAAGTATTTCTTTAGTTTAAATGTACGTTCTGGATATTTGTTTAATTTTTATTAATATTTTAGAAACTAATTGCAACCAATATAGCTAGATTTTAACGAACTGGACTTATAATTAAGTATGTTATTGGTTCAGTAATTAAATACTCTATTGACTCTTTAAATAAGTATTCTATTGACTATTTAATCAAGTATTCTATTGACTATTTAATCAAGTACTCTATTGACTATTTAATCAAGCGCTCTGTTGACTATTCAATCAAGTACTGTATTGACTATTTAATCAAGTACTCTGTTGACTATTTAATCAAGCACTCTGTTGACTATTTAATCAAGCACTCTGTTGACTATTTAATCAAGCACTCTGTTGACTTTACTTCGGTTAAAAGTATTTCAATCGATACTTGTGAGCCATGACGTCACGCTATAGTAAATAATAATCTTGAATGAACAAGTCGGCGCATGTCTTACCCTCATTTTTATTACATTAATCATTTTAAGTTTATAGATAAATATGACGTAGTCCTATCTTAGAACATATGGCTTTGTTATATGTATATTTGTGAATCATGACGGGGCAGATCGAATTCTGGACCGTCACAGCATCCCCCGAAATCTTATGAAAGTAAGACCGTTAACTGGAATAGATTTCCTCATAAACCCTTAATATTCACAAATATAGGTAACCGATAATTTAGTGCTCAATATACAATCACCCGGTTTTGATTAACTCAATTATGTTAGACATAGGTTCGTTCCGTCAACCATCCCCATCTCTCCTGACTCTACAATAAACTTAAAAGACCCGTTCTCGATTCGCTCAAATAAATTCTAGTAATTTTAAGGCTTTAATTTAAAAGGAACCGTGTTTGTTAATTTCCGAACTTTAGATGTGCATGAAGATGCCATGTTGTGTCTACTGAAAGTGTAATTTAAACCTCTTGAACCAGCCATGATACAAGCATAGATCGCGAAGTTCAACAATTATGCAATATAGAAATAACCAACCCATCCAGCAAGAACTCTTGGATGTATAGCCTAGGGAACCTGCTTGTGAGACAGATATAATCCTAATGATCCAGTATGACCCCTCCGCCCCTTTTGTAACATCTCAGTACATCCGGCACGGAAGAGCACACACTGCCCGTTCAACCCAAACGACTCTTATACCTTCAGTAATCAATCATTAGAATATCGCACAATCTCATTCGCGATTCATCTCCCATATCATGACATGATAACAAGTTGGCGCATGTGTAGTGTGGGATACGATCTTTATAGATTGCATGTTCAGTGAAGACTTATTACGACATCTAGAATTCGATGACATGTCCTCTGACCTAACCTAACACCAAGCTCAATCGTAATAACCCTTTTGTTGTAGTGAGTAATCGTAATTATTCAGAAGTCAACAAACAGTCTCCATCCTGGATTTAGTTAAGGTTACACCGACCCTCCATAAGTTAATTTAAATACTTTCCCATCAACACATATCCATCAACAACATTCATCACGCTTTTCTAAATTTATACGGACATTCATCCATCCAAAACCCATCATTCATTGTTATTTACGCTGTCGATTTAACCTTAAGAATCACTGGGATGGTAGGTTCAATTAAAGCATTTTTACTGTAAAATTATAGCAATTTCCTATAGGTACTCCCAAGATTAACGCAACCAACCAATGTATAATTCAAAGCATTTAACTTCTATATTTATTATGTATCTAAATCAAAATTAACACCGATTTATTTTTAAAAATAAGCACTAAATTAGCAGTTTATAGTTCCGAGAAAATAGTTTAAATGTCAAAACCTTAACATCATAAATGTCAAATTAAAATATAAAACGCATATACTTAATATACAACACACTTAAATACACATAAATTACAAAATATGTTCCAGCAGAACATCTGTTCACCCATCCAGCGTTCGCGTCCCGTATAAGCTTAACTTTAATTCCTGAAAATCTTAATATTAATCGATATCGATATAACCTATCTTGTCATCCCAATAAAATAATTTACCTACAAGTAAAGACCAAGTCATGTGACTTCCGTTTGGTGACGGATCCAGAACACGAAATGTCACCAACCCACACCATCCCTAGCGATGACCAACAGAATGCAAAGAGAGAAATAACCCTGCCCCAAGAAAAGGAGAACCCGATACAGGTCCCGTTCCAACCCATCCTACCAACGTAGCACAACAAGTCAACCCCCTTCCATGACTCCGGAGAAGGCCCGACTCAGCAATGGGTCAAGTAGGCTGAAACGTCTTAAATTTCTAAAACAACATTGACATTAGACACGTAAATTAAGTTAGATCAATAACCTAGTTTGTAAACGTATCGCAAAATTTAGTCTTTCGACCGCTTGTCTTTTATTAAACCAATATATTTTATCTCTAATAGCAAATTGCATAGGCATTGATTTTAATGTAAGGTGATATCTGTTAATGCCTTATTTAACCGCGCTGTTTAAAATTAGGATATCTAAGGAAGTCTAAATGACCTATACGTTCTAACATAACCGACATCGTCCACAAAAATTACAATTAGCCTAATTGCTCCTAGTTGATGATGATAGATAATACGCATACCATCACTGAACCAGCTAATTTATATAAGTATATTTAGTGCTATATGAAAATTATCCTACATGAAACTACGAATTTACCTTCCTAAATCATTCATCAAAATATCGCATGGCTAAATTACTTCTATTCTATTTTTTTTTTATTCTATATTTATTTATTTATTTATATATATAGTACATTTATGTATTATAAACATATATTTACGAATTATCTTATAAGTAATGACTATTCTAAATGACATTCAAGACATTCTCGCTCTAAGCAATGTTTAAGAATACAAACTTTTGAAAAACATCCTAAGTATAGTACTAATATTAAATTCAAACTCAACATATGATAAACCAAATGAATGTGAACACTATTCACTGGAGAAGTGATAGCTTTTAAACAATAACGAAATTTGTGTACAAATGAGAAACTAAGACTGAACCCTCTCCTTATACATAGATAACTTAACCAGACCTATTAAACGCAATTAGAAATTAGTAACATAATAAGTTACCTAACTTATGCATCATCATCATCATACATATTTTATTTATAGTTTAGAGTCGCAAATACCCCTGTACTAGTTTAAACTGTATTACAGTGGGCACTTACCATCTTGATCTATAGACCTACATAACTTCGATAAAGATTTGCGTGTGAGTGGGCTAGTAATATTGAGAAAAGTAATTTTATCAATTTAAGTCATAATGTCCAAAAGTTCCTCCGTTTGATCATAGTTTAAGCTTCGTAGGTAATGCTTCGTACTCTTTCTCATTGAATAAGTCTGTAAATCTCGTATGCCTGTAGTTTTATTTATTTTATTGTAAAGAAATGGAGCTAGAAACGTAAAGAATCGTTGAAAAAATTTAGTTCTGCAAGCTGGGTTTTTATAAACGATGTCATTTCTACGCCTACTTCTAACTTTGTATTATCGAAAGAATCCGATTCAACAATTCAGCAACAATGGATATCAAAATTATTGTCAACTAATAAAACATCTTATGTGGTTGTTATTATTTTGCGAAGCTCATTTTATTTTACTAAAATTCTAGGTTTCTCTAGGTTACGAACGAAATTCGACTGTGATAAAATTAGCTTAGTTCAGAAAGAAATAACCTTTCTAAAAGAAATTTAATCGTATTCAATAAAATTGATATTCAGTTTTACCCGTCTAGGCTTATTTAGATTACCTACGTTTACTGATAGTTTAATAAAAAGAATACCTAATACTAGAAAGACAAGAAACTAACTTATTTTATGAAAGATATAACCTATCTGCATACTAACATAATTACAGTATTTTCTAGATTCATGTACTTTATATACCTATGTAGTTCAAAGAAGAAAGATTTTCAAAATATTACCACATAATTATTGTAATCTACTTGTTCTTACTAACGGATTATCAGTGAAAGCTCTGACTTACAAATTTTGTGTAACTACCGTTAATACAAATCAAATATATAAGCTACACGATAAATAATTAAATTTTCTTAAACACACAACCCCCAATTATCTAACATAAGATATAACCTCACCTCTCACTATATCTGATACTAGCTTTTGCGCGCGGCCTCGCCCGCGTGGGCGAACGCGTGCTTATCTCTATTATTGTGACTAAACCATAACAGTTCGATATATACTCTCGCGGACCTTTTTTTTGTAGATCTTTACAAGACCCACAAACCCGTAGTATATTATTTTGTTCTATTGTTAATAGTTTTTGCAGCGCACGCATAAATAGGTTTTCGATTTTACACCTTAGTTTACAACATCGCAATTTTCATACGGATCCCTAATAAAATATAGCCTATAACCTTCCTCGATAAATGGACTATCTAACACTGAAAGATTTTTTTAAATCGGACCAGTAGTTCCCGAGATTAGCGCGTTCAAACAAACAAACAAACAAACTCTGCAGCTTTATTATATTAGTAGGTATAGATTTAGGTAATATTACACAAACGCGAATAATATCGTTTAATTATAATGCCATCCCCCCGTTTTTCAAACTGTAGGTACTCATACTCGCTATGAATGTTTAAGAGTAATCGCTAAAAGAAGTTGCCGTTTAAAATACAACAAGAAGAAATAGTCTTTAAAAAAACATACACTGCATTCATAAAAAACACTGAATTCATAAAAATAATTATTCAAACACATTACAACCACAACATAAAATAACTCACGTAACTTTAAAATTGAAACATCCCCCAGACTTGAAAACTTTAGTTGCATTATAACCTAATGTACAACATTTCTATGCTTATTTAAGCTTATTTAAAATTTTAATTATATTCTATGAACTTTTACTTTTTCGTTTATGAGAAACCCTATACACTCCGTATAAAAGTAATAGAATCATTTATCTATATTTTAGGTAGCGTATTCTAATGCTAATAATCTGTAATTACGAGACTTCATTTTTGTAAACGATAATGAAAATATATCGAACAACTAATCAGTTAAGAAAAATTTAACTCTACCAAAACTTAACAAGTGGTAACTAATTAAAATATTATATTCACAAAATTGTCATTGCGAATTAAGGTCGAAACATACTATCAAAACGCAACGCGATGTGTTGTTTCAACACCCGACGCTCGTCGTGCATATAGGCAACACGCCACGCGATGCTACAACACGTATCGTGTAGTGTAGTCTCACACGAAAGACTGAAGTGTATTGACGTGTGACCTGGCCATGGATTCGATTCTGCTTGAAGACGAGCTAGATGAAGATTTTGAAGAAGATTTATTGCATATTTTGGGGATATATGTTGTACAGAAACAGTTAATAAAAAAATCTTTTATTATAAAATAATAAAATCTTTTATTAAAATCTTTTATTATAACCTTAAAAATGTTCTCGAAAGAATGACGCGTGGCGTCGGGTGTTAACTAGAAACACACTGCGCTGATTCGTCGGGTGGCGTGTCCCCCCCCTCTCCCGGCAACACGCTGATCCAAATCGAATGGATGTTGTGGCGTGTGGTCACATAGCGTGTTGTCTATGCGCTTCTGACTATATTAAATATATGGAAGTGATAAGTACTGACATGCGTCGGGTAGCGTGGCGTAGCATCACGTTTTGGCAGCATATCTCAACCCTTAATGCGAATAACTGAACGCAATAGTGAGAAAACGAAACGGATAAAAAAACAAAATAGTAGTACATTCACTCACTGAACGTAATCGATTAACCGTTTCAATCTAATCGAATAAGTACTTAACTATAATATTTAATATTATTATTTTAAAACTATTCGAAGCAAATAAAATTATTTGAAATTATAACAGCCTATTATATTCGGATAAAGGTTTTAATTTTATTTAATATAACTACAAATACGAAAATATATTTTTCTAATTGATATTAAAAATCGAATCGAATGAGATCCTAATATTACGGCTATCTATGACCATTGATTATTATTTATTTGCCGCACGAAAGACTTGACCTAAAAGTCTTAGCAACCAAGTCATAAAATAAAATTCCAAGGAAAGAAAAACATTATTTGCTTGCCGAAGGTAAGATAAAAGTTTTGTAAAATATATTGCATTTTATAAAAATAATATGTAATAATTTCACGTCAGTTACTTTAATTCTATTTGTTTTGTTTACATGTGAATTAAGATATGGACAAAACTGTCACAATGGCACAAAAGAGTTTCATCAAACAAACCAATGCAAAACAACATAACCTACAAACTTCGTCCAGGGCAAAGGTAAGCTTTAGTGGTTTAACCAAAATAAATTTTACTTGTCCTAATTATTCACCTATTGTTCTGTTGCCGATTCTAATAAGTTTCCTTCTTTCAGCGTATTGTTTATCAAGACGGAAAATCTAGCTGATTTAAGAATCTATATGATTAACCAAAACTATTGATCCCGAATAGAAGAAAGGTAAGGTATTGTCATTTTAAATTGTTCTAAGTGTGTACTTATATTGATAGATAAATAGGCAGTATGTATGTATTATCATAAAATTCAATCGTTGGTTATTCCAAGTACCCACTGTTTAAAATTATTTTTATTGTATAATAAACTAACTTCCCTTTTGGTATAGGTTTGGTCATACTGGTCCCAAATTTGTATGCTATTATTATGATAACATATACATTATTGTTTATAGTGAGTATACCGGATAGAAGTGACCCAACAGTATTATAGAAAAGATGAAATTGAGTTACTTTAGCGTACCTTAGATTTATAACGCTATTTCCTTTTATTTTAACCCAAAATTGACCTATTTAAATAACCTATTTAATTGTTGTTTCAGATAACTAAATAAGAGAAGGTCTATAGAAGTTGTATGTGAATAAATCGAGCAAATAGAAGCATGATATAAGGAACCGCATCTAATGACTTAATATGGTTAATGTGGAACAAAGATATAAATAAATGAAAATTTAAAACTATTAAATAAGTGAAATCCTGTGGTGTACATTAATAATATCACAATATCCCTCAGTAAGTTAACTATCTAATTCTATATACCAATCCTACTCACTCCCCATTTTCACGGACAGCAAATTGTGACCTGACGGCCACTTTAGATAAATAAAGCTAAGAACTAATCTACAATAAACAAATGGATATAAATAGTGTAAAGATATTCAAGAAGTTCATTTGATAACTAAGTTAGCTATAATCGAAGTGAACTATTAGTGTTTTGATTTGCTATGCTTATATTCATCATTCATTCCAAATGGTTATAATGACTTTAAGATGGAAATAATGCTTATCATGTTAAATATCCTGGTAAAACTATAAGATAATACAAGTAATGCACCGCCATGCCAGGTAAAAATCCTGGTCACGGCACCAAATTGTAACGCTCCCTAACGCCTACACTGTTATTTTTTTTTTTTTATGTTAATTTTAATCTAACTACTACAATAACTAACTAATAACAAGTAAACCAATAAATTGAACCGAATTAAAATTTATGTAAATTAAAATATATAAAATGACATATGAACCTGATATACTATTTAAATGAACCCAACAATTAGAAAACTTAATTTTGAAATGATAAAGACTTAATGTTAATTTGCTTAAAGTTAATTTGGCCAGTGATCGTCAAAGTGGTAGGAACCCTTATGTTGTGCCGCAATGTAACCTAAGAACGTTTAGTGAAGGATTGGTATATAGTTTAACAAGTTCCTTAGAAGACCCTATGTTAATAAAATGAACTAAGTAGTATATGGTGGAAAACATAACAGTATGACTAAATGATATCTAAACGTTAGTGAAACCAATGCTACCTATAAAAAGTTTCCTATATATTCCTATTACCTGAAGACCTAATATGACCTAGATAACCTAATGCAAACAATATAGTACAACTAAATGATAATTAGTAAAATAACGATATCTATTGTAAACCTACCATACATTCCTATTGCCTGAGAACCCTATATGAAATACTATTTGATTATTTGGTTATTATAACATTATAAGATTATATCAGTCATACGACGACAACATACCTGAAGTTAGTAACTCATTAAATTCAAATATCTATTATTATGTATTATGTGGGTAGACCATAATTATATGAGGGTATTTCTGCAATAAGATTTGTCAATGTACCCTATTTATATTAATATAATTTGTTTTCTTTCAACCCTACTTAGACTTATTAACTTAGAACTTATGATTTACTTTACCTATAACAGCTATAAAATTACGAATTACTAATGAATCTATTACTGCCATCAACTTTAAAGAATGTAGTATGCTAACAAGCCAAGAAGGAACGATTAACTGGTTCTAAGGTTTTATTTTATAAATTATCTTATGTTCTCTATACAGTTGTCTAGATTTGTGGCGTATGTCTGCTTTGCCGTCATATGCAAGAAGTAAGTATGTGTGGGTATAATATACTTAATAATGCTATTACCATACAAATGGAACATATTAATCTATCCTACTTTAACATTACCTAGTTTGAGATCAACTATTTATTCCTATGAAAACCTATTATATTTTATTCCTTATAGATCATGGTAAAGACATAGTATGCTAGTAAGCCAGACCATGAGTCATAACAAGCAGAATAATCCTATCTGGAGTAAAACAATAGAGATCAAGAAACGACTTATTATTATATTGACTTGTCCGAGGGCAATCAATATGGCTTTATGTTATTTTTAGCGGGACTAAGGATCAAGGCCCCAGCCCGCCTTGATCTGTGGGATTCGACTTCCAGACTTGGACACCCTCCATCCCGCATTGTGGGTAATTGATTTGAATATCCCACAATTTTATAGTTTCATATCTCTTTAAAACTACTTTAATAATTACTCTAATGTAATGACTAACTTTACCACTGGTTCACAAAGTCCATCCGCAGAGAAGAGCCAGCAAGAAACTCTGCGGTAATACTGCTACTCAGGGTTATATTATTGAAAGAACTGACCTTCAAATATTACAATCAATGCAACACTACAGCAAATGCAAAATCTATTACTCCATTATAAAAGAGAGGGCTCAACTCATTGTACTACAAAATGTAGATATATATTTGTTAGTTTTGTCATATAATGTACAATGAATTGCTGAAATGATGACGATGATGTTGATGCTTTGACTCTAGCATGAAATACAGCACACTACTGCATTGATTATGGTTATGTAACTCAGCCAACCTCCAGCATGAGCAGCACTGAGACTATTCAGTACCTATAGTATGTATTACTAGGTAGGTAGTAAAAGAACAATCAGATACTGCTGATTGACGGTGTGTCTTCCCCTTTGGTACTTACACAATAGCACTCTTGCTAAGCAGATATATGACCGTACAGATAATGACGATTCATGAGTATTTAATAATTAGACTGATCTCTAAGTCTTGATTCTCTATATGAATAATCTACTGACTCCCAGTACTGACAGGCAACCAAGCACACAACCACATCAAATAGGCAGCGGTTTAGTTTAAAGAGTTTAAAGTTCATATTTGTTTAAATTGTTAGAATCTTATATATCGAGGTTAAGGTTTTGACGAACTTAAGATATAACTAATTAAGTACCTACAATAGATAAACACGCTTAATCACATAGCTTCTATTCTAGCATCACGATAACGATACCTTCGAGGGTATCTGAACAATTTCTATTGCCGTTACGTATTCATTTGCGATAAAGGTTCCAGAATGCAATACACATACGAAAGTAGAATACACTTAAAGTAGTAACATAGCTACGATAAGATTTCAAGGTTAAATACACACATGATAATAAAGCACTCGTAAAATAATAAAATAATGGCGGTAAGACGCAAGAATAAAACACGTAAATTGCAATAAAACATGAGAATAAACGCACGTAAAATGGCAAATAATTGCAATAAACACGAAAGTAAATAACACACAAAATAGTAGAAATAGTTCAATAAAACGCCAAAATAAATCACGCAAATATGTCAATAAGACACGAAATAAATCACGCATAAAATAGTAACCAGGTTAATAACACACTAAACTTAAACATATAAATAATACACGTATAAAAATAGCTCATTAAGACACGGAAATAGGATCTAACTAGTCGTGAGCGCACTACGTTATCACATTAATAAGATAAAGAACCCCTAACTCACGAAACCTTCATCTCACGACTCCGCACTCCTGCGCAGCTCAGGATCACTGCAACGCTCATCTGCTCAGCTCAGGATCCCTGCAACGCTCATCTGCACAGCTCAGGATCACTGCAATTCAGGCAACAACTCACTGCAAACCATGCCGGTTCCTGAAAATAATCTGGTAACCAAACACATACACGAATCCCCAAAATACATTAGATTAGAATTGTACGTGTGCGCTCTAAAATGGAATTCGCTCACCAGATTCAGCTACCTCCAACAAATCCATCCTGAACACTGTAATCCAAAGGCTTAAAACTAACACTCGCGAGCCCTAAGAATGCCAATAACGTACACTGCATTCATTTCTTTTCATGTTACGGTTCCCGACGCAAAGGGTTGGGTGTCCGACCCACTTAAAGACTAAACGTAAACTCCCCAACTCTCTTATCTACAACGCCTTTTATACTTTTTTTTTCACATTTTACTAGAATGCAGATTTAACAGAAAGCCGGGCTCGCGCAGACACCACGGCGCCAGTCACTCGTATCGTTTTCTTCCGCTCAAGTATTTCTCTAGTTTAAATGTACGTTCTGGATATTTGTTTAATTTTTATTAATATTTTAGAAACTAATTGCAACCAATATAGCTAGATTTTAACGAACTGGACTTATAATTAAGTATGTTATTGGTTCAGTAATTAAATACTCTATTGACTCTTTAAATAAGTATTCTATTGACTATTTAATCAAGTATTCTATTGACTATTTAATCAAGTACTCTATTGACTATTTAATCAAGCGCTCTGTTGACTATTCAATCAAGTACTGTATTGACTATTTAATCAAGTACTCTGTTGACTATTTAATCAAGCACTCTGTTGACTATTTAATCAAGCACTCTGTTGACTATTTAATCAAGCACTCTGTTGACTTTACTTCGGTTAAAAGTATTTCAATCGATACTTGTGAGCCATGACGTCACGCTATAGTAAATAATAATCTTGAATGAACAAGTCGGCGCATGTCTTACCCTCATTTTTATTACATTAATCATTTTAAGTTTATAGATAAATATGACGTAGTCCTATCTTAGAACATATGGCTTTGTTATATGTATATTTGTGAATCATGACGGGGCAGATCGAATTCTGGACCGTCACAACTCCACACTCCGTTGGTCGGCACTGACCCTTAGTTACTATGGGGTCTTGAAAAGCGCGGGGGGAGGGTAAAAATAAACATACACAATTGTAAAAAAAATGCATACAGTATGTACCGTGTATCCGTGTGGTGCCGGATTTAGAATGCAGAGTGTTGCCACCCCATTTCATCCTGAGGGTGTCGTAAGAGGCGACTGATGCAGCGTAAGAGGCAGGATCACCTCGTCCCAAGAGAGGGAAATCTTGATACAAGCCCTGTGCCTTCCCGTCTGGCCAGCGTGGCACAGTAGGCTAATTCGTCCCCGTAGAGCGAGAATTAAGTAAGTCTTCATAATTATGTAATTAATTTTCAACCTAAGATATCAGCACCTTAAGTTGAAAATGGCCAAACAATTATATAAGACTTAGTTACTTCTTCCTCTACAGAGATGAATTACCCTCCATGTTATTGGAAGAGGCAAGGCTGTGCAGTAGAAATAGTAGTATACATCCAAATGCACTCAGTACTAAGCGGTTTCTTTAATATTATAAACAGACACTCAAATTTTATTTATATAAATAAATAATAAATAAATATTCTTGGACATTTCACACAACGCCATCTCGTCCCAAATTAAGCAACTCAATGCTTGTGTTATGGTAACGAGATGGATGATAAACTACTTATATACATTTTTTTTTGTAAATACATACATATTATAGATAGAAATGACACCCAGACTCCGAGCCAGTGCCTCTGGATTAGACAAAGACACTGGCCCGACCCCGGAATCGAACCCGGGACCCGTTGATCCAAAGGCGGCACATCTGACCACTAGACCAACGAGGCAGTCATTTATTGCCATGAAAAGTTACAGGTCGATACTTACATACTTGACTGGTCCTCCTCCCTGCCCATTGATATTCTACGTAAGGCATTTCGTAAGTTAGTTTCGGTAGACCGTAATTAAAGGTATCAACGTAGTTAGATTTCTAATACTCATCTGGAATATTAAGGAATTTCGTAGAATTTTGGTTTTATTCGCAATATCTTTGCTGCGAATATGGCCTGGTGTTGAATATCCGTGTGGAAACGGATTAAGAATAGTTACCTTATGTCACCAAGGAAATGACAAGGACTAACATCAAGGCTAACCTTTTCCAAGGGCAATACCCTTGGAAAAGGTTACGAGATAGGCCGAAAGACTTGCTACAATGAAAAGTAATAAAAAGTTGTAATTATTATCATTATCATCACTATCACTACATAGTATAAAACAAACTACGCAACGGATTTTGAAGCGGTTTTTTTAATAGATAGAGTGATTCATTAGGAAGGTTTATATGTATAATATAAATTTAGAGGTTCATAATGGCACCCGTGCTAAGCCAGGGCGGGTCGCTAGTAATCTTAAATATAAAAATGAATTGCCGTTCGTTAGTCTCGCTAAAACTCGAGAACGGCTGGAACGATTTGGCTAATTTTGGTCTTGAATGTTCTTGGAAGTCCAGGGAAGGTTTAAAAGGTGAGAAAATATGAAAAAAAAAACATTTTTTAATAATTCAGGATTTTTATTTATTGATTCTGAGGCGATACGAAATTTGCCGTGTCAGCTAGTCACTACATAGTAGGTATAAAACAAAGTCACTGTCGTCTGTCCGTCCCTACGTATGCTTAAATCTTTAAAACTACGCAACGGATTTTGAAGCGGTTGTTTTTAATAGATAGTGTGATTCAACAGGAAGGTTTTTAAGTATAATATATGCATAATTGCACACGTGCGAAGTCGGGGCGGGTCGCTAGTAAGTAATATAAAAAAAATGACAAGCCCTCTGAGTTTCTTGCCAGTTCTTCTCAGCAGTGTTCACGGTCCGAACTGGTGATAAACTATATTACTTTGCTTTGTATAAATTTTATTAACATGTTGACAATTTGTAAGTGTCCATTGTGTCCTATGCAAAATAAATTATTTGACTTTGACTTAAACTTTACACGAATCATTTTTGTCTGTGTATATTCGAATAAAAAACGTTTTTTTTCTATATTTTCCTTCTCTTACTTGTTATCGGTCTTGTTATTTCCTTTTGTCGGTACTTACGACACCCTCAAGAAGGATTGGGCTGGTGAAACTACGTATCCTAAATACATCACTACCTACTGTTTCTTTTCCACACACGTAAGTACACAGTTATAATTACGTACGAAGCATTTACATTTCGGAAACATCAATCATATCGACTCGGGGTAAACATTGGCGGTCGCCTAATTGCTCGTTTGAAATGTTTAACGTCGGCTAAATCAAATATTTATTTGTAAATTGTTGGATTTAGATTTAATATTAAAGCCTTTCTCTTTCCTATTACAATACGAGTTTATGAAAATGTCAACTAGTTTCATTTGTCATATTGAAGGCTATACATTATTATTTTACGATTCTAAGTAATACAAAAAGTAAATCACTATTCCTACATAGTATAAAACAAAGTCGCTATCGTTTGTCCGTCCCTATGTATGCTTACATCTTTAAAACTACGCAACGGATTTTGAAGCGGTTTTTTTAATAGATAGAGTGATTCAAGAGGACGGTTTATATGTATAACTAGCGACCCGAACCGGCTTCGCACGGGTGCATGTATTATACATATAAACCTTCATCTTGAATCACTCTATCTATTAAAGAAAACCGCTTCAAAATCCGTTGCGTAGTTTTCAAGTTTTAAGCATACATAGGGACGGACAGACGACAGCGACTTTGTTTTATACTATGTAGTGATATATGCATAATTGCAACCGTGCGAAGCCGGGGCGGGTCGCTAGTTTATGTTTAAAAGTCATTACTTAGGAATTTCTACTGCCTTGTTGGTCTAGGGGTTGGATGTGCCTGCTGCCTTTGGATCATGGGTCCCAGGTTCGATTCCCGGATCGGGAAAGGGTATTTATGTTAACCAGAGGCACTTGCTCTTAAGGTCTGGGCAAACAGCGAACGTGAAGAGTTGTAAGGTATTAGTTAATGTAGAATAGGTCACATAGAGCCGTCGCGCTCGGCGCGAGAGTAGCGGTCGCGTATCTTTTCCCAAATCTCTCGATTCAATGGACATAAGATTCATGATATCAATAATCCCAAACATATTACACACGCATCATAAAACATCAGAACCGTGCTCTCTCAAATAGTTTCCAAAACGGAGAACACTTTCATCCAGACTCACAAAAAATATTACCAACCGCAGAACACCGTGTAATGCAATAAAAAGATTATAGTCGCGAGCAATATAGAAATTATTGGCGCCCACACATTCCTATTACTGTAACATCTGGTCGGAACCTACGGAGGAAATAGGAAATTACGCGGTAACTCTCCAAGATGACTCATAAAAATATCGTATAACATGAAGCTTACAAAAAGCGCTGACGCGTGTGAGGATTCATTCGTATTTTAGTATTATTACCATTTACGTCTATGGGATAACTCTCAGGAATTTCATGCAAATAAATGAATCATGTACAACAGCGGCATTTCAGTTAGTGAGAATAAGCAAGAGATAACAAGAGAAGTTACAATTGTTTTTGTTTTGTTTTAAATGAGGAGTTCTAGGGAGGAGGGTGGTAGTACTGAATAATACTCAGGATATGAGCGGCAGTTTCAACCAAATATAAAAACATTTTCTAAACTAGTTGAGCTGGACACGCTGCTGTTGATTGGATTGAATATTCGTGATTTCAAGTCAATGTGCCTTGTGTATCAACTGCTGGTTGATAAACTGGACGTCAATATTTCAGTAAACTTTCAAATAATTAAATCAGTACTATTATATTATTTTTTATATAATAAAACTAGCGACCCGCCCCCGCTTCACACAGGTGCAATGATGAACATCTAAATTTAGCAGTGTTTCTGTACAATATTATGTATGTAATATACATATAAACCTTCCTCTTAAAGCACTCTTTCTATTTAAAAAAAACCGCTTCAAAATCCGTTGCGTAGTTTTAAAGATTTAAGCATACATAGGGACGGACAGACGACAGCGACTTTGTTGTATACTATGTAGTGATTAAAATACTGTTCGGTTTTTAATGAACACAACAAAAAAGCATTATCGAGTTTGGTGCAGTCGTTCGGAAGCTATTCGCATACATTTATTATTTCGGCGATTCATGTGCAGGCTGAAATCAGCCTTTTGAGTGTAAATCATGTAAGACATCATTGGCAACAAAGGTAGAAATAATAGAAGAGAATTCTTGAATTTATGTACGTAATTATTACACTCGCATTACATTAACTTGATATTTGGGAGTTTATAGGATCCATAGGCTTACATCATTTTTTTAAACGGAACCACTGCCGTAGATCTAACCTGTATCGCAGGGACAGGCCTCTGGCTTACACAAAACCAGTTATCCGACCCCGGAATTGAACCGGGAACGCGTTGATCCAACCCATTTTCTTTTTACATTGGAAATCCTCATGGGTACCCGACCGCTAAACGAGAGCCGGGTTATGTGGGACTCCGAGGCGCGGAAGGATGGTAATTGCACCCCAACCTACCCACTGGAACCAACGGTATCCCTCGACTGCTATTAACAGGGCCACGGGTTTCATCCCCCAATGGGGAGCTATTCCACGCCCCTGACAGGGCCTTGACCCGCTTGTAGAAGCGGGCCCCACGCTTTGATGGGCGAGGCACGTGCACGTGCCCGCCTGCCTTGCCACCCCTCCGCAGTTAGCAGTAGCAGCCCTGGCCTGCCTGCGCCACAGTAGTTTAGGGCTCTCGAGGCAACTGGCCTCTCCCCGTGGGCCCACCCGGCATGGGTGACCCTAAGCCCTTTAGGATCCGAAAGGCACGCAAGCCCCCTCACCACAACAAGGTGGCAGCATGGTCAATATCCTACCCGTTGACTAACAAGGCATTATTGTGATTATTGTAAAGCCTCAAATGCTCAATACATTTATGGATCGAGATAATAACCAGCTTTTTTTGTTGTGTAACTGCCCTTCCCTGTGACTAACCTTTTGAATAAGCCGTGACGTGCTATAAAAATATTTTATATTTTCCCAACAACTGATACTTCGCTACTGTTGTGCTTTTGTAAATTCATTTCCTTCCCTTGTTAATAAAGAAAGAGCCCCGAAAGATTCACAGAATATCCAAACATGGCTCTGGGAATAACACAGCTGTACTTTATTGTACGGTTGTTGACCGTACAATAAAGTAGCCTTTTGCTTTCATAATGCTTATTGATTAGAATGTATTAAACTTGGACCAGCTTGTTTATTTCTAAAAAAGATTGCTCATGATGTTTAAAAAAATTCCAAAGTATCGGATAGATTTTTATGAATACGAATCGCTTAGTTATATTTTGTTGAAATAAGTTTGTATTATCATATTTGATGCTGTTAATGTATACATAGATAATATTGTTATGGGTCTGGGGGTAAGATCAGAGCCAAAGGCGGTACCTTGAATCACGCATCCCCAGTTCGTTTGCGAAGTTGGGTAAATGTCATTTGTGTGCGTGAATTTCATGTTAGTAAACTGCCCCTGCTACACAGGTTGTAGGGAGTACAGACAAAAAAAAAGTATATCGTTTAAAAAAATATGTTTTCCTTGGATTTGATAATATTGACGGTTGTACTGAAAATATAATATGGGCCTGTGAAAATATAGTTAAATAGGGTTATTTCATTTTTTAAAAAGGTAGTATAAAAGTCAGAAATGAAAAGGATAAAGCGCGATCATAAAATATCTAGTTACAGAAATTAACCTTCATATAACGCGCGCTCGAGTGACGCACAGACATACTGGAAATAATGTTTTAGACAAGTGTCAGATGGAGCAACAAATCAACAGTTACTTTATCTGTTCAGTAATCCAATAAAAAGATACGAGTGCAATTATCATTGTCCTGGCCACCAACATTGATAACCTTTTTTTTCTTTTTTTTGCCGATATTCATGGATAGGTACTATCCGGGCTATGTGGCACTCCGGGGCGCGTAGAGATGTCAAATTGCGCCCCTACCTACCCCCTAAAACCGACAGCGATCCTCAACTACACGAACCATGTCCACGGGTTTCGCTCCCCAAAGGGACAGCATGCTCAGTGACATTGAAGCCTCTGTTCGCCTCGATTAACGGGCCCGGGTATAACAAATGAGGAGCTTGACTTCTGTACCATTTTTTTTATCACTATCTTGAAGCCTTTGACCGTGGGCTTGCGTGATGAAAAGCAACGCCAGGGAGAAGGAAAGAAGATGGAGTAGGAAATTCAAGGGAATGCCCTGTCGGCTCTCACATACATACGACGAAACACAGTAAAACTGCTTGGTGCCGGACGTAGATGTGAAGGTGCTAGCCGGGCGGACAATTAGATCCTACCGCCAAGCAAGCTGGGTTTTGTTGACTTTCTGTGGCGCAGGCGGGGGTAGTTAGATAATCGCTGTGCTCAGCAAACTTTCTACTTGCTACCCACACATAGATATATATTCCAACCGTTCTGTGTGCCTGGAACAGTTCAATCAGCGTAAGTATAACGGTTCGCCGGCAGCGATATACGCCCGTTGTATGTGTACACACAAGAGCAAAACCCAAATTAATTCAGCGTATATGAACAATAATCCTACAACTGTACCGCGTGTATCGTGTAATTACAGAAAAATTACCATAACCGCTGGTAAGCATTGCTCTTTACTTAACTTTTTTTTTGTTAGCGCTGGGGAAATGCTCTTTCAAATTCATGGAGGGAAATTAACCTACCGTGCCACGTTTGCAAGACGTACTTGTTTTGTGTTAAGTTCTCCTTCTATTTTGGTGAGGTGGTCTTCCTGTTGCGTTCCTTTACTCGTCTCTTACGACACTTTAAGGCCGCTGCATACGTGAGGGGTTTTTATACGGACGGGACGGGACGGGAATTATTGCAAACATCGTTTTGATACAAAATGTATATAAAATCGTCGCCGACGATGTTTAGCACGTCCCGTGAGTGCCACGTTCCCGTCCCGTCCGTGAAATATGCACTTTCATATACATTTTGTATCAAAACGATGTTTGCAATAATTCCCGTCTCGTCCCGTCCGTATAAAAACCCGTCACGTATGGAGCGGCCTTTAATCTTGGTATTTATTGTAATCCATCACCACACGGAATAAATATTGTACTCGATGAATTAAAAGTTTTAGTTTCCAATTATTACTTAGTTGGTAACATTTTCGCTGAGATTGAGCGAATACAATATCTTGTGTACACAATTTACTTGCGACAAGCTGAGGGACGATAAGGGGGTTGCTCACAACCATGAGTTCTGCAAACATAGTACCTACTTACGTTTGAAATGCGAACATGTTTCTCAGGTACCATCATAAAAATATTTCGCGCAACACAAGGGGAAAATTATAATAAATCTCGTCAACAAGAAACGTGCGTGAATAAAACAGCCTGCGTAGGCCACTGAGGAGCCGAATATAACATTTTTTAAACAGGGAAGCTATATACCAGAATATTGCGAATTAAACAGGGTGTTAAACTCAAACTCAAAAGGAACTTTATTTACGTAGGTTTCATCACAAAACTCTTATAAATCGTCATATTTATAAACACCATTATCATCTTACGGCCCCTGTCCCACACTCGGTGGTAGTCTCCACACACACCTCTCAGTCGTCATACCTACATTCACACCTTTCACACACAACTCTTCACTCCTACAATCCCTCCATCTCCCCTGATCGCTCACAATCCCTGCGTTCACTCACATTCATGCCGAAACTACCACCGGTTCGGAAGGCTGCTCTACAGAGAAAAGCCGGAAAGAAACTCTGTAGTTGCTTTTTTAAAATTATTGGTCTTGTTAACAAAAAGCACTAAACAGCATAGTGAGAGCAAGTTCGCAAGATTAATAATGAACTAAGACCTTGACCTATTTTATCCGAGTAAACTAATACTTTAGAAGATGCCGCTGTAGAGGGGCTCACATCTTCTTTTACATTAATTGGATTAATGAAAACCCTATCCGCTCTTAATACTGTTGTTGGCTCACTATTAGTTTGACAAAGTGGAGGTAGGTTTTGAGTGTTAACAGCAGTATCTGAACGGGAGCCTAAAACTTGGTTATTGCAATGTTCTGTCAAGGACTCAAGTCGTAAAAAGTAAAAAGTCAAGACATCATTTTGAAATATATATCACTAAGCTTTCAATAGCCCATGTGGTGACGGATTCAGAAAAGATAGTGTCACCAACACCCTGAGGGTGAGAGCCGACAAAACGAAATATCAAGGGAAAGAAAACGTGAAACAAAACCATGTGCCAACCCGAATGGCCAACGTGGCATCGTAGGCTACCCTCCATGTTACTGGAGGAGGTCTGACTCAATAGTGGGTAATTTATGGGCTCAATAGTTGCCGTAGTATTAGTAAGCTTTCAATCTCGATAGTTTGTCGGATAATTGCCATCCGAACGCACTTTTTGTAATCAAAAATTGGTTCAGAAAAGCTTCAATTTCTCCCTCATACCTCAACATAGTAAGAAAGAAAAAATACCATTTGTTACATCACTATCACTACATAGTATAAAACAAAGTCGCTATCGTCTGTCCGTCCATATGTATGCTTAAATCTTTAAAACTACGCAACGGATTTTGATACGGTTTTTTTTAATAGATAGAGTGATCCAAGAGGAAGGTTTATATGTATAACCCACCCCCGCTTTGCACGGGCGAAGCCGGGGCGGGCCACTAGTACATACTAATTAAATGATGAAAATGCCAAACAATGTACTGTAAAACATGATTAACGACATTTTAAGCAGATAGCACAATCCAAGCTTTCTGAGACATGTAACAAGATGCACATGGCAGCCATATAAATTAAACTTAACGTCTGGAAATATTAGCACAATTTATTACGCTGCCTACACATTCACCCATATGTAAGGCGTACCTCAAGAATTACGATCTTGTTAAGCATGTATTACTGATTAAAATAACAGACTGTTATTTTATTTAAATCCTAACGTTTATCCCAGTATCTTAATCACTACATAGTATAAAACAAAGTCGCTGTCGTCTATCTGTCCCTAGGTATGCTTAAATCTTTAAAACTACGCAACGGATTTTGAGGCGGTTTTTTTAAATAGATAGATTGATTTAAGATGAAGGTTTATATGTTTCAACATGCATATTGTAGAGAAACACTGATAAATTTAGATGTTCATCTTTGCGCCCGGGCGATGCTGGGGCGGGTCGCTAGTATAAAATTAGTTATATAATCTTTATTTGTAAATCCTTCAAACAAACTAGAGATAATAGTTTCTAACTCAGTTTCCTCCCAGGATTAAACAACCGCAAATCGCGGCTTCGAACTTAGGACCGATGGCTTCTGTTTGCTTTTCAATTTGTCTATTTGGAAGTGCGGATCTATAGAGGGCTATAGCCATAGTATGAAACTGGTTGCGTTTCATACTACGGCTATAAATAGCTGCTGATTGATGTCCACTCACCATTGAATATAGGACCCTTAACAATTTTCACAACCGTCTTAGCATTGAAGATCGAAATAAGGAGACTTGCGTCTTTCAGCTAAAGAAGTGTGTTTAAATAAACTGTATCTTTATCTATTAACTAGCTTTTGGGCGCGGCTTCGCCCGCGTGGGCTTCGAACCCGTGCATATTTTTTATGAACATAAAATCGGTTATTGTCACTAAACTATGATAGTTAGATATGTGCGGACTTTTTTGTAGATTTTTATAAGACCTACAAACCCGTAGTACATCATTTTGTTCTATTGTCAATAGTTTTTGCGGCGCACGCATAAACAGGTTTTCGATTTTACACCTTGGTTTACAAAATCGCAATTTTCATACGGTTCCCTAATTCTTTTGAAAATAAAATATAGCATATATCCTTCCTCGATAAATGGACTATCTAACACTGAAAGATTTTTTGAAATCGGACCAGTAGTTCCTGAGATTAGCGCGTTCAAACAAACAAACAAACTCTGCAGCTTTATATATTAGTATAGATATACTACTGCGAGTATTACTGCTCAGCCCATAAATGATCCACTGCTAAATTAGGCCTCTTCTCACCACAGGGTGGGTCATTATCCTACAGTGCCGAGCTGGCCAGACGGGTTGGCGCGGGGTTTCGTATCAAGTTTTCCTTCGCTTGCGGCTAGGTTTTCGGCCTTGTCGTTTCCTTTAGTCGGCTCTTACGACACCCTCAGAATGGGATGGGGTGGAGACTCTATAAATTCTAAATCCGTTACCACACGGAATAGTATATACATATTAGTATAGATAAGATAAAGGATAGTTTGCAAGAAATAATTTTAAGCTAACATTTTTACACACTAAAATGTAATTTTACAATAAAATAATGAAAGGTTTTTCGTTTAAGTTTGTAAAGATGCAACAAGTAGGTAGGTAGTAGTCCTAAGATTTGTTTAATAAAGCCCACTGCGATAGAAATCTATTCGAAGTCCCTCATTAATAAAACGTACACGCTAATAATCACGTAAACCACAAACCAAACACGACAAAAACTTATTAAACTCGGACAGCACACAACGCACGTCACCTAATTCTTTCCCAAACAAACTGAAAAGGGCAAACAAAGGGAGAATAGATGCTTGTCTGTTACTATCAACAAAAGCGCTGGACACATTCAACCTATATAAGATACATGCCTTTGTCAGAACAAAATCGAGTTCAAAATATGTGTAATATTGCAGACACGAACTGCTTTAGAGATTAACTTGGTATTTTTTTACATTCCAGGACCAAAATCTATAGAGGTATTTATTGTTTTCACTTTATATATGTACAAGCAGACCTGGTCATGCGTTACTCTGGCTAAGGCTTTTGTTATATTACATTTAACTTTTAACAGAGCGCCATCTATTGGATACTTTTTCAATCCAGTCAACAGATATCGCCATCTGCTAGAATCGTTTGGAGCAATTGTGACTGACAAATAATAGACAAACAAATAATTTGCAAAAAATAATATTGCGACTTTATATTGAGATATAAGCTATTCTATCTTTCAAGTTGGACAAACTGCACATGGTGTAAAAATTTGATTAAAATTGGTTAAGTAGTTTAGAAGTCCATCGCAGACAAATAACGCGACACGTAATTTATATATATTAATATGAAAAAACCTATGCAGACAGTTTCATAGGTCTTACGTCTTTAGCGTAATTAACTATAATATAATATAGTAATTAACTAACATAAGGATAGGAAAGGTGACAACGTACTAGAATGTGCACTGCTTATAACCCTCCCAAACGGTGGGCCAAAGACCTGGTAAAGGTAGTTAAACGTCCGAAAGATCATGCCTGGTCGTTGTGGATATCCTTGTGTAGGTGACTTGCTATAGCTGAGATAATAATGATAACACTAAGTGGTTAATTATGGCCTTCGCCTAAGCCATAATGACGACCTAGGAGGAGGTGAGAGTGCCCGGAAGCTGGTTAGGTCGGAGCACAATTTAACATCGTCTCGCGGACTGGAGTCCTATATGACCAGGATGCTCAATCAAAGGCAATTTTTTTTCTAAATTAATGGTGAAAATATAGCGGTCTCATTTTATTTGCAGATTACAATTGATCACTTTAGGATGTAGTAAAACAACTTTATTAGGCTCATCACGTTTTATATTAAAACATTACGCAAAAAGATATTACGTAAATCCAAAAGAAAATAACAGGATACACATTTTTTTTACAAGCCACGAAATTACCAATAAAATGTTGTTAATATTTTATGTGTACACAAATAAAGGTATTTGTCGGGATGGGCCCAGACATCAGAAGGAAAACTCAGTTATGGCAATATACAAATTTATTTCAGTCGAACAATCCGTTTAATTTTATCTTAAATCTAGAAATACAGAAAACAAATTAATTAAATAATTGTAATATTACGGTGACGTCTCAAGTGACTAAAGGATACTCGTAGTCTAACCGCTAGTGAAAAAGAACTTGAAATCATTATGTCTAGAACAAACTGTTTAATCCAGTATAAATAGCTTTCATGACATAATTGGAGCTATATTTAACCTGCGCCGACTGCGTGTGTTCAGCGCAAACAATTTTGTGCTTGAAGAGTATTAAGTAAAAGAATACTTTATCAGTATGTAGTATATTTTTGGGTGTTTGCTTTAAATATTCAAACTGTTACTTATTATCTATTAAAGTGTTACTGAAATACTATCAGAATATTACTTTGTTATTCGCTATGCAGCTATCAGTGATATGCCTGGCTGTAGCAAATCATATGTTTTTAAGACATGTAGCGGACCGATCAAGTTAATTGTAATAATCTATACTAATATTATAAAGTTGCAGAGTTTGTTTGAAGTGTTTGAACGCGCTAATCTCAGGAACTACTGGTCCGATTTCAAAAAATCTTTCAGTGTGTCCATAGGCCATTTATCGAGGAAGTATAACCTTCCTCGATAATTAAATTCGGATAATATTAAATTTTTAATAAAATTAGGGATCCGTATGAAAATTGCGATTTTGTAACCCAAGGTGTAAAATCGAAAAACTATTTATGCGTGCGCTGCAAAAACTATTTACAATAGAACAAAATGATGTAGGTACTACGAGTTTGTAGGTCTTATTAAGATCTACCTATCGACTATGTAAAAAAGTCCGAGAGAGCACATATCTAACTATCATAGTGTGGTCACAATAACCGCTTTTATGTTCATAAAAAATATTCATAGTGATAAGCACGGCGGGCTAAGCCGCGCGCAAATACTAGTATCACATAAAAAGTCAGCACCAAATTTTTTGTGTTCTATTTATTTAGTGCAAAATGCTTTTGCCTTTAAAGTGACGTGTTGGAATTTACATTACAAATAGAATGCACTGGAAAATTCCTATCTGAATGATTTTACTCGATTCGTGAGTTTCTTTAGGTAGTTCTTTTTTATTTTTTAAATAAACTAAAAACATTTTCATCATCATCATCATCATCATTTCAGCCAAAAGACGTCCACTGCTGGACATAGGCCTCCCCCAAGGATTTCCACAAAGGCCGGTCCTGGGCCGCCCGCATCCACTGCTTTCCGGCGATCTTAACCAGGTCGTCGGTCCACCGTGTGGGAGGCCTACCAGCACTGCGCCTTCCGGAACGCGGTCGCCACTCGAGGACTTTTCTGCCCCATCGGACGTCGGTCCTGCGAGCTATGTGCCCTGCACACTGCCACTTAAGTTTGACAATCCGGTGGGCTATGTCGGTGACCCTGGTTTTCCTGCGTATCTCCTCATTTCTGATTCGATCTCGCAGGGAAACTCCGAGCATAGCCCTCTCCATTGCCCTTTGGGTGACTTTGAGCCTTCTGATGGAGCCCATAGTGAGCGACCACGTCTCAGTTCCATATGTCATCATGATGACATGACATAAAAACATTTTAGAAATAATAAATTGACATATTTATATTCCAATGAACTCTTATACGTCTGGTTAGAATACCGTACCGAACCGTGTGGTAACGAATTAGGAATACATAGTGTCATCAGGCTATTCCATCCTGGTGCGGTGCCGCCAAAAGAAAATGACAAGGCGGGAATCCTAGCCACAAGAGAAGGAAAACTTGAAACAAAACCTTGTGCCAACCCGTCCAGCTAGTGTGGTAGAGTAGGCTAATTACTCTCTTTGTAAAGGGAACTGGCTGACTCAGCCATGCATATTTTTGGGCAATTTTAAGAAATCTGCGCACCTTATATTAATGATGTAATTTTCAAACAATAACGCCATAAGAATTGTGTCGATTGAAAGACCCTTCAAATTAAATAACAGATAATAATTAAGCTTCCTGTTATGCCAGTAGCTACAACTGGAAAACAGGATAAATTATTCAAAAAGGTTATGTGTTGGTTTGTCTTGGGAAAAAGGTTAAAACCAGTGGAAAAAAAACCTATGACGCCATTTATAAGGGTTATTGACCCTCCACAAAAAGAGATAGGTTACACCCATTTTTTGCTCTTTGACTGACGCGTTTGTTTGAGGCATCGTATACTGTTTTAATTGTATAGCAAAGTTTTCTGGCGGCTATCCGGGTTAGGACAAACTAAACTCAAACTCAAAAGGAACTTTATTTACGTAGGTTTCATCACAAAACTCTTATAAATCGTCATATTTATAAACACCATTATCATCTTACGGCCCCTGTCCCACACTAGGTGGTAGTCTCCACACAAATCTGTTCTAAATCTGTGGTAGCCTCCACAGATTTAGAATACATTGTGTCACAACCCCTTTCCATCCTGAGGGTGTCGTAAAAGCCAACAAAAGGAAATGACAAGACCAAAAACCTAGCCGCAAGGGAAGGTAAGCTTGATACGGAATCCTTTTTTTTGTCGTCGGAAATCCTCATGGATACCCGGCCGTTTGGGAACTGGCCCGGTAATGTGGGACTCCGGGGGGCGTGGAGATGGTAAGCCCCAACCTACCCACTTAAACTGACGGCGATCCTCAACCAACCTATCTGGCTAGCGTCGCACAGTAGGGGTATTATGGGATGAGTAGCAGGTATGATTGCTTACCAACGGCATCACGCCCTGGTTACTGCGTATTGTTACGCTGTAAACAACGTATTCCGAAAATTAATATTTCGCTTGAACAATAGGTAGGACTTCAAAGAGCCGTCCAAATTTAGGTAAGAAAAGAATTTCGTCGCAAGTGATCGTTGAAAATAAATTTAAAGGCCCTTCAGTAAATACCCCGAAATTTCGGAGTTCAGCTGAAGCATGCACTTGTTCAGATTTCAGTATTTTGGAATGAAGTTCCTGTAATTGGTTCTGAGACGGTGGAAAATTTAAGCATTTTCATTATTGTAACACACTGGTGGATTCACTTCATAGAACTATTTCCTTGTTTGTTGATTCAAAGAGGTATACGAGATATAAGTTCGACTTTTAATTTAAAAAAAAACCTGTGTGGCATTTGTTTGATTCTTTTTAGCCAGATTATGGATAGATAGACAGATAGATATTCTTTATTGTACATGTACACAAAAGTAAGAAAAAAGAAACTTAAACACTAACATTGTACAGTACAAATGGCGGTCTTATTGCTAAAAGCAATTTCATCCAGCCAACCGTTGGATGGACTTTGCAAGAACAAGAAACCAATATGGGTAGTTACAGTGTACATATGATACGTAGATAGGCCATAGTCATATAATATGAAGTATATGTTTTATTTCACACAAATAATAATTAAAAATAGTTTATTTGTAGGTTGATTACATTAATTACATAATAAAATCTAATAAATAAATCGGAGATGAAAATAACCTAATTAGAAATAAATATTTACAAATTATATAAATGTGCTAAACCACTGTCGCAAGGTAGAGTTCCCAAAAGACTGGCTGCATTCCCGCGTTGGATAGCGATACCCAATCTCTGTGCGAGATATGAGCCAGCCTTTAGTTCCCCCGTGACCTCAAACAGCCTCCTTGATAAATCGGAGAAGACGTGATGGGTGCCCGGGCCTCACTGCTGAGTCGGGCCTCCTCTCACACAGGGAGGCTAATTAGCCTACTGTACCGCGCTGGCCAGATGGGTTGGCACAGGGTTTCGTATGAAATTTCCTTCTCTTACGGATAAGTTTTCCGCCTTGTCATTTACTTTTATCGGCTCTTACGACACCCTCAGGATGGAGTGGGTGGTGACACTAGGTATTCTAAATCCGTCACCACACGGTATAACATAGTTCGTAGTAATCATAAAACCGTAATCCGTGTGATAACGGGTTCGGAATTCACAATGTCACCAGTCCTGGGGGTGACGTTCGAGGTCCCTAAAATAATTCAAAAGGTAGACAACATGACCTACATAGAATCTTGGTACCAATCCTGTGCCAAGCCGTCTGGCCAACGTGGTACAGTAGGCTAATTAGACTACTGTGCCACGCTGGCTGCATGGAGTCAACGCAGTGGGTGTCATTTATGGGATAAGATGATTATATTATACGTAACATCAAATATTATCCGAGATAAATATTAGTATTAGTGTAATTTGAGTCAACTCTTTCAACGACGAAGTAAATAAAATTATGCATAGACAGTTGTATGGCGTGAAGTTAGTTGGTAATGAGTCTCCCTACCGGAATCAAGGGATCCACTCTCGCTGTTCGTTAGAACTAGTTCAAGTGGCTTGAAGCACGTTTGTTTCTGAGTCTATTTTTGTTCTTTTGAAGAGAATTCGTATTATAATTTCCTTGTACACGATTCTTTTGCTTTAGATTTTCCTTAAACATATTTATTTATAATGAACAGTTTATATTTTTTTTTAATAATTACAAATATCCAGTCGACTGAAGACAACTTTTAAAATAGAACATAACACAACATAATTCATTATCTATTGTGAAATTAAATGATGTTTCACCTTTTTATTAATATTTTTTACATAATATTTATAAAAAATCACAATTTTTTTTTTTAATATTATAGAAAAGTCATGACATTTTTTAAGACTTTTCCGGGGCAAAAGCGGAAAAGTCTTAAATAAAAAAAGTATTACATAAACTGTAGACAATAATAATAAACTGAAAAGAAATTGTTACTAACTATGTATGTATCTAAGTTTTGTTACTGATTTTTTGATAAAATACAATCAGCTAAAAAACACAATATAAACAAATATCTTTCAATATAAATAAGTAGTCGTCTAAAATTTGATAAAGCTTTTAATTAGTTCCTAAATTCATACATTATACAATTCTGACGTCTATTACCTAAGAAAGAAAGAAAGAAAGAAAGAAAGAAAATATTTTATTACAGGACAAGAAATAACAAATTAAATTATAAAAATAACAATTTAAATGGTCCTGTAATTGGGCCCAAGCTCAGCATTTTGCTGGCCAGCTAAGGCCAGCGCTGTTCTTCCGCCAGGGACCAATTTGGTGAGGACACGGACGAAAATACCAACAATAACAAATAGATCATAAAAAATAAAATAAAACTAATGAAACAATAACGTAAATTAAAAAAGTAAAAGAAAAGTAAAGGAATCAAAAATATATTAATAATAAAAATATAATTAATATTGTTAAATAGGACTACATAAATTAATATAATGACAATAATTTAGAAATTAAAATAGTCAAATGGCACTAGTATCATGTTGCATGGTACCTTGAGCGTCTTGGTGCAGAAACATAAACTTTTTTAATTTAATTTTAAATAAAGCAGCCGAATGCAAGCTCCTTATAGGCGGCGGTATATTATTCCAGCACTTTGACGCTGCATACCGGAAACTTCCCCTGAAAGCCGCTGTGCGATGCCGTTCTGTAGCAAGTTGGATGGAACAGTAACGGGAACTGACCTGCCTTCTGCTGGTGACCCAGGAAAGCTTCTCATAAAGATACGTGGGAGCCTTCTGGTTTATTACCCCAAATAGTAGACACGCTAAATGGAGCTTGCGGCGATGCATCATCTTTAGAATTGAGTTTTTGCTCAGATATGGCGTCACATGTGCCCTCAACGGAATACTGAAGCAGAATCGCGCACAAGCATTTTGAACTCTCTGGATCAACCTTTTAGTTTTACTTGATAGACGGGGGCCAAAAACTACATCAGCAAAGTTTAGATGAGACAAAACAAGCGCTTCTACCAACCGAGTCCGTAAGGCTTCATTAATGTATGGTCTTATTTTGTACAATAGTTTCAATTTATAAAAGCAAGTCTTTACCGAGTTGGCTACATGTTTTTCAAAACGTAGGTTACAGTCTACTATCAATCCTAAGTTACGTGCTTCAAACACACGCTCTATTGGTTTACCCATAAGCATCACCTTCTCGGAGGGATCTAAATTTGCAAGTTGATTTTTAGTGCCAAAAATTAAAAATTTCGTTTTTATTGGATTTTTCGTTTTTATTCTAAGCAGTAAGTAGCAAAGTGCTGCTCACTTTGAGGACTGAAATTAGCACCGAGTCGTGACTGATAGCCCTTACCCCCACTCGAGAGTGGCGTGATGAGAGTTTCTCAAGAATATAATCGCTTATTTCTGGAAGTTTCTCGAAATAGCCTTGAAGTGTTTGAGCCTGCGCATATCTTGAGACAATTTTGCATTTATTGTCAATATTCGTCAAATATATTTTTGTTTGTACTTTAAAATCTGAATAAATTAATTAAAAATTAATTTTAGGCATAATAATAAAAACTTCTCATATTTTTATTCAAATTAAATTTTCAATTCCCTACTACGATGGACTTAACGAAGAATCTACAAACACTTCAACGAAACATTTATCAAATTAATACAATGTCTTAGGTTGGGGTTCTTATCACAGAGTTAAATCGTTGTAACTAGAGATCGCCAAGTCGTTAAAATTTGACGAGACATTATAACTAAAAAAGTATTGAAAAAAAAATGAACATTCACCATTATACTCGTACATAGGAACATTCATTGTGTAATGTATTAAATACGAGTCGATCGATAAAAAAACTGTGTAACGAGTTGTTTGGAGTAATTTAAAATTAAACGCATTTTATTTAATAATCTTTGCATTAATTATAATTGTACCTACAATGTTCTTGATCTTGAATTTCTTGTGTGTAAACTACCCTCACGATACAGTTTATATTATACGGCAAAAAAAAAATGTTAAAAAAGAAAAGAATGTGTTTAAATCCAGTCTGCACAGAGACGTCCTCGTATTATGGTTGTGTTCAGCATTAAAAGTAAGTGGCTGTCAAATAGATAAATAAACAATAACACTATATTGAGACTGACCCCATACATAACAAGGCTTTCAACATTTCTAGGGCTACTTATTATAAATAGAAACTCGACCTCGTTCGTAGCTTATCTTGTTACACAACCTTCATTACAGGAAGGTATAATGTAATCATTATTCAACACAATTTCCTGCGAAACTTTATGTAAAATAAAAAAGGGAGACGGATTTAGAAAACAGCGTCGCCAACCCATTCCTTCCTGCGGGTGTCATAAGAAAAGACAAAAGGAAATGATAAAATCTTAAACCAAGCTGCAAGAGAAGGAAAACTTGATAGGAAATCGCTGCTAGTGGCGGCAGCCCTGGTCTCAACGCCCGGCTGCCCCTCCACTGAAATCACCACGCTGTGTTTCGCGGCAGTTTAAGGCTCCCTAGGCAACTCTGAGGACAGAAGGGTCACCAGCGCCATAACCCGCCACGACTCCGCTTGCCGCTCCTCGTCTGGCCTCTCCCTGTGGGCCCACCCAGCCATGGGTGACCTTGAGCCGGTATGGCCCCAACGGATCCTAAAGGCACACAAGCCCCCTCATCACAACAAGGGGGCAGCACGGTCGATGGGGTGATAGGAAATCCTGTGCTAACCAGTCCAGCATGGCACACTCGGCTTATTACCCTCCATATAGTTGGAGGAGGCCCGACTCAGTAGTGGGTAATTTATGAGTTGAGAAGTATTATAAAAATAATGTCTTATGTAAAAGTTTATTTTACATTTAACATTCTCCCAGTTTTATTTGACGTCGTTTAATCAATAATTTATCTAAGGTTTCTGAAACGGACGGCGCTAACACCTTAACACTTTCAAAGCTTTCACACGCCTAGTACTTTGAATAATAAATAGTGAACGGATCTCCCCTTCTGATCCAAAGGTACAGTAAAAACATTTCTCAGTAGCAATAGTTGTTTATGATAATGAACTACCCCATTCCGTCCTTAGGGCGTCGCAAGAGCCGACAAAAGGAAATGAAAATGACGAAAACCTATTCGCAAGAGAAGGAAAACGTGATATGTAACCCTTTTCTTTTTTGACCCCCAGTAAAATCCATTATGGTCTATATCCGCCAGCCTGGGAATGGCCGGCGGGGTGTGTGTGGGAGTCTCCTCCGCCCCTGTGAGGAGTCGAAGACATCACAAAGGATTTTTCAATATATAATATAAATAAATAAATATAAATAAATATCCTTGGACATTTCACACAACGCCATCTCGTCCCAAGCTAAGCAACTTAATGCTTGTGTTATGGTAACGAGATGGATGATAAACTACTTAAATACATTTTTTTTGTAAATACATACATATTATAGATAGAAATGACACCCAGACTCCGAGCCAGTGCCTCTGGTTTAGACAAAGACACTTGCCCGACCCCGGAATCGAACCCGGGACTCGTTGATCCAAAGGCGGCACATCTAACCACTAGACCAACGAGGCAGTCGGCACCCCCACACCGTCTTCTAGGCTATGATAGCTACGAAATTTGTTATAGTACTACTACACAGCCCATAGATGTCCATTGTTGAACCGAGCCTCTTCCAGTTACATGGAGGGTAATAAGCCTACTGTGCTACGCTGGCCAGACCGGTGGGCACAGGAATCCTTATTAAGTTTTCCTTCTCTTGCGGCCTGGTTTTCGGCCTTGTCATTTCCTTCTGTCGGCTCTTTTATTGTGATGTGGGTCCCGAAATGATTATGCATTAATTAATTAATGAAATTTAAGACAAAACATACAATTCCAGTAATAATTTGGCATACATAGCAACTAAAACTCGTAAACTAGATATGAGTAAATCGAATGCATGAATCGATTATATTTAGTCTCAAGTGCGTTTTCGCAATCAAAGAATTCCTAGTTACTGTCGATATCCTCAACGAGATATCGTAATTTCGATTGAAATAGCTTTATGATGATTTGCGCTGGTAACAACAGTATCTGGATCATTATTCGATTGGTAGTTTTATTACTTCAGTGTCTGTAAACTTTCGATATGTTTAAAGTGAAATAAAGTAAACTCACGATTCATAAAATTAAATAGAAACATGCTTTATTTTATAGACCAATTATGGCGTTAGCAATCGTTACATAACGTATATAACATTTGTATAAAACTACTACCAGGTCGGAACGGCACCCATTTCTCGGTTGGTCTTGTAAGATCCGGCGGAAGCCTGGGTTTGTCTTTTATTTTGAACAACATGGTTCTATTTGCACAAATAACCTGCCAGTCATGCGTGATGTTTATGGCGTGTGTACTTTTAACTAACTAGCTTAGTATTATATTATATTAAGATTTGAAATTCACGTTAAATAACAATTTAAGAATCGATTTCCATCGGCAAACGAGTTTATTTGCTAAACTTGCTAAATTTATTTTCAAACAGCGCCATCTTGTGTGTTTATGTGTGTTATGTTTCCAAGCCTATTTTATTCCCGGGATAAAAGTTTGAGAATGTTTAAATTTAGTTAATATTTTATTAACTATAAAATATTAACTTTTTTTTTTTTTTTTTTTTTTTTATTACTAACTGTCCGGCGGTTGACCTCTATCTCACCTGATGGTAAGTGACGATGAGGCCGACGGTGTAACCCGCTGGGACAGTAAGAGCCTATTCACTCCAGATTTGAAGGCATCCAAGTCATATTTACTTGGAAATACAGACGTAGGAAGCGAATTCCACTCCTTAGCGGTCCGCATCAAGAAAGAGGAAGCGAAACGCTTAGTGCGAATATGTGGAATTTCAACCGCATAAGGATGAAGTCGCTCCCCACGCCTGGATGTCCGATGATGGAAAGGGGATGGTGGAATTAAACTAAATTTAAACATTCTCAAACTGTTATCAATTTTATCAGTGACGCGTCACCGTGTCTTACCATGTACTAAAAAAATGAATATATCAGTAAACTAAAACTAAATAGTGCTCAAGATAAAATCTTGGTGATAGAGTAAAATCTTTTACCATCGGAATCTATTCAAATAGTAAACATGAGGTTTTCTCAATATTACTGTGACCATGGTAATAATTTATTAAGGTCACATTTGTGTACATTTATTTCCGACAATTTATTAAAAATTAACAAAAAAAGTTTAAACGCTTTTCAGAATGTTCACAAAGGAAAAGTTATGTAAATAGCCCCTTCTGGGAAACAAGCCATTGCGCGTGGAACGGCATCAATGAATCATAAAGATTTGCTTGGACTGCCTTGTATTAATATTATAAAAGCAATGTCAGACATAAACAGATCGGGATATGCGCGTAGACGTTTTTGGTTAAGCACCGACGGAATTCATATTAAATACTTCATCTGCCATACAACAAAACACATATTTCGTAAACAGTTTCGAACGGGACTCCATCTGTCTAGTGGTTAGATGTGCCGCCTTTGGATCAACGGGCCCCGGGTTCGATTCCGGGGTCGGGCCAGTGTCTTTGTCTAAACCAGAGGCACTGGCTCGGAGTCTGGGTGTCATTTCTATCTATAATATGTATGTATTTACAAAAAAAAATGTATGTAAGTAGTTTATCATCCATCTCGTTACCATAACACAAGCATTAAGTTGCTTAACTTGGGACGAGATGGCGTTGTGTGAAATGTCCAAAGATACTTATACTTATTATACTTATACCCTATATTTGCTACTACTGCTATTACTTCTTAGCCCATAGATGGCCCACTGTTGCACCTCCTCCAATAACATGGAGGGAACTGAGCTACGCTGGCCAGCCGCGTTGGCACAGTGTTTCGTATTAAGTTTTCCTTCTCTTTCAATTGGCTATGTTTTCGCCCTTGTCATTTCCTTTTGTCGACTCTTATGACGGACTCTCAGGATGGGTTGGGGTGGAAAAACGATGTGTTCTAACGTCACTAACCAACTATAGCATATAGTAGACTTAAATTAGATATGCGGCAATCAAACAATTAAAAGTAGGTACATGCAGTCTTCAGTGTCTGAAGACTGAAGACAAAAGTCTTCAACCAATGTGTGTTGCCAGTGATGACATATGGAACTGAGACGTGGTCGCTCACTATGGGCTCCATCAGAAGGCTCAAAGTCACCCAAAGGGCAATGGAGAGGGCTATGCTCGGAGATTCCCTGCGAGATTGAATCAGAAATGAGGAGATACGCAGGAAAACCAGGGTCACCGACATAGCCCACCGGATTGTCAAACTTAAGTGGCAGTGGGCAGGGCACATAGCTCGCAGGACCGACGTCCGATGGGGCAGAAAAGTCCTCGAGTGGCGACCGCGTTCCGGAAGGCGCAGTGCTGGTAGGCCTCCCACACGGTGGACCGACGACCTGGTTAAGATCGCCGGAAAGCAGTGGATGCGGGCGGCCCAGGTTCGGCCTATGTGGAAATCCTTGGGGGAGGCCTATGTCCAGCAGTGGACGTCTTTTGGCTGAAATGATGATGATGATGATGACATGCAGTTTGGTGCAATAGTTTTCGCGTGCTATGCTTACAAACCGTAATCTAAAAAGCTATCTACTAGTTTGCCATTTTTCCACAAAGGAATGCTCATAATATTTCAAATATTAACAGGTTACAGTATTGTTATCGTATGTGTTTTGTTGAAATTTATTGGCGTTTTGATTGAAAAGTTGCCTTACGGCGTAGGTTTGTACAAAAGATAATAGGCGTACAATAATTTATGTAACGTAAATAAATAATAAATAAATATCCTTGGATATATAAAATAACGTTTAAAGAATGTCTTAGGTTTTGCCAGAGTAACATAGCTTTATGCAAAAACAGTATGGCAGGTGCACTATTGCCCCCTCGACTGTGCTGCTCCCTTGCCGTGGTCAGGATACTTGTGTGTCTTCATGATCCATTCAAGAGCACATGAGGTCGTAGCGGGTTTGGGCTCCGGGGACTCCTCTGTCCTCAGAATTGCCCCGCGAGCCCAAAACCGCTGAGCTCGGAACTCGGTTATGCTGTTTGAAAACTCGTATACGATTCAAGCTCTCTTTGTAAGAAAAAATACAAATGTATTTCTGTAATGCTTTTTGTTTATGTACATAATACTAGTGGCCAGCCCCAGCTTCGCCCGTGCAAAGCCGGGGTGGGTTATACATATAAACCTTCCTCTTGAAACACTCTATCCATTAAAAAAAACCGTATTAAAATCCGTTGCGTCGTTTTAAAGTTTTAAGCATACATAGGGACGGACAGACGACAGCGACTTTGTTTTATACTATGTACGAGTATGTAGTGATGAAGCTGAATAAACAAGGTCTATTCAAGGTTTCTCGCTAAACAGGCCTTGATATAGTCTGTTTCATTCATTACTATAAAGACTAATTCAAACAAATCCAAATGATTTTTATTACTTACAATTAGATTTTATTGGTAATTTTCAGTAAAAAATCATCAGGACGGATCCTTGCTTATAACAATTGGACAATATTCGTTGTAAAAATAACAGTACAAAACATTGCGTCAGAAGGAAAACCCTGCATCATTAGCGTTATTTATTTTCTTTTGAGTCTTTTGAATGGTTTTGTGCGAATTAATTAACCTAATTCCATTGTTGTTTCTTCGTGTAAATGGTAATTTAAAAAACCAAAGACTGTTACTTTTTTTTCGGTAGTATTTTTTTTTGATAACTTATTTCTATTCTATTGGTATTATTAGTTCCAGATTGGCCTCTTAAATTTTTTATCCAAATCGGTTCAGTGATTTGTAGACAACTTGAAATAAGTGATCAAAAAGATTTGAAAATAGGCATTTTTTTGTTATATAGACGACTTTTTTGTTCCAGTGCTTTACACAGCATATTTCATTTGCACTAGAACTACTCAGCCCATATATGACCCACTGCTGAGTCTGGCCTACTTTGCCACGCTTGCCAGACGTGTTGGCACAGGGTTTCTTATCAAGTTTTCCTTCTCTTGCGGCTAGGTTATCAGTCGTCATTTCCTTTTGTCATGTCTTACGACGCCCTCAGAATTTAATCGGCTTGTGACACTATGTATTCTAAATCCGTCACCATATGGACTCCACTGAAAATAACAAATAAAATGTTTTTAACAAAAAACTTTATTATTTTACGCTTTTTAGTGCCTATCTAGCAATTTAGCGTAGCAACACTGTCTTTTACTATATGTATCTGAGTACAAAAGTTCTTTATGGCTCAAAGCGGACTTTATAACATCAGAGGTTGGCGTCTAGACAGCCTTTAACGTCAGAAACATAGCAAGAGAGTAATTTGGATTTTCAAAGAGCTTATTCTGAAAATAAGGACGTAATGAAGTACCAGCGAACGACATTTCGCCTTAATCTTAAAACCTTGCAAGGCCAAGAAAGTTTTGCATTAAAATTCTAGCCACTTATAAACATACTTCAGAGTACCGCACGTTACACGAAATAGTCACTGAGTCAGTGACTACGATTGGCGCAGTCTACTCGACATATCGTACCAAAATCAGGAATATTTTAAATAGATATTGTTATATTTCCTATTGTCGGCTCTTACACCCTGAGAATATAAATGGGGTGGGGACACAATTATTCTAAATCCGTCACCACAGGGCTGAAAACCTGACCGAAAGAAAAGGAAACCTTGTGCCAACCCGTCTGGCCAGCGTGGCACAGTAGGCTAATTACCCTCCATGTAATTGGAGGAGGCCGTGGGTCATGTATGGGCTGAGTAATAAATATTATTTCATATCATTATATGATATCATCAGGATATCATTTTTAATTTTATATTTTTTAAGCATGGAACGTTATGTATTCTAAATTCAAATTGCAATTACTCAATATTGTTTATCTGTACTAAGTCCCAGACGTATGTTTCAATGTCAGACCGCAACTTTGAAACCCAGTCATAAAAAGTAAAAAAGTTAAAGGCAGACATAAGCTACATCGTTTTTAGCACGCTAGACAACCATAAAATTTAAGTGGCCCGTTAACGTAGTCGCCATACTACAAAGTCGAAAAGAATACATTCTCGAAGAAAAAAAGCAACTTCAGTGCTTTTTCCAAAAAATATGAAGGTACCACTTAACTAAAACCACAGTAAAACTGCTTGGCTTGACTTAGTGTGAGGTAGATGCGATCCTACCACCAAGCGTGCTGGGTTTTGTTGACTTTTTAAACACGCGTTTTTCCCAGCGTGGTGTGGGGAAGTGTTATATTCTGCCCCGTCCCCACACGGGGAAGATGTATGTAGATAGGCTGGCTGATGCAGGATTTCAAATCAAGTTTTCTTTAAGATTAGAACCTTATGCATACCAAGTGCAATTTATTTTGGTTGAACATTGTGTTCTTTAAATCCAAAATATGGTAGCATACTGACTTGTCAAATACCAGCCAGGTTTCTAATACACAGTGTCACTACCCCATTCTATCCTTAGGGTGTCTTAAGAACCGACAAAAATAAATAAGAATGCCGATAACCTAGCTGTAAGAGAAGGCATTTTTTTTCTGTTTTTTTTTTCGCACGGGGTAAAATCCTTTACGTACTATCCCCGTCGGCCACGGGAATGGCAGAGGGGGCGCGTGTGGGCGAAACGAAACCCTGTGCCAACCCGTCTGGCCAGCGTGGCACGGTAGGCTATTTTCACTCCCTGTGATGGGAGGAGGCCCGACTCAGCAGTGGGTAATTTATGGGCTGAATAGTAGTAGTAGGTAATTCTACTCTACTTTCTAACTATTTTTCATGACAATTGGAATGTTTATGATGTAGAAATGATATAAAAATAACGTTAAATAGTTACAAACCATTTACCGTCACCACGATAACCTCATTCTTTACGGTAATTGCCTGCCGAGGGCGACATAGAAATGTGAAAGTTTTATAAGGATTCTGAGTACTAATTTTATTAAACCACTAGCTTATACTGGTGGCTTCTCCTGCGTGAGCTACAAACCCGTGTTTATCTCTGCTTCGCTTTAATTACTCAGGTCTAATGTATCATTCACCAACCCACACCATCCTGAGGGTGTCGTAAAAGAAGACTAAAGGAGCGCAAGAGACAGAGCAACAAAAGTGTGATGTCAAACTGTATAGCCAGCGTGGTACAGTAGACTCATTTCCCTCCATGAATTTGAAGAAGGCCTGACTCAATAGTGGGTATTTTATATGTTACTAGTGGCCCGCCCCGGCTTCGCCCGTGCAAAGCGTGGGTTATACTTAAAAACCTTCCCCTTGAATCACGCTATCTATTAAAAAAAACCGCTTCAAAATCCGTTGCGTAGTTTTAAAGATTTATGCATACATAGGGACGGACAGAAGAATGCGACTTTGTTTTATACTATGTAGTGATATGGTCACGGATAGTACAAAATCACTATCACTACATATTATAAAACAAAGCCGCTGTCGTTTGTCCGTCCCTGTATGCTTGAATCTTTAAACTACGCAACCGATTTTGAAGCGGTTTAATAGATATAGTGATTAAAGAGGAAGGTTTATATGTATAATACATGCATAATATTGTAGAGAAACACTGATAAATTTAGAGGTTCATCGTTGCACCCGTGCGAAGCCAGGGCAGGTCGCTAGTATAAATATAAAATAGATATGTTTCCTAATGCCGAACCATTGGTCACTGTATTTTTGTTCTTCTCCACCCGTAAAAGCCATTACTGAGTCAGGCCTCGTCTAATTACAAGAGGGAATGGCATACGGTGCCACGCTGGCAAGGCGGGTTGGCACAGAGTTTCGTTTCAAGTCTTCCTCCTCTATATCAGCTGGGCTTTCCGCCTCGTAATTAATTCCCTTTGGAATAGGGTCATCACCCCATTGGTATCACAATACCACATATCGAATACACAGTGTAACCACACTGTGAATTTTAAATCTAACACAACACGGAAAATCCAATGTATTGTATTCTAAAGTCTTCGTCAATCTTTATGGCCGCTCTTAATGTAGCCGTCGGTACGAACTTGCGCATCGTACATTTCATCTTTAATATACAAATGAATAAAAGTGGAGTGTCTTTTTATAATAATATAATAACCACATTTTACTATTTTACTTTTTACTATTCTACTATTTATACTAGTATGTATACACAGTACTTATACCAAAATAACATTTTTTTAATTTTTTGTCTTTCTGTCTGTTTGTTCCGGCTAATCTCTGGAAAGTCTCGCCTGGACCGATTTTGGCGAGACTTTCACTGTTAGGTAGCTGATGATATAAGGAGTAACTTACGCTACTTTTTCTAGCTTCGGGTAACATCGCGGGACTCAGCTAGTAACCAATACGAACGTAGCTCACTCACACTAACACGTGGGTGGCGAGGACGCTTGCGGGTGAAAAACGGCGCGCGTGGGCGTTCCCTGCCTCCCCGCCCCTCGTACGTCCCGCTGATTTTGTGTTGTGCGCAGCGTAACACGGCTACATTCAAAGCGGCCATAAAGATTGGCGTATCCCTCTTATTTACGTTATACTATTTTTTCTATATAAATTATTAAATTCGCGTGCGCAATGACATGCATGACAGCAGTGGCCGAAGAGTTTACATGTAGCGAAAGCACACTGGCAAAAGAACGAAGACAAATGTCACAAGTGATGGACAGCCATCCAACATCCATAGACCATACACTGTGGTTGTCCGTGTGGTGACGGACTTAGAATTCATAGTGTCACCACTTCTTTCCGTCCTGAGGGTGTCGTAAGAGCTGTTAAAGGAAATGACAAGGCCGGAAAACTAGGCGTGAGAGCAGGAAAACTTTTTAAAAAACCCTGTGTCTACCCGTCTGGCCAGCGTGGCATAGTAGGCTAATTACCCTCCATGTAACTGGAGGAGGCCCGACTCAGCAGTGGGTGAGTAGTAGTAGTGTGGTTGCGTAGCCTGCAAATTGCGTCCAAACTGTCTGCTAGACTCCATAGCCATATACTGCCATCAGTACTCGATTAAATAATAACGGAATCGAGAAACATACATAGCAACTCTAATTGAAGAGGTGGGACACGCGGTCGAACGCTCGGGTCGTGCAAACATTATTGATCAAACGCCTTTATATCGATTACCCACCGATAAGGCAGCGTATTACGTACTTTAGATTAGCGGATAATGCAAATATGTATTCAAATTACTATTAACCAGATTATCTGTACTAGTTGTTAGCGTATACATCGTTCAGAACATGTGGTATAATTCAGAGTACCTAATTGTTTTTTTGTATATAGTAAGAGCCGGGAACTTGGAACTTTTTATTAAAAACGCTTAAGTAGTTTACGAATCCATCGCGGACGATTAACCTGTCGCTAATTTAAATATATTAAGAATATTAGAATATATATTATATTATATGTATAATATCTGGATGACCGGATTTTTTGGAAATTATGTTTAAGTACGAATTACGCAAACACTCATTGACTTCGTGTTACTTAACAACGCTATTGTTGTGCTCACAAAAAAGTAGTATTATTATCAATCAATCAATCAATCAATCATTTATTGCGTACAATGTAGGTACATTATAAGAGATATTACAGACTATTACAGGTACATCCAGCTACATTCTACCTTACGGCGTGCAATTTTTATATGTATTAGATTTATCATTATACAATATTAATAAGAGTAAACATAACTGTGGCAATGAACAAAATAAACATAAAGTACAATTATATATATTACTTACTATATTGAACACTCATTCATCAATAAATTCTGTAACGGAATAATAACATTTTTGCATGAGAAAACTGATCAAACTATTTTTAAATTGCCTATGTGTTTGATTTTTGTATTCGGCCGGTAATTTGTTAAAGATGGCTGGACCCATACAAAGAATGCTTTTTTGCCTTAGTGCAGTTTTACATTCGCCAGTTTTTAACAGACGGGCATATTGTGTGCGAAGGTTTACCGAACGTGTTCTAGTGTCTTGTAATGAGGGAAATAGATGCAAGTTTTGTTTTACAAAAGATGCCACCTCTAAAATATATATACATGGGAAGGTTAAAATATTTAATTTTATAAATGGAGGGTTTACATGGAAATATGAGGGATATCTCCATGTGGAGACGGACGATTTTAAAATAGAAAACGCGTTTATACACGCACGGAAGCACTATTTCTTTCGGTACGGTCTGAATACTAAATTTATTATTATTCGCCAATAGATGTCAGGATTCCTAGCTAGATCGATTTATCGCCCCCGAAACCCCTTATATACTAAATTTCATGAAAATCGTTGTAGCCGATTCCGAGATTCCAGTTATATATATACAAGAATTGCTCATTTAAAGATATAAGATATATGTATATTTAAACGGTTTTTCTAAACGAAATTACAAATGCTTGTTTTATTGATAACGTTCCCAGTGCTCGCCAAAATGTTTCACGTTGTCCAAAATTCTTTTAAATGAGTGTTTAGCTTGAAATTTGAACAATTTAATCACTGGATTCCAAGCAGATGGTACTTGAGAACCATTATTCTCTATTGAAATATGATGGATCCCAACTGGGATGCTTGGGATGTAATGATTTTCCTTGACAAGGATTAGAGGTCTACTTAAGTGAATAGTTTGTATTATTGAAAGTATTTAAATTCAATGTGTAATAATAATATTGCGACAGCCTAAGACATATATTTGTTTTCAAATTAATCAGTCATCAGTAACCACCAAATGTGACCTACGTCAAATCCCCGCTTTGCCGACAACAGCTACGCCATAGCTTAATACATTTGCCAGAATTATATTGTTCCGTCTCAATACCTTATAACGCTAATATGTATATAACATGTGCGCCGGAAGGAAATATGAACGATTGACGACAAACAATAATCCAAAGTTTGAAACTTGCGGAATTTATTTCTATTATTTTGTTTGGAAGTGTTAATAAAAGATTATTAAGGTCGGATTTGTCGAGAAATTGAACTTTCGAGAACTTTCGAAGTTGTAAAGGGTAGTAATCCTATTCGTAAATATTTACAGAGTGTAACGAAAGCCCTATATTAGGCATAATTTAGTATTCAGACCGTACCGAAAGAAATAGTGCTTCCGTGCGTGTATAAACGCGTTTTCTATTTTAAAATCGTCCGTCTCCACATGGAGATATCCCTCATATTTCCATGTAAACCCTCCATTTATAAAATTAAAATTACAAACTGTATGGTTTATATGAAACTAGTGACCCGCCCCGGCTTCGCACGGGTGCAATGATGAACCTCTAAATTCATCAGTGTTTCTCTACAATATTATGGATATATTACACATATAAACCTTCCTGTTTAATCAATTTATCTAGTAAAAGAAACCGCTTCAAAATCGTAAAAAGTAAAAGGAAATGTCAAGTTCGATAACCTAGCCGCAAGAGAAGGAAAACTTGATTCGAAACGCTGTGCTAACCCGTCGGCACAGTAGCCTGATTCATCATTTCGCATCCACTGCTTTCCGGCGACCTTAACCAGGTCGTCGGTCCACCGTGTGGGAGGCCTACCAGCACTGCGCCTTTCGGAATCACTGTAGGCTGATTTCCCTCCATGTAATGGGAGGAGGGCTGACTCAGCAGTGGATCATTTATGGACTGAGTAGTAGTAGTACTTTTGAAATATGTTACTCAAACATAGATTTCGCCACCATTAAATTAGAAGGTATGGTTTAATTTGCATTTCTTGTGCAACGACATCTAAGTCGTAGCAAGCGTAGCCACGAGCTACAGCTAGTTTCGAATAATGTTGACTGTGATTCAAAATCAAAATGTTTATCGAGGTCAACCAGTTTTCTAGGGGTTAGATGTGCCGCCTTTGGATCAACGGGTCCCGGGGTCGGACAAGTGTCTTTGTCTAAACCAGAGGCACTTGCTCGGAGTCTGGGTGTCATTTGTGTTCGTGAATTACATGTTTGTAAACTGCCCCAGCGATACAGGTTATAAGTTAGTTTAGTTTCCCTAAGTTTCCCAAACGACAGATGGCCCGCGCAGACAATTAGTGGTTGGTTTTAGTGGGTAAACCGTTCGCAATCAACATCTCATCGCGAACGGAACTCCCACATACCCCATCCCCGTCCCTGGGCTGGAGACCTATAAAAGGTTTCCCCCACTATAAAAAAAGAAAAAAAAGGGTTTTATATCGTAGTCGTAAAATATATCGTTTAAAAAAAAACCGGTGTAGTGTGTGGTACGGTGTAGACACGCACTAAACCTCTGCATTACCACTCGCAACATTGCGGGGTCACTATACTCCGCTTAGAAATTTGGACCCATATAATTCGTGAGGCTGTGTTAATTATATTTTTATACATAAACCTACGTTTCTAATTAAAACGAGTACTTTACTAGAGGTTTCTAATGAATGTTAGCTTTAAAAGGAAGATTATAGAGATTATAAATCTCGTAACCGAACTAACCCTTAGCCCATATTTACGGCCCTTTTCGACAAGAGTGAGCCCAAATTAATTAAGATAATTACCAGGGTTCATTTATACGAACAATTTGTTTTCTTTTAAACAACAAGTCCAGGTATTCACTCTTTACATTGACGATTGGTGAGCCATTTGGATTTATTTTATACTAACGACCCGTCCCAGCTTCGCACGGGTACAATGATGAACATCTAAAATTATCAGTGTTTCTCTACAATATTATGCATGTATTATACACATAAACCTTCCGCTTGAATTACTCAATCTATTTAAAAAACCCGCTTCAAAATCCGTTGCGTAGTTTTAAAGATTTAAGCATACATAGGGGCGGACAGTGGACAAAGACTTTGTTTTATAATATGTAGTGATAGTGAAACCCCAACAAAGATGTACAATAGGTATGTGCTAAATTATGAACTGATTATGACGCGGTTAAAGCAGGTGCTCAGCGGTTGATTTTAAAAAGGTTTTATCATAACATATTTATGTTTAAATGGTAATTTTGGTTCTATACTTCACTCATATAGTTTCACTTAGTGAAACCATTTCAAAAAGCACATAAGATTACTTTGTATGTCTGTGTGCGCACGAGTGCGGTCGTGTGTCAGTGTGTGCGTTAATTGTTTGATGTCAGTAGAACTTGTTAATTTTAAGAGCTACTAAACTGATGAAACCTTGCAATAGGTAGCCCGTTTATTGAGGTTTTTTTTACCAATCACCATTCTCCACTGCCTTTGTTCCATTAGCTGATTCCACAAGCCAACCAATAGTAATTACCACACCAGCTCATGAGCCACTGCTGAATCGGGCCTCCTCCAGTTATATGGAGGGTACCTAATTAGCTAACTGTACTAAGTCTATAATATCTTGCTATACTATAGCTGAAATGAAAAGGAAAGTTGTAATTTTGTTTGTTTAAAAGCTGTAATTGTAGTTTCTTATACTTCTATTAACACTAACTTTCGAATAAAAATCGTTTCTAACATGTTTTTGAAATAGCTGGTACTATATCTTATCTCAAAGTTATATCTTAACTAGCTGCGCCCCGCGGTTTCACCCGCGCTTACTTATTGTCGTACAGCGGGTGACGCCGCGGGGCAAAGCTAGTCTAAAAAAGTAGCCTAAGTTACTCCTTATATAATTAGCTACCTATCAGTGAAAGTCCCGTCAAAATCGGTCCAGTCGTTCCAGAGATTAGCCGGAACAAACAGACAGACAGACAGACAGATAGACAGACAGAGAGACAAAAAAAATTAAAATGTTGTTTTGGTCTACATACTGTGTATACATACTTACGCATTTAGTAAAAAGTGGTTATTTTATTATTACAAACAGACACTCCAATTTTATTTATTTGTATGTATGTATGTATGTATATATGTATATGTATGTATGTATAGATGTATAGATGATTAAAATTCATTTTTTTTTTAATAAAGATAAGCTACCTTTGACCTCAATTTTATTTGATGGAAGGCGAAGATGAATCCTAAGATGTTATACGTTTGCCTAGGTGTCTGTTAATAAAAAGCTCTGTCATTGACGATTTTTCAATTGCATTTTATTAGTATATATATATTTAAAAGTGTTAAAGTTTTGGGTTGCACGAATAAATGGGAAAGTGGTTTCAAGTGATGAGATTTAAATTTTATTTTATAGCTAGTCCACACCGAAGACTGACGAACAAAAAATACTACATAGCACTTATAGTCTACGGAACAAGGGTAAGGGTTCCCTTTATACATATTTTATGATTTCAGGTCAGGAAACCGTTTATTTTTTAGCAAATGGAAATGCGGGTTCGTGCGAATAAATCTCATTACTTTTTACAATGTTTTTTGAAATTGGTATTGACTGAAACAAAAAAGAAACTTTATTACAATAACCATCAGTTGGCTTGGGATGTGATGCGAGATATAAAGTTCCATATCAGCAAAGATCTGTTACTATTGACTCATTCGTGTTGTGATGGATTTAGAATACATAGAGTAACCAACTGCCACTGCTGGGGTTCCGTTTAAAAAAAGAACTTGTTTGTGAATCTATTGGATCGTTATCGGATCGGAACTTAGCTATTAATGAACAACTAGGAACGAACTAGCTCTTTTATGTTGAGACAATAATACTACTATTACTTCTCACACAGACACACAGTCGGGCTTCCTCCAACTACAAACTCAAACTCAAAAGGAACTTTATTTACGTAGGTTTCATCACAAAACTCTTATAAATCGTCATATTTACAAACACCATTATCATCTTACGGCCCCTGTCCCACACTAGGTGGTAGTCTCCACACACACCTATCAGTCGTCATACCTACATTAACACCTTTCACACACAACTCCTCATTCATGCAATCCCTCCCATCTCCCCTGATCGCTCACAATCCCTATGTTCACTCACATTCATGCCGAAACTACCACCGGTTCGGAAGGCTGCTCTACAGAGACGAGCCGGCAAGAAACTCTGTAGTTGCTTTTTTAAAATTATTGTTCTTGTTTACAAAAAGCACTAAACAGCATAGTGAGAGCAAGTTCGCAAGATGAGAGAAACACTACACGTTTACGTAGTTCGTTTACATGGAGGGCAATTAGCTTATCGTGCGACGCTGGCATACGGGTTGGCACAGGATTTGGCATACGGTTTGGCTCTTACGGCACCCTCAGGACAGTGTGGGTTGGTGACATTGTGTATTCTAAATCCGTCATCACACGGACGAATAGAACGGTAGTATAACGGAATAATTTTTTAAATTATAATAAATAATAAAAACTCCTTTTTTTCCAAAGCGCCAACTGCTGGAAGTGTGGCAAGGACCAAGAATTTTAAACTTCCCACAAAAGTATATGGACTATTATGTTGGTTATAAGTCGTTCATTTTTACTATGGAGATTCTTGATCCAATCAAACTTATGAAATCTGTGTGGTGACGAATTTAGAATATATGTCACCATCTCATTCCATCCTGAGCCCATTGATGAACCATTGCTGAGTCCATGGAGGGTAATTATTCTACTAAGCCACGATGGTCAGACGGGATGGCACAGTAGTTTGTCTTGTCGTTTCCTTTTGTCGGCTCTAACAACACCCTCAGGATGGAATAGGGTGGTGACACTATGTATTCTAAGCCCTTCACCACACGGATACAAAACGAAATCTTCACCACACGAAATCAGTGTAACCTAATCAGATTGTTTGTAAGAAAAAAAGAGTGTCCATGTAGTTTATTACCTGTTCTTCTCCATATTATGATCTACGTATTGGAACAAGCAACTAGCTTCCTAACTTCACTTTCGACATTTCATAAACACCTGTAAGGTTTAATTGAGATAAATCATTTGAGATCGAGTTTAAGAATGACCATTCAGCCAAGACCTCTGTCTCTCCCAACCTTATCGTGACACAATACGAGTTTCAAACTGAATTCGGTCGAGTGTCCGTCGCCGGCCCTTCTAGGAGATGTTAAAATATCTCGAGCGCTCAAAAGTGTGGCCAGGGGTCTCAAGTGCGAAGTCACGGAGAGACACTTGTTTCAACAAGTTGTTCAAGTTTTAAAATAATGTTAGAAGCGGAATAATTTATTTATTTATTTATTTATTTTAGGCTCACCAACAACTGTTTACACTTTATAAATATAAATTATCATACAAACATGATTTAGGGCTTAGTGTAACAATTTCTTATAGGTAAGCACCTCATGCACTATTACAAAATTCTATAAATGTACTATTTTAATCAATAAAAACATAAAACTAATACTATCCAAATTACAATATAGGTACTGACTTAACTATTTTGACTTATTGTTTTGCGGAACTTGGTAAGAGAATCAAAACACACATCTACTCTAATAATCATAACAAAGGCTAGATTATTTATATTTATACCACTTTTACGAAAATAACGCGGACGGAGGAGTATGAAAATGTTACCATGTCATCATCATCATCATCATCAGCCCACAGTGGACTAACTGCTGGACATAAGCCTCCCCTAATGAGCGCCATAGCGCCCTGTCTTCAGCTTGACGCATCCAGCTGCTGCCCGCTACCTTTCGCAGATCGTCGCTCCATCTAGCAGAGGGCCGCTACGCTTGCCGACACTTGGTCTACACTCAAGAACTCGTCTACCAGCGGTTGACGGTTCTTGTTACGGTTTTACCATGTATTTGACACAAACATGCATAAATCGAACTATATATATATAGTGTATAGAACTACTGGCTGAACTAACAACGTTGTTATGCTATACAAATATCACTATTAAAAATAGGGGTTTATCGAAGAGGGGTGAAAATGTAGAGTTGTGTGTATTTTGTATGCAGTATAATAAAAAAAGAAAAAGAAAAGAAATGTCTTAAAAATCAAATATAAATTTAGGTGGTCGACCACCCTTAACATTTAGGGGGATGAAAAACAGATGTTGTCCGATTCGCACGAGAATTTAGAAGATAATATAAATTAATTATGGTCGAATAACAACCGCTGGGCGACTACTAGTTTTTGTAAATAGCCCTTACAATACAAGATATATGGATCATTTTATTTATATACTCTCAATTTGTTTCCTTTGAATTAACTATTCTTTTCATAAAAAATCACACACGGTCATGAACAGATGTTTAGAAATGTGACTTAATTATTATTTAATTAATAGGTTTATAATAAAACAAGAACTTCTAAAATATTTCATACCAACAAAAAAAAAATACTTTATCATACTCAGACCGACGGTAACCCTCTTTTATCTTTCATTAGAGTTCATCCGTAAACTTTAGCTTTTGTAAGACCTTTATCTTACTAATATTATAAACGTGAAAGTTTGTAAGTATGGATGGATGGATGGATGTTTGTTACTCTTTCACGTAAAAACTACTGAATGGATTTTAATGAAACTTTACAATAATATAGCTTATACATCAGAATAACACATAGGCTACAAGTTATAAAGATATTATGTGAATTACAACAATATAAACAAGTCGAATTCAAAATTTCTAATTGTCAAATTGTCGGCCATATTAAACTATAGACAACATAACGTTTCACTGTCAGTTGCGTTTTGTTAAAGTAGGTTTTATAAGGACGGGATAAAAATCTCAGGTATCCTATGTCCAACTTTCTTTTTGTTTTAAATATTTATAATGCGGAACAAAGTTCGCCGGGTCAGCTAGTTCTATAATATTTTACTATGCTCTTTACCCTTTAACGACTTTTGAACAGAATGCATCTTGATAAAACGTAAGGAAAATATTAATTTCAAACAACGGATATTGAATTCCAACTTTTGTAAATTCAGTATAAAGTTAGATTGTATCTTATAAATTACCCAAAGATTTAAAAGAGCTAGTATAAATGTGTAAAGAAGTATTTTTTGTAACAAATTATGAACCACCACATTAAATCTCTTTCGGTTTTCGAAAAGAAACAGAATGTGAATATATTTTACCTTAACACAATGTTACTTGTGATTTTTTGATAAATTGAACATAGATGCGAAATCTGAAATACTATTAACATTTAATGCCTTTGCCTGTTTCAAATACTATACAGAACGATATGTTTTGACTGCATTACAGATACATAGCATAGAGGCTTATATCCCTTTTCAGGAATAATTTATCATAACTTACCTCAGCACCTAACAACAGCATTCAGATAGTGAAGTCGATTTGGTTAGATTTTATGTTGCGGACACTAAACCAATTAGTCCGGGATCCCCGGTACATTGTTTTCACTTGATTACTATCAAGCTAATTTTTCGTGAGTAGCTTCATTTTCATGAGACGCCCAACATTTTCTTGTCGACAACTCTTGATTGTGGTAGCTAACAGAGGTAGCAAGGGTGAAATATGTTGATTTTATGATTCAAAAAAATTTATTACTAACTGGGTGCTTTTTGGTATATCTGATGATAATTATCTAAATTATTCGAAAATGTATTTGTCCTACAAAATGTATGGTTTGATCAAAGAGTCCTCCACCTCCAATATGTATGGATAACGAGGTCATAAAAAATGATTACTAACCAGCTGGTTTTTTTTTATTTACTTAGTAAATATTTATATTATTTAACCGTCATATTGTCCTACAAGTTGCGTGGTACGTTATCCCGGTCCTACGCTCAAAAGTTGTTAAAACCACAAGACCCATTTTGTCATCACTAACTGTAGGACAATAATTTTCCATGATAGGTTTGTGTATTCTCTGCCCAAATGATACAATGTCCTACAAGAAAACAGGTATGTAACACGAGTCCGACAAAAATTGTAATTTTTTCGTTTTCCTACTTATAACTTACTAGCGACCCGAACCGGCTTCGCACGGGTGCATGTATTATACATATAAACCTTCATCTTGAATCACTCTATCTATTAAAGAAAACCGCTTCAAAATCCGTTGCGTAGTTTTCAAGTTTTAAGCATACATAGGGACGGACAGACGACAGCGACTTTGTTTTATACTATGTAGTGATGATACAGTGAAAACGTCTTTTTTTTATTTAAATAAATTATTTTTCTTAAGTAATACAAAAAAAAAATTATTTACATATAAAAAAAATAATATTCATCAGATTCATCTGATAAATTTTCAGTATCATCACTGTCATTTTCATCTATTTCATTTTCCTCGTCTTCTGTCTCTGTAATGACGTAAAAAATTAAGTATTATTTAACATAAAATGAATCCACTTCGTTTTATAGTGTGCAAAACTTGTTATATAGTACATTATACGGATTCCGCTATACAACGACATTCACCGTTATGTTTAATGGATGTAAATTATTTTATTCGAAATTTAGTATGTTAAAAATAATTTAAAAAAATGAATTGCCTGAAAAAGTCCTAAATTTCTAATAAAATAATTTTCATCCATTAAACATATCGGTGGTCGTTGTATAGCGGGATCCGTATATGTACTATATAAAAAGTTTCGTACACTATAAAACGAAGTGGATTCATTTTATGTTAAAAATACTTAATTTTTTACGTTATTACAGAGTCAGAAGACGAGGAAAATGAAATAGATGAAAATGATAGTGATGATACTGAAAATTTATCAGATGAATCTGATGAATATACATTTTTTTTAAGTAAATAATTATTTTTTTGTACCACTTACTTTAGTAAAAAAAAAGTTATTTAAGTTAATAAAAAATATGTTTTCACTGTATCATCACTATCACTACATAGTATAAAACAAAGTCGCATTCTTCTGTCCGTCCCTATGTATGCATAAATCTTTAAAACTACTCAACGGATTTTGTAGCGGTTTTTTTTAATAGATAGGTTGATTCAAGGGGAAGGTTTATATGTATAACCCATCCCCGCTTTGCACGGGCGAAGCCGGGGCGGGCCACTAGTAAGTTATAAGTAGGAAAACGAAAAATGACAATTTCTGTCGGACTCATGATACATACCTGTTTTTTTGTAGGATATTGTATCATTTGGGCAGAGAATACTAACCTATCATGTAAAATTGGTGTCCTACAGTTAGTGATGACAAAATGGGTCCTGTGGTATTGCCAATTTCTGAGTGTAGGACCGCGATAACGTACCACGCAACTTGTAGAACAATATGACGGTTAAATAATATAAATATTTACTAAGTAAATAAAAAAAAACCAGCTGGTTAGTAATAATTTTTGATGACCTCGTTATCGATACATATTGGAAGTGGAGGACTCTTTGATCAAACCATACATTTTGTAGGACAAATACATTTTCGAATAATTTAGATAATTCTCATCAGATATACCAAAAATCACCCGGTTAGTAATAATTTTTTTAGAATCATTAAATCGACATATTTAACCTTTGCTACCTCTGTTAGCTACCACAATCAAGAGATGTCGACAAGAAAATGTTGGGCGTCTCATCAAAACAAAGCTATTCACAAAGATTCAGCTTGATAGTAATAATTTTTTTTCTATGATCTGTAGAACAACTTTTGTGTGTAGGACCGGGATAACGTACCACGCAACTTGTAGGACAATATGACGGTTAAATAATATAAATATTTAATAAGTAAATAAAAAAAAACCAGCTGGTTAGTAATCATTTTTTATTACCTCGTTATCCATACATATTGGAGGTGGAGGACTCTTTGATCAAACCATACATTTTGTAGGACAAATACATTTTCGAATAATTTAGATAATTATTATCAGATATACCAAAAAGCACCCGGTTAGTAATAAATTTTTTTGAATCATAAAATCAACATATTTCACCCTTGCTACCTCTGTTAGCTACCACAATCAAGAGCTGTCGACAAGAAAATGTTGGGCGTCTCATGAAAATGAAGCTACTAACGAAAAATTAGCTTGATAGTAATCAAGTGAAATCAATGTACGGGGGACCCCGGACTAAATGGGCTATGGGTGCTTACAGTATCGACAGTACTACTGACGTCATTATTTAATATGCCAGGTTTTTTTAAGATAGTATTTTGGTCAGCAACTGGTGATTAAAGTGTCTTATCTAGAAAAATAACTAAGCATTTAGTAGAATAATTGGGATAGATCAGCTTCTTGTTGGTGGACTAAGGGTTGTAATTAAAAGTTGGATGAGAAAATATGGATAGAGAAGCAATTAACACATGCTCTGTGTCCTTTCTCTGTAGGTACCCTTAATGCCACCACTACAAATGGCTATAGAGTTTAGGTATGTTTCGCAATGCATATAAGAAAACAATGAATTCGTTCTATTTAACATTCTCAAAATGCAGGTATTTTATCTCAATAAAGAAAAATAAATATAATCTCATTACAAAACATTTTAGAATACGCAACACACCGTAATATAATATGTTTTTTTATCCTACAATAAATTTCTTACATACGATATCCTTGACACGCATCTTGCACACAATCCGGATTTTGCCGGATTTATTCCTCTCAGAAGACAAATACCTTTACTTCAAAATCCAAAGTCCGTGTATTTATAAACGCGGAAGATATCTGCTGTATAGGGATGTGATTTTTAACTTAATATACCCAGGTAATGGAATCTCTGTATGAAGATCAACGGTGAATTTATCGAGCGTTTCTTTATGAACACTTCTTTTAATAACCTGTTCGCTACTTCACTCTTTGCAAAGACCTTTCATGTCTTTGTGAATAACTATTTCTATTCATATTTCCTAAAGTGTAAATGAGCACACTGTCTTTATCTGTGCATGCCTTTGGGTTGATCGCTACTCTTTTGAAGTGATTTTGGTTTTCTCTAGTTTTCTTCTAGCTGAAGATATGCCTCCTCCATAGATTATAACAGAATTTATTTATCAGCAAGCTGTTTTTATTATTTGTTTCGCGGATTTGTATGATAATATTAATACAGCGACATGATACTGGATTTTCTGAGTACCGACATTGAATGGTCCATTAATTCTTTTAAGATGGACGACCAGGGTTTTGATTTCTTAGGGTTTCGCGATTATTACACATTGAAATTAAACACTTTTTTTAACGGATTTATCGCGTGTACATTACATTATTTAATTCCCGAAGTTTCGAATGCTTTGCAGCAGTCGTGGTCGCGGGAGAGACTAGATGACAGTTGTCTTCCAAAGTACAAAGAAACAGTTAAAATCTAGCGCCTATAACTTTGTTTTATTGATAACGTTCCATGTGCACGCAGAAATCGCTCACGGTGTCCAGAGGTCTTGCAGATGAATATTTTGCGTATTGATTGTGGTATTGATGAGTTTGGAGATTAAAATTCTTTAACTACATACGTCTTACACTCGCGAATAACATTTTAATCAACACACAACCTAGCACTGACCCGCAAATTGCAAAAAACGTACGAAATTTTGAATTTCGCGGGCTACCCTGGAACATTCACCTTAATGTGTGACGTAAATATGACAGCTGTGCTTTACGTGTCACGAAGATGGCGAAAGTCTGGAGTTATAATATAATATTCACCAATCCAATATTCAACTGAGCTATTCCACAGATTACTCTATACGTTGCTAATCCTGCTATTATATTTCACACTATCCGTTGTGTTTTGACCCATGAATCATTTTACCAATATCAATAGCCAAAAAGATAAATTAAGAATACGCAATTGCTGCAATGGCTAGACTGCAATAGCAATAGCAAGTCTGACATACATTATTACAGGAACAATTAAAATAAGGCAGTCTCCACTAACATTTGTCTTATTGTCTCCAGGACTTATAAATCACTTTGTTCTTGTGGTCTTGGACAACCTTGCAAATGATTATTATTTCACCGTACTCGATATTCAAATGTTTATTCGGTAGATATCAAGCTTTTCGAATTTAGGGCTATCAGTTTTATGTGAACAGCGATTGACATCAAATCTTGAGTATGCATAAATAATAATTACCAATAGGGTTTAGTGAAACGAAATAAAACACTTGGATTATATTTATTACATAACGGAAGAATTGTAGCAAATAATAGACATTGCAAATAAAATTGTCACCATCAACGTCATCATCAGCCCACATTAGTCCACTGTGTGTTAATAAAAGTGTATTGTATACTAACTTGATTCTAATTTAAAGGCTTGTACCTTACAATTATACTTTAATAGGGTAACCTTAGAAATGAAGACTTATCTACAAATATTTGAATTGAAATTTGACTGTGAAATGTATGAAGTTCTTAAAAAAATATATGAATAATTATCGGATTAAATTGGATTGATTGTAAAATAATGTTTGCAGTGCTGGACCCCTCTTTGCTACGTGTAGCTATGATCTCCTATATGCGTCAAGAGGTCAGGGTAACATGGCGCTTATTCGGAGAGCCCTATGTCCAGCAGTGGACTAGATATTGCTGAAGATGAACATGATGCTTTGTTTATAAATGATGCAACGTCAGACTTATCCGAAGTCACGTTTTCTACCATCTGTTTTGACATTCGGGTTCTACAAGCCCATTTTAATTAAGGCCATCCCTGTCCTATTAATTTATTACAAGTCAGTGCACACAAGTTCCACATCTACCTGAACAATGTAAACATTAAATCACTTCTAAATTATCTGTAATATGGCAACATAACCCTAAACTGGTGTGATTTAGTGGCTTAAATGGAATAAGGAAGAAACGGTACTATCCCTTAGGAGACTTAAAGGATGATAATACTGCATAAAATATTTACTTTATGGCTTTCTGGGTGTACTTTGTTATATGTAGGGCTTCGTGATTACCATTTATTTTAATATATTCATAATTTTATTCGTTTTATACTGCAATGTTTGAACATATAGAAAGCATAGTTTGTGTCTCATGCTTCAAACGTATGAACTTAAACTACCATGACGTTTTTAGTTACAGGTCACGACCGGTGTTCAGCGTTCGATCTCGGCACTTAATGACCAACTGCTGAGTAAGCCTTCTCCAAGTTTATGGAGGGAAATTAGCCATCTTTTTCTTCTAGGGAACCTAAACAAGTTGGCCAATTGTAATATATAACGTTGGTCAGACGCCTTAGCACATTCATGATTTTTTTTTCTACGTGGTTTTAAATACTAAATTCCTTTCGCCGCAAATTAGAAGAATAGCAATACGGGATCGGTTTATAACAACAAGTACTTGCATATAACCATTTACCCATTGAGAAAAAATGTTTACAACATTTGTAGAGTAGGGAAAGACTAACAAAAGCTTATTGCTCCGTTTGTGTATTCGTTTGCTTTCAATCAAGCGATTTTATTTCGAGAAGATCCGTCTACTTGCCGACATTTATTCGGCAAATTCACCGATTGGGCAAGATTTATAATCAGCCAAACTACTTGCATTAAATTCTCACGTAGATTTAGATTTATTATGTTTTACAGGAGTGATGAAAGTTCATGCAACAAATTTCGTTTCGAATGTAGGAAGCAAATAAGTCATTAATTTTGAATCCAAGGAAATAGTTTTGTAGTATTTGAGGCAATTGCTCTTACTAATGGATGAAATTGTAAGAATTTGATATTAAAAACAGGGATCATTTTGCAAGTGTGCGTAGATGTGAATACGACACTTTATGCAATATTGAAAAAACGTTCAAAGGACTCTCAAGCCCAATCATGATGTTATGTAAAAGAGCATCTTTGGATGTACAATAATTCATTAAGTGACTTTAAAAGATGACTATAGTCTATTTTTTTTGTATCAAAATTTAACGTATCGATTCCTTATTTCTATACATATTGATTTTTCAGAACTAGTAGTTTTTATCAAATTTCAGACTAAATACCGCGTTGGGGCTTTTTTGATATTTTCAATATCTGCTATTTTTGAAAGCATATTTGAAAAACATATTTTCCTATTTTATTTATATTGATATTGCATTCCAAGCTTTTTTAAAATCTTATGAAGCTACTGAAATAGCACAATTTTGCCGTCATAAACTTTAGTATGAAGTTAAGAAAATTCAATAAGAATACAAGAACATATTTTCTGGTTTCAATTTGACTTCCTAGCAGAGTCGAGAATATTGTTCGCGCCGAGAAATCTCGGCTTTCACACTGTCTACCTATCTCAACGAAGACAGGATTAGTTTTCTTTATTTTCATAACTAGATAAACAATTTCCGTGTGTATTTAAACCTTATTTAGGGTACAAATAAGGTCTGAAACGTTGGGAATAAAATAAAATAAAAGATCAGAACCATTAAGAAGTTATTTCCTGCAATAATGCAATAAGGTTAGGCTGGAATACCATGTCTCCGTGTGATGGTGGATTTAAAATACATTGTGTCACTACCCCATTCCATCCTGAGGGTGTCGTAAGAGTCGACAATAGGAAATGACAAGGCTGAAAACCAACAAAAGAAGAAACACTTCATAATCTGAAACCCAATGCCAAACCGACAGGCCAGCGTGGCACAATAGGATACTTGCCTTTCATGTAATTGGATTCAGCAATGAGTCATTTATGAGCTGACTAGTAGTACTAGTTGGATAGATTTGTATAGTTACTTTAACAGATTTTTCTTTATTCACTTTAAGAAGATAAATATTTACTTTGTCTTGGCTTGTATCTTAGTTTAGTAACAGTATTTTTTTTAAATTAGTATAAGAACTATGTCGCGGGGGCAGTTTACAAACGTGAAATTCACGAGCTCAAATGACACCCAGACTCAGAGCAAGTACCTCTGGTTTACACAGAGACACTTGCCCGGCCCCGGAATCGAACCTGCGACCCCGTGATCCAAAGGTGGCACATCCAAGCCCTAGACCAACGAGGCAGTCTAATAGATTACACAGTGTCAACAAGCCATCCAAAACCATTACACAACATGTACATCAATACTTATTTCTTACTATAACAATTGCTTTAGTGTCAATAAACTAAGGATGTCAAATGTCTATGTCGAAAGTCTTTGTCAGTTTCAGCTTTAGCAAAATTCTAGTATTAGGGCCTCCGCGCATTAGGCGGCCATGCCGCGCGGCCAAGTCGCTGCGGCCAACTAATTCTTCTACGATGTATGTAGATGGACCAACGAAAAACATCGCGACACACACGTGGCCATCCCGCGCATTAGGCGGCCAGGCCACGTGACCTGGCCGCCTAGTGCGCGGGGGCCCTTAGTGTTCCGACGCGATCAAGTAAAGTCAAACCGCGATCAAGCCTATATAAAATTTTCAAAATTTTAGATTCCACTACTACTACTCAGCCCATAAATGACTCATTCCTGTGTCGTGCATTTTCCCATTCCAAGCAAGGTAATAAGCCTACTGTGCGACGCTGGCTGGACGGGTAGTCACAGTGTTTCATTTCAAGTATTCCTGCTCCCGAGGCTTTGTTTTTTTTTCTATTTAACGACACCCCTAGGGTGGAATGGGGTATTTATTCCAAATCCGTGACCACACGGTCGTCCATAGGTATGTATTAAAAATGGTCTTTTAATATTTCCCTAATTAACTTCTCACAAACCATATTGTGTTGTTGTTTCATATAATCGGTCCTGCAAGAGGGTGAAGGGACAACCTAACCCAACACCATACGTAACTCACTTAAGTAAGTTTGGCGGTAATTTTCACTTAGCAACAACCCACAGGGAGCGAAGGGGGTTTATCTTCTAACAAACACTGGCACATCTCCTTTCTCCTCCTTCGAAATTCAAAATAAGCAATTTAAGTTTTAATGAAAGGACATGGATAAACAATAGAATAAGTTTACCTTTTCCCAATTTCACTCACACACTCGCATCGTGACACGGAAACATTGCCGCCTGCCCCTCCAAGATCTATCTAGTGGGAATATTGGTAATGATTTCTAATTTATATATTACTGATTTGATGCAAATTCATGGCAAATACCATAAGTTTTAGAAACACAGCTAAGAGCGATCGCTTGTATGTACCATCCGAAGCACGGGGGAGGTTAGATAAAACGATGGTTACCTATCTGATATATGGATAGGGGTCAAGATTCCTTAGCTCGCTGAGAAGTTGCGTTTTGTTCAATCCATTTTACTCTAACCTCTTAGACCATATACGCAAACATCATCGGCTTAGAAAATAATGGGACCCATAAATTTTATGGGAATATGGATTTAGAAAATAACCTTTTATGGAGAATTAATATTGTTCTCAGATCCCAAGATCCCTTGTTCGATTCCTAAGTAAGTCAAGTGTCAAGCTTGAACTGGGTCCGAGTGTCACTTGTGTCCGCATAATGCATGTATCTAAAGAACCCTCGTAAAGCGGAAAACATTAGTGCAGGGAGTTGACTAAAAATGGGCCCCAGGGTTCAATTTCCGCTTCGTGATAATCGAATGTTATTTTCGTTAGAAACACCATTCTTAGATTCATACTATAGCAAAAAGAGTGTTTGTTCGCAATATCGTTAAAAGGATAGTTCATCATCATCGGCCTATATCAGTCCACTGCTGGACGTAGGCCTCCCCCAAGGCTTGCCACTGAACCCGGTCTTCGGTTCTATGCATCCAGGTGCTGCCGGCTGCCCGTCGCAGATTGTCGCTCCATCTAGCAGGGGGGCGTCCCACCCTACGTTTGCCAGTACGTGGTCTCCACTGTAGCACCTGTTTGCCCCAGCGGCCGTCAGTTCTACGACAGATGTGGCCAGCCCATTGCCACTTCAGCTTGCTAATCCTATTGGCTATGTCGATGACACGCGTTCTCGCTCTGATGACGGGATAGTTAGGTTTGACAAATTGTTAAAGTAATTATACAAATCTCTAAGACTCACACTCCATAGATTATCCACTGCTGAGTCGGGCCTCTTTCAGTTACATGGTGGGTAATTAGCCTAGTGTTCTACTTTGGTCAGACGGGATGCCAGAGGATTTCGTATCAAGGTTCCCTTCTCTTGCAGCTAGGTTATTGGCCTTGGCATTTCCTTTTGTCGGCTCTTATGACAGTCTCAAAATGAAATGTTGTGGTGACACTATGTATTCTGAATCCATCACCATACGGACTAGCAGACGGCAAACGTTTCCTAAAAATACTGACCTCAATGAAATTGGGAATTACCCTCCATGGGAGTAGTAGTGGATTGCTGTCTGACCTCCATCTAATGAGATAACTAGTAATGATATAGTTAGACCAGCTTTTCACGCTGCTCACGTGTGACGACTGCCATGGAAGGCAGAATGGCAGCAGCGGAAGCAGAATGGAAGAAGCAGCGTTAAAACGGACACCTGGTCTAACCATTTAATTACCGGTTGTTCGAGAAGATGGGTCTTGGACGTAGAAGTACTGATTGTTACCCAAATCAGCTGCCAAGCCCAACAAAATTGCGGAGGCGAGGAAATGATGATGATAATTTTAAATCCACAATCAAGGTTAGAAACTTTAGCTTAATCAATTTTAGCTACGCATCTGTGACGTAGAATGGGCCTAAAATAATATTCTGAATTCGAATTATGCAAAAAGTACTGTCTATTTGTTAATAATCCTACTAATAATAAACACGAAAGTTTGTAAGTACGGATGGATGGATGTTTGTTACTCTTTCACGTACAACTACTGAATAGATTTGAATAAAACTTTGCAATAATATAGCTTACGAGAGAGAGACAAGCGATGCAAATAGAGAGCTCTCGAATTATCTACATGTCATAGATCAGTCTAGCTATATTCGTATTTTTAATTAGACGTAGTTAACTGACGTTTACTGTTTATATATGAATATCTAGTCTAGGAGTAGTGCAGTGTACGCAGGCCAAAATATCACTATGTTAGAGCTACACTACGATTGGACAAAAAACTGCAATATTGCTTCTATTGATCTGCTCTATTGATCTCTGCGTGTACGTAGAAATTAGAGATGTATAGATTAGATTAGTTGTCAAGCTGTCTAGCTCTATTCTCTCTGTGTGGACGACGTGCTTTAAGATATTATGTGAATTTTCCAAAATATAACAATAAGTGTGAAGTAAGTAGAAAAACAGCTGATAAAAAAAATTCATCACCACGCGGGTAAATCCCCGGGGCGCAGATAGTTTGTCATATTTTTAAAATATGTATATTATCATCATTAGTTTTTATGATCGTCTACTTGCTAACCGTACTATAATTAGAATGTACTACATAATAATTTTAATGGGCGCCATTTAATATGAATGGTATGGTGCCTAATAATGGAGCTAAGTACCACCCAAACAAGGGCCTGACGCATTCAACATCATCATCACCATTATTTCAGCCAAAAGACGTCCACTGCTGGACATAGGCATCCGCCAAGGATTTCCACGAAGGCCGGTCGTGAGCCGCCTCAATCCAACGCTTTCCGGCGAACTTAAGCGGGTCGTCGGTCCACCGTGTGGGAGGCACACTATCACTGCGCTTTCTGGAACGCAGTCGCCACTCGAGGACTTTTATGCCCCATCGGGCATAAGTCCTGTGCCCTGCCCATTGCCGTTTGCAAGTTTGGCGATCGTGTGGGCTATGTCGGTAACTCTGGTTCTTCTGCGTATCTCCTCATTTCAGATTCGATCTCGCAAGGGATACTCCGAGATTAGTCCTCTCCATTGCCCTTTGGGTGACTGAGTCTTTTGATGGAGCCCATAGTGAGCGACCACGTCTCTGTTCCTTATGTCGCCACAGTGCCGCATTACTTCACATTTATCTATATTCATTATTATTCTTTTCAATAACGTTAAAGTAAACATTACTTTAGATTTTGTAATAATTTCTCTCGGTAGCTTCATAACATTACTCCAAGTAAAGGCACTCCACTTAAAATAAGTGTTAATTTATTATTCTAGCTCGATTTAAATTGTACCGTGTAGCAGATTTTCATACGCGACCTAGACACACGACTGCTACAATTTACATATTTCTAATTACACATACCTAATTCTAAGTTTTGCCACCATAAGGGCGATAACAGTTTTGTTAAACCAAGGTCGTAACAGTGGATTTACTGAATATTGAACTGTAAAGGTCATGAAATAAAGGTGTGCCGCGCTCTCAATTTGGTGGAAGGCTTTTAGTTTATTGACCTCTAATTTATCACGAACATTTAGGTCAGATCAATTAGCATATACTATCAATCTGTTAATGACTTTCACGACTGAACGTCGACATTCCCTTGCGGCAAAGTCCTCAGTCTTTCTGGCAGTGAGTGACCTTTGTGAATTTCGTTCCTCAATATCGTGGGAAGCCCACGCTACGTCCTATACATGGATGTAACCGAACTCTGCCTCAAAGGTCACGTTTAGTGGGCCTACAACTTGAAATAAAAACCCTGTAACCATCCGAAGTGAGGACATGGAGCTAATCGAATGAAGTAGTTCTGTGATTACAATATATTTTTGTCTTAAAGTAGGAGCGAGAAATCAAAGTTTCTATAAACCATATTATAATATATAATATATTATAAAACTTAAGTTAACTTAAGCTTAGTCATATGTGTTCCATGGTGAGCCTTGGCTTTCCTGTCATTATTTCTCAAGTTATGATACTTTCGTGACCAGCTGGTGCCAAAATGTCAAGCAAAACATTTGTATTGCTTTTCCTGAAATTTTGCACTTAGTCTAGTTTTAGGCCCGTGGCGGAGTACATTATTTACCCTTCATAAATTTGGAGGAGGCCCGACTCAGCAGTCGGTCATTTATGGTATGAAATGACAATCTATATTAGTAGCACTATCGATTCTTGCGTTATGGTAATTGAGTTTTTGTTACCCTTTCTGTAACCGAGACCAATCTTGGTCCTTTGTAGATTTCCGCCGATCGTTATCGTGTAGAAATAATAAATACAGCTCTTTATAATATGGTGGGTAACTCTCAGCCGCCTAATCATTATAATTATTATTCTCCTTCTTCTTATTAATGAAATTTGCGCTTCGTTTTAGTCTGAACAAAATTTGTATGTCAGCGTAGCTAATTTAACCCTAATTGCGATCGGAATGGGGATGCTTAATGCAGTGCTCCTGTTCACGCCACATTATTTCCTGATTGTCAATTATCTGTTGGATATGTTTAGGGTTAATTAGTAAACTTCTCCACGTAACATTACTAGTATTTTCTGAAGTATTACTCTTTTAGTGTTTATGTATTTATTATATGTAAAGGTACAGTCCTCGCCAATCTTTGTGGCCGCTCTGAATGTAGCCGCATTACGCTGAGCATAATCAGGTATCAGCGGGACCTACGCGGGGCGGGGAGGCAGGACACGCGAGCGTGGACACGCGGGGAGGCAGGACACGCGAGTGTGGACACGCGGGGAGGCAGGACACGCGAGAGTGAGTGAGCTACGTTCGTATTGGTCATGAAATGTAATATGCGCAAGTTCATACCCACCACGGCTACATTCAGAGCGGCCATAAAGATTAGCAAGTACTGTAGGTGGTTACATGATATATTAAAGTTTTTTTGACGATTTTGAGTGAATTCTTAAGTAATTAATTAGTTACACATGCATTTTATTCCGTGTGGTGACGGATTAAGAATACATAGTATCCCATTTCATCTCAACGGTCTCTTATGAGCCTTATGAGCCGAGAAAGGAAATGATTGCAGAGGTTGAGCGATTGACTGCTGCGCAGCATGTCGCGGGTTCGATTCCCGCACGGAAGAAATATTTGTACGACCTACAAGTATTTGTTCCGGGTCTGGGTGTTTTCTATTTATAATATGTATGTATTTACAAAATGTATTTATGTAGTTTATCACCCATCTCGTTACCATAACGCAAGCATTAAGTTGCTTAGCTTGGGACGAGATGGCGTTGTGTGAAATGTCCAAGGATATTTGCCGACTGCCTCGTTGGTCTAGTGGTTAGATGTGCCGCCTTTGGATCAACGGGTCCGGGGATCGATTCCGGGGTCGGGCAAGTGTCTTTGTCTAAACCAGAGGCACTGGCTCGGAGTCTGGGTGTCATTTCTATCTATAATATGTATGTATTTACAAAAAAAATATGTATATAAGTAATTTATCAAAAAAAGGAAACTCTATGCAAACGACTCCGGCCAGCATGACACCGTAGGCTTATTACCCTCCATGTATTTGGAGGATGTCTGGCTTGGCTGTGGGTCATATATGAGCGGAGAAATAGTAGTAGAAATGACTTAGTTACAATGTCTTGCAATATTTCACATATAGATAGAAAGATAAACTCTTTATTATATATGTACACTTGAAAATAGACAGAACCACAGATATAATAATACTAAAGTAGACAGAACACAAACATTATAGTTCAGTAGTAGTATGTTTTCTATGATCAAATTATTTCTATAAATTTGACGGCGTATTAATAAATGTTACTAGTGGCGCGCCCGGCTTCGCCCGTGCAAAGCGGGGGTGGGTTATACATATAAACCTTCCTCTTGAAACACTCTATCTATTAAAAAAACCGTATCAAAATCCGTTGCGTAGTTTTAAAGATTTAAGCATACAAAGGGACGGACAGACGACAGCGACTTTGTTTTATACTATGTAGTGATGGCACAATTAATTTAGAAACGAACATTCTAAGAAACATGAAGCTAAAAATACACAAAGTAATAAAATTGAAATTGTTTAAGTTTCTGTTAATTTCAATGTTAATATAAATCAGCTGTGAACACACTTCATTGCTAGGGAGAAATTAATGGTTCAACATTAGTCTTTTTGTAGTTTTGTTTTAGCCAAATGAAGATGAATGGCCTGTGAAAAAGTAGGAGTATATTTATTTACAGAGAGAATTACGTATAGATATTTGTTACAATTGCATTGAGCAAGGTAATAAAATCTTTAAAACTGACTTATGAAACTGCACTGACCTATACAATACCCAATAAATTATTTTATTTATTATTCACTAGCGACCCGCCCCGGCTTCGCATGGGTGCAATGATAATCATCTAAATTTATCAGTGTTTCTCTACAATATTATGTATTATACAGATAAACCTTCCTCTTTAATCACTCTAACTATTTAAAAAAACCGCTTCAAAATCCGTAGCGTCGTTTTAAAGATTTAAGCATACATAGGGACGGACAGACGACAGCGATTTGGTTTTATACTATGTAGTGACTAGTGATAAGCTGGCATTCTATGTAGTGACTAGTAAAGATGTCGCCATTCGCCGACATCTTTACTGTGTAATAAGTGGGACTTGCATGAAAAAAGGTTAGCTACCACTGGTTTCTACCAATACTCTGATAACATTTTATTTTATTTGTTCATGTATTCTATATTCATATTTTTTGTTTCTAAAAATAGCATCAATTTTTTTTTTTAATTATATAAATTTCATGACAGCCCTGGGGACGGAAATATCATTAAGCTGTCTAGGGGTTAGTGCTGCAAAGAGAGAATTCGCTTAACAATACGCGCCGTCTCAAGAAAACTGCCTTTTGCCTCAGATGCTTAACCCAACCGGGTATAGAACATTGATTTAGATGTCCAACAAAACTTTTCAATGTCAAACCATGCACTGATGCAACGATTGGAATAATAATGGTTGACTCAACATTCCACATGGCGGTCACCTCATGGCCTATGTCTAATATTTTTTTACTTTTTCAGCCATCTTTTTTATTAATATATTTAGCTATCAGATATTTGGTAATCTATTATCATCGTAATCGTCATATCCATCAAATGGCCCACTGATCCGGTATCATATAATTTAACAGGAAATTATGGGTCTGATGGGTTTAAATGGGAAATTTTGTATAATATTTACCTTCTCTTGCGTCAAGATTACATAACTATTTTCCAATTTTCTTTTACGACTCCCTCAAGCTGAAATTTAAATTAAATCTATAACATTAATAACCCATTCTGATGGAAATGGAACGCACCACAGTTAGTTTTATGTTTCATCCGCTCACACTGAGGACGCTAGTATGTGACAAAAACTGCCATTGTGCATTGTGTCTCTCTCGTGTAGTAGTTCAGTTCACAGTTCTTATAATTTAACTAGCGACCTGCCCCGACTTCGCACGTGCAATGATGAACCTCTAAATGTAGTGTTTCTCTACTATATTATGGATGTATTAAACATATAAACCTTCCTCTTGTATTACTCTATCTATTTTAAAAAAACCGCTTCAAATTCTGTTGCGTAGTTTTAAAAATTTAAGCATACATAGGGACGGACAAACGACAGCGACTTTGTTTTATAATATGTAGTGATAGTGATAGTGACTATCATTATTAAATTACCAATTTATTATTTGTTCAAAATCCTTCACATTCCATCCTGAGACTGTTGTACGAGGCGACTAAGAACACTTTAGGCAGACTTCAAAAACAAGTCAAGTTATGGAAAACTTGACACAAACCCTGTGTTTTTTACTTTGGAGGCCTGACGTGGGTTATTTTTGGGATGACAAAATGATGACATTGAACAAATATACTTCAGTCAGATTTCAGTGAAATAGAGTTATTGCTGAGAGATAACACCAAAATAATGCGAAAATTTTCCGTTCTGAGCTTATCAACTCATTGACAGTGCGACTCTTCTAATACTTTGGGTTTCCCAAAGTTGGAACACTTAAAAGGGTTCTTTAATAACGCGAACGTTAAGAAATGTCCCGTGGATATGACGTGTAAGTAATTGAATGTTCCAGAACTCTCCATCAAACCGAAGCCTCGTTCAAAACCAAATAGGAATTGAAACCACAGCTGAGTCGGATGTCCCCCCTCTACATGGAGGGCAATTAGCTTGGAGACGGGTTGGCATAGGGTTTCGTTTCAAGTTTAAAATGTAGATTAAACTAAAACTTTCTTCGTTCTTTAATATCAACCGGCTTTGCAAGAGGTATAGAGATTAATTATTAATTAATTATTAATTCAAATAGAAATCGAAAATCAATTATATCGTTCCAACCCTTAACTTAAAAATAAACTAATAAACTCTCCTTTATTTTATACAAACATTATCTTAACTTTTCTTAATACACATGTATAGTTAATGACGCAAAATTTACTGAGCCGATTTCAGTAAACTAGAAAATATGTTATTCATAAATAATGTTATAAACAAAATTAGTCGACACTTTAACGTCAAGACCGAAATATAAAATATAATATAGCAAAACCTTTATCGTTTCCTGAAATATATTTCAGAACCGTTTATTTTTGGAGAAAATTTATGGAACTGTTTATTATGCATGATATTTTAGTAACCGTGACAATATCCAGGTTATTTCTGCGCTGCGTTCCGCGCGTTCACTAAACAGGGCAGGCCAAGGCCCACCAGGGTGGTGGTCCTTGGCCTGCCCTGTTTAGTGGACGCGCGGAGCATACTAGTCTGACCGGGAGGAGTTAATCCTGCGGCCTGGGGTCGGGCAGTCGATGATCGCCGTCGGTGTTAGTGGTTAGCCCGGGCGCAATATTACTACGTGCCCCGGAGTCCCACATAATCCAGCCAGATCCAAACACCGCCGGGTATCCTTACAAGCGCCTATCGGTCAAAATTCGGCCATATTTAATTTGAATTATAACTAGTTCCATAAATATAGTTTTATACACAATTTTACGACTTTAACAAAAAAAACAAAAGAGTATATTACGCATGTGTGTCAAATACATTGGTTAGTGTTTTTAATGTATTATTTTTATCGATTAATGTAATTTCATGCATACTTTTAAAAAAATATTAGCATTCTGCACTCCTTCTTCATTTAAACTATAGGTGTGGGAAATTTTATAAAATTCCGCAATTTACGTAAAAAGTGCTTTATAGTGTTTTCTTCACGTATAATATATATAATCACTACATAGTATAAAACAAAGTCGCTGTCGTCTGTCCGTCCCTATGTATGATTAAATCTTTAAAACTACGCAACGGATTTTGAAGCGGTTTTTTCAATTGAGTGATTCAAGTGGAAGGTTTTTAAGTATAATATGTAGAGAAACACTGATAAATTTAGATGTTCATCATTGCACCCGCACGAAGGCGGGGCGGGTCGCTAGTATACATATAAAAAAGTAACTACGATATTTCTTAAATTAACAAAACTTTGAGATTAAAATAAAACAATTTATACTAACGTAAACAAAATCGTGAACAATTCATTTCGCCGTACAAATTGTGTTAAATAAAGTTTATTCTTACATGATTTATAAAAATAAATAGTTCATACATACAAAAAATATTGTAAACATACAAATAAAAAGCCTTACCTGGTGACTGTGTTTAATCGATATCAATTAGTCTTCCTTGTGGGTAAAACTTGTAGGTAGATATGTTCGTTGGTAACTATTTTATACCATACACTACACTAAGCCAAGTACATTGCCACTTTGTTCTTAATATAAGAAGGTACAAATACAAAATAGTATTTACACTAGGATATGAAAGATTGATATTAGAATTTACTAATAAGTCACTATTTTGGACCGATAGGTAGAATATAGAAGGGAGCTACTTTACTGAAGTCTATTTGGCTATATTTGTGTTCAAATTTACTCACTAACACTACACTACAGGTGACGAAAATAAACTTTGTACATGGAATCCACCACCAACGAATACACTTGCGTTCAAATTATTAAGTACATCAAACAGTGACTATAGTTAATTGTTGATATGTAATTATCAACCAAATTTTGATTGCACGTTTTCAACATCCAGTTTCGCATTCAAAGTAAAACGTACGAGATGCGTTTCAGATATCGCGACAGCGTGACTGGGCGGCGTGGCCTCACGTCCGCGCGCCCTGCCGCTCAAACGCGGACTGAAAGCTTTCCTGACATTTCTGAAACCATGGCACGATTGAAAAAGTTTATTAGAATTTAGGCATTTCCATAGGTGAGACAGAGACATGTAGATAGCTCTGGGTTGTACTTGAAATACCATTGGTTTCTGTAGTAACAATAGTGCCGTTGCATATACGTTTCTGGCTTTTAACGTATATGTTAAAAAATGCATATCTTGGGTATTTTTGTAACATGATGTAATCAGTGACTGACAGGTGAATGCGCCGCCTTTGTGAACTTTCAATTCGCTTTGGCTCGGTATTACAGGAAGTGACTTTTCGTTTCGGATTCGGCTTCGGTTTCAGTATTCGTAGGCAGATTATACATTGGAGTGTAATAACATCGATATTTAGGTCTAGTGGCTTAGAATATTATATCTACTTCGAAGCCTATAAATGACCCACTAATGAGTCGGGCCTCCTCCAATTATTAGGTCCTACATATGAAGTTGACGTTTTGTACGGGACGAATAAAGTCATTTTTTTTATAAAATACAGTTAATTAATCAAAGTATACCAAAGTATACACCGTTGTTATCTATGCACTTTGGCCATCTTAAAGGTAGTTCATTGATCCTTTTACTAAAAAAAACATAGGGTTGAGAATTAATAAACTCTTTGCAGGCGGTTTGGACTGCCGCTTCGGGGTTAATTTTTTTTCCTTGTAAGAAGTTGTCCAATTTACGGAAAAAATTATAATCTGTTGGAGCAAAATCCGGGAGCACGGCGGATGTCGCAGACATTCCAATTGGAAGCATTCCAGCTACAATTGTAGCTCATCTAACTTAGTGGCGGTTTGTTGTGCAGTGTGTGGTCTTGCGTTGTCGTGAAGCAGCAGTCGCTTAAAGCGATTGACTAATCTCGGTTGTTTAGCAGCTAGTTCTTCCTTCATGGTTTGGGGCTGTCCATTAATCACGTGAAGTTTTTTTGACATTTTTTACTCCTCCCTCCCCCTTGGTGATTTGTGGTGATGTTTAAGACTACCCCCCACCCCCATTTAGTACCTACAAAGAATCTTACACTCAAAGGTTACACGCCGCTTTACGCAACTTACTATAATCCCTCATAAGATATTTCGTGATTTTTGTCGGACCCCACTTGTAGGTCGTATCGAAATCGAACCCGCGACATGCTGTGCAGCAGTCGATCACTCCACCACTGCGCCAACCGTGTAAATGTATTATAGGTGTAACTATTAACACTAATAGAGACCACTAAATGAATTAGTACATAATCCGACTATCGTATTAAGTACACGCTAGCGTTGATTTAGAGCGTGCGATCCAATTATATATTAAGTAGGTCGTGTAAACAAACACAAATAACTAATCTTTTCAACCCGTCCGATATTTTCATCATTGCATCCCATAAAAGACCCACTGGTTGTCGGGTCTCCTACAATTTCATGGAGGGAAATCAGCCTACTGTGTGACACTTGTCAATATGTAGGTATTGATTTATAGATGTCATTAGAATATGTTTAATAAAAAAATACTTCCAATCTCTTGACATTAATTTTTGGGTTAAAATTATACGATAATAACGGTTTTTAACTAGGAACTCGCAGCATAAGGGCCATTGTCAGCTGGCGACGAAGAAAAAGTATTTAATTTCACCCTCACCATTGTATATAATACAGGATGTAAATAAAGTTGAAAAAAAAAACAAAGGTTTTTCCATGTGTGTTCTATATATTTAGAGGGTGTTGTGAGAGCCAACAATATAAAATTACAAGGCCGATAACATCTTTTTTTGGTTTCACTGGGAAAATACTTTATGCATCCCGGGGATGGGGACGGCGATTATATGGGACTCCGGCACTCGTCTATCCACTAAAACCTCAGTGGTGTAGCGTCACACGCCACGCTTGGGGCGCCACAGGTTCGCGTAAACGCATTCCTCTGTGACGACCCGATGTGGTGCCCGCTACGCAGGCAATCGTCTATCGGAGGGCATACCGGGCCACTGGGAGACCCTCAGACATTGAGGCTTTCATTAGTGGCGGGTCCACCTCCCCCCAGCCATGTCCGTGACACCCGCCGCCCCCTTCTCCGACATAACGACATCGCAGAAGGAAGACACGCCAGCCCTTGGATTAGCGTCCAAACAGGTTGACCGAGGACACTGGTGCACCGCAGCGGTTTTGGACATTCAGGGAAACTCTGTGGACAGAGGAGTCCCCGGCGCCCAAGCCCGCTACAGCACCGTGTGCTGCTCTTCGTCTGGCCTTTCGCCGTTGGCCCGCCTGGCATGCGTGACCCTGAGCCTGTATGGCCCCAACGGATCATGAAAGCACACAAGCCCCCTCAACACGGCAAGGTAGCAGCACAGTCAAAGGTGATCGTATGAAACTCTGTGCCAACCCTGGCCAACGTGGAACAGTAGGCTTATTACCCTCTATTTAATTGGAGGAGGCGAGAATTGTTGATACACCCTTTTTTGTTGCGAAACCCTAAGAAATCATTACACCCTGTATACCTGAAAAGCCTTTTATATTTTTTAGAATAAATTTAAAGCTCAAGATCTGTTTTTGTAATGAAGTTCAGTAGGCTCTGATATTACAAAACTTTCTTTTGTTTGAAACTAGTAAACAATGAATTTATGAAATGTGAGTTTGAACATTCTTTCCTCCGTGAAATCTACGCTGTAATTGTATAGATATAAAATACGAGTATTATATAGTTAAAACATAGATTTCACGAGAAGAACCTTTAAAATATCCCAGCATTAAACGGGAGTATTTTGATCTTATAATGCCTATCACATCAATTGCCTTTCTTCTGTAGAATCGGAATGTTTATTTGGACTGAAACTGGAAACTAGAATAGTTTAATTTATTATATTATCTTTAAGATAGTCAATTCAGCTTATAAATGACCCACTACTAAATCGGTCCTCCAAATACATAGAGGGCAATTAGCCTACTACGCTGAAAAGACATAGGATTTGTATTAAGTTTTCCTTCGGTTGTGGCTAGGTGATCTGCCTCTTGCGTTCCTTTAGTCGTCTCTTACGACACCCTCAGGATGGTGTGGGTCGGTGACTTTGTGTTTTCTAAATCCAGCACCACACTACTAAGATAATTTTACTGCATGTTCTTTAAATTATTATCATCATCAGACTACTCTAAATCACTGTTGATCTTAGGCCACTCTTATTTTTGCACCATCTGGGAGAGGGTGCGATGATAATGGTGGCCTTACGGTACGTTTTTCAAATTAATTAATAAAGATAAACTATAATAAATTAAAGGTAAGCCTCCCACACAGTGCACCGATGACCTAATTAAGATCGCAGGAAAACGATGGATGCGGGGGGCCCAGGACCGGCTTTAGTGGAAATCCTTGGAGGAGGCCTATGTCCATCAGTGGACGTGATTTGAACGTTATTTGACGTGATAATAAATTTTGACCAAGCCATTTAATTAAGAAGAGGAAAGCCTGTAGCCGCGCAAGGCAGCGTACATGTCATTCAAGACCACAAATGATACTAAGACTCCAGAAGTGCCTTTGGTTTTCACAAAAACACTTGCCCAACCCCGGAATCGAACCGGGATCCAACCAACGTGTGACACGATATCTTTTAAGCTAAAACTGATTGGCTAACATAAAGTATCTAATGTACTCCTTTCGTAGACTAAGGGTACTGCCCCACGACAAACTTTGAATTTAAATTTGTCCTAAACACCTGCATAATATATTTAGTTGAATTAGTTTTGTGCATACGAGAGCCATGTAATCTGAACTTTAGTGTTTTGGGGGAAAAGGCCTTAGGTGACATTTGGACCAACAGTTATTAGTACCCTAGGGTGAATGTTCAATTAATGGGCAAAGTTCACTCGCAAGCTAAAAATCGAATTTAGTTTAGTACAGAACATGTGGTGACGGATGTAGTATATACAGAGTGTAACAAAAACTCTATAGCCATTCGAAGTGACTGCAATGAGGAAATTTAAAAAAAAATGTTTTGCTCTCTTAATTTTTTTTATTACAATACATGGATTCCAGTGAAAAGACACCAAACTAGCTATCGTAATTTGAGTTCCATAAGTTTTGTACACCGTATATTTATCAGTAGAACTATTGACTTGTTTAGAATATACCCTTTTTGCTACAACCTGTAAAATGTCACCCACCAATCCTATTCTCCAGCCTCAGGTAGACAGTCAATTTATTCAAGACTAATGTAGCATTTTTGACACGTCAAAATACATTTCCGTAGAGCCCGTAAATAGTTCTGTACCTGTTTCTTAAAAAATGAAGTTTGTTTTATCTTTACAGTGTGAATACCGCAATAGGCCAATTGATCGACACAATTTATCTACTAAAAGTAATCTAGTGCTCTATCAAGCCTCTGAAAATGTGTGGAAGCCGTAAAAGAATCTTGATCGTTGCAATTGGCGTTTTTATGTCTATTGTTAGCCATCGTAAATGGCTGTGAGTCTCCGAAAAGGAACTCCAAAGATATTGGCAATTCAACATCGAAATAAAGCATCGGATTCATGAAAAATTGTGAAAATATGTTTTTCAACTACCACTACTCACCCCATAAATGACCCACTGCTGAGTCGGGCCTCCTCCAATCGCAGGAAGTGTAATTAGCCTACTGTGCTATGCTGGCCAAGACGGGTTGGCACAGGGCTACGTTTCAAGTTTTCTTTCTTTTGCGGCTAGGTTTAAGGCAATTCGTTTTGTCGGCGTTTTCGACACCCTCAGGATGGAATGGGGAGGTGGCCTTGTGTATTCTAAAACCATCACCACACAGATAACGTTTTTGAAACTGCCATTTAATATCATCATAATCAATGTCGCCCATAAAAGGAAGATGCAATGCTGAGGAAAGCCTTCTCCCATTTAATGTCGCTTTATAATTTGCTGTGCTATATTGGCTAGACGGTTCAATGCGTGTTTTGTGTCACCACCCCATTACATCCTATGGGTGTCGTAAGAGTCGACAAAAGGAAACGATAAGGCCGAAAACCTAGCCGCAAAAGACAGAAAACTTGAAACGAAACCCTTTTGTTTTTTGTTTGTCGGTGGGTAAATGCTTTATGCATACCACTGCCCCCCGGGGGAGAGGTCGGTGATTATGTGGGACTCCCGGGACAGAACCCGTATACCCACTAAAACCCCAGCGGTATACCCTCACACGGCACGCTTGGGGCGCCAACGGTTCGCGTAAGCGCAGTCAACGTTGACGCCCGACGAGGTGCCCGGTACGCGGGCAAGCGACTATCAGAGAGGGCGTCCCGGTACACTGGGACGCCCTCAGTCATCGAGGCTTTCGTCAGTGGCGGGTCCCCCGACCCACCACCGGCCTCTATGGCGGGGGATTGATACGAAACCCTTTTTTTTTTGTTCGCCCGGGCTAAAATCCTTTATGGACTATCCCCGTCGGCCACGGGGATGGCCGAGGGGGGGCGTGTGGGATTCTCCCCCAGAGTGGGGGCCTACCCACTAAACATCCCCGGAGTGCTCCCTACTCGTGTCCTTGTTGCGGCACTGTGGGATCTGTACTCAGAACCACGCTGATACGAAACCCTGTGCCAACCCGTCTGGCCAGCGTGGCACAGTAGGCTAATTACCCTCCCTGGAATGTGAGGAGGCTCGACTCAGCAGTGGGTCATGTATGAGTAGTAGTAGTTTAATGGGTTTATTTTAAGATTTATGTACTCAAACCTATTTGAATAAAAACTTAGGTATCATGTTTTATCAGATGAACTTCCCAATGACTTTTACATAATCTATTTTCATTTAAGTTCTTTAAACCCAGCTGCTAAGCCTGTTGGATTAAGTTCGACGCTGCAATCTTCACTTAAAAGATATTACGAAGAAAATGAATAGAGAAAATGTTTTAATGGAGGTGCACAGTCGGGAGATTTCCCAATTTCTTCTATTACGCTTGAAAGATTTATTCTTAAAAGTCGCATTACACTTAGTGTCCGTGTGGTGACGGATTTAGAATACACAATGTCACCAACCCACACTATCCTGAGGAAGTCGTAAGAGGCGACTAAAGGATCGTAATAGGCAGATCACCTAGCCTTATGAGGAGGAAAACTTGATACAAACCCTGTGCCAACCCGTCTTACCAGCGTGGCACAGTAGGCTAATTTCCCTCCATGCATTTGGAGGAGGCCCAACTCAGTAGTGGGTAATTTATGGGCTGAAACGACGAAAAACTTAGTTAAAAATCAAAAAAATTTAATTAAAAATGTAAATAAACGCCCGACACTATAACCTTTAAAAAGTAAAAAAATAAATACTTCGCGTTGGGGGACCCCTCCCACTTATTTATTACCTGACCCCTGGTCCCCCAACGCGAAGTATTTATTTTTATTTTTTCGGGTTTTCGGTTATTCTTCCCCACTTTCACCCCTCATAACTTTTAAACGGCTCACCCGATTTTCATCAAACATGTCTAAGAATACTCGCCCGTAACTCACCTTTCATACAAAAAAAAACTTTATTGAAATCGCTTCATCCGTTCGCGAGCTACGGTGCCACAGACAGGCAGACAGACAGACAGACCGACAGACAGACAGACAGACAGACACGTGAAACTTATAACACCCCTCTTTTTGCGTCGGGGGTTAAAAATTAAAGTTAATGAAGCCAATGTAGGTACGCCTAGAGACTTACTTTGCGTTCTAGTGAATTCTAGACATTTGTAACGACCGATTCTTTTTTGCAACATTAAGCCCCGCCAATCATGCTCAGACTCGCATTGGCTGTCACGAGCCGTGTGCGAGTGGCAGTATTTAAATCTATGATGTATTGTGTCGACGCACACGCGTACATGCGGAGTTTGGTACTGCGCCTCGCACGCGCCGCGTGATAGCCAATGCGAGTGTGAGCGTGTGCGGCGGGGCTAAACAGGCGTTGTTTGCGTAACCTCCGTCATTTTCATCTCGGCCCCTAGAGAAGCCACTGTTGAGCCGGGTCTCCTCCAAGTTAAAAGAGGGAAATTGGCCCTCTGTTCCGAACATTCCGGACAGATGCGCGCTGGGACTATTATTATTTAGTTTTCCTTCTCTTAAGGCCAGGTGTTTGCCTCCAGCATTAGTATACCCTTAGTAATTGCACGATTTAATTCCACCATCCCGTTCCATCATCGGACATCCAGGCGTGGGGAGCGACTTCATCCTTATGCTGTTGAAATTCCACATATTCGCACGAAGCGTTTCGCTTCGTCGTTCTTGATGCGGACTGCTAAGGAGTGGAATTCGATTCCTACGTCTGTATTTCCAATTGAATATGACTTGGATGCCTTCAAGTCTGAAGTGAATAGGCTTTTACTGGCCCAGCGGGTTACACCGTCGGGCTCATCGTCACTAACCATCAGGTGAGATAGAGATCAACCGCTGGACAGTTGGTAATATATAAAAAAGTACTATTTATAAAAATGACGATTGTAACAATATCATCATCATCAAACATCGTAGAACAGATTCCAGCGAGGCTTGTCGTGTTACTGGCATACGACTTAGCTACTCATAATAGGTATTATAGTTCCCTAATAGTATCTCCGTTACGGATCTAAAATACATAGCGTCAACACCCCAATCCATCATGAGCGTGCCGTAAGAGCCGACGAAACAAAATGATAAGGCCGGTTAGCGCAGTGGTTGAGCGATCGACTGCTGCGCAGCATGTCGCGGGTTCGATCCCCGCACGGAAGAAATATTTGTACGACCTACAAGTATTTGTTCCGGGTCTCGGTGTTTTCTATCTTGTATTTACAAACAAAAATGTATATAGCACAAGCATAACACAAGCATTAAGTTGCTTAGCTTGGGACGAGATGGCGTTGTGTGAAAAGTCCAATGATATTTATTTATTTATATTTATAAGCTAGTCACAAGAGAAGGAAAACTTGACCCTGTGTGAACTCGTCCGACCAAAACGTGGTACAGGCTAATTACCCTCCATGTAATTGGAGGAGGCCCGACTCAACAGTGGTTCATTTATGGGCTGAGTAGTAGTAGTAAATAAAAAGTCGGTCGTGTACGTAGACTTGTAAGATGTCGGTCATCCCTCGTTTCAACTTTGAGAGATATTGAAAAAGTCCCTTCAAAGTGTCATTAATCACGTTATTACCAAATCAGATGAAAATTATCGTTCATAATGTACGTTAAGCGAGTGAAACTTGGTGATTGTCGGAAAAAAATTTGGTCGTACTATATTATGACGAACTTTTTAATTATCTCATACATACACACATATAATTACGCCTCTTTCCCGTAGGGGTAGGCAGAGACCACTTCTCTCCACTTGCTACGATCCTTAAATATTTGTTTTGCTTCGCAAGATTTGAATCCGACTGACTGACAACTGAACGAACTGACTTGACTGCGCTCCTGCGCCGCGCGGTCAAGGCGGTAACTATTATTACTCGGGGCTACCACATGCTACAAATTGGATTATCTGTTTCTTATAATAAAATAACCACTTTTTACTTAATAATTACTTATTAAGTAAAAAGTGGTAGTGTATGTATGTATACATACAACAAAATAACATTTTAACAAAATAAATTATTTTTTTTATTTTCCTCTGTCTTTCTGTTTGTTCCGGCTAATCTCTGGAATGGCTGGACCGATTTTGACGGGATTTACACTGATAGGTAGCTGATGATACAAGGAGTAACTTCGCCCCGCGCCGTTCCCCGCGGTACGTCAATAACCGCGGGTAACATCGCGGGACTCCCGAGTCCCTTGATTTATATGAGACTACCCGTAGTCTCATATAAATCGTGCTACAAAAACTTGCACGTTATACATAGTTTTATACTACTATACTCAGCCCATAGAAGACCCACTGTTGAGTCGAGCTTCCTCCAATTACATTGTAGTTAGCCTACAGTGACACGCTGGCCAGACAAGTTGGCACAGAGTTTCGTATGAAGTTCTCCTTCTCTTGCGGCTAGATTATCGATCTTGTGACCACCATCCCACACTATCCTGAGGATGTCGTAAGAAATATCTAAAGGACCCAAAAGGGGAAGACCTAACCTAGCCGCAAGAGAAGGAAAACTTGATACAAACCCTATGCCAAACCAACTTGGCAACGTGCACCAGTAGGCAATATTCCCTGTATAAATTTGGAGGAGGCTGCCTCGTTGGTCTAGTGGTTAGATGTGCCGCCTTTGGATCAACGGGTGCCGGGTTCGATTCCGGGGTCGGACAAGTGTCTTTGTCTAAACCAGAGGCACTGGCTCGGAGTCTGGGTGTCATTTCTATCTATAATATGTATGTATTTACAAAAAAAAATGTATATAAGTAGTTTACCATCCATCTCGTTACCATAAACCAAGCATTAAGTTGGTTAGCTTGGGACGAGATGGCGTTGTGTGAAATGTTTAAGGATATTTATTTATTTAGTAGTGGTTCATTTATGGGCTGAAACGTCAAAACGATGACCTATTCAAATGAAGAGTACGGAAAAAGATTAAAAAAACGACATTGTAAACATGCAGTGCGTGCGTGACACAAAAGTTATATCGACACGCAGCAGACGTCGACAAGACGAAAATGATATTAGAGATTTACAAGTCATAACTGTGACCATAAAGTATTCTTGTGTACCAATCTGAATGCTATCCGTATTGACGGATTTAGAATACATAGTGTCACCACCCCATTCCATCCTGAGGGTGTTCTGAGAAGGACAGCTTGAATCGAAACCCTGTGCCAGCAAGCTGGCAAGACGGCTGTGCCACGCCGTCTTCCCAGCATGGCACAGAAGGCTAGTTTCTCTCCATGAATTTGAAGGAGCTAATTAAGCCCCACTAGGTAAAAACCTGTACCTCATAGAACTAGTACTATTACTACGCAAGGGTTGTGGGAAATCAAAAGAGGTGAATGGATTGTAATAATGAGGAACTATCATCATCATTTCATCATCATCATCACTTCAGCCGAAAGACGTCCACTGCTGGACATAGGCCTCCCCCAAGGATTTCCATAAAGGCCGGTCCTGGGCCGCCCGCATCCACTGCTTTCCGGCGACCTTAACCAGGTCGTCGGTCCACCGTGTGGGATGCCTACCAGCACTGCGCCTTCCGGAACGCGGTCGCCACTCGAGGACTTTTCTGCCCCATCGGGCGTCGGTCCTGCGAGCTATGTGCCCTGCCCACTGCCACTTAAGTTTGGCAATCCGGTGGGCTATGTCGGTGACCCTGGTTTTCCTGCGTATCTCCTCATTTCTGATTCGATCTCGCAGGGAAACTCCGAGCATAGCCCTCTCCATTGCCCTTTGAGTGACTTTGAGCCTTCTGATGGAGCCCATAGTGAGCGACCACGTCTCTGTTCCATATGTCTCTGTTCCATGAGGAATTATGTATGAAAGGAATTCTGTATGAAGACTACCATCTAGCGTGGGACAGAGGCCGTAAGATGATATTGGTAGTTTTATTTATATGACGATTTATAAGAGCTTTGTGATCAAAACTACGTAAATAAAGTACCTTTTGAGTTCGAATTTACTACTAATACTTTTCTTCTTTCACTACATAGTATAAAACAAAGTCGCTGTCGTCTGTCCGTCCCTATGTATGCTTGAATCTTCAAAACTACGCAACGGATTTTGAAGCGGTTTTTTTTAATAGATAGAGTGATTCAAGAGGAATGTTTATATGTCATAATTGCACCCGTGCGCAGCCGGGGCGGGTCGCTAGTTTCTTATAAAACGAAACCCCTGCACTACTGCACCTGTATCGCGAGGGCAGTTTGCAAACATGTCATTCACGAACACAAATGACTCCGAGCAAGGGCCTCTGGCTTAGACAAAGACACATGCCCGACCCCGGAATAGAACCCGGGACCTGTTGATCCAAATCTAACCCCTAGACCAACGAGGCAGTTTACTACTACTCAGTCCATAAATCACCCACTGCCGAGTAATTACTACCCGAGTAGCCTAATATACCAAGCTGAGATAGCAAAGAGTTTCATTACAATAACGTTTTCCTTCTCATGCGGCTAGGTTTTTGGCCTTGTCATTTCCTTTCGTCGGTTCTTACAAAACTGGCGAAAAGTAAACAAAATCAGGATAGAAGCTTTTGCATTTTTTTTTTTTTTAATATGTATCCTTCGACATTTCACACAACGCCATCTCGTCCCAAGCTAAGCAACTTAATGCTTGTGTTATGGTAACGAGATGGATGATAAACTACTTATATACATATTTTTTTGTAAATACATACATATTATAGATAGAAATGACATCCAGACTCCGAGCCAGTGCCTCTGGTTTAGACAAAGACACTTGCCCGACCCGGGAATCGAACCCGGGACCCATTGATCCAAAGGCGGCACATCTAACCACTAGACCAACTAGACCAACGAGAATTTATATTATGCACTTTGTTGTTGGCGACAACGAATTACCATCGCTGCGTTAGTCTAGGAGTTGGATGTGCCGCTTTTGGATTAACGGTTCCCGGGTTCGATTCCGGATCGGGCAAGTATCTTTGTCTAAACCAGAGGCACTTGCTCTGAGTTTGGGTATCATTTGTGATCGCGAATTATATTTTTGTAAACTGCCCCCGCGACACAGGCAGAGGCTTCCATTTTTATTAAAAAAAAGAAGTCATATGACAGAGGATTTTAATCTTATGTAATATATATTCTTCTTTGAGAGTTCTCTCTCAGTCTACAAATAAATCACGACACAATTCTTTATGGAGTCGCGCTGGTCCCTTAAGCTTCAAAGTTTCTTCAGGATCTTCTAAAATGGATGAAAGGAATCAGCGTAATTTACCACGAGGGCCTGACAAATTATTCTGAGATTTCAAGCTTTCTTTATCTTGTGGCTAAATAATGTAAGTATATTGAGAGCTTGACGTAAAATAGGGTAATAATGATAATTATCTTCCTTGATTATTGCCAATTTTAATGGGGTCTACTAACAATACTACTCATCATCATAATTTCAGCCAAAAGACGTCCACTGCTGCACATAGGCCTCCCCCAAGCATTTCCACATAGGCCGGTCCTGGGCCGCCCGCATCCATCGTTTTCCGACCTTAACCGGGTCATCGGTCCACCGTGTGGGAGGCCTACCAGCACTGCGCTTTCCGGGATGCGGTCGCCACTCGAGGACTTTTCGGCCCCATCGGGCGTCGGTCGTCGCCACTACTACTCGGTCATAAATAAACCACTGCTGCATCGGGCCTCCTCCCATCACAAGGAGGGTAGTTAGCGTACTGTGCTACGCTGGCAAGATTGGTTGGCAAGGGGTTTCGTTTCGAATCTGATATCAGTCTATTCTGCTTCGGCTAGTTACCAATATTTTCATGGAATGATTGCCAGTCCTTGTGGTGACGGACTTAGAATACATACTATTCTGAGGGTGTCGTAAGAGCCGACAAAGGAAATGACAACACCGAAATCCTAGGTAAGAGAAGGAAATCTTGATAGGAAACCCAGTGCCTACCCGTCTGGCCGGCGTGGTACAGTAGGCTTATTACACTCCATGTGATTGGAGGAGGCTCGACTTATCAGTAGCTCATGTGTGGGCTAAATAGTAGTAGTAGGGATATACGTATCAAGTTTTTCTTCCCTTACGGCTAAGTTTTCGGCCTTGTATAAAATAAATAAATAAATATCCTTGGACATTTCACACAACGCCATCTCGTCCCAAGCTAAGCAACTTAATGCTTGTGTTATGGTAACGAGATGGATGATAAACTACTTATTTACTTTTTTTTTTGTAAATACATACATATTATAGATAGAAATGACACCCAGACTCCAAGCCAGTGCCTCTGGTTTAGACAAAGACACTTGCCCGACCCCGGAATCGAACCCGGGTCCCGTTGATCCAAAGGCAGCACATCTAACCACTAGACCAACGAGGCAGTCATTTCCTTTGTCGCTTCTGACGACACCCTAAAGATGGAATGGAGTGGTGACACTATACATTCTAATTCTATCACCACACGGTCCGGATATTACTACTGACTACATGTAAAAACTACCATAGATGTTATAATAGACTAGCTGTCCCGGCAAACGTTGTTTTGCCAAATAATTATCCATCCCCCGCGCAACCCCCACCCCACGCAACCCCCACCCCGCGCAACCCCCGCGCAACGCTCTAGGTCTTATGGTTCCAGAGATATCGTGATCTCCTATCTAAACGTTGTTTTGCCATGTAATTAAATAGGGGTTGATCTTAGAGGGGTGAAAATTTAGGGTTGTTTGTATTTTTGTATGCTGAATCTTAAAGAAATAAAAGCAAAAAATTTTCTCTAAAAAATAAACAATATTTTTTTTCACCCCCCCTTAAAATTTAGGGGGATGAAACATAGATGTTGTCCTATTCTCAGACCTACTCAAAATGCTCACAAAATTTCATCAAAATCGGTCAAGCCGTTTCGGAGGAGTTTGGCAACTAAAACTGTGACACGAGAATTTTATATATTAGATGTTAAATGTTGTAAAATCCGGTCTTAGCTGACTTCTACTCTTAGAAAGCAACATTCCTACCAAATTTCAAGTCTCCATGCATTATGGTTCCATAGATATCGTGATGAATCTGTATATATACTGATCTCTATTAAAGTTGAAACTGCTAACTCAAAAGTAAATCCTAAAACAAGAAGTGAACTGCCGTTCTCGAAACTTACATAATTATTTAAAACATTTGGTCGGGAAAACTACTCTATACGCGGCGAAACTGTCGTAACTTATTTGAACGTTGGGTGAAGTTTCGAAAACTTCTTTGATACGTTTTGAATAACGAAAAGTTAGAATAAATTTGAAATTACTAAAGAGTTATGTACAATTTGTAGCAAGGAGGATATACGAGAGCATATACGAAACTATATGCTACTACTGATAAAAAATACATTTAAGGATCATTAATTATTGATTTTCATAGGAATGAATTTTACAAATTTACAAAAGACGTTTATAGCAGAAATGGGAAATTATATAGACAACTTTGAGGTGACAAAATAGATAACTGATAGAGCTAGAGGTTAAGGTATAAATTACCTTCACAAGAGAAACTTTGCCCAAAATCTAAACAATATGTGGACAAATAAATGTGTATATTTGCCATAAATATGCCACATAAAATAGCAATCCTGTAAAAATATATTATAGCACTGCGTAGAAAAATATAACATGTGACAATACAAATAATAGTAATTAAGCGAACACTTTGTTCTTGTTCAGCAATCAAAGGTCAACGTTGTCGCCACAAATACAGTCGAAGTGAAAACAGTAAATTTACTCTTTAAAACTCAAATTGAATTGCGAAATAGCGATTAGATGTGCTACATCCACTTTGTTGAACCGCGGGGCTAGGAAAGTGTGTTTGAATATTCCACAAATAATTACCCAAAGTTTGATTGCTATTTGAGTCTGTAATAAAATTTGGAAAGAGCCACGTTATTATGATTCGTCATTATAAAAACACATTTATAATAATTTGATTGTTTGCTTTGTTATTTATTATAAATACTATATTATTATATTGTATTATTATTTTATTCTACTGCTGAATATTTACTATGCCACTAATTTCAAGAGCTAACTCCCCAAAACAGAGTTATCAGTACTCGACAAATGCAAAAGCTTAGCGAGCTATTAATAAAATGTCCTTATCACATTTCCACTGTTGCGTAAACATAATTTCAGTATCAAACCCTTTAGGACAAGGATTATAATGAAGTAATCACAAATTAAGTATTTAATTTTTGTTTTCTTGTGAAATGTGTATCAGAAATGTGTGTGAAATGTTTATTCCAAACAAAAATATGAAATTGTTTTATGCTTGTTTGTGTGGCAGCCCTGCGAGTAGCGCCCGCGCGTCTTACCCGCGACCCCGAGATCTCCACCTGTGTTTCCCGTCCACGTCTGACCTTGGCTACTTTAACTCAGTACATATGGTGCTAGGGTTGCCTAGGCTTATTTTTTCTTAATAAAATAAACTTATGATTACTCAATACGTAGAACGATAAGCCTTTTAAGGTGAATTCTGCTTATTTCTAGGTATGCCTGTCACTATATTGTTTCAATATTTTGTTACACCCAACTGTCCATTATATTAACATATCTCCTACTCCGTGCTCCAAACGCACGTAAAGAATTCTGACAATCTCTAACAATATAAAATCCTTTAGAATAAAATTTTCCAATAATCGGTTGCACCGCACCAATAAAACGGATAAAATTCAAATCAATGCCCTCTAGAGCGGCGCCAGCAGAAACTTTAATAAAGCGTTATTTGCCTCTAGAAAGAGTAATTCTATTTAAAATTTCTTTATTTTAGTTTAGAAATCGTCTAATCTTTTTACTTTGTGTGAAGTTTTTATTTGACTACATTATACAACGGGATGAATAGACTTTAACAGTTATTGTTTTATAAATATATTATGTAGTTTTATTTCATTTTTTTTAAATGAAAGCTTTTTAAGAAACTTCCTTGTTGGTCTAGGGGTTGGATGTGCCGCTATCCTTTGGATCACTGAGTCTTAAGTGCTTCTGGTTTAGGCAAAGGCCCAACCCCGGAATCGAACCACTAGACCAACATGTCAGTCATTACGGTTTGTATTAACATTAATTACTTCACCTTGTTTTATGAATTAATCGTCTTTGGTAAACATCTGTTGCTAGATTTTATTTCGTAATCAATAGAACTTTAAACACAATTAGGCTCACTTAAACCCCGAATAGAATATTTTATTAAACATCTTCGACTCATTCATAGATAAGATTTAAAAAAAAGTTTTTTTTTTACACGCTACTACTATTCAGCCCATAACTGACGTACTGTGCCACGCTGGCTAGATGGGTTGGCACAGCGTTTCGTATAAAATTTTCCTTCTCTTGTGGCAAGCTTATCGGCACCCTCAGGATAGAATGGGTTGGTGGCACCGTGTATTAGAAATCGGCTACCACACGATCATTTTTTCACATACATATTTATTAATATAAGCTAAGCCTTAGCTGTCCCATCCATTCTTCAGGCGAAGTGTTAAAACTACTGCTATTTTGAGTTACTTATATGTCTATCACTTTGATTATTTAATTTCTCTCCATGCCCATGGTGGCCCGACTTAGTAGTGGGGAATTTATAGGCTTCATTCTCTGTGGTGACGGTTTGAGAATACAAATAGTCACCACCACATTCCATCCTGAGAATGTCGTAAGAGCCGAAATAAGGAAGAATAATATGGCTGAAAACCTAGCCGCAAGAAAAGGAAACCTTGTTACGAAACCCTTTTTTTTTGTTCACCCGGGGTAAAATCCTTTAAGGACTTCCTCGCCGGCCACGGGGAGGGCCAGCAAGGGGAGTGTGGGACTCTCCCCCATAGGGGCCTACCCACTAAACCTCCCCGGGGTGCTCCAACTCGCGTCCTGTTGCGGCATTGTGGGATCTGATGCAGAACCACGCCGCCGCAGACGAGGAGGCCCTCCTCCTCTCCTCAGGCTCCTTACGAGCACTCGTCGCCCTGCTGTGAGCACCCGGCAGGACGTCGCTTCCCCTCAGATCCCGTGTGGGGCGAGGCATCCCCGTACCCCGCCCCGGGATCTCCTATGTTTCGCCGTGTGCGTGGACGGCGTCTCCTCGGGACCTGATCTCCATTGGGTGGGGGGCGATCCACTGTGCCCCCGTACGAAACCCTGTGCCAACTCGTCTGGCCAGTACACACAGTGGCACAGTAGGCTAATTACCCTATATTAAACTGGAGGAGGCCCCACTAGACAGTGGTTCGTTTATGGGCTGAACAGAAAGTAATTTGTGGGTTGAAAAGAACGAACGATTTTCATTGGTTCCTGAAAAACAAAAAGTCCTTAAGTTACACGAGCGAAAATCAGCCTACTTAGGCACGCCAGCCGGGTTTGCTGGTTTTATTTTTTTTCTAGGTATCCATGTTGGATGTATAGTGATGTATAGTGTGGATACACCATTTCATCCTGAGGGTGCTATGAGAGTGTGAGAAAATGTTAAGGCTGAAAAGAAGAGAAGGAAACCTTGGTACGAAACCCTATGCCAACCCGTCTGACCAGCGTGGCACAGTACGCTACTTATTCTCCATGTAGCTGGAGCCGGCCCCAATCAGTAGGTCATTTATGGATTGAGAAGTAGATTATGTATTCTAAATTCATCACCACACAGACATTTGGTTAATAATGACGACACGGTTGGCGCAGTGGTTGAGCGATCGACTGCTGCGCACCATGTCGCGGGTTCGATCCCCGCACGGATGAAATATTTGTACGACCTACAAGTATTTGTTCCGGGTCTGGGTGTTTTATATCTATAATATGTATGTATTTACAACAAAAATGTATATAAGTTGTTTATCATCCATCTCGTTACCATAACACAAGCATTAAGTTGCTTAGCTTGGCTTATATTTATTAATTTATTTTATTTAAAGCATAGTCCGTCAGTCCCCTAGTCTGTCACAACACGAGTAACATAGATTCATCATCAACACAATGTATGGTTTAGAGCTCGAGCTCTTATCGCTGAGATTAAATACATAATAATTTTACCGATGATTCTTTGAATTAATTCTTCGTTCGTTCGTTTCAGACCATGAATGACCCACTACTGAGTCGGGCCTCCTCCAAATTCTCGAAGGGAAATTAGCCTAGTGTGCCACGCTGGCAAGACGGGATGGCACAGGGTTTGTATAAAGCTTTCCTTCTCTTGCGTCTGTCTAAAATAGAATAAAGTATGGTCTAGTGGTTGGTCTGGGAGGGCTGCCTTAGGATCTCGGGTTCCTGGTTCAATACCGGGGTCTGGCAATTGTCTTTGTGTAATCGAGAGACACTAGCTCTGAGTCTGGGTACCATTTGTGTTCGTGAATTACATGTTTATAAACTGCCCCCGCCATACACGTTTATACCTAGTACCGGGGTTTTGTTTTTCTATTAAAATAGCTAATTTAAGGGAAGATTTATATTGGACCGGGCCGTGTCCGGGTCATGCCGTGTATGTGGCCCGGACGGGGCACGAATTTTAAACCTTACATACATTCTGTATGAAGAGATTTATATTAGACCGGGCCGAGTCCGGGTCGTGCCGTGTACGTGGCCCGGACGGGCTTCTACAAATTTACCTTCATAAAAAATGTATGAAACGTTTCACATTCGTACACGGCATGACCCGGACACGGCCCGGTCTAATATAAACCTTCCCTATTGCTTTTTCTTCGAATAAATTAATGCTCGCTTAGCGAAAATTAAAACAATGGAAGGCCCACCCTGTTCCGGTGTATCCAGTGAAATATTTAAATATACGTAGATTAATACAATAATTAATAATAATGAGGGTTGAAAGCATATAACGTAATGCTTATAAAATGGATAAAATATGTTATGAAATAAACGTCAGCAAAATTTCTTTACGGAAACGCGTTTTAACTTTAAGACATATATTCAAGTGATACTTAGTTGTATAATGCTGGCCAAAGAACTTGAGCAATGCGCATAAGGGCCTCCGCGCATTATGCGGCCAGGCCGCGCGGCCAAGTCGCTGCGGCCAACTAATTCTTCTACGATGTATATAGCTGCGCGCATTACGCGGCCAGGCCGCGCGGCCAAGTTTTGGTCGCGCGGCCAACGAAAAACATCGCGTCACATACGCGGCCTATTAGCCGCCGCGAGCAATCCGCGCATTATGCGGCCAGGCCGTGCGACTGGCCGCGCGGCCTGGCCGCCTAAATGCGCGTGGGCCCTAAGTCGTGTTTTGTGTCACACTGGCGGCCGCAAAGCCCACGTGATTGGTGGACGACATGCCTGAATTTTCCACCACCACCTCACTTTGTGCTCAAGTTCTTTGGCTATCATTATATATCATTGCTTTGTTGTCTAAATTTTATTTACTTTACTGGCGAGTCAGCAGTAGTTGTGGGTTTAAAATACATAGTGTTATACACTCCATTCCATCCTTAGGGGGTCGTAAGAGCCGACAAAATAAAATGAATAGGGCGAACCTAGCCGCAAGACAAGGAAACCTTGATACGAAACCCTGTGCCAACCAGTCTGGCCAGCGTTACACAATAGACTCGGCAGTGGGACATTTATGGGTTGAGTAGTAGTAGTTACTCGCTATTATAGAGACTATATTTGAAAGTACTTTCAAATGTACAGTACTTCCAAATTCTTTACATTTAATGGTACATAAAACCGTATTAATATTGAAAGCTGTTTTAGACTCTCCCACCAAATAAAGTCATTTTAGAAAAAAAATAAACTGGCTTCAAAATAGCCATTACTAAGCGAAATGCATTAGGCATATCTTTGTCTTAAGCAATGTCAGTGTCAAAATACTTATATGTTGGCACCGACTTCAAATAGTTGTTTATTTTTCACTTAATCGTGCCTTTTTTGAAATCTAATAACATGTTGAAACGTTTTCATCTTCGACTTTTAGTGAAAGTAAACGTACACAATTTTTGCCACCTTACAAATATTTTTGATAGCTTACTTCAAGTTTTTTGGCAAACAACTGGATTTTATATTGAATAAATTGAATTGAATATTTTTTCTAATCGTTTAACAAATGACGGAGATACGAGAATGTGGCAACGAACATAAAACGAATTGAAAATCCCTCCTGAGAGTTCGATTAAACATATACTTAAATCCATAACATTCTCGCCCTAAAATTAAATTATATTTTAACAAAACGTTCAGAAAATCCGTGCACTCACATAATTCGCAGGCCATTCTGATAAAATTGACAGGGCTTTACGCCGGATAAATTTTAAAGGTTCCTATCGAAACAGGGAAAATCAATCTCTATCCGGGGAATGGTATTGGGTGAAAAATAGAAGACGAGAAAGAATTCAATAGTGATTGCACGCTGCCGTTGGATACTAGTTTGTGCGTAGCTAACTGACAGGTTTGTTTTATAGCGTTCCAATTTTTATATACTAACGAGTGGAAATGCATTTTATTTGATTAAGGTTCGGTGACGCCAACCTTTTCTACAATAAAATGCGAAAATAGTAGTCTGCTCTGTTTACTTTTTAGCAAAACTAACTAACTATTTACATAAAAACACACATAACCTAACTTAAACATGTAAAGTAACACTGTTATAATTAAAAGAAAAGTACGAAATTAAAAAAATGCACACTCATATCTACATGTGCGTACTTATAGATATATACTTGAGATTTTCGTTTGTTTTACATTAATTTGATAGAATTACAATTATTAATTTGATTGAAATGAGATAAAAATAATGGCCGACACTATTTAGAGTACCTATACGGCGGTGTTTATAACGACAACTGATTTGCTTTTAATTGTTATTATTTGAAGTTGGTTAACCACTCTAACTGGAACTGCGTGAAAAAGGCATCCAAGGATGTAGAGATAGGGCCCCCGCGCATTTAGGCGGCCAGGCCGCGCGGCCAGGCCGCGCGGCCAGTCGCGCGGCCTGGTCGCATAATGCGCGGATTGGTCGCGCCAATAGGCGCCAATAGGCCGCGTATGTGACGCGATGTTTTTCGTTGGCCGCGCGGCCTGGCCGCATAATGCGCGCAGCTATATACATCGTAGAAGAATTAGTTGGCCGCAGCGACTTGGCCGCGCGGCCTGGCCGCATAATGCGCGGCTTGGCCGCGGCGGCCAATAGGCCGTAGGCCAATGTTTTTCGTTGGCCGCCTAATGCGCGCAGCTACATACATCGTAGAAGAATTAGTTGGCCGCAGCGACTTGGCCGCGCGGCCTGGCCGCCAGTGCTTCATCAGGGGAAGCAAGGTGCGGGGGTGGAAGAAAGTTTTAATTAAATAATAAATTAAAATAATTGTATGGTTAGGTAAAGGTATTGGCATTTGAATATACTAACATACCGCAACCTGTCCGTTAAATGTCAATATTTATACAATTCTTAGGAACATTTTTGTTTAAATTATTGATAACCGTTATATTAAATTGAAACGAGAACCTTCTAAATATTATCCATCACGAATTCTGTTTAAGATTTGCAATTTTGATGGTACTAGTATCAGGCCAAATGAAGTATGACAGGTCATCAAATCTTCACGACGAATACAGTGGAGCCTTGAATTTTATGGTAATTCAAATTTTAAAATTTAAACTGGATACTCGAAAAGCGTAAACATACGAGTTTAACTAAGTAACTAAACAGAAATGTACCAACACGTAAATAATATATGAGTAAAATTATTCATAGTGCTGGCTGTCGTTTAATATTTTTCTCATATTAGAAAATAATCACTAAAAAATATAGCAATAGCTTTAAGATATTTACATCTCTATTAGCTATTGCATAAAAGAGCGGTGTTCCACCTTGATCACCGTTATTATTATTATTCTATTAATGATAACGGGTAAAATGTTTAAAATATTGAATTGTCATCCTTAATAAGTATGCCAAATTTCGTGTTAATTCGACGTTTTTAACTGGGTCAAAATCATGTTCAAAGATTCCGTTACATACATACATACATACAAGCGAAGCCAATAAAAGCGTATTAAAAACACAAATGTCGGTTAAAGTTTAAAATATTTTGATGATACATTAAATCAAACTATTTTGGCATCCCTACCAATGTGACACAGTGGCCAGATTTCTCACCAATAAAACCTTTACGCCCTTTATTTTTAAAAGGTACCATTTTAGAAACATTTTAGTACAACATAAAACTACGTTTATTCGTTTAGACTTATTAAAAAAATACTAAGTGACACCACGCCATTCCTTCCTAGGGTGTCGTCAGAGCCGACAAAAGGAATTGACAATGCCGAAAACCTAGCCGTAATATACGGAAAACTTGATACGGAACCCAGAGCCAACCCGTCTGGCCAGCGTGGTAAACCAAAGAGCATGTATGAAGGGCATAATGAAAGTGGACGAAGCGAAACAAGTATGTAAGGATCGTAGCAAGTGGAAAGAAGTGGTCTCTGCCTACCCCTACGGGAAAGGCGTGATTATGTGTATGTATGTAAAGGTGGAGGTGGAGGCCCGTCTCAGCAGTAGGTTATTTATGGGCTGAGTAGTAGTACTATAAAATGACGTTAGCGTACTAATTTCTCTTCGTATGTTTCCACAAAACTTTCCTACGGCGAGCGACAAGTTTCTACACTGACTTGCCTTAGAGAGTTCCCGCCAATTTCACATAATTTATTGCGTCGACAGCACCCCAGTTTAATTTATAACTTAATAACATCAGGGCGTTATTGGGAGCGCTCTGTATGGCTTATTAATATGTCGAAAGAAAATACACATGGAAAGAAATACGTAAAAAGCAATTTCCTTTGAAGAATTCTTAAAAAGAAATACTGTGTTGAACGGATATTTCAGCTGTCGGAAACTCATGAGTATTTAAATATAATAAGAGGCAAGCCACCCAAAAAATTGATCATAGACTCCGGTTTATCACTATCATTATCATCATCACTATCATATTATCATCACTACATAGTATAAAACAAAGTCACTGTCGTCTGTCCGTCCCTATGTATGCTTAAATCTTTAAAACTACGCAACGGATTTTGACGTGGTGTCTTTTAACTAGAGTGATTCAAGAGGAAGGTTTATAAACAATACATCCACAATATTATAAATAAAAAAATAAGAGCAAAGTTACAATGTATCTATAATATATTATAAGGTATCTTTTCATCAGACTGCTGAGACGTCAGTAGTAGTTTATGCAATGGATTGCTATTTTTCACATGCTAATTATAATAACAGTTGCTGTATCCTAGTGTATTAAAGCGCTGGGTCATTCGACACGTTCTCGTCGCGGTCGAGGGTCCGAACCTCAGCATCGTCCGTTTTTGGTGGATTAAAATAAAATAATCAAACAAATTATTACGTATGAATTGAATATACACAACAGCGAAAAGCAGTTGACTATATCTTTCTCGCTCGGGTACACTCGTTGGTCCCGAGTTTACCCGATCGAGCATTTTACCTCAGAGCGTGACGGATCAGCCCAACTTAGTTACTACCTACGGAAAAATATGTGTGCGGTGCGGCAATAGAAGTATTCACTCCAAAAAAATATTGAAGACTATGTTTAAAACTCATACCTACCTCGCGCCCAGCGATTAAAATGTTTACTTGACAAGTTTAGTACATATTCCTGATTCCGGATTCGGATTCCGGACCTGAGAACTAACAAACTGAAGACCGAAGAGTATCAAACAATTCAGTTAAGCCTTCGGAAATTGCAATAGACATTCGAATGCACACTTGTGTCAGTGAACTTTTTCTCCAAGAACTGTCTAAAAATGTTTTAGAAAAAAATATGTGAATCTGACTCGTCTTCTAAGCCTCTTACGTCTATGCTCTGAAGATTGGCAAACAAAATACAGAGAGTATTTTGTTTGCAATAGAAAGTGGCAACCTTTGCGACCCCACTTGTAATATACCTAATATTAAGTGCCGCACTTAGTTTGAATTCGCGAAGCATAAAGATTTATAAACACACATTCACAACTAAGCAGAGTTTGCCGTCACTTTGCTCAAGTTCATATATTTTTCATAGCTTTGCGTCGCGAGGAATTTTGTGTTGAGCAAAATTTCTTAGTAACATTATGCGTCTTGAATGAAATTTATTCGTTACTCAAAATACGCGTTCAGTATTTGAATATTTTGTTTTGTTCGAATTAATCTCTCTGTGTAACTCAACAAGTATGCTTGCCTGTTTATCTTTATTTTACTTTGAAGTGTTTTTTCATCATGGCATTATTTACTTCTTACTTCTCAGCCCATAAATAACCCACTGCTGAGTCAGGCCTCCTCCAACTACATGGAGGGTAATTAGCCTACTGTGGCATAGGGTTTCGTATCAAGATTTCCTTCTCTTGCGGCTAGGTTTTCGGCCGTATCTTTTCCCTTTGTCGGTCTTACGACACCCTCAGTGTCAAAAAGGGGATGGTGGCACTATATAGGTATTCTAAATCCGTCACCACACGGATTGACATTATTTAGTGCTATCAATTATATTTATGATGTATTCTTAATCTTCTCATTCTTCAAACTTTATGTGTAAAACCGCTTAACTTTTTTTTTAATTGATCACGCTAATATTAGAATTCTGAAAGTGAGTGAACATATTATAAAACAAAGTCGCTGCCGTCTGTCCGTCCCTATGTATGCTTAAATCTTTAAAACTACGCAACGGATTTTGAAGCGGTTTTTTTTAATCGATAGAGTGATTCAAGAGGATGGTTTATATGTATAACCCACCCCCGCTTTGCACGGGCGAAGCCGGGGTGGTTTATAATAAACCTTTGAGCTTCTGCAGCCTCAAATGACCAATTAGGACTCAAGTACGCGGTAATAACACATGTACGAATTTGCAAGCAAAAATAGGTCAATGTACGGTAGAATCCATTATCCGAAATAATTACGTGAAACACAAGCGAGGTATGTCCTTGGGGAAATTACGTTGACTCGGACATAGCTTTTTTACTGGTCGTGGAATATTGATATCATTTTTGGGTTGACCGAAGTGGCAAAGTCCATTGGTAGGTTTTATTTATCGGCTAGAACGTGACCAATGTGTTTAATGTGTGAACTACTCCTGTGTTCAAAGTGTTCAGTTAACTTTATATAAACTAGCTGAGTCCCGCGATGTAACCCGCGGTTATTGTACCGCGAAACACGTCGCGGGGCAAAGCTAGTTTAAAAAAAGCCTAAGCATAAAATTAGTCCCATCCTAATCAGTCCAGTCGTTCCAGAGATTAGCCGGAACAAACAGACAGACAGACAGACAAATTTTTTTTAAAATATTTTGGTATACTTTCCGTACAGTGTATTCATACTTACGAAAAAAAGTGGTTATTTTATTATTACAAACAGACAGTCCAATTTTATTTATTTTTATTGACTAGATTATATCGGCGATTTCGTCTGCATTTCGTCTTCAAATTGGGTTAATATTTTTTTTGTAAATTCAGACGTCACTGCTTCAATTTAAAGGTAAAATAACTTTTAATAAAAAGCTATTCATGACGGAATAAATAGTTGTTTATTCAATTTCAGCATTATAACATCAGACCAAGAAAAGTCCTTGAGTGGCAACCGTTGCGGAAAGCCTCCCAGACGGTATACCGATGATCCGGTGAAGGTCGTGGTCATAATAAATATTAGTAGGATTAAAAATTGCACTATATCTTCAATTAACACTAACTACTATGAGAAATATCTTCTAATATATAAAATGTTTGTTATTGTAGTCCTCCGAAAAGGCTCAAGCGATTTTCGTGATATTTTGTTCGCCTATAGGTTAGGTCTGTGAATCGGACAACATCTATTTTTCATTCCCCTAAATGTTAGGGAAGGAACTTAATTTTTTTTGTTTTTTTATTTTTATGAAATAGCATACAGAATTACATACAAGCGAAACCCTTCTAAGATCAACCCCTATTTTTAATAGCGATATTTATATGGCAAAACTTTTGCCGGGTCAGCTAGTTTTCATATAGAATGATGTGATTTCCTTCTTAGTTTGACAGCGATCTGGCGCAAATTACTTTGTTATAATTTTAGTTATTTAATTTATTTATTTTAGTTATTTAATTCAGTGGTTTTTTTTTATGTTTCTTAGAAATAAATGTTTCTCAAGTTTAACATTTCCGCTAATTAGATCCGTTTAATGAGTTAAGTTTTCAAATACAAAGGTAATGCAGCAAAAACTTAAAAAACAATGTATTGATTTGAGTTTGAAAAGTGTGCTATATACATCTTTAAAAATAGTCACTAGCGCCTACTTATATACTCGTAAGTGTTACTAAGTATAGTGTGTCAAGTTAAGTTTATTATAGCCAAGATGTTGTCATGCAGTTATCAACTCTATCCCCTAATGTTAATGCCGCATATCGTATAAATGCTCCTAATCGTTTGTGCGTGCAATTTGTCGGTTAATGCTGCTGCCTCGCTGGAATTCGCAGTTGGCTAAGCACAGCCATTTTTCCAAATTCTTTGAGAGAAGCTATCCGTAGTTGAGAGCGAGCCGTTACAGTAATTATGGCAATATTAATAAGGTTAAGGTCAGTGAACAAAAAACGAAAAATGTTAATGCCAATGTAATGACGTCACCAACAAGGCAAAACACAACACTAAAACATTATATCATGATCCACTGCTGATTCGGGCTCCCTCCAAATACATGAAGTATAATTAGAATAAGAAAGTAATAGTATTCGTGGAAAATATTTTAAGTGTTAAATTAAATGTCTGTTGAATTATTCGTCAAAGAACCAATAATAAACGGTCTTTCAGAAACTCTTTAAATTGAAAACGCAGAAATAATAATCTTGTTACCTAAAACTGATTGGCATTTTGATGATCATTAAATTTGAAATAAAATGTTTGTTTGATGGACACTTTTCCGAAATTGCTTTAATAATTCTGTCAAGGTAGAATTGATTCTAATTCAAGATTGAAGATTTTATATTAAAAGTGACTTTTTTTTAACAAAATCCAATGAAGTTGGGCAAGAGGCATGTTAGATACGTAGTCAAATACTGCCTTTTCAACACAAACATGTTAATTGGATTCCCAAAAGAATTTAATCAATATTTCTCTTCAATGACTTCATGAGAACATATCTGTTGTTTCCAATTAGCGCCGGTTCATCGAACGATAATTAAACTTAATGGCGCGATATTTAATCTGTGCCAAATTGCTCGCTTTATCAAATACAAACAGAGCTTGGGAATTCGGGGGTGTGGTGTGACGGTCGACTTTGTTCTTGCACTTTTCGGTGTAAATGTTTGGGGAATTCTTAGAATTTTTTTAATTAAAGGTTTTTTTTAAAACAAAACTCCTGCACTAGGTATAATAACCTGTATCGCGGGGGCAGTTTACAAACATTTACGAATATGACACCCAGACTCAGAGCAAGTGTCTCTGGTTTACACAAAGACACTTGCCCGGCCCCGGAATCAAACCCGGCACTCCGTGATCCAAAGGCGGCGTATCCAACCCTAAGACCAAATAAAAAAGTATGTTGACAATAAAAAAGTCAGTTGACATTGTGATCCAACCAGGTGTCCGCGTGCTGGAATCATTATGCATATGGAAATTATCACTATCACTATCACTATCACTACTTAATATAAAACAAAGTCGCATTCTTCTGTCCGTCCCTATGTATGCATAAATCTTTAAAACTACGCAACGGATTTTGAAGCGGTTTTTTTTAATAGATAGAGTGATTCAAGGGGAAGGTTTATATGTATAACCCACCCCCGCTTTGCACGGGCGCAGCCGGGGCGGGCCACTAGTGTTTAATAAAGAAAACAAAAGAATACGTAATACGCTCTGAGCATAGTGAATATATTTAGAGTGTTTTTACAAAGAGTTTAATGTTTTTTTTATCTGTGACTTGAATGCCTTTGACCCTAGGCTTGTGTAATGGAAAGCAACGACAGGGTCTAAGATGGTGCAGGCAATTTAAGGAAATGCCCTGTCGGGCACCGGCCTCACATATACACGATGAAATTCAGTAAAAACTGCTTGGCGCGCCCAACTTAGATGTGAGGGTGGTAGCTAGCCGGGTGGACCATTAGATCTCACCATAGTGTCACCAATACAACATTTTTACCTAAAGATGTCGAGAACGCAATCAAATAACACATAGCAGACAGAATCTAGCCAAAAGAAACAAAAAACATTTTCAAAACCCATCAGCAAAACGCGGCATATCATGTTTACCTACATTATTAAATTTATGGAGACCTTTTCTTTTTTTAGCCGGTCATTGAAGACTAGCCGGAGTTTAAGGTGAATGTTCCAGGGGAGCCCGCGAAATTCAAATTTTCGTCAAAATCATCAATGTCAAAGTCATTCTTGCACCTTTATGAGCTTGGAGGGTTGTATTGATGATTTTGTTGATTATCTAATATATAAAATTCTCGTGTCACAGTTTTAGATGCCAAACTCCTCCGAAACGGCTTGACCGATTTCGATGAAATTTTTTTTTGTAAATACATAGATATTATAGAAAGAAAACACCCCGACCCGGAACAAATACTTGTAGGTCGTACAAATATTTCTTCCGTGCGGGGATCGAACCCGCGACATGCTGCGCAGCAGTCGGTCGCTCAACCACTGCGCCAATTGTGTCGTCTGGCAGATAGTGCGTGGTAACACTTAGTGTTTTATAAATGTATTTATAATTAGATATCTATGTAATAGTAATTAGCTTATTCCATATGGCTTCCGTCATACACTGTTATCCTTCCAAAATTACAAACCACGTCCCTATCTCCAATCCCCAGCATGATCCGACTAACGATTAAACTCGACTCTAATGACTTATAGAATATGCGGGCAGATATACGATAGCGGTTGAGTGTATGATGATGTGGTTTACAATAACACACTATAGTATAATTGCTGGGCTTAAGGGATAATGAAGGAATTTCGATTAACAGCATTTGGCATAACAGCATTTGGCAACATTTGGCAGATTAATGACGTCATGATTTATGGATTAATTTGAAGATCACCATGAATAAACTTATTTAATAATTCTGGAGACAATAAGATGAGCTATAGTGGACAATGCCATCATGATCATCAGCCCACGTTAGTCCACTGCTGGACATAGGCCTCCCCTAAAGAGCGCCATAGCGCCTTGTCTTCAGCTTGAGCCATTTTTTTTACCCGTGTGAGGACGGCTCTAAATATAAAACTTCCCCACCACACGCTGGGAAATGACGCGTGTTGTAAAAGTCAACAAAACCCTTGGTGGTAGGATCGAACGGTCCGCCCGGCTGGCTACCACCCTCACATTTAAGTCCGACGCCAAGCAGTTTTACTGTGTTCCGTCGTGTGTATGTGAGAGCCGGTGCCCGACAGGGCAATTCCTTGAATTGTCTGCTCCATCTTAGACCCTGGCGGAGCTTTCCATCGCCTAGGGTCAAAGGCTATGACACTGCCAAAGTTTATTTATTTTCGTATTCATTTAGGACAGATACCAATTACTTATTACCTACCCGGCTAGATTGTAACCATAGTGCAATCTTAATAAGAAGAAAAAAAAATTAATAAAAAAGATTAATGGTGAGGGATTTTGAAAACACTATATCACCACTTCATTCTATCATATTATTACTTATACTATTCTATCATATATTATTATTTTGTAAGCTTATACGACAACCTATGTCGTATAAGCTTACAAAATTAAATGATAAAGGCGAAAACCTAGCTGCAAGAGAATGAATTTATACGAAACCCTGTGCCAACCAGTCTGGCCAGCGTGGCACAGTAGGCTAATTACCTAAGTGGATAATTTTAATTAAAGCTATGTATGTTATATAACAACATATTGGCTGCAAGTTTCAGTAATTTAGAGTATATGGCACCGTAGGGAGCCACATATTACGTCTCGTCGCGTGACCACAATGTAAGGAGTTGATCTATTTTTATCATTTTTTTACTAAATTATTGTTGTTTTTAGTGACAGTTTTTTGTGCTTTTATTATCGTCATAAAATTAATTAATAATAGATAAAATAATAATATTTTAATGTTATTGTTTTTGCATCATTTGTAAATATTTTTGTAACTTCTTAAATGTGTCTCATTATTGATTCAGTGTTAACAGCCAAATACCATAAAGTATGTATGGAGACGGATCTAGAATGCATAGTGTCTCCATCCCATTCCATTCTGAGAATGTCACAAGAGCCGTCAAAGGGGAATAAGAAGGCCGACAACTTTGCCGCAAGAGAAGGAAAACTTAAACAAAACCAACTGGTCTAGCCAGCGTGGCACAGTCGGCTAATTACACGCCCCCCCCCCCTCTCCTGCGATGGGCGAAGGCCTGACTCAGCAGTTGGTCTTTTGTGGGCTGATCATAATTAACATAATACCCTAAGTTCTCATTACATACATACTTTGAACTCATAAATGCAATGACACGATGTCCGACTCCACTGTCTACCCGACAAATATACGAAGAAGCAAACACGCAAAACAGATTTACACTATAAATCAGTAGCTCGTTTCAGAAAATATTTGGTGAGAACCGAAATAATTTAGTTTCTCTCAAAATATAGGAGCGGTGTTTACTTGTAACAATGCCTCGGGCTCAACTGAAATAAATTATTTGCATTCAAAGGAAACTTCTATCCGTAGAAGTAAACAAAATTGTGTCTTGTAGCCTTCTGGATAAGGTGGATATTAATTTTGGTTGCTAGTTCTCATAAGTAAGGAGATTGATATAGTTTAGAGAATAAAACTAATTAATAAAAATATAACTACTGAGCACATACATGACCCACTGCCGAGTCAGCCCTCTTCCAATAATATGGAGGGTAATTAGCCTACAGTGCGACGCCGGCCAGACGGGTAGACACAGAATTTCACATCCAGTTTTCCTTCTCTTGTGGCTATGTTTTCGGCCTTGTCATTTCCTTTAGTCGGCTCTCACGACACCCTCAGGATGAGATGGGATGGTGACATTATGTATTTTAAATATATTTGCTAGATCTAGATGTATTGCTAGCTAACAATGCTCTGATTCATCAAATTCCCACCAAAAACGCCATCTTGACAATATTTTGAGATCGAAATCGCTATTCGTGGTTTAAATATTTGCCTATGGGCTTGCATGATACATTATTCATAGCGCGCTTCGGGTGTAGCTTATCCAATCACAGCCTTTACGTGGTCGGAAGCTATTTGATTTACTGCTTAATTTTTTACATTATCTCCCTTTATTGAAGGTAGTAACTTCCCCAACTTACTGCGGACGCAAGTGATGATGAATGTGTTATTACTACTTCTATTACTCAGGGCCTACATATTTTTTTTAAACGCAGTTTACAAACATGTAATTCACGAACACAAATGACACCCAGACTCAGAGCAAGTGCCTCTGGTTTACACAAAAACACTTGCCCCACCCCGGAATCGAACCCGGGACCCGTTGATCCAAAGACGGCACATCTAACCACTAGACCAACGAGGCAGTCAATACATGACCCACTACTGAGTCAGGCCGAGATTTACACGGAGGGTAATTAGCCTACTGTGCCACAATGGCCGGGTTGGCATAACCATTGGGTGGTATTGAACGTCAAGTTGCTCAATCAGTAGAAACATGGTGTTGGCAGCGTTGGAAGGAATTGCCTTGTTGGTCTAGGGGGTACTGCTTTTGGATCAAGGGTTCCCAGCTTGATTCCGGGTCGGGCAAGTTTCTTTGTGGAAACCATATGCAAGTACCTCCGCTATGAGTCTGGGTATAACCCCTTTTTTTTTTTTTGTTCGCCTGGGGTCAAATCCTGTATGGACTATCCCCGTCAGCAACGGGGATGGCCGATGGGGGGCGTGTGGGACTCTCCCCCAGAGTGGGGGCCTACCCACTAAACATCCCCGGAGTGCTCCCTACTCGCGTCCTTGTTGCGGCATTGTGGGATCTGTACTCAGAACCACGCTGCCTGTAAACGAACCCCTAGACCAACGGCAGTTATAGGCTGAGTAGTAGTACACCGCATAGATGTCATTCTGTCAGCTCATACACCAGCCCTCCCATCCCTGGTGTGGATGGACACCGACAGGATGGTATGGTTTGATAACATTGTGTATACACTTAAGTCTGACGGCTACTGCTGATATAGTTGTCTGCTAAGAAACGCCAATCGCCAGTCTACGGATTTTCGTCTCCATCTATAACGACACTCCAGGGCGTTTCGAGCTACGTCTGGTTTAGACGCGATAAGTGGTTTAGAGCCAAGACAGGTTACATTAAGCTGTGAACGTAGCGCGTCCTTCTTCTTAATTTAAAATAATGTTAAAGTATTTCAGAATTTCTACACATTGTATTAGTAAAAATAATCCAAAAAGTTCCGCCAGGAATCATAATTATTCCTATCAAGTGCCTCACTTAAAACATGATGCCACTTTGTTCCCTGCTCTACTTACAATTGATCTCTTTGCATTTTTATACGACAATCACACCTGGTAACTCTTATTTTGTTACCAAACAATACACTAGTTATCGGCTCCGGGCCCATAACCATTGTAAGATATGGGCTGGTAGCGCAGTGGAAGTTATTTGTAGTAATATAATTAAAAGCAGCATATAAATAATAAATAAATAAATATCCTTGGACATTTCACACAACACCATCTTGTCCCATGCTAAGCAACTTACGCTTGTGTTACAGTAACAAGATGGATGATAAACTACATTATACTTTTTTTTTGTAAATACATACATATTATAGACTAGCTGACCCGGCGAACTTTGTTCCGCATTATATATATTTAAAACAAAAAGAAAGTTGGACATAGGATACCTGAGATTTTTATCCCGTCCGTATAAAACCTACTTTAACAAAACGCAACTAACAGCGAAACGTTATGTTGTCTATAGTTTAATATGGTCAAAAATTTGACCATTAGAAATTTTGAATTCGACTTGTTTATATTGTTGTAATTCATGTAATATCTTTATAACTTGTAGCCTATGTGTTATTCTGATGCTATAGCTATAGTATTGTAAAGTTTCATTAAAATCCATTCAGTAGTTTTTACGTGAAAGAGTAACAAACATCCATCCATCCATCCATCCATCAATCCATCCATCCATCCATCCATCCATCCATCCATACTTACAAACTTTCACGTTTATAATATTAGTAAGATAGACAACACCCAGACCCGGAACAAATACTTGTAGGTCGTACAAATATTTCTTCCGTGCGGGGATCGAACCCGCGACATGCTGCACAGCAGTCAATCGCTCAACCACTGCGCCAACCGTGTCGTCAAAGCAAATAAAAAGAAAAAAAATAGAAAACACGTATATTGGGTAGCGAAGGACTTGACAGGGAATGAGGACAGAATGACATGTAGGTACTAAATTTAAATATTTAGTTAACAAATTTATTACGAGTATAAAACAGTATCTACTCAACAGGTCTAACATCTTTAACTAACAAGCCTCAGCAACGATTTCCTTTCTTTCGTTTACTTACATTTTTGATATCTAAATTAATAAAATAAGTAGGTATAACAATATGAACCAAAGATGTTTTCACACACCATACATATTTTAAACATTAATCCTACAGATTCCTGAGGAATGACATTTAGATGTTGTTGGCAGAAGGACCATGTGCTAAATTTAGATAGATCGCGGACAACTCTCTATTGATATAATTCACTAATGTGATACCGGAAGGACTGACGCACACCACAAAATGATCAGCGTACATAAATAAATCTACATACTACGCGCACACCAAGGTCACTATATCTCGGAACGGTTGGGAATAGTGTGAGCCAGAGTGCCGCCCGCTTCACATACGCGTTGTGATATTGTTTATGCAACGTTAGAGCACTAAACATGGAATTATTATAACTATTATGGAAAAAAATCCACATTTTTCTCAACAATCAATCAAACATCTAAATACGTTGGTACAGACACAGGAACAGAATATTGTAAATCCAATAGTTATATTTTATCCAACAGTGAGCCATTATTATATATAATGGCTTACTGTCTTCTAAAATGATAGATAGATAATAAGATAAGTAGTAGATGGTATTTAATAAATATTTTATTAAATAAATCTTCTAATCCCGAAACAGATCTTATATCGAATGCATAGATTAAATATTATCTTAGTTCAATTACTTCCTACAAAAACCCTTTTCGAATGATTATAAAATGTAATTGAATATTCATATCCTGACATAGAGATATTGAGTTTCATGAAGATTTATGTTGGAAACATGATCCAAACTATGCTAAGCGCAGAGCACATATTAGTTTATTAAACTAGTGATGTAGCTATTCCAGCACTTCGGAGTATTGCAACGCAGTTTGGATTTGAATAGTCGATATTCCGAATCCCACTAAGTTTAACGTTTGAACATCTAGCATGAATGCAATTAGATTTCTCTGTCTCTCTCCAATAGGTAGTCTCTCTTTGTTTATGGGCTTGTTCTGGGAGGAACAGCAAGTTAATTCACAAGCATCCTCTATTGTTTTGTAATTATTGCTGAACCATTGTACTTGTTCCGAATAAATACAATAAAACTTTTAGAATTAAAATTAGAAAAAGTTTTATGATAATAATTCGTATTTCTTTAAATCGAAAATCTTTGATGGTTGTATAATTGTAAGTTCTTATTCAGTTTTTAAAACTGATATAACTGGAACCACATATTACTTCCAACAAAAAAATTTTGACTTAAAAATGCATAATTTAAAAATGCAAATATTTCAGCCATAAAAATGAAGACAGTTGCAAAACATCCATCAAATTAATTTGCTAATGAAATCCGAAATTATCTGTAACCTTTCATAATTATCCACAAAATTTCATTAGTGTACAAAGTATATGGTTTCTGGGAAGGCTGAGCGAGCAGATATAATAGGAATGTAAAAAATGCCAATCACGGCGAACATTAAAAAAGTAATTTGTATAGTCATTTTCTGCGTAATATTTTGTAGCTATTGGTTTCACAATAATAATTTATACCGGACTTTAGTCGATTTTTAAATGGGGAATTAGGATTTTCTTACTCTTCACAAAGTAACAATTCTAGTGCATTGACGCCATATAATACCTGTACCAAGTCAATAATTGATTATTTCTAAATTTCTATGTAAACACAAAATATTAGCTTAAGATAATTCTATGTTAAATGTCAATGGAAAACGTGGAGTCCGTTTGGTGACCGATTTAGAATGCCATTGCTCGTCTTGCAGTATGGAATGGGCTGGTGCCTCTATGTATTTTCATTATACAATAGGTTATTAACCCTTTACTAGTTTAGTCTACTATACGTGAATACTTTTAAAACTAGCTGTATTTAGCACTTCATTTTGACTCTAGATACATGTATGCCAGCCGGCCATTCACCGTCTGCTATAATTAACCGAAATCGATCAACTGCAACGGTCAGACTACAGCAGACGTGTTACTAAATCACCGTGTTTGTTGAATCATTAACTACGTAGTCTTGTCACTGCGAAATACAAACGTAAGTCGTGGTAAAGTTACTTATCGATAATCATCAGCATCATCATCAATTCAGCCAAAAGACATCCACTTCTGGACATAGGCCTCCCCCAAGAATCACCACAAAGGCCGGTCCCAGGCCGCCCGCATCAATTTTTCCGGCGACCTTAACTAGGTCATCCACCGTGTGATATAGATAATGAATGATAGTAAAATCCGTGTGATGACGTATTTCGAATACGTTGTGTCACCACCTCATTCCATCTTGAGGATGTCGTTAGAGCCGACAAAAGGAAAAAATAAGGCCTACAGGATAACCAACGATAAGAAAAACCTGGAACGAAACCCTGTGCTAATTTGTCTGGCTAATCCTTCCTGTGATGGGAGGAGTCTTGACTCAATGGTGGGTCATGTATGAGCTGAGTAGATATGATGTATATTTTTAACATTACAATATGGGAATAAAAAATAACCTGTTTCGACAGGCGTCGAATTGAAAGGAGATAATCACCACTCACTATCACTACTTCACTATCACTACTTAGTATAAAACAAAGTCGCTGTCGTCTGTCTGTCCCTATGTATGCTTATATCTTTAAAACTACGGAACGGATTTTGAAGTGGTTTTTTAATAGATATAATGATTCAAGAGGAAGGTTTATACTGTATGATACACGCATAATTGCAGCCGTGTGCCGGGTCGCTAGACATAACAATAAAAAAGCAAATTAAAATGGATACGTCATCAGTCCAGTGAACCAATTATCATAATTGAGTTTATAAAACACACTGTATCAACAAAACAAATTTTATTAATGCCTAAATCATACCATCCTCAGAAAAATTCACTCAGTGCTGTATACCTTTACCACATTCTTACTTACAACTCTCCAAAGCTTGCATATTCTGCAAAATTTACATAATCCCTTGTTGGACTTACCCATAAATATTTGAAAGCCAAATGGGATTCCGTTCCTTAACTTCTGAAGAGGCTTCGTGGCGGATCGTCTATAGCACTCGTCTTCTTTGTCCAACGGCTACTTCAACTTGACGACTAGTCCAGAAGTTAAAAATAAGACAAGGAACGTTTGGAGGCGGTATTTTAATCCAGGTTTAATTTCAAAATATCAACATAATTATATTGTGATATATTATCATAATTTTGTTTATGTGGTGACAGATTTAGAATACACAATGTCACCAACTCATACCATCTTGAGGGTGTCGTAAGAGGTGACTAAAAGAACGCAACAGGCAGATCACCTAGCCGAAAGAGAAGGAAAACTTGATACAAACCCTGTGCCAACCCGTCATGCCAGCGTGGCGCAGTAGGATGATTTCCCTTCGCAGGGGGTCATTTATGGGGTGAAACGACGACGACCATGGATTTAGAATACATAGAGTCACCACCCCATCCCATCCTCATGGTGTCGACAAAAGGAAATAACAAGGCTGATAACCTAGCCAAAACTTTATTCTTTATTACACACAGATACATAATATAAAAAAAAACATGATCATTTGGAAACAAAATGTACACAGGCGAGCTTAACTCTATAAGAGTTTTCTTCCAGCAAACCTTTGGCAGAGTGAGACCTGTAGAAGATGGGTATGGGCAGTGCACAACAAATAAAAAAGAAAAATAAATAAAATAAAAGTAATTTACCATTATTATGGTCTCTAACTATATACTGGCACAGGGTTTCCATACGAAACCCTGTGCCAGCATGGCACAGTAGGCTTATTACCCTCTCTCACTCAGCAGTGGGTCATTTATGGTCTGAGTAGTATTAGTAGTAGTAACTTACCACGTGGTTCAAATAGGTTTTTTTTCCTACTCAGTGGCACAAAAAACCCGCCTTATGGTAAATAGTTAGCGTTAATAGTAAACATGTGCAATTCCGCAATGATGATTCGCGTGTGGGATCATGGATACCTGGTTGCTAAGTGCCAGGTGGTTTATGTGGATCTTCGGTTGCCCAAGACAACTTTCGCTCCCCAATAGGGAAACATACTCAGCGGCGTGTAGACGACCCTGTAAAAAAAACATACGGAGTAGTCTTCTGGAGCTGCCGATAGAAGTGAAAACGTAGTAACTTGTGAATTGTATCGTTGAGCTCTTAGATTATAATTTTCGAATTATTTTTAGTTTATAGAAATAAACTAAAAAAGAAAACTCTTCTACTTTATACAAGAAGAGTTTTCTTCTATAAACTTCTTCTTTAAAGAAGAAGTTTAAATTGGTCATTTTAACTTCTTCTATAAATCTTATAGCTCGACAATATAATTCACAAGTTACTTGGTTTTCACTTCTATCCGCAGGGGCTAATATCATCGTATTCATAATTTACATATACACACAGTATACATATAGCTCATGGAAAGCGTTCAGTGACAATGACGCGAGTGTCTCACTTTTGATTTACTCAAAAAGCACCTAAAGAAGATTCCACTTAAAAAAAAGTCCAGTTTCATTCTGGCAGCAGAAAGAAGATTCCTTCACCATGCCTCTAGTAATAGAGCCTGACAACCTTGTGCGGTATTTTGTAAGGTTATTTCTTATTAGCGGCCCGTCCCGGCATCGCACGGGTGCGTTGCACCCGCGATTATTGTCGTACCGGGGGTGGGCCGCGGGGCGAAGCTTGTCTAAAAAAGTAAGTTACTCCTTTTATTATCAGCTACCTATTAGGGAAAGTCCCGTCAAAATCGGTCCAGCTGTTCCAGAGATTACCCGGAACAAACAGAAAGACAGAGAAAATAAAAAATAAAATATTTTGATCTATTTACTGTGTATACATACTAGGGTGAATCAAAAAGTTCTTAGAAGTGCATATATATGAAACCTTTTTGGATCAAGTTCGATATTCAAATTAAAGAGTGTCTATCACACTATATTTATGCAGACTGTCACTTGTTTTTGTCAGTTCGTTCGCATGTAATAAATTTTTTTGTGCAACGAGTTGCTAAAAAGTCAAAATTATGGATAAAAGTGAGTTACGTGCGGTGATAAAATATCTCAGTTTGAAAAAAATGTCTACGAAGGAAATTTTTTTGGACATTCAGCAGACATTAGGGGGTGATGCTGTACCCTATTCTACGGTTGCGTACTGGGTGGCTGAATTTAAAAGAGGTAGATCAAGCTGTAAAGATGACCCGCGTTCTGGGCGGCCTTCAACCTCCGTTACAGAAGAAAATGTCAAAAAGGTTGAGAATCTGGTTTTGGAAGACAGAAGAATGACTATAAAACATATAGCTGAGATCCTAAAGATATCTTTTGGTAGCGTTCAATCCATTTTAATTGATTCACTGGGGTTCAAAAAAGTGTCTGCAAGATGGGTGCCACGAATGTTAACCGACGAAAACAAAAAGCGACGTTTGGAAATTTCCAAGCGTAATCTCGAAATGTTCCAGCGTGATTCGGATAATTTTTGCCGTCGTCTTGTCACCATGGATGAAACGTGGGTCCACCATTTTGATCCTGAAACTAAAAGACAAAGCATGTCTTGGAAACGACCATCCTCTCCATCCATTAAGAAATTTCGAGTTGCTCCTTCCGCTGGCAAAGTTATGGCCTCTGTGTTCTGGGATAGTGAAGGAATCCTTTTTATTGATTACATGCCAAAAGGCCAGACGATAACTGGACCCTATTATGCAAATTTAATCCCGAAAGTGCGTGAAGCGATTAAAGAAAAACGTCGTGGAAAACTGTCGTTGGGCGTGTTGTTCCTTCAAGATAACGCTCCTGCCCATCGATCGGAAGTTGCGCTCAACGCAATCCGCTGTGCTGGCTTCAATCTCCTTGACCACCCACCATATTCTCCGGACTTAGCCCCAAGTGATTTTCACTTATTTCCAAAATTAAAAGAGGAAATTCGTGGAACAAAATTTCACGATAATGACGCGGTTATAGCTGCCGTAGAGGACTTTTTCGAGAGTCAAGAAAATAATTTATTTTCACAAGGAATAAGGAACTTAGAAACGCGTTATTCTAAATGCATTGCATTGGAGGGAGATTATGTAGAAAAATAAAATATTATTATTTAAATCTTTGCATTTTTTAATATTGATTCCAAGAATTTTTTGATTCACCCTCGTACGTAAGCATTTAGTAAAAAGCGGTTATTTTATTATTAAACACAGCCACTCCAATTTTATTTATTTGTTTAGATGTATAGATGACACCCTCAAGATTAAATGGGTTAGTGACACAATTAATGAAAAGATATCAGCCAACATTTCCACGGCGATCCGACAGCCTTTGTACCAAGTTTTCTTTCTCAAACGACTAGATACTTTTGTATATTTAAGTTTATTATCTAATGGCCTTTTACCATTTCTAATCACCTTTAAGAACGAAAGGGTAAGTGCGTAAAAGCGAAGACATTAATTTATTGGTCCAAAAATAGGCTTCCATTCTCTCAATTTATCCTCTTTCACGTACCATTATCCCGTCGGGAATTACACGCAGTAATATTAGAGCTGACGACCTACGTGCCTCTTAGTAATTTGATGCTAATGAGAGTAACGGCCGACAAAAGTTAAAATTCGGAATACAGACGCTGGTACCTGAGGAAATAACGTTAATAAAACGTTTGTACGCATCGTGAAGACTGTAACAAATTCCATTTACATTGAACGTTAAGTGCAATGCAAATTTGACGTGATTAAGCTGTGACTGAGTTACACTTACCTGGTATTTTCACGCAATGAAAATGTCATCATCATAAGACTCGGTCAGACTGGCTGTAATCTGTCAGCCTTTTTTGATTTTGTTTAATATTTGAGCTCTTCCGTGTTTCGGAGTGCACGTATTGCTAGAAGTCCCTGCTGCCATTCCACCATACATGGTAGTCGTAACACGTAGTCAGTAGCGTAAAAACTACAGCTGGTCTAACCACATGATTACCGGTGGTACCACTAAATGGTTCATGGAGGACAGATGGCAATCACTTCGCGAAAATACTCCCTACATCTTTAAGAATCATCTATCAGTCCACGGGCGCGGGAAGACGGTGCGTCTGGGTTGCCCACCTTTTCTCCGGTCTCGAAGCAAACCACCAGTGGGAAACTCGTAAACTTTATCAAGATGCCAACCCATCTGGACAGCATGGCAGTAGGCTTAAGGTTATTACCCTTAATGTATGGTGTAGGCCCGACTCAACAGTGGATCATCTGTGAGCTGATTAGTAGAGTACACTCTAACGAACCTGTGACGTGTGTGGGTATACCGTTTGTGGTTTTAGTGGCTAGCCGAGAGTCCTATATAACCGTCGTCCCTATCCTCGAGGGACGGTGGTAAGCATGAAGCATTTCCCCAGCGAGAACAAAAAGGCTAATTACCGTTCATCTTGTTGGAGGAGATCCCGTTCAGCATTTATAGTCTGAGAAGTAGGGAGTAAGAAGTAGTAACAGCAACGGGTAATTTATTGGCTGATGATGATAGGCCCGCAAAATTGATGTTTGCGACGTTCTGTTTACATTACTTATGTCAACAGCGATCCATTATGTACCCACCTCATTACTGAACAGGTCGGGCGTCAAGCCACGATAACTCTCGATTTATTGATTCCGAAATATATTTTCAAACACCACGGTGGACAATTATTTTGCGGGAATAACAAGGAGATTTTTAAGCGAAGAATAAGACGTAACTGTTTACAAGTACAAGTTACATACCATTAAAACGAAATCATTTTAGAAGTGTTATTTGTAAATTTATATGTACATCATCTGAGGCATTAAAGCTACCGTTTTAAGTAGTATCTTCATGGATACCCAGCCATTGGGATTATATGGGTCTCAACATGAGGGCGATATGTCCGCCGAAACTTATTGTGGGAATACTGGTAATCACTTAGTACACTGTTAGTTTTCACGTCACTGACATTTAGAATTAATAACCCAAGATGTTATACACATATATTGTATATAATAGTCATATATTGAACACAGTATGTGTGGGCAATGACGCAATGGAGACCCAATTATTCGCGGATTTGTATTTGATTGGCCATGTCAAGGCCTATTCGTCATTCATTGCGTAAACGTGTAACGTGTTTCTCTCATCTGACTTGCTCTCACTATGCTGTTTAGAGCTTTTTGTAAAGACGACCAATAATTAAAAAAAAACAACTACAGAGTTTCTTGCCGGCAGTTTTCTGTATATGGTACCAGTGGTAGTTTCAGCATGAATGTGGGTGGACGCAAGGGTTGTGGGAGATGGATGGATTGTAAGAATGAGGAATTATGTATGAAAGGAGTGAATGTAGATATAACGACTGATAGGTGTGTATGGAGACTACCACCTAGCGTGGGACAAGGTTTGTAAGATGATAATGGTAATTTTAAATATGACGATTTATCAGAGTTTTGTGATAAAACCTACGGAAATAAAGTTCCTTTTGAGTTAGAATTAGATCCTCGTTTAGTAGAGTTCCAAGCTATGACGCGGGCTTTACGCTTTACGCGCTTTAGACGCTTTACCCAAGAAACATATTTTATTACAGCCTATCTCAAACTTTAAAGGCTGCAATTGAATAAACGTTATTATCATTGTTTATTAAGCCATTTCAGAGTAACGCATCAATAAATATAGATTTGAAATACACACCGTTGGGTACTAAATTATTTGCCGTAAAACTTTTACGAGATCATCTAACTTATGCCAATAAGTTAAGATCAATGGCCAATAAAATAGGATTGGTTTGAGGATTGCTAACATAAATAACATTTTGTTGCACATACAAGATAAATGGTTTAATTAATTCTTGTGTTCAAACAAAACAATAAAAGTTTTCGATGCATGTACTTTGTTTTTAATGTTTTGCTATTACTTATTCTCCCACAAATTACCTACTGCTGAGTCGGGCCTCCTCCAGTTACATAGAGGGTAACTGTGCCACGCTGGCCAGACCGGTTGGTGCACGGTTTCGTATCAAGTTTTCCTTCTCTTGCGGCTAGGGTTTCGGCCATATCCTTTTTTCAGCTCTTACGACACCCTCATGATCGAATGGGGTGGTGACACTATGTATTCTAAATCCGTCACCACATGGACAACTAACCATCTAGTAACCACTAATATCACATTGTGCTGTAGTGAAGCAGAAAGGATATATATGTACTGTAATATTCGTAAAAATATCAAATAGATCAGATAGCAGTATAATTTCTACACATTCTGAACGTTTGAACTATTGTGAGATATACTACTGTTACTCATAGGTACACCAAACGATTGCGAACAGATCGCGTTGGTATTTTAAACTTTGTATGATCCATTGAACAGTCTGCTATTTTATGTAGAGTGCTCAGATCGCTCAACCATTTTCTACTTTCCAAAGAAACAAGAGAGATTCTCTGAAGTCTGTCTAAAAATTTAGACATTTCTAATCAACTATATTTTGTCTAAGATACGTAAATAATTGCAATATTTTCACCAATATATTTAATAACCCATGCAATATATTATTAAATTTGTTTAATTACTAATAACATACATTTGTGAGTAGTAGTAATAGTAGTATGTATTGTAACAGCATATAAAAATTGTATTCCTATTTAGATACCCAATCTCGAAAAACTTGTTAATAAAATTCACTTACTACGTAAATAAGTGGTATCTTACTTGCTACGCGGATTCTCGTAGCAATAAACCTACAGCTGCTACGGCGTAGTTCTTTAATGACTTCTCGGTATTCCTTTGTATCGAATGCTACACCGTTCTAGTAAACCTTAAAACTATTAATTTCATTCTACACTTGTGCTATTTGATTGTATGTATAATATGTTAATCTGTTTTTATTGCATGCATTCCGATACACCTCCAACCTATATCTATACCTACGATTTGTTTAGGAGCAACGATGCTACATACAGATGCCCATATTCGATAAACTTATTACATCTCTCATTTCGTAGCCTAAAATACCACCAATGTTATATAATACAACATACTTATACAAATACGTCTTATTGGATTTAGTTTAAGACATCGCACAATTTACCGTTGATCGCTTCGGAACACAGCAGTTACTTGTAACGCTGATGGATTTACACACACCCAATTAACTGTGACACAAAATGCTTTTCAGCGTAATAATTTCTTGTTGACGGTTTTTTTTTTGCTTGAGTTTTTTTGGTTATTAGGTTATGGATTTTTTTTCATTGACTGTTAAACAAACAAAATTTTCAAACCATCTTACGTTCTTAAAATCACACAAGTTGATAATAGTTTTATTTATGTCTAGCATGTTTCTTTCGTCTAAATAATGTGTTCTTTACTTGCACAAAAAGTATTTTTATTATTCTGTCTGTTTTTTTTTTGTACTATATTACTAGTAGCTTATTTCTATCCATTTTCCACTTTAATACACCTGCTACGTGTTAAATAAACAAAGTCTAGGCTATAATCTGCTGCGTTTAATCAAAAAAGTTTATTTTATTAGTTTGTTCAGATTGTATCGTATTAGGAGTTTACTAGTTTGTTTTTCAGAAAAGTTCACAAGTATCAACAAGATTAATATCACTTTAATTTGCGCAATTAGGTATTAAATATGTTTGTTTCAACAACGATCCCTTTTCCGAACTCAAGCTAGAAAATTAGCCAATTGTGCCAAGTTGCAAGATGGGTTCCACAGAGTCTGTATCAAGTATTCCTTGTAGTTGTGATACTACCGTATTTTGACGGATTTCGAATACACAGTGTCAACAACCCACTCTATCCTGTGGGTTTATTAATTGCCGACAAAATATAATAACAAGGGTACATTGTTTTGTTATTAAATAAATAAATAAATAAATATCCTTGGACATTTCACACAACGCCATCTCGTCCCAAGTTAAGCAACTTAATGCTTGTGTTATGGTAACGAGATGGATTATAAACTACTTATATACATTTTTTTTGTAAATACATACATATTATGGATAGAAATGACACCCAGACTCCGAGCCAGTGCCTCTGGTTTAGACAAAGACACTGGCCCGACCCCAGAATCGAACCCGGGACCCGTTTATCCAAAAATTTAAAATTTAATTAATTTTTAAATTTAAAAAAGGAAAACCTGATACAAAACTCTGTTACACCGCGTATGGCCAGTATGGCAAGATAGGCTAATGACTCTCCATGTAACTGGAGGAGATTTAACTCAGTAGTAACCACGTCCATGGGTTGTGTAGTAGTAAGTAATTACATATAATAAATTAATGAATACTATATAAATTACTAGCGACCCGCCCCGGCTTCGCACGGGTGCAATTATAAACCTTCCTCTTGAATCACTCTATCTATTAAAAAAAACCGCTTCAAAATCCGTTGCGTAGTTTTGAAGATTTAAGCATACATAGGGACGGACAGACGACAGCGACTTTGTTTTATACTATGTAGTGATAGTGATAGTGATTTTATAGTTTCCTAAACTATCAAATATAATTATAATAATACCTTTAATATCATAATACTAGCTGTGACCTGCGATCTTACCTGCGTGGTGAGGGAAATTTATTTTTTCGTCAGATTTTTTTTCTAATCCATTCAGGAGCTTTTACGTGAAAGAGTAACAATCATCCATCCAAACTTAAAAACTTTCACGTTTATAATATTAGTAGGATTGACTCAAGACGAATTGTCAACTTGCACAGATGTTTTGGGTCAGTACAAGTGACGTCATGTCAAGGCCAGTAACTTATTGATGGATCTGTAACGCCCTTGTCCGAACACCATACTAATTAAATAGCCCGCTGTTAGTTTTATTAAGGATTTTAATTTATTTGTAAGTATAGGAGCACTCCGTGACGCGTAACTCAATTAATTTAATAGTTTCCTCAATGCTTACAATGAAGTAACTAGTTATATTTTGCACAACATTATCGGCTGTGGGCATTAATAAAGCAACAAACAAATTAATAATTTGCTACACCGTTCTAATTAAATGGATATAGTTTAGGAAATATAAATTGAACGTTTGTAAAGAACGCAAAGTAGGTAATAAGTGACCAATTCATATTTCCTGAACTATAACCTAAAGTATTTGACAGTTGAGAAAAGAAAAGGTTATTATTCGAATTCATAGTGACACCATTCCATCCTGGGGGTTTCATGAGATACGATAAAAGGAAATGACAAGGCCGAAAACCTAGCCGCAAGAGGAGAAAAACTTGATACGAATCCTTGTGCCAGCTCGTCCACCCAGCTTAACACAGTAGGCTAAATCATCAGCCCACACTAGTCCACTGCTGGACATAGGCCTCCCCTAAAGAGCGCCATAGCGCCCTGTCTTCAGCTTGACGCATCCAGTTGCTGCCCGCAACCTTTCGCAGATCGTCGCTCCATCTAGCAGAGGGCCGTCCCACGCTACGCTTGCCGATTCGCGGTCTCCACTCAAGAACTCGTCTACCCCAGCGGTTGTCGGTTCTTCTACAGATATGACCAGCCCACTGCCACTTCAGTCTGCTAATTCTCTGAGCTATGTCGGTGACTTTGGTTCTCTGTCGGATAGTCTCTTTACGGAGCCTATCTTTCAGAGAAACCCCAAGCATAACTCGCTCCATAGCACGCTGAGCGACTTTAAGCTGGTGGACTAGTCTCACTGTTAGTGTCCTTCCAAGTCACTAACAGTGCCAGCACAGTATACGGGCATTATTAAAAAAAAAAAATCTCATTTTACCATAAAGAAGGAGTGTTTGTTTGACGTGTATGTATGTCTCTGTGGCATCATAGTTCTTTAACGAATGAACAGTTTATAATGCGATTTTATTGGTAAGTAGGTTTTCAAGTTCAAGACCGAATGACTGTCTGAACGTGCTTTATTTAAATTGGTTCAGCAATTGCAAAGTCTTTTCTAGTTGTGTCGGAGGTTCCTAAAAAAATGCAATGTTGGTCATTGTAGTTTTATCCAAACCTATTAATATGCCTCATCCATTAAAACATGAATCCTTGCCCTCTCGCAACGATGGCTGACGATCGTCAATTTTTAATTGGAGACATTTCCTTTCAGTTTGTAGGTCACGTATCGCGCTGGCCCTAAAATATGTATCGTAGAACTTTAACTCTTGCTAAAATAGACTAACTAGAACAGTCTAGAGTTTGCTTGAAATAGATATTAGGTAGTTTCTAATTGTAATGCAATCGGCGTATTTCAAAACGTTTACAGAGTTTTGTCTGTGTGGTTAAGAAACATTGTGGAACACACATCTTGTTTGTCATTTTGTTCCGGTGTTTTTCAAAATATTGTACACTACACATGTATGTGGTGTAGCAGTGTATTAGCAAAAGTGTATTATTATTGCCACTAACAGTGGAGGGACTGCTAGGCGAGGAGGCCACTGCAACAGCTGCTAGGATCGGGCGCCACTACACCCGGTGCTTGAGAGAGATAGTTGGTGAGTTGGCCCGTGGAGTTGGCCAAAAACTCCCCAGCACCCCACGAACCAAAGCTTATCAAGGCTACGGAGCATGTACCCCATTGGGAAATGAAACCCGTGGCTTTGTTTTAGGCAGTCGGGGAATGCCGTTGGTTTTAGTGAATAGGTTGGGGCGCAAACCGGCTGGCGCTTATCTGCCGGGTAGCCTGAGGATTTAAAAAATGATGCCACTTCTCTTCGTTTACTCTATGTATGGATGGAACATTTGTAGAGAAAACGTCATACGAAAATAGCAATCATTATCATTATCAGCCAACTCTAGTCCATTGTCCTCATAGCCTCATAGCGCCCTATCTTCAGCTTGACGCATTCAGTTGGTACCCACAACCTTACACAGACGTCACATACATGTTGCATAAGAATAGCGCACACAATGAAGTGCCAGCATATAACATCAAGCGGAATAATTCATTAAACAATTTATTCAGTCTACCGAGTAATTACCAGCTACCAAGTATAATGGAGTTGTTGGAAGTGCAATACAAAAGCTCGGCAGTAATTAGCATTGTTCCACTGTGCTTCATAAATTCGTTTAGCTATTTACGAATTGTTCTTCTTCTATTTATAATAAGATAATACTGCTTTTATTTAAAAATACATTACAGGTTAATCATTCTTTTTATATTAAAAAAAAAAACACTTATTATGTATGATTAGGTTAATTTTCAAAGATTGCAAAAAATCAAAATCTAAATCAAAATAAATTTATTCGTGAAACATGCGTTTACACAGAGATTATGTATGCAGGATGTTATTGATAGCATATACGTACGTTCATATTTTGCCTTCTGTGGCGTACAAATTATATAAAAAAATACATACAAAAATTTAAAAATTATACTCGTACATTCATACATATTCTAAAATTTATAATAAGTCCAAGCGATAACTATATGATTTCAAATTGATATAAGCATTAAAAATAATAAGTCAAATGAAATTCATTACATAAATAACCAGTCCAGGAAATATATAAATATCAAATTGTGTCCGTCATAAACTCACTTATATGATAACAGCATTTGTCTGATAACAGTTTTTGCAATTTCATTTTAAACAATGTTGTATTCAAATTTTTATATGACTGTGGTATTTTATTATACATGTTAGGAGCCATGCAGCAAATGCTCTTTTGCATATGCGTAGTTTTGGCAGAGTGCAGTGGATCATTTATGAGCTGAGATGTGTTAATGATGTAATTAAATAGGGTTTAATATACGGTGTTTTCGGTACAGTGACGGATTTAGTATATAAATACAATCCGATCGACCCACACCGCTCTGAGAGTGTCGCAAGATGCAGTCACCTAATCGCAAGAGAAGAAAAACTTGATACAAACCCTGTGCCAGTCCGTCTTCTTAGCGTGGCACGATAGGCCAATTTCCCTCCATGAATTTGTAAGAGGCCTGAGACTATAGTGGGTCATTTATGGGCTAAAACGACGATATATCCTATTAGCTATCTGGAGTGAGGGCCTGTTAAAAGGAGTAGGAAGTAGTGTGTATTTCTTTTTTCTATTTTGAAGTATCCAAGAGAAACAGACGTTTTGTGATCCAAATTTTACCACGAAATGAGTTTTTATTTTACCGCTTTTGGTTAATATTATCCTTTAAGCTTCGTAGCATATCTTTCACAATGTTTCTGAGCTCATATATCTAATTAGAGTACTTTCATCACCAGCATTAATTTTGCAAATAGGATCAAATACTAGTAGTATTTCTACTATCAATTATTTCGTTAAGCGTTTTTGTTACGCCCTGTACCGCCCATCCTTGTGTCATTATCTCTCAGCAAATACTGAACACAGGGCCGGATTTAGGGGGGGTAACCGGGGCGAAAGCCCCGGGGCCTCCACAAGCGGGGGACCTCCACAATAGAGACTTTAAACACTAAAATTTAATTTCAAATAATTCTTGTTTCCGATTATATTCATATGTGTTTGTTAAATACTAAGAGAATACACTTGGTTTCAAAATAAATTATTTATTGAAAAACTCGACTGAAAAAAATTGTTTATTTTATTTGGAAGATAATTTGGGGCAAGGGGGCCTTCACTCCTTTGTTGCCCCGAGGCCTCTGGACCCCTAAATCCGGCCCTGACTGAACATATAGAACATATAGAATCAAAAACATTTATTTGTATAAAATGAAACCCCTGCACAAGGTGTAACCATCGCGGGGGCAGTTTACAAACATGTAATTCACGAACACGAATGACACCCAGACTCAGAACAAGTACCTCTGGATACAAAGACACTTGCCCGACCCTGGAACCGAAGCGGAGTGCCATGACCGAAAGGTGGGACATCCAACCCCCAGACCATCGATTCGGTTAATATGTTATTTCGTGCCAACCGTTAGAGCCTTATGATGCAGTAGTTTAATTTTCCGAAACTAGTTCAGCAGTGAGTCTTTAATATAGACTGATATGATGATACTAGTCCGTCCCTTCCTTATACATCCAAGAAAACTCTCAAGATGATAAATTCTGCTTTGAAAGGTTGAAAAAGCAATCACTGTTAATGCACCTGAGCTCTTTGATCTATAAATATTATGAGAGGTTTCTTATGGGGAAACTTCATCTCGTAATGAAATAAGTAGAAATGTACACAGGATATTTTGCATGCCAGTTACATGGAGAAATATGCCAGCTTGCAACTTGCTGAGTAGTTAGTCGGGTACTACCACCCCTTATCTTCACGTCGGTGTCGTAGGAGGCGACTAAGGGACAACAGACGTTGGGCAGCAGCGACTTTCTGTTGAGCAGCGATCGCCAACCCGCCTGCCAAGCGTGGCGTTTATGACAAACCTCCCTTTTGGGGAGGCCTATGTCCAACGTCTTTTGCCTGAAATTATGATGATGCTTATGTTTAAGGGCCAAACTGGAACCATAGTGCGAGGAGTCATCAGTTTTTACAACGATCCACCTAGAACTAGTCTCAGGCCGAGACTTTGCTATAAATATTACACGTCTCGTCTAAGACCATAATTGACACACTACTGCGGATAATATTATCCCACTGTACCATGCTGGCCAGACGGGTATATACAGAGTTTCGTATCAAGTTTTCCTATTTTGCCTTTTGTCGGCTCCTACAACGGCCTGAGGTTGGAATGGGGTGGTGATACTGTATTCTAAATACTCACCACACAGATGTTTTTTTAAATTATCCACCAACAACTACTACTACTCAGCCAATAGACGATCCACTGATGAGTCGAGCCTCCTCGCATTACATGGAGGGTAATTAGCCTACTGTGCCATGCTGGGTTTTGTAGCGAGTTATTCTTCTCTTGTGGCTAGGTTTTCTACCTTGTCCTTTTGTCGGTTCTTGCGACACCCTCAGCATGAAATAGGGTGCTGATAATATACAGAGTTGATATGACAGAGGGGCAGTAAATTACACTACGTATACTATATGTGATTAGTATGAAATCGAAACGGTACAAAAAAATATACACGTGATTTTTCATGGGGGGGTGGAGTCTTAAACCTCACCAGGTATCACCAAAGGGGAGGGAGGGGTTAAAAATTTTTAAAAAAGCATCACGTGATTTATGGACAGCCCCTAAGATTAATAAACGATGCGTTAGGCATAAACATCTGTTAGGAAAGACATCATGTTCAAATGAGGCAAAAATGTTAAAAAATCATTTGCGGCTACACTATTGCTCCAATTTAATTGATTTTTGGTACAGAGCCTGGAAATGATACCTAGTATAGGCAGCTAAAAAAATGCCCCTATGTCGTATCAACCCTGTATATTTTAAATCCGTCAGCACATGCATAACTTCACCAAGAACATTGAAACATAATATTATTGCCTTGTCAACAAATTAGGTAACAATCTCACATGAATAGAAAAACAACTCGGAGCCCAACAATATAAAGCCTAGATTTTCTCTTGCACACAATACAAATTCTGTACGTGGAAAGCTTGCTCTGAGCCCAAGGATTTCCTTTCTATTCAGACTCGTCTAGTCAGATTATGTTCTATTGTGTGTCCGCGAGTTTATTTTGGTGGCAAATTTATCTTGAAAATTCGCACGTGAAAAGAAAAATGTTTTCATTAGGAAATGCAATGGAAGTAGATTGTTTGTTGTTATATTCTTGGAAGGAAATTAGCGTTATGTGCGCTGTGGAAATGCTTAATGCATACCACTGCCCCTTGAGGGTAGGGTTTTGGTTATGTAGAACTCCAGCACACTGGACTACCCACTAAAACCCCAACAGTATGACTCGTTTGCGCCGCCAAATATTCGCGCATTCTGCTGTAGCGCTCCGATGGGTTGCAAATATCATAAATATATAAATATCCTTGGACATTTCACACAACGCCATCTCGTCCCAAGCTAAGCAACTTAATGCTTGTGTTATGGTAACGAGATGGATGATAAACTACTTATATACTTTTTTTTTGTAAATACATACATATTATAGATAGAAATGACACCCAGACTCCGAGCCAGTGCCTCTGGTTTAGACAAAGACACTTGCCCGACCCTGGAATCGAACCCGGGACCCGTTGATCCAAAGGCGGCACATCTAACCACTGGACCAACGAGGCAGTGATTAGAGGGCATCTCGAGTAACTGGGACGCCCTCTGACAACGAGGATTTTGTCAGCAGTAGATAAAAAACACGTGTTGTAAAAATCAACAAAACCCAGCACGCTTGGTGGTAGGATCGAATGCTAGGCTAGCTACCACCCTTACATCTAAGTCCGGCGCCAAGCAGTTTTACTGTGTTCTGTCTTGTGTATGGGAGAGGCGGTGCTCGACAGGGCATTTCCTTGAATTGCCTGCCCCATCTTGAACCCTGGCGTTGCTTTCCACCACGCCAGCCTAGGGTCAAAGGCATTCAAGTAACACGTAAAAAAAAAGATTCATCGACCCACCACTGGCCTCTAAGAGTGTACGCGTAGCTGCAAGTATGGACCGTACGCAGCTTTAGACGAGTGTGAGGGCGTAATGCGGCTCGTAGATGAAGCCAGGCAAGCCCTCGGCTTAGTAAGCAACTAGGTTGACCGCCAACCCGAAGACACTATGAGGCAACGCCGCAGTTTATGGTTCGCTGTGGTACTGTGAGGACATAGGAATTCCCGGAGCCCAAACCCCCACACCAGATCCTCTAGAAGAAATAGGTTGATGATAATACTCCTATGTATTCGAAATCCCTCATACTACTCCGCCAATAAATAACCCACAGTTGAGTCGGGCCTCCTCCAATTACGTGCAGCGTAGCCACACTGGCCAGGGTTTCGTATCAAGTTTTCCTTGCCGATTACGACACCCTCAGTATGGAATGGCGTGTTGACACTATGTATTCTATATCTGTGACCATGACGCAGACGGTAATTGCTAAGTATTTTAAAATAAATATCTACATAATATTTCCAGACGTTCTTCTATTAAATATTAAAACAATTTGTACACGCAACATTTCATTACCGATCCCGCAAATAATTACCTTAATAAACGTCAATGTTTAACTGTAATGAAATGCCCGAAAAGCTATCTCGCGTTTTGCGATGGTAAATTTAATAAATTGTTTACATTTGAATCGTCTTACTAACCGCATAATTAATAACGCTTTACTGTAGAATCCTCCTAAATATTAAAGAAATACTTTAATTAATTCGCCTTAAAAATATCCATCATATGTTATGCTCGTATATTTTGCGTATATACAGAGTGTAACAAAAACCCTATATCCATAACAAAAGGATCTATATAAATACTATGTGTGAAATTTCAAGTAATAAAAGGCAGTTTTTTTTTACTTTTACCAGCTGTTTACGGAATTTTCGTAACTTGAGAAATAACGGCAGTAAACCCAACAACGTAGAAATCTGATGACTAAGCTTGTATGATAATAATAGCGCAGCTTTCTTGGTCTGCCGTTGCTATTATCATCCAACAATAGTGCTATCGCTATTATTTACCTAGTAAAACTAATATATTCGGTTCACGTTAGCGAGCTAATATAGCGGTCTCTCTGTTGCACTTTTGTATGCAAATGAAAAGGTCAAAAAAAGGGTTGTGGGCGTGTTTGCGCCCCTCTAATTGCACCACACTGTTAGCCTCGGCTTACATGTCGTCGCCGTTACAAGCCGATAAAACCTGACACCGTACAGATAACAAAAACAGTTGAAGGGAGAGCACTATAAGACATCCGCATCGTACAAGAGACAGAGGTTGACTGAAGTTTGACCGCCATATAAACTCACCCGATGTGCATGAGTCGCCCTTATTTCTGACTTCTAACATTTTTGGTATGGGCTCGCTAACGTGAACCGAGTATACTAGTTTGCTAGGACTCATGTTTTGTAATAAAGATTTGGTCAAGTAAATGGTTCGCCCATACTTCAAGATAGAAAAACATTTTAAACGCGGAACCGTTTATTTCGATTTCACTTATTCCATCATTTCGGATGGCTATAGGGCGTTTATTGCACCCTATATAAACAAAAACAAAGGTTGGTGATTTAGTTTATTGGGTTCGTTAAGATGTTTATTGAAAGAACCTTATATGCTAAATATGATTGCACAATTGCCATTACTGGACCGTAATAACACTTCTTGATAATTCAGGCAGACTTGAAAGTTGGAATGAACTCTATATCGACTTAACTTGGGCGTCTGAAGATCGCTTACGACGCTTACTTTTCGATCAATTTTAACAACTTATTAATTTACAACTATATCGATTCCAAGTAAATATTACAAACTGACACGATTATAGGAGCGACTATTTATTCAATAGTAAAATATAATAAAATAGGTATTTATATTTTACGGCTAAAGATATAAGAATTAGCATAAAATACCTCAGTACACGTAAGGCGGACATGCGAAAAAGCAATGCCGCATATTGCATTACATAGACGAAGAGGTGAAATCCTCAATAAATTAATTTATTTCTTTTCTCGAAAATTTTGTAGTCGGTGCAGCAAGCCGAGGAGAGCTGGTATATCGGTATTAAGATCAGATTTGCTTTTTGTGTAATCAATCTATCTATGTAAATAAAAATTAATTGCTGTTCGTTAGTCTCGCTAAAACTTTTTAGAATTTTAATATGATACAAATATTCGTGGAAGTCCAGGGAAGGTTAAAAAGAAAATATGGAAATGCTTAGCATTAAATAAAAACAAACATTTTACTTTTCCTTTGATGTGACGCTGACGATTCCTTTTGTTTGTTTTAAGTTTATTTTATACAAAAGTTTAGGTCTTTTATTTATCGATGGAGGCAGTACGAAGTTTGCCGGGTTAGCTAGTAACGTGATATTTTTAAATGCATGTAAATCTGTCGTACCGGGTTATTATCCTCATATGTATGACAGTTGACACACAATGTCAGTAATCATTATCACATTCTGCCCAAAGAGGTAATTGCAATCGTTTCGTCTAAATACTTGTAGTTCTTTTTTTAAAAACGAAACGATCTTGGTGTACCTACCTGTATCGCTGGGGGCAGTATAAAAATATGAAATACTGTGAAAAGCAACAAGTGTATGCGTCAAGCTGAAGACTGAGCTCTCTAGGAGAGGCCTATTTCCAGCGGAAGTCAAAAGTGGGATGATGACGATGACCCAATGAATTTGAGAAAGTCAATATAGATTTTGGTGGCTGATTTTATAATCAGACGATATATTCCAATATACAATAAAACAACACAAACTGAGGCCACTCTTGTACTCTATGAAGCACCAAAAACGTCGGCCTAGTACGTGGCTGTATAATGAGTTAGATTGGTTTTGTTGCCCGGGTCAGAGGGTAAAGAACTCTTGCGTGATCGAGTGTACCGCGCCAGACTGCAACGTCAGGGATCTATGAAAGGACATATATTTGCCTCCAACAGTATTTTCGCGTGAAACCTTTTAGCTAAATGACAAAGAATAAACTAAAGCTATCCACTGAGCTCAAGCATATCATAAATTTTCGTATATTGGAGGGAATTTCACAAAGTGAGTGGCTTACCGCTAAAAAAAGTTGTGTGACATTAAGACTGATACACGGACAAACAGACTGACAGACCTATCTTCTATAATATAAAAATGAATCGCAAAATGTGTTGGTAAGCGCATAACTCAACAACGCCTGTACCAATTTGGCCAATTCTTTTTTTTTAATGTTCGTCGAAGTTCAAGGATGGTTTTTACGGTTAGAAAAATTCGAATAATTTCCGGAAAAACACTAAAAACAGCCTTTTTCTTTTTCCCATACAAACGTTTTCTAACTAAAAAGTGACCATTTGAGCTTTATTGCTATTGTATAAAGTTCATATTAAACTACAACCTCTCACTGTTTTCTAACCAATGTAGGTGTGTTCCTAACGTCAAAGAGTCAATTTGCACTTTAATACTGCTATATTTTTGACAGAACGAAGTCTGTCGGGTCCGCTAGTAGACAGTCGTTTTAGTTGAGCATACTAAAAGGAGTACATTATACAATATTTATTCAAACCACAATTTTCCTTAATGTAATTAGGATAGTCGTTGGCAATGATAATCCATCCACATTAATAGATGTCTGACCTTTTGTGGGCTGATTAGATTGTTGTAACATTATTTTTTCAATACAAACGTACATATAATTCAAGGAAAACTTTGAGTTTGTAAAGTCAAGGTTGAACAAAATAATTAATTTATTCTTAATCGTTATTTCAGCCATGAACCCACTGCTTGATTGGGAAGTCTTCAATTTCATGGAGAGTAGTCATATAAGCCACCCTGGCAGGTAGGGTCAAATTAAACCTTTTCTTAAAAAAAAAAAACGAATCCGCTGCACTAGGTATAACCTGCATCGAAAAACGACACCCAGACTCAGAGCAAGTTCCTCCCGACTCCGTTATCGCGTAACCCTTGATCCAAAGGCTGCACGTCTAACCTCTAAACCAACAAAGCAGTCAACCTGAATTCAATGTCTGCAGGTTGTGTAAGTATCCTATCCAACACCTTGTGAGAAGTGTGGAAGTTACTCACGGTTGGCGCAGTGGTTGAGCGATCGACTGCTGCGCAGCGTGTCGCGGGTTCGATCCGGAATAAATATTTGTACGACCTACAATTATTTGTTCCGGGTCTGGGTGTTCCTATCTATAATATTTACAAAAAAAAATTGTATTTAAGTAGTTTATCCATCCATCTCGTTACCATAACACAAGCATTAAGTTGCTTAGCTTGGGACGACATGGCGTTGTGTGAAATTTTCAAGGATATTTATTATAGTTTTTAGTAGTTAAGGATCGTGATCAATAACAGGATCTTCACCGCGCTAAATTTTATAACACATCCTTAGGGATGGAAAGGGTTGATGAAACTACATACATACATAACCCACTGCTAATTCGTACCTCCTTTAGACCATTATCATCTTTCAGCCCGTAAATGAACCACAACTGAGTCAGGACTCCTCCAAATTCTTGGAGGGAAATGATCCTACTGTGCCAGACGGGTTGGTACCGGGTTTGCATCGAGTGTTCCTTCTTTTGTGACTAAGTTATTTGCTTTTTGCGTTCCTTTACTTTCGAAATCCTCAGGATGGTACGAGTTAGTGACATTGTGTAATCTAAATCAGTCACCACACGGACAATCCTCGAAATACATGGAGGGTAAATAACCTTCTATGCCTCGCTGGCCAGACATGTTGGCACAGGGTTTCGTATCAAGGTTATCTTTTTTTGTGGCAAGGCTTTGGGCCTTGTCACCTTTTGTTGGCTTTACGATAGCCTTACGCTAGAATGGGGTGGTGACACTATATATACTAAATCCGTCACCATATGGTTGATGAAACTGTGTGTTCTAAATCATTATTGGTCCGATAATTGCAATAACATAGTGTGAGGCACAGTTCACATCAGCTTTAGCCGGCTCTACACTCGCGGCGCGAACGACCGCGATAGCCCGCGACAACTGCGAATCACGAGTGTAGATGTTGTTCACGCTTTCTCGTTCGCGATTCGCACCGTTCCTCGATCAGTGTCAGTTTTGGCCCGCGTCAAAGGATTTGCGTCAGAAATCGCGTGGTCGTCCATCATAGTCGCGAACACGCGGATCACGGCGTTTGTTCACGGCGTGTATTCTCGGCGCGACGTCACGCGTGATTGTAGAGCCGGCATTACAAAAAATCATGTACAATTGTTGAAACTTACCAAATCCAATGAGGGGTGCTAGAGTGTGGCACCGAAGTTATGCCACTCTGAGATGTAGCCAAGTAGCACCTATCAATGTCAATCCCATATATTTGTCTTTATTTTCTACTTACTACTATTACTACTGCTTAGGCAATAAATCACTTACTGCTGAGTCGAGCTTCCTCCCATCATAAGGAGGATCATTAGCCTACTGTACCACGCTGGCCAGGAGAAAGGAAATCCAGGAGGGTTTAGGTCCTATTTCAGCCTTGTCATTTCGTTTTGGCGGCTCTTACGATACCCTCAGGATGGAATGGGGTGCTGACACTATGTATTCTAAATCCGTCACTACACGGAATACAACAATCTGTCTAGAATAGTGTTCGTTAAACCAGACCAGAGGGTTCGTTTACCTGGATATTTACGTCAATTAATGAAACAACGGTGTCAATTATGAATTCTCTTCACTGTGCGACCTATTTCCAAATCCCCAGAGCGAACTGTGAGCTCACTACAGAGATACATCAATTGATTAACCGAATCAGTAAGTTACACGGTATCCATACGATAATAATAACATTTAAACTACTACTACTATTCAGCCCATAAATGACCCTCTGACTATGGAGGGTAATTAGCCTAAAGGGCCACGCTGGCCAAACGGGTACAGGATTTTGTATCAAGTTTTCCTTCTCTTGCGGCGTGGTTATCAGCCTTGTCATTTCATTATTCGGTTCTTAAGACCCCCATAGAATGGAATGGGGTGTGGACACTGTGTATTCTAAATCTGTCACCACACATACCAACATTTAAATTATGACACATTCAATCAGTTAATAATGGAAATGTTAATTAAGTAAAATAATACTTGTTGGAACAAATGACTAGTTATTAAAATATGTTAATAAATCTAGCCACGAAGTAGAGCAACTTAATATAAAACGTGTGCTTCCAACATTTATTTGTAGATGGTTAATTATGTCCTGGCCTTTTTCCCAATTTCCTTGAGATCAGTCACGCCATTTTTCCCGCAGGGGTAGGCAGAGATCACATCCTTCCCCTTGCTACAATCCTGGCTCACAACTTTCGCTTCTTCCACTTTCATCAAACTCATGCATGCTCGTCGGTTTAGGGTGCTTCTGACCTGACCTTTCTTTTAAGACATCACCTATTTGGTCATGGAATATCCTTCTTGGCCTGCCCCTTCTAACGTTCCCATTCACACTCCCGTTATATATTTCTTTTGTAAGTCTTCTTTTACTCATCCTGTCGATATGACCAAACCATCTAAGCATACCTTTCTCAATTCTAGTCACTACATCTTCATTCAAACCACAAAGGTTTTTTTTGTATTTTTAGTCCCTATATCTTCGAACCAACAACTAAAATAGTTACTACTACTCAGCTCATATATGACCCACTGCTTAGTCGGGGCTCCTAAAGTCTCATGCAGGGTAATTGGCCTACTGTGCCATGCTGGCCAAAGGAAACAAGTTGACCAAAGGAATCAAGATTTCCTTCTCTTGCGGATAGGTTATTAGCCGTCATTTCCTTTTGTCGGCTCATCGGTTAGGATAGAATGGAATATTATAAATCCGCCATCACACGGACTAGCTACTAGTAAGTTGTTTAAGAATACCCAAAATTTCTATTCAAGAAATGTTATATAGCGATTAAAGAAATTTAAACGGACGAATTCAAAACTTTCTCCGTTTTTAAAGTCGATAAAAAATTATCGATCGTTTGGTTTCCGTTTCGATCGGTTGGTTTTGGTCTTTACCATTACGATGCAGGAACGAAAGAAAAAAGAAAATGTTGAATAAGACTAAACATTACCCAGAATTCTTTATCTGTAAATAAAACAAAAGAACAGCTGTAAAGCGGCCTGTACAATTTTGCCCATCTTACCTTAATGAGAGTAGATTAATAGCACAGCCGTAGCAATTTATAGGGAGCTAGACCACGATCCTTTGTAAGAGCTACGTGCTCTGAGTTAAATAAATTATAATCCCCCGTTGTATATGAATAGTGACTCTAAGCTCTTGTCTATAGGAAAGGTTTTCGTATTGATACATCGATACTGGTAATACAATATACAGGGTTGATACGACATAGGGGCATTTTTTTAACTGCCTATACTAGGTATCATTTCCAGGCTCTGTACCAAAAATCAATTAAATTGGAGCAATAGTTTAGCCGCAAATGTTTTTTTTAATTTTTGCCTCATTTGAACATGATGTATCTTTCCTAACAGATGTTTATGCCTAACGCATCGTTTATTAATCTAAGGGGCTGTCCAATAATCACGTGATGTTTTTTTAAAAGTTTTTAACCCCTCCCTCCCCCTTGGTGATACCTGGTGAAGTTTAAGTCTACCCCTCCACCCCCCATGAAAAATCACGTGTATTTTTTTTGTACCGTTTCGAATTCATACTAATCATATATAGTATACGTAGTGTAATTTAATGCCCCTCTGCCATTATCAACTCTGTATATACAAAATATAAACACTGAGAAATTGAAAGCTGCTGCTGAGTAGGGCCTGCCAGACGGGTTGGCAAAGGGTTTCGTATCAACCTCCGTATATTGAGAGCTTGTGTGCCTTTATGATCCGTTGCGGCCAAACCCCAGCGGTATACCCACCCTCACACGGCGCGCTTGGGGCGCCACAAGTTCGCGTAAACGCATTCTACTGTGACGCCCCGGCGTGGTGCCCGCAACGGGCAAGCGACTGTTAGAGAGGGCGTCCCGGTACACTGGGACGCCCTCAGTCATCGAGGCTTTCGTCGGTGGCGGTTCCCCGACCCACCACCGGCCTCTCAGGCGAAGTCAGAAGGGGTTCGCATCGTCACGACCCCCCTCCACCCCTGCCTCTGTCCGCGGCGCGGGTCAGCCGGAGCTTTTGGGGCCATATACCAGCTCAACGTCACCCATGCCGGGTGGGCCCACGGGGAGAGGCCAGACTACGAGCAGCACATGGTGTCTTATCGGGTTTGGGCTCCAGGGACTCCCCTATCCTCAGAGTTGCCCTGCGAGCCCTAAGCCGCTGAGGTGCACCGGTGCCCTCGGGTTGGCCTGGTCAACCTGGTTAGTCGCTTACCCGAGGGCTGACGTGGCTTCCTTTTGCGAGGTTATGTCGCAGAAAGAGGTGGGACATAACTGCTCAGACTGACCCGCACCACGGACGAAGGCCGGGGGGGGGGGGACGTAACGTTACGCCTAACTTATGCCTCGCTTTGGCGGCTGGTGGTGGGTCGACGAAAGCGACGAAAGCCTTAATTTCTAAAGGCGTTTCAGCTCCTCGGGACGCCCTCCGATAAACACTTGCATCACAGCGGAATGAGTTTACGCGAACCTGTGGCGCCCCAAGCGTGTCGTGTGAGGGTATACAGCTAGGGGTTTAGTGGGTAGTCGAGTAAATTTTTTGAGTCCCACACAATCGCTGACACCACTTCTTAGGGGCGGCGATATGCAGAAATCATTTCCTCAGCTAAAAAAAAAGGGTTTCGTATCAAGTTTTTCTTCTCTTGCGGGTCATCAGTGGATAAGTATTAGTGGTAGTAGACCATCTGGTGTTCTACGTTTTAAAACAAAACCAATTGACTGTTGAGAGCTTTTGAAACGAACAAGTTCGACAACCTTTCTACAATATTGTGTACCGACTAATGGCCTCCGAAGCAATTACGCCTATGTTCATACGGCAAGCCCCTTGTCATTCTTAGTGACGTGTGTCGTCTACATTTGTCTGGGCCTGAGCTGATTCAGTATTATCTAGGGCAATTGATACATTCTCTTTATGTTCGTAATTCTTACAACTAGTACTTAGCCCCCGTACGCACTAGCGTGAAGCTTACACGTGAAAATTTGATAAGCACAACGTGTTGTAAAAATTAGTAAAAATCCTTGTTGATTTTTACATGGCATCTATTCGAAAGTGGCATAGAAGAAAACAATTTTACTTTCATTATTATAATCACTTTAAAAATAGGTTTTGTAACAAAATCTTACCGCATAACTGTCGTTTAAATAGCATGAGCCCAGGTTATATCGCCTCCTTATTCTAGTTTTAAGGAATGTAATTTATAATTCAGAAGTAGTTTGAATATTCACATCCCTATTCTTACTACCATCCTAATAATATTATAAACGCGAAAGCGTGTCATAATATATGGATGTATTACTCTTACCCAAAAACGACTCCATGGATTTTGATAAAACTAGACAATAATATAGCTTATACATCAGAATAGCATAGGCTAGTTAAAGTGTGAATTATATCTTTATAAATTATTATCACAATTTTCCACCTACACGCGGGTGTAACCGCGTGGCGCAGCTAGTCTTGTAATATATTTAGCACAATAGGGTGTGCCTTCTTGCAATTTGATGAATGGAAATAAACCTACAATTTCTGCGCTTGTAGAAAATCTAACTAAATTCCTTTAGTCACCTACAACGGCATTCTCAGTAATGGTTAGATAATATAATAAGATAGATTTTATTTTTGTCCCGGGGTAAAATAGTGTATAATATAGCACTATTCATTAGTGTAACTTAACAGTTATAGAAACTAATACTGAAATTAGCTTCAAGGTAGAACACTCAAACGCGGAGCGGAGACGTGCCATGGTGAACAGGTATTTGTTAGAATTGGTGTAAAATACGCTCGGGATTGTGTGTGTTGCCTTTTATACTACACTAGCGACCCGCCCCGGCTTCGCACGGGTGCAATGAACATCTAAATTTATCACTTTTTGTCTACAACATAATGCACTTAAAAACCTTCCTCTTGAATCACACTATATAGGTATTTAAAAAAGCCGCTTCAAAATCTGTTGCGTTGTTTTAAAGATTTAAGCATACATAGGGACGGACAGACGACAGCGACTTTGTTTTATACTATGTAATGATAATGATGATAATTCGAATTTTAAAAAGGCACCAACTACGCCGCTATCTATCTGTAGTGTCATTGTATTTTTGTGTTCAGCCCTGACGATTTACAAGAGATTTATATAAATCCTATACAAATAAAGTTACTTTTGAGTTGGAATCAAATTCATAAGTAAACTTTAAATATTGTCTATTCAAATATTTTCTGTAACAAATCGCACTTGGCGATAAAACTGCTCTTTGAAACTTTTGTTTTAATGTTTTGTGGTACAATAAAAAGTTTATTTATATCTGCTGAGTTGAGCCTCCTCCAGTTCCATAAAGGATAATTAGCGTACTGCGCCACGATGACCAGACCAGGGTTTCGTATCAAGTTTTCATTCTCATATGGCTAGGTTATCTTGTCATTACTTTTTGTCGGCTCTTACGACCCCCTCAGGGTGGAATGGGGTGGCGACACCATGTATTCTAAATACTTCACCACACGGAGAATCTATCTAATACGTGACTACGTGTAGCCCAAATGCAACATCAGCCATCAAAAATGCCAACTCAATTGTGCACACTACATTTCTTAGCTCCGACCAACAAGCGTTCCTTAATTTATAGACAACGGACATCCTTAAGATAGTGGCGTCAAGCCACTGTCTTTGATATACTGTAACACTGCCATCGCACCACTTTTTTACGGGGTTAAATGGTACATAGCTATAAGAGTGTGAATAAATTTACCGGTAATAAAAATACTTTTGAAATCTAAGAGGCTATCAATCTGCAATTTAAGTTATTTCTGCTTTAGTTGGATTGATGTTTAACATTTTATACCAAATCCCCCGGTTACTTGTTATCACACTAAGAAAGGCGAAGAAAAAGTATAGTTACTGCCTCGTTGGTCTAGGGGTTAGATTTGCCGCCTTTGGATCAACGGGTTCCGGGTTCGATTCCGGGGTCGGGCAAGTGTCTTTGTCTTAATCAGAGTCACTTGCCCTGAGTCCGGGTGTTATTTGTGTTCGTGAATTTCATGTTTGTAAACTGCCCCCGTGATACAGGTTACACCTAGTGCAGGGGTTTCGTTTTTTATAAAAAAAAACAAACAAAAAACTAGACTACGAGGTTATCTAAGACAATTAAAAATAGAATCGAATTAAAACTGTGTTTAACCCCCGACGCAAAAAGAGGGGTGTTATAAGTTTGACGTGTCTGTCTGTCTGTCGGTCTGTCTGTCTGTCTGTCTGTCTGTCTGTTTGTGGCATCGTAGCTCGCGAACGGATGAAGCGATTTCAATATAGTTTTTTTTGTATGAAAGGTGAGTTACGGGCGAGTGTTCTTAGACATGTTTGATGAAAATCGAGTGAGCCGTTTAAAAATTTATGAGGGGTGAAAGTGGGGAAGAATAACCGAATGTCTGCAAATATAATCGAGTGGGGTCTCAAATGAAAGCGCATCACGTGCAATTTAACAAAATCTATATTATAATAAGTGTGTACTGTGGGGGCCAGGGGTCAGGTAATAAATAAGTGGGAGTGGTCCCCCAACGCGAAGTATTTATTTTTATTTTTTACTTTTTAAAGGTTATGGTGTCGGGGTTTTATTTAAATTTTTTATTTAATTTTTATGAGAAAACAATTTACCTCACTTCAAAACAATAAAAATGCTGGCCAGACGGGTTGGCACATATCAAGTTTTCCTTCTCTTGCAGCTAGGTTTTCGACCTTGTCATTTCATAGCTCTTACGACACCCGCAGGATGGATGGTGACGCTGTCTATTCTAAATCTGTCACCACACGGACAACACACCTTGGGGTCTCTAACGTGGGAACATATTCTCCATCCGTTTATTGACCTTTTTTACCCACAGAAAATTGACAGACCATGTCTGTTGCGATATAGATCCTAGGCCGACTGCTGCCAGTTATGCAAAGCTTGTCGTTACGCCCATAAATGACCCACTACTGGGTCGGGCCTCCTCCAAATTCATGGAGGGAAATTAACCTACTGTGCCAGGCTGGCAAGACGGGTTGGCACAGGGTTTGTACCAAGTTTTCCTTCTCTTGGGGCTAGTGATCTGCCTCTCGCGTTCTTTCAGTCGCCTCTTACGACACCCTAATTCGGTATGGGTTGGTGACATTGTGTATACTAAATCCAATTCAAAGCAAAGCACATGATCAAATGCAGAAGCATTGGAGCTGTCAGAAGTAAGCTTAAACTTGTTAACTCAGTGATTCCGGAGCCAAAACAATATTTTGGACATATCTTTGTGAACATACGCAGAACTTAGCTGTGTATGCTGTCGATTGAGTTTAATGTATTGTTTAGGCAGTAGATGGCTCGGCCCATAAATGAGCCACTGTTAAGTCAGACCTCCCCCAGTTACATGGAGGGTAATTAGCTTACTGTGCCACCCTGGCGAGACGAGTTGGCACAGGGCACACCTTCATTTCGAAACCGTTACTAAACAAAATAACAAAATTTTACAGGAGTTCTAATTAACGATTTTTGCATACACATATAGAAAGAAAGAAAGAAAATAATTTTATTGCAGCTCACAATATTCACACACAATATTCGAAATATCTCAATATTGTATAAAAAATTGAAGAATGCTTACTTACTAACATACAAAAAACTACTTCTACTTAAATCTAACAGAATACAAATATAGTTATAGGGCGTGAACCTGCAAATGGCCTCAACTCAGCTGAGATGCCACTGAACGTGGCGCTGATTTTCAGTTGGAGCCGAGCAGTGATGTCATAGCGGGCAATAAAAAAACCATAAATAATAAATTAAAATTTAAATAAAATAATTTCTCACGTTCGTTACTATGGTATGAGATATTTCTGGCATTATTTGTTAAATTATTGGTTTCTTTTTATGGTGTTTAGTCATATAATTAAATATTTTCTATAAATATTTTTAATAATAATTTTATTCAAAATTAATGCAACGCTTTCGCATTAATATTGTGACGTTTGGTATCGGTTTCGAAATGAAGGTGCGAGGGTTTCGAATCATGTTTTCTTCACTTTTTTCCTTTTGTCGGCTCCTACGACACCCTTAGGGTAGAATAGGGTGGTGAGAATATGTTTTAAATCCGTCACCACTACTAATTGTTTCCATTTTTATTTAACTCTAAACATGTTAAAGAATTGAGTTGCTATTAGTTCATGCTGTTAGTGAATTAACGATTAACCTTTAACGTGTACCGTGTTCATAATGACCCACGCTAAAGCGAAACTTTCGCTATGATGTCATACGTCATACGTCATACTAAGCATTATTCATAATTGAGCTCCGCCGATCCCCCAAGCAGAGGGCCTGTCACGACTTTACCCCCTATCCGCGACTTCGCATAATTCTTGCAGAGTTGCACGAAAATGGTTTTCCGTTTTAATCTCTATATGGAAATGTTGAAGCAAATCACATTATTATGGGAGTAAAAGGGAATGAGTTAATTGAGAAAAGCAAATTTATTTAACGTTAATGTGAAGTTAAACAGTTTTAAACAGATTTGTCGCATGCATTTTACATTATTTAATTCCTGATGTTTGGATGGTCCAAATTTAATTAAGGAGGATGATTAAAAAGGACCATCTGCTTAGGATCCAGTCATTCGAGGATGATTTCCGACCGAATTCATGGGCTGAATAGTAGATTAGACTTCGCGTATTGACCAGACACGTAATAACATCGCCATCATGGTTACACGCTGCTTAAGCTGCATACCGATTGCATTCTGCACAATCAGCTCTTCATCATCATCATTCATCATCATCATCATTTCAGCCAAAAGACGTCCACTGCTGGACATAGGCCTCCCCCAAGGATCTCCACAAAGGCCGGTCCTGGGCCGCCCGCATCCACTGCTTTCCGGCGACCTTAACCAGGTCGTCGGTCCACCGTGTGGGAGGCCTACCAGCATTGCGCCTTCCGGAACGCGGTCGCCACTCGATGACACTCGTCTGTCCGTCCCTATGTATGCTTAAATCTTTAAAACTACGCAACGGATTATGAAGCGGCCTTTTTTAATAGATAGAGTGATTCAAGAGGAAGGGTTATATTGTATAATACATCCATAATTTAATAGAGAACCACTGATAAATTTAGAGGTTCATCATTGCACCCGTGCGAAGCTGGGGCGGGTCGCTAGTTTAAAATATACACCAAATTAAAAATGATTCTTATTTTTAAACAAAAAGCCCAAGTTTTATAATGCAAGGTTTATAATACACCTAGCGGTGTAGCCTGTATCGAGAACTACAAAAACCAGACTCGGATCAAATGGCTCTGGTTTCCACAAACACACTTGCCTCACTTCTTCACAATCCATAATGAATACGCTATAATAATAATAAGTGCTTTTTGTATTTGGTCCTGAATTTCGTAACTGGCGGTCGAACTCCTTGCAATCAGGTCCTTTACTGAAGTATGTATTCTGCGTCGTGTGGCGTCGTGCGGCGGGTCGTTCTCTTCCCTGCAATATGGTTGAGGAGGGCGATGGCTGCCGCATGCTTCATGCTTGTGAACAGGTGCCGTTGCTGGGGGTCGGTTGGCTTGGGCATTAGAAGGTTACTATTGTCGACTAGATCTGGCTGATGTTTGGCCCATTGGAACTATTGCGCGAGTTTGCTCTCACAAATCTGTCTTATAACCTGTCTTGTACCCAAATGGCGATCGAAAAAGAGCAACTACGGAGTTTCTTGCCGGCTCTTCTCTGTAGAGGTGCATTCCGGTAGATGGTAAATAATTGATTTTAAATGGTAAATTTTAAATATTTTTTTTTTAATTTTATTTTTGTTTGACCTGTTAAATGAGCTCTAATGAGCCAACTTGATTAAATGAGTTTTGATTTTTGATTTTTTGAATTTATTGTGTCTATGTTGCTTGAATAAATATCAACAAGGTGGTAATTACGCCAGCCAAATTGAAATACTTTGTGTCCTAAAAACGATGTAACTATTCTTATTCTAATTAACTTGTAACTGCCAGTTTTGCTAATTTAGAATAGAAGAGAATATTATTTATTGTACATAAATATAATAACAAGTAACTTAAATAATGATGTTATATATTTTGGCGATTATAACACATTGAAATTAAATACATTTCAACGTAATTTAAACTACAACGTAAATTCATTAATAACTAAGTTGCGATTTCGTAATGCTCGCAAATTAAAGTTCCATTTTTGCCGGTTGCGCTGTAAAACTAATTACATTTTTTTTACATTTACACGGGTCGTATGATAACAATATTTTAACACAAATTATTCCCACACCATATTTTACTTTCAGTGATGAAAACATTAATTAGCCTTGGAAGCTCACCACGATAGCCTTTTCCGTACATGCTGACGTGACCGATTTTAAATCACTAGCCAGTATTAATTAATTGCAGTATTTCTCTGCGTAGACTTTAAATTGGCTTAGTTCCTTTTTTGTAAATAGGCGCTGCTTCAATTGTAATGCAATATATCCATTTGCGTTACATTTTCCGGATTGCCAAACTTAAGTGGCAGTGGGCAGGGCACATAGCTCGCAGGACCGACGCCCGATGGGCCAGAAAGCTCCTCGAGAGGCGAACGCGTTCCGGAACGCGCAGTGCTGGTAGGCCTCTCATACGGTAGACCAACGACCTGGTTAAGGTCGCCGGAAAGCAATGGATGCGCTGGTTTTTGTGGAGATCCTTGGGGGAGGCTCGTCGTTTGGCTGAAATGATGATGATATCTATTTACAAATTTCTGGATTAGATAGAATTAATTATTAGATAGAATAAATATTAGGAGAATCAGTTAAAGGTATTTGAGAAGATATTACAATAGGAATGAGATCACGGATGGTGGTTATCGATTTAGGATAGAATCACGAGCCTACTCCATGTAATATCCCATATGGAGGTAACTAAAATAACAGGATAAATTATAAAACTAGAATCAACAAAAACTCGATTTAAAACTCCGTGGCCTGGAATTTACTCGTTTCTCACTTTCAAATAAGATGAACCACTCTATGTAGTGACTCAAACTCAAAAGGAACTTTATTTACGTAGGTTTAATCACAAAACTCTTATAAATCGTCATATTTATCGACGGATTTAGAATAAATATATCATCAATATATATATCGACTGCCTAGTTGGTCTAGTGGTTAGATGTGCCGCCTTTGGATCAACGGGTCCCGGGTTCGATTCCGGGGTCGGGCAAGTGTCTTTGTCTAAACCAGAGGCACTGGCCCGGAGTCTGGGTGTCATTTCTATCTATAATATGTATGTATTTACAAAAAAAAAAATGTATATAAATAGTTTATCATCCATCTCGTTACCATAACACAAGCATTAAGTTGCTTAGCTTGGGACGAGATGGCGTTGTGTGAAATGTCCAAGGATATTTATTTATTATTTATATCGACTGCCTAGTTGGTCTAGTCGTTAGATGTGCCGCCTTTGGATCAACGGGTCCCGGGTTCGATTCCGGGGTCGGGCAAGTGTCTTTGTCTAAACCAGAGGCACTGGCCCGGAGTCTGGGTGTCATTTCTATCTATAATATGTATGTATTTACAAAAAAAATCTATATAAGTAGTTTATCATCTATCTCGTTACATAACACAAGCAATAAGTTGCTTAGCTTGGGACGAGATGGAGTTGTGTGAAATGTCCAAGGATATTTATTTATTTATTATCTATCAATATATCTTGTGTCTTATGAGGTGATTATAGGAAAGCTAGAGGCAGATCTCCTAGCCCCAAAAAAAGATGAAGTTGATACAAACCCTGTACCAACCCGTCTCGCCAGCGTGGTACAGTTATTAGCCATTTAGGGGCTGAAATTATAAATCCAAAAACAATGACGACTTCTCGTCGCCCATCCCGCAGAGTTTGAAAACGAAAGTTTTCGAACAGTGCGTCCTACCTGTCATGACCTACGGCGCCGAGACGTGGATACTCACGGTGAGACTAGTCCACCAATTTAAAGTCGCTCAGCGTGCTATGGAGCGAGCTATGCTTGGAGTTTCTCTGAAAGATAGGCTCCGTAACGAGACTATCCGACAGAGAACCAAGGTCACCGACATAGCTCAGAGAATTAGCAGACTGAAGTGGCAGTGGGCTGGTCACATCTGTAGAAGAACCGACAACCGCTGGGGTAGACGAGTTCTTGAGTGGAGACCGCGAATCGGCAAGCGTAGTGTGGGACGGCCCTCTGCTAGATGGAGCGACGATCTGCGAAAGGTTGCGGGCAGCAGCTGGATGCGTCAAGCTGAAGACAGGGCGCTATGGCGCTCTTTAGGGGAGGCCTATGTCCAGCAGTGGACTAATGTGGGCTGATGATGATGATGAAAAACAATGACGGCTTTTGAAATTGAGATGTACATTGGGTCGAATCAATACTTCTTTATTAAATACATATCTTCTACATTTAAGAATGTACTAAATTCATTCAAAATACATTCTTCACACCACATAGCAGAGCTAATGAAGGATCAAGCTCATGTTTACTAAATTAGGATGTTTACGTCTAACTTTGGAGGACCTTTCCCCAAGCCAAACAAATAAACCTTGCTTAACTTTAACACAAGACGGCAAGGTTTAAGTTTCGATCACACACAGCACAGCTGTATAACAGATTACCCGAAGCTATTAAAGAATGTGAAAAAATGGATATATTTAAAAATAAACTTAGGGAATATGTTTGCAATGTATACATTTGAAAGTAAACCGCCAGAAGAGAAGATAACGTTAATTTGTTAATTGTATGTACCTACTTTGTAATCTCATTTTAAGTGGACTGTAAGTTCTTATGAGAAATAAATTTCTTTAAACCTATCACTATTTACATTATAGCGATATAACCTATATCAATCGATACTTTGTTGAAATTTCTTTCACTTTTAACTTGGTACTTATGAGGTTTTTCAAGACGTTCAAATATTATTACAATAATTTTTCAGTAGTGTAGTTGAGTGGTGGGACTAGTTTCTAATACTTATAGTCACTAATAGGGCAACTAAAGATAAGCTGACAAATTTTGCCAAAAGAGATGATTATTTCTCTATAGAAATAATCGTCTCTTTTGGCTAAAATTGTCAGCTTGGTCAGCTTGGTGTAAATTGAGCCTTAGGATAGCCTAAGGCTCAATTAGCACCGCCGCCGAAATGGGTGGAAGCGCCTTTTGCAACTATACATAGCAAAATAAACTTTATGTCGATTGTTTAAGGTACTAACTAGTATATAGGGAAATTCTCGAGAATGCGCGAAGATTTCCCGGAAGACGTGCGACGTGGCACGTATTTATTTAACACCTTATAAAATTTACATAAAGTTCGTTATCCTATGTACATATTTTTTTGAACAAGTCGATTCCATTCCTTTCAGCGGTTGTATAAATTTAGATTAAGATATTACAACCTGGTGACCTTGAAGCGCTTGATCTTCTCATCGGCCATATTGTTAAGAGACGGGTAACAAAAACTCGCTGCCTTAGCCCTTGGGAAACCTAGGTTGCAGGCTTTGCATGGAGAAGCATGGAGAAGTGCCGACTTAGCTAAGTGAATGATAATAAAGTTATATTTGTAAAATGCAGTATACGCAAAATTATTATCAGCAATCTACATGCAGTGGTTAACCACAAAGCTGATGTTAATTAACGTAATTGAGATCGAGTTGGGAACCTCAGTCAGCATTTCACGGCACCCGTAACTAGATAGTGGCCGCGTTTCAGAAATATTGGTATCTCTATCTGCTGTACGAGAAAGAAAGTGATAGAGGCATTGGTGTTTTATAGTAACGAGTTTCTATGAAGAATATACAGAACGTAAAGAAAAATAATGAGATCTGATCCCAAAATCAGCTCCTTAAATATAATTCTTAATTAAATTCCTCCTTCCGTCCCTTTGATTGTTGATTTTGTTAACTAGATTTAGAATACATTGTGTCACCACCCCATTTTATCTTAAGGGTGTCATAAGAGTTGACAATAGGAAATGACAAGGCTGAAAACCTAACCGTAAGATAAGGAAAACTTGATACTGAACCCTGTGCCAACCTCTCTGGCCCGCGTGGCACAGTAGGCTAATTACCCGCCATGTAGTTGGTGGAGGCCCGACACAGCAGTGGATTTATGGGCTGAGAAATAGAACTATAGTGTCAGTTCGGGACGTATGCCTCACATTTTTTAAACAAGAAACTGGCAAGACCTTTGGCATTCAGCAGAATAAGGTTAGGAATTACATTAAGGTGAATATTCCAGGGTAGCCCGCGAAATTCAAATTTTCTTACGTTTTTTGCAATTTGTCGGTCAGTGCTAGGTTGTATGTTGATAAAAATGTTATTCGCGACTGTAAGACGTATGTAGTTATATAATTATAATCATCAATACAACCCTCCAAGCTCATAATGGTGCAAGAAAAACTTTTTCAAGCTCAAAGTCATTCTTGCACCTTTATGAGCTTGGAGGGTTGTATTGATGAGTTTGATGATTATAACTATGTAACTACATACGTCTTACAGCTGCGAATCAAATGTTCGTCATCATACAACCTAGCACTGGCCTGCAAATTGCAAAAAACGTAAGAAAATTTGAATTTCGCGGGCTACCCTGGAGCATCCACCTTCAGTCGAATAGGTAATAGGAAATAGCAAGATTTGGGCTGAGATTAAGCAGATAGGTGCGGGCAGCTCAAGACCGGCCATAGTAGTGATCCTTGGGGCAGGCCTGTGTCCTGTAGTGGACTTCTGTTAGCTGAATTGATGACCACTGAGAATAATATATTGATATTATAATGACACTCAAATTGTCTCCAACTACTAGCAGTAGTCGGTATTGAAGGAAGGAATTTGGAGGAGGCCCGACTCAGTAGTGGGTCATACATGGGCTGCAACGACGATGACGACGACTAGCAGTAGTATATTATTCTAGAACTGTCCTAATTATTCAGATATAGATAAATCAGAATGGCTATTGAATCACCTAAAGTTCAACATCACTTAGATCTGAAGAGCAAATAAAATTAGAATTAAAAAGAAACGAGGACATTTCTGTGTTTATTTTATATATTTTTAGTCCTATTTCAGTCACTATTCGTTCCTGTGATTTAAACAACAAATCAATCTTTACAACATTTTTCACACAAAATAATAGTCCAGAAGTCAGTATTAATTAAGTATTTAGTCTTTATAAACTAAAGTATAACACTCTGTAAAATAACCACGACGTATGCTTTAGTGAGATACCCAACTGGAAATTCAATAACAGGAACGTTTTCACGGTACTTTTCGGTTACTGGATAAATTGAGATCGTGCTTCTATGTGACATATTGAATTTTTCACAACAGTGATCACGGTTTACCTTTTATACGGTTATGTTGTGGAGATTTTCCTGGTTATACAATACAAAAAATACATTTTATTGTATTGTTTTTACCAGAGAATAGAAACATTGTATTGTACACGTGGTCTCATTGCATTTAGGTAGTTTATTAGGTACGTCTAGAAATTAATAAACAATGCAAATATGTAGACAATGCAGACCCAGCATTGGCCTCCCTTTTCCTCCCGTCAAAAAAAGAGGGGTATTGTGAGTTTAACGTGCCTGTATGTGACATCATCGCTTCCGAATAAATTAAATATTTTTAAAATTGGGTTGTTTGAAAAATCGTTTAATCTAAAGTGCCAGGGAGTACAAAAATATGTTTTATTTTTAGTTTTTTATAATTGAACAACTACACTACTACCTACTGGGTATTACTGGGTACTCGAGCCGGTTTCTGATCTAGAATTAATTACGTTCTTAAATGTCTTAAGGCAAATAAATTTAACTTGACATTGTTTCGTAAAACTTATTTTTCAAGAACTTAATTAACTTTATCACGATTACAAAAGAACATTACAGAAGAAAATGTTCTTATTAATTACTCCTAAAAGGGTCTAAGGGGTAAGTAATGCTGCAAAAGTCAAAAATATTTTGAAGCACGTCTAAACAGTTTAACACAAATTATAGTGTCATTCAGAGTCGTAGTTGCTTCATTGTATAATTTATTGAATAGCCAAAACGTTTATTTAGTAGTTTAAACATGATCATAACTAAATTCACGCATGTAACGGTGGACATAAGTGGATAAACCACTTACGCCACGAATATCCCTATTTCCTCCCTATTTTAGTTTCCTTACAACGCTTAGTGCGTAAGGAAACTAAACGTCTTAATGTGTACAGGAATTGAAACAATCTAGACAAATTAATTGGTGTCAACAGGAGAATTGTTGGCATATCTGATAATCTGCACTATGAAAGGAATTTCATTGTGAATTTGAGGCAAAAATAAAATTGATACTAAACCTAATCAAAAACAAAGGTTTAACACAATACGTTAATTAAAACAACATAATAAAAACCCTTAGGTCTTTAGTGACATTAATAGCTTGCGAATATTTTTACTATTTTTTCTATTCAGATGAGAATAGTTGCCATTCCACCCTAAAGGTGTTGTAAGAGCCGACAAAAGGTATTGGCACAGCCGAAACCGTAGCAAGTGAAGGAAAACTTGATACGAAACCCTGTGCCAACCCGTCTGGCCAGCGTGGCACAGTAGAGTAATAACCCTCCCTGTAATAGGAGGAGGGCTCAGCAGTGGGTCATTGATAGCCTGATTAGTAGTAATTGTAGTTATTAAAATCGCAAAACTATGAAATACACTAATTCCGAAAGATTCCTCCTACTACTCTTAAACTATCTTTCAAGAATTAGTAGTTATCAAAGGTAAATTTGACTACCTCAAACAAAAGCATCATTCCGCCCACGCACACTAATACTATCCTTAAATAATACAGTAAATGAATAAATAAATAATAATGTCCAGTAACCGTTAAAAGGACGCACCATACCACATTTAGCTTGACCCACTTTCCCTGATCGATAACCAAGCGTTCCAAAGCTTCAGGTATTATTTATTAAGCCGTTAGTTTCTATTGTTTTGTTCTTTAGGCGATTTGTAAAGACCTCGAGTGCTATTGAAATCTTTAGATCGGTCTTATGTAAATAGTGTGGTGATTTAGATCAGGTCCCTGATCGAATTGGTGGGCGTGGGACGTGAAAGTGTAGAACGTTTTACACGTTTGATTGAGTAGACGTTATTTACCTATGTGCGATAGTAGTGAAATAAGACTACTCGTAGAGCTCCTTCAGGAGAAACTTGCAGTATTTTTGTAGTGGCATGACTTCCTTTTGTTTTCCAAAGGCTTTTTCTTACGTTGGAAATCGTCATGGATTTCCCACCGCTAAACGCGAGCCAGGTTATGTGGGACTCAGAGGCGCGCAAAGATGGTGATTGCGCCACGACCTTTTTTATTTTTTTGATGCCCGTGGTAAAATCCTTTATGGACTATCCCCGCCGGCCTGGGGATGGAAAGCGGGGGGCGTGTGGGACTCTCCTCCGAAGAAGCATACCCACTAAACATCCCCGGGGTGTACCGTCCCGCGCTTGCTGTCCCATGGGCCCTGACTGTACTCCATGGGGACAGCGTGCGCTGAGGGGAGTGGCCTTGCGACCGCCCGACCCCCATTCAATCTGGGCTCCTATCAGGAGCAACCTCCTCTGGAGCAATTACTGCTCCGGCGCCATGCCCAGTACACGTGGCATGGCGCCCTTCGCCCCGCGGGTTGCGCCACAACCAAACCGCTAAAACCAACGGTGTCCCTAAGCTGCCCAAAACAGGGCCACGGGTTACACTCCCCAATGGGGAGCATGCTCTGCGACCCTGATGGGGATTTGGCCCGCTTGGCAGGCCCCACGCTTTGATGAGAGGCACTTACGGGACAATGTACGTGCCTCCGTCAGGCGTCGGATGAAGTGGCGCCCGATCCACGCGGCGCTTAGTTGCGGCGGCAGCCCTGTCCCGTTTAAGGCTCTCGAGGCAACTCTGCCGCTCTTCGTCTGGCCTCTCCCACTTACGGCTCCTCAAAACTCCTTAGTAACATAACATATTTTTTTGAAATATGAAGTGTTATTCCAATTCCTTTGAAACGATTGATTTATGATTGATTGATGTTTTTTTACTAACTGGGATGTCTCCTAATGAAAATTGGCGCCATGTCGGTTAGTTAATAATTATAGGGCAGCACATTTACAACCCTCTTGTATAAAAAATAAAAACCCATAATGATGTCTTAGCGCTCATACACACGAACGGCATGTTGTCAACGGCACAGACAACTGCAGCCGTCGACGCGTGCCGTCAACGGCAGTCGACGGCTGCAGTACAATTGCAATATTAAAACGATTTTTTTTACAAACAATGTGTAGATGAAAATTGCTTACCGCAATGTACAGAAAATATATTTTACTTTAACCGCCCTCCCGCCCAAAGTCGTAGCTTCTGGGAAAGTATAATAAATATTTAATTCAGACAGGCAGAATAAAAGTGTTTCACCCCCAGTGATTGCTTTCGTATGTTATCTGATCTGCAACCATTTCATCCTCTTTCAGCATCGCTTTACCAATGAATTAATTTAAAGCTTTACTTGAATAAACACTGTGTTGTCTAGTAAATGAATTTCCTCCATACCCTTCCTTCTTTGCCCTTTCTACTGCTGCCCTCCACGTCTCATCTAGTGGGGAAAACGGCAATTATTCGTGTGCGGTGACGGAATTAGAATACACAATGTACATTTCGTCCTGAGGGTGTCGTAAAAGGCGAATGACAAGGCTGATAACAAGAGACGAAAAACTTGAAACCAATGAAACCGTGCGTCATAACACGAAATACAATGCGAGTTACTCGACTACTGAATCAAGTAAAAGGCCAACACATATTTACGGCCTCCGTCACGAAACTACCAGAATGCAGTGCCGAATATAGGCCACGATAAATCTGAATTTTCGCCGTCAAACTAAATACAAAAGCTTAATTTACCGGTTTTTGTTTCACGGAATCACGTGACCTAGTTATAGGCGCCACGAACACTATATTATTCAGTAAAGATCGGTCGTGTGCACACCTACAGAACTTCGGGGCTTTCCACGTGTGGTATTTCTATTGTGTTGTTATTTTAATGGGTAGCTTTACGAGCGGTAAATGTGAATGTCACATTTAATACGAACATGAAACAGTACTTAACGTACAATTTATTATCGGTTGAAAATCATTTGATGTTTGGATGAGTGTGTGATAAAGACAAAAGTAAAGAATCAGACTTTTTGCCTGTTGGAACGACTTTCCATTTTATTTCACGAATATTATCTTTGGATCACGGGGTTCCAGGTTCGATTTCGGGGCCGGGCAGGTGTCTTTGTCTTTGCACTTGCGCTGAGTCTGGGTGTCATTTGTATTAATGAATTTCATGTTTGTGAACTGCCCCCCGCGATACAGGTTATAAATGCAGGGGTTACGTTTTATTCTACAAAAAAACGACTTAAGTGTTGCGGAGCGAAGAGACTATTCTTACATTTTTAATTTCATGTCAGTTCGGCGTTGTCTGTACCTGCCAGTGACGAAGAAAAACAAAAGAGGTTTAATGGCACCACGAATGTTTTCACTTGATCAGAATAAATATGACTATACTTAGTTTATTTGTACTGCATGCATAAAAGTCAACAGCCGCCTATACAATAAAGCTACATCTAAGTTTAAGCGATTTGCTTGAGCAAGTTAGAGCAGAGTAGCGAAATAAATGTGTTTTAAGGTCATTGATGCATGTTTTCCAACTAGATTCTCTGCGTTTTTTACCCATCACAAATGTTTAACAATACAGATAACGGTTTCTATCTACCAAAATGCTAGATAAAAATCAACATCCAGAATTTTCTTTACTGATGTTGTCGTTAGAGCCGACTAACGGAAATAATAAGGCCGAAAAAGAACTTGATACATAACGGTTTGGCTCGCAGTGCCAGCTGTGGGTTCTGTATGGGTTTAGTATTAGAATAATATGTCCAAAGACCAATAACAGTTATAAAAAGTCATATAATTAGCACGGTGTCAGTTTTGCAATCTGGTTAACCATCACAGACGTTTAACAAGACAGATAACGGTTTACGTCAACTAAAATTGCATTTTGTATAACTAAATGTGTTTCGAAAATATTATGGGAACACTAGACAGAAGCTAATTTGACAAGTAAACAGACTAACATGACGTATAACAGCATGTTTGCCATTTATTAGAAAGAAATAGGGCGAATACGGATTGATTAAAAGTATGTGAACTGAGACAAATATATTGAAAAAGAAATTTCTTTATTTTTTTTCTCCTTGAAGTTGGTTGATATTTGTTAATTTTACGTTGGTAACCCTCATGGATACCCAGCCATTGAGGGCTAGCTGCCTTGAGAGCTTGGAGTATGAGGCACGGAAAGAATAAGTCACGACGTACCCACTAAAATCCCGAGCCAGGGTCTTTCGGTCTTCAATGGGGTTTCGCGACCCTGGGGGCCTTAGCCTGCCTCTTTAAGCAGAGCCCCACGCTCTAAGGCCGGCCTCTCCACAGACGCTGGACTGTGACAGCCCCCGTACTACCGGTAATTAAAAATAGTCTAAGAGAGGTAGGGTGTGGTCATTACGTGGGATTACCACAGGCTCCGTTGCAGATGCTCAACTGGGGAAATACATATTGTACAAACTACTCAGCCCATAAATGCACTGCAGAGTCTGGCCTTCTCCAGTTACATAGAGGGTAATTACTACGCTGGCCAGACGGTTGGCATAGGGTTTCGTATCAAGTTTTCCTTCTCTTGCGGATAGTACTGACACCATGTACTCTAAATCCGAAAACATAATTTATGCATACTAAAAGTCTTTACTAAATATACCAAAAAAAAACTAAGTGCGTCTTTGTGGCTGTAATTGGTAATTCTTTAGTCAGCTCTTACAACACTCTCAGGATTGAATGGGGTGCTGACAGTACATTGTTTTTTAAATTCTTCACGAGACTAATAGAATCACTAACACATTATTTATTAGCGTCATTTGTCGGCTATAATGATGAGGCGTGTTATATTCGATCAAGCGCCTCACAAAGGATATTTCTCTCGCCATTATTATATTTCAACGATATGAACCTCAAGGAATAAAATGACAAGTAGCCACTAGTCACCAGTAGTGGACCACATTAGTCTTGGCTCCTTTGCGAGGTGACATGACTTATTGAAGACACTTTTTCACGGTCCTGAACTGGCCAAATTGCCAATTTGTTAACTCTTGTTTCAATGATACTTGCATGAAGTCAAAGTCGAATAATTTATTTTGTATAGGACACAATGGACACTTACAAAATGTCAACACGTTGATATCAAACATATCGTTCGTTTCGGCCCATGAATGACCCATTACTGAGTCGGGCCTCCTCCAAAATCATAGAGGGAAATTAGCCTATTGTGCCACGCTGGCAAGACGGCTTGGCGCAGGGTTTGTATCAAGTTTTCCTTCTCTTGCAGCTAGGTGATTTGCCTCTTGCGTTCCCTTAGTCGCCTCTTACGACACCCTCGTGATGGTACGGGTTGTTGACACTGCAGCGAAAAAAAAATGCAAGGTAATTGTTTATCACCAGTTTGGAACGCTACCACGGCTGAGAAGAACTGACAAGAAACTCAGAAGGCTTGTCATTCATTTTTTTATTACGTTGCGGTCTTATTTCAATAACGTAAATATTTATTTTCCCTACAAATTTCGTTTAACAAACTTTTTTGAATTCGGAAGGCGTCAACTGAAACCTGAATATCAAAACAATACAAAATAAACTTCAATAAAAACGTCCTTGGTCCAGTGAGCCAACCTACCACAAACAGCAGTACCTGTTCACAAGTACTCGAATAACGCATGTAATAGTCATCGAACTCTTCAACTACTCGTATAATAAAGTTTCTGATTCTAAGTAGTTTTTCTTTGATTTGCAGACAATGTTATGATTTTCTTAAATAAAATATTTATATCATCACTATCACTACATAGTATAAAACAAAGTCGCTGTCGTCTGTGCGTCCCTATATATATCTTTAAAACTACTTAACGGATTTTGAAGTAGTTTATTATAATAGATAGAGGTATTCAAGAGGAAGGTTATTAAGTATAATATATGCATAATATTGTAGAGAAACACTGACAAATATAGATGTTTATCATTGCACCCGTGCGAAGCCGGGGCGGGTCGCTAGTATACAATATTTAGTTTCAGTTAGTTTAGTTTACCGTATATCACAATGATTTATGGCCTGACCATTCAAATCATTGTGTTATTGAAGGTTTCTCTTGACCAGTCGTTGTCTTGGTTTCATAATTTTATTTTGTAGTTACTCTGAACATATAAAAGTTATTTGATCAATTATTGTATTGACTTACAATGTTTTAGACTTTTATTAAGATGTTCCGAACAAACTGAAAATTTCATCATCATCGTCATCATTTCAGCCAAAAGACGTCCACTGCTGGACATAGGCCTCCCCCAAGGATTTCCACAAAGGCCGGTCCTGGGCCGCCCGCATCCATTGTTTTCCGGCGACCTTAATCAGGTCATCGGTCCACCGTGTGGGAGGCCTACTAGCACTGCGCTTTTTGGAAAATTTAGGCCCTATAAATTAACGGTATCGAAATATATATAAATGAACTGTCCTCTTCAATCTAAATCAGGAGTACATAAACCTTGCCCGGAATTGCGAAAGTTCTTAGACAAGTCGGATGTAACTAAAATGAAAGTGGGTTCAGGTTTACCTGACCCGTTCGGAAGTTACTAACAAGAAGTCTGAAGATACAGCGAGTGCAAACACTAACATAAACGATTTTAATTAATAATTTACAAGGCAGTATGATCCTTGTACATTGAGTAATCCTGTCTCTACTACTCAGTACTTAAATGACGCACTGCTGAATCCTGGGCCAGTTAGTTACATGGAAGGTAATTGACCTACTGTGCCACGCTAGCCAGACGGGTTGGCACAGGGTTTCATATCAACCCCCTCGACTGTGCTGCCACCTTGCTGTGGTGAGGGGGCTTGAGTGCCTCAATGATCCGTGGGGCCATACCGGCCAGGGCCTCCCATGCCGGGCGGGCCCACGGGGAGAGGTGAGACGAAGAGCGGCACCCAGCGTCGTGGCGGGTTGCAGCTCCGGGGACTCCTCTGTCCTCAGAGCTGCCTTGGGAGTTGTAAACCGCTGCAGCGCACCATGAGGTCCTCGGGTTGACGCTCAACTTAGTTGGCCGTCAAACCGAGTCCTCACTCAACGTCCTCGGGTTGGCGCCGGCCGAGGGCTGACGGGCCTACTCTGCGAGGCCGTATGTCGCGGAGGGGGGCTGCGGGGCGGATCGCTGGTGCGCTGTGGTAGATTGGGGCTGCGGGGACTTGGGTAGATGGGAACCCTGTCCCCAGTATCTTGCTGCGAGCCCTGGACGGGGGCTCCGGGGACCTGGGTAGACCCTGTCCCCAGGGTTTCCCTGCGGGCCCTGGACGGCTACGGTGCGCCGGTGTCCTCTGGTTGGCGCCGGCCCGAGGGCTGACGGGCCTCCTTCTGCGGGGCCGATGTCGCAGAAGGGGGCAGCGGGGCGGGTCACAAGGGAGGGAGCTCCGGGTGACCCGCGCCGCGGACGGAGGCGGGGGTGGAGGGGGGTTCGTGACGGCGCGGGCCCCTTCTGCCCTCGCCTAGGAGGCCGGTGGTGGTTCGGGGGAGCCACCACCGACGAAAGCCTCGATGACTGAGGGCGTCTGATAGTCGCTTGCCCGCGTTGCGGGCACCACGCCCGGGGCGTCACAGTAGAATGCGTTTACGCGAACTTGTGGCGCCCCAAGCGCGTCGTGTGAGGGTATGCCGCTGGGGTTTGAGTGGGGAAACGACGCTTGGGTAGACGACCCTTGTTGGAGTCCCACATAATCACCGACCTTTCCCCCGGGGTGCGGTGGTATGCATAAAGCATTTCCCCAGCGAAAACAAAAAAAAAAGGGTTTCATATCAAGTTTCCCTTCACATGCGGCTATGTTATCAGCCGTTATTTCCTGTTGTCATGAGACTGTGGATTCCAAATCCGACACTACACGGACTCTGTCTTAGTCCAAGGTAATAAGTAGTTTGAAACGTTGGTCTACAATAAACATCTTGAATGGCCTCTTCCAATGTTATGGAAGGATATTAACACATCGTGCGACGCTGCTGCCTTCGTAGGGAGAAATTTCCATTACAAGACTTCGTTTCCATTCCAGGTATATTTTATGTTCTTCTAGTGTATTGTTCTAGTGTTCTTTAGTCTTCACGAACAGCACCCTCAGAATAGTGTAGAGGTTGGGAATACTAAATGTTATACACTTGCTTAAATGTTAGGGGTCAACGTCCCCGTGGAGATACAGTCAGGGACACGGGGCCGCAACGGCGCGGGAAGGTACACCTAGGGGACGTTTAGTGGGTATGCCTCCGTCTCCTCACTGAGGCGGAGGGAATTCCCACACACCCCCTGTTGGCTAGCGGGGATAGTCCATAAAGGATTTTACCCCGGTTAAAGGCCGCTGCATACGTGACGGGTTTTTATACGGACGGGACGGGACGGGAATTATTGCAAACATCGTTTTGATACAAAATGTATATAAAATCGTCGCCGACGATGTGTAGCACGTCCCGTGAGTGCCACGTTCCCGTCCCGTCCGTGAAATATGCACTTTCATATACATTTTGTATCAAAACGATGTTTGCAATAATTCCCGTCCCGTCCCGTCCGTATAAAAACCCGTCACGTATGCAGCGGCCTTAAAAGTAAGGGGTGATAAAATTGAAATAAAAGCCAGGCTTTCTTTCAGGCCGTTATCTTAAGCTCCTGCCAATGAAGTTACAAAACTAAGCTCCGGAGTTTACGAACAACAAAGCTCGTTAACTCACCATTTTATGTCCAAACCTTGTCATGTCAAATCTCCAATATTATTAAAGGAAGCTATCGCGTGCGAACCAAATGATCTGTCTAAAAATAAGTCTTTAATTGCATTCTACCACGCCTCAAACTCGTTTAGTTAGTGCTGGTTGGTACCAGGTGATGTCGAATGGTATCCATCCGGCATGTAAGAGATTGATTTTTTAAATTAAATTTCGTTGGGTAGCATAGTTGAGCGATGTTTATAAATCTGTCAATAACTTTCCAGTTCTAAAAAAACTGTTACTAAGAGTAGCACGAGACCACTGCCAAGAAAGGAAGATGTTAATCGTTTTACAGATGTCAATATATATTTATTTCTATAGTCATTTTGTATCAGCGTCATAATATTTTATAAATTTCTTAAAAACCTTTCATTATTTTCTTTCATTTATGAAGTGTTTTAATAAAAAATGACAGTACATTTTTTATTCTCTACATCTATAACTGCTCGCAGTTTGGAGAACGTAACCTTTCTTTTAGTCGAATTCCGGTTTCATGTTTTTAACGAAACTTGTTCAACATTTTGATGTTGGTCCAATTGTATATTGAAATGTTCTTTTGTCATCTCAACTCATAAATTATCCTGGCCAAGACAAGAGAGAACTTAAAACCAATTCGTTTGAATTAGTTTCAAGTTCTCTCTTGTCATGATTCTCCTGCGTCTAGTGACAAATAATACAGAGCATTCAAACATATTAAAGATGTGTCGACGTCTACTGCTTACATAAAGTATCGTTAAAATGAAAACATCGTTGACGATAAAAACTACATAAACAGAGCGGACGTTAATGTTAAAACATTCACAACCACCAAAAAAATTAAAATTGATTGCTGGGTGCCAAAACGTTTTAAGGCGAATTTTGATTAAGTACATATGGATGTTTGAAAATATGGATAAATGTTTATCGTTATTATTATTATTTATTACTACAAAATGACCCGGACGCACACTCAGTGGTGGGCAGTGAATGTGTTAAACAATTATGTTGTTGATCCACAACGCATTACGCAAGCCTAGTTGAGTCTCAGACCCGAGTATATAAACTAACTACTCAAGTGCAGTTGAGTCGACCTTTTTCTTTTCCTTGTTCTAGTTAAAGGTTGAACCCGTACTGGGTATAAGAAATTGTGTTTGTCACAAGACCCCTTACACATATACACAATTTCCAAATTACGCTGGGCTGCAAAACTAAGTATCACACTTTTAAAATTGCAATACCTTTTTAAGTACACAAGATATACTATCGAAATAAAAAGGACTCGAAAAAATGTTTGTAGAGTTACTCTATCTATTTAAAAAACCGCTTCAAAATCCGTTGCGTAGTTTAAAAGATTTAAGCATACATAGGGACGGACAGACGACAACGACTTTGTTTTATACTATGTAGTGATCTCTAACTTCTGTAGTTTAGAAAAAAATGATACCAACAATTTGTAGTGAACAGAATGATTTAAACGTTAAAAAAAATCTAAACAAAAGATTTCAGAAAAATTACAGAAAAGTAACAAAAAGATCGCAATAGCGAAATTTACATAAATGACGCACCTTCCACCAGGGCATTTTTCCTGAATGTATGACCTTTTGCAACTAACAGATATTTAAGAACGGCAGGTACAGTTATTAAACGCTTATTCGTTGTATTTTTGTGTTTTAATCAAAGTTGTACGTACCATTGCTCACTTATAAAAAAAAAGGATTTGATTGTACCGTATGTTTATGCACATAAAATACATAGCTTGTCACCCAACTATTACATCCTGAGGCTGCTAGAGGACCTAGAAAAACAGAAAAGTTTGAGGAAATATATGAAAAATTTGATATGAAATTATTTGGCAAGGGCTAATTTATAGGTTTAGTGGAGGAGGAAGTTCTTTTTAATATGAAAAACCTCTACTCTAGCAAAGTTAAATCTATAACATACTCGTTATTGGCAATAGTTACAAAGAAAATTAATGATACAAACCCTTCGACCCTTTCGCAGGGCTTCCGTCAGTTTTTCACCAAAAACCATTAGGCCCTCAAAGTGTTTTTTAAAAGGCTCACTTCATTTATATAAATGGACTTCTCGTTCAGACGCCATTATGTAATTTTTTTTTCTATGACAAATTGTCCGTTGGATGTATAAATTAGAAAGACACCTTTTTCACATTACGAAAAGAGGGATATTTTTTGGGCTTTGAAATATAATGGCGAGGCTGGAGTCACCGTTTAACTTCACTAGAAGTTAGGTAATATACTAATATTTATTGTGACTGTATCAATATTTTGCTATATGAAATTTGTGTTTACTGCCATATTTCTCTTTTGTGAGGCGACTCAAGGACCACAAGAGGCAGGCAACCTAGCCACAAGAGAAGAAAATATTGTTAGCATCTCTATACTAATTGGTCTACTGCCTCGTTGGTCTAGTGGTTAGATGTGCTGCCTTTGGATCAACGGGTCCCGGGTTCGATTCCGGGGTCGGGCAAGTGTCTTTGTCTAAACCAGAGGCACTGGCTCGGAGTCTGGGTGTCATTTCTATCTATAATATGTATGTATTTACAAAAAAAAAAGTATATAAGTAGTTTATCATCCATCTCGTTACCATAACACAAGCATTAAGTTGCTTAGCTTGGGACGAGATGGCGTTGTGTGAAATGTCCAAGGATATAATATTTATATTTAATTAGAATAAGGGTTAAAAAGGATAAGGATAATCGGCCTTGTTATTTTCTATTGTTGGCTCTTACTCTACCCTCAGGATAGAATGGGGTGGTGACACTATGTATTCTAAATCTGTTACCACACGGATCTCGTCATGTGTTAATAAGCATTGTTCAAAGAGCCAATCTACCAATTTACACTATATCAGTCTTATTACCCTTTTTTTTTTTTTTTTTTTTGTTTGGCGGGAAAAAATGCCTGACCGCACATCCCGCGTCCGGGGAGACTACGGGATAGTGTGGGGCCCTCACCCACTAAAATAACCCGCCGTGCGCCGACACCCGCCATTACGGCGGACCACGGGTACCGCGTACGTTTCTACCGTGGTCCGCAGGCGGCAGCCCCATCGGGCAACCTCTCCCGTGCGACGCCCTGCGCACTCGGGCGTCACACCTTCGCGGTAGGCTATACGGGCGGACGGTGGGCGATCCCCGACCCAACCGTCCGCAGCCTCGGCTAGGGCGGCATCAGGCGCAGGTGAGCGCGCCCGCGCCGCCCCGCGCGCCGGCGGCGAATCGGGTCCGAAAGGGGTGAATCCTCCCGGGCCCTCTCCGCCGCCTCCTTCTGCGAAATTACGTCCTCGCAGAAGGCAGCGACCGCGGTCCAGGCCCTGTCTCCGCCGACCATCACTCGCGCAACGGCCGGCAGCGACAGGTCCATTCCAATGACTGCAGCGAGTTCCCGGCGCTGCTCAGCCCAGGCCGGGCACGACTCGAGCGTGTGCTGCGCCGAGTCCTCGCTGCAGTCGCAGTGGTGACAGCCCGGAGTCAGCTCTCTTCTTGCGACATCGTGCAGATATTTGCCGAAGCAACCGTGCCCCGACAACACCTGCACGAGTCGGAAGGTGAGGACTCCGTGCTGCCGCACCGCCCATTCTTCCAATATCGGCTGGAGCGCCCCTACGGTCCGCAGGCCAGCCCGAGGCGTCTCCAGCCGAGCCTTCCACCGTGTGAAGGTGGTGCGGCGGGCGTCATCCCGCCACGCAGTGATCGCGCTCGGCGGGGGATTAGAGCCCCCCGCCCGCGCCGTCGACACCCGCCGATAAACGTCGGCGAGCACTTCCGCCTCCAAATCCCACGGGGGGGTTCCGGCCAACGCACACGCGGCCTCGACACCTAATCAGTCTTATTACCCGGCACAACTATGGTCGAGAGCTGGCTGGTGTTGGTAGTAGGGTACTTGAGTATCCACACGACTATATTTGGGTTGTGCATGTGTAGGTACAGGTACAACCAATCCGAAGACAATATGCGTAATGGAATATCCCGGATGATGACAGGCTCGATAGCAATCACATCTTTTGGGATGTTTCCAGTACTTAACTACTCATTACTTCGTCCATATGTCATTATTTCGTCCATTCGATAGATTTTAAGCGGATCTTAAGCTTATTACTACATTCATCAAATGGGTACGATCGTTAATTTAATAGTCATAAAGAGGCAAAATCTTTAAGGAAGTTGACGTTCCTAAAAAAACTCATGCTCGCGCGAAATCACTACTTCATGCTGTTTGATTTTTGGGAATTAGAATAGCAATATAAAGTGTATCAACTTAAATTCAAGAACCAATATTCAGGTGACTAAAATTTAAAAATCATTATCTGCCCGAAAATACCGAAAATCGAGATCATTTTAAAGCGAAACAAAACATGCTACTGTGAACAAATTAATTCACAAACATTATGTGACATCATCAATTAATTTTAATTATGTACCGCATAACAAATTAGGGAAGGGTGTTTCATTACACAGAATTATTCAAACCGCCTACCCAAAACATGCGGAAAACGTAAGCAAATTTCGTTTCATACGAAAGGCGTACTGTTATACCCCTTATATGTTCCCTGTCCTGCCGACTCGCGCGCTTCCCTTTTGTTCATTCATCATTAGTTAAAGTATAAGTACACCTCTCCTATCCCGGCACCAGCCAGTCTTCATCCATACTCCATCCCGGTCGTAACGCTGCCATTTTTCATTTGTACTAAATATATTTGTGTGTGTGTATTAAAAACCTTTTTTAAAAAGCTTCACGAGTTTTCCATTATAACATTGGTGGCAGCTTAAGGGATTTCCCGCGTTTTGGAAATCCACGGAATACGTCTCCGCGCTTGTGAAAAGTGAAATACGAGGGTGAATCAAAAAATTCTTGGAATCAATATTAAAAAATGCAAAGATTTAAATAATAATATTTTATTTTTCTACATAATCTCCCTCCAATGCAATGCATTTAGAATAACGCGTTTCTAACTTCCTTATTCCTTGTGAAAAAAAATTATTTTCTTGACTCTCGAAAAAGTCCTCTACGGCAGCTATAACCGCGTCATTATCGTGAAATTTTGTTCCACGAATTTCCTCTTTTAATTTTGGAAATAAGTGTAAATCACTTGGGGCTAAGTCCGGAGAATATGGTGGGTGGTCAAGGAGATTGAAGCCAGCACAGCGGATTGCGTTGAGCGCAACTTCCGATCGATGGGCAGGAGCGTTATCTTGAAGGAACAACACGCCCAACGACAGTTTTCCACGACGTTTTTCTTTAATCGCTTCACGCACTTTCGGGATTAAATTTGCATAATAGGGTCCAGTTATCGTCTGGCCTTTTGGCATGTAATCAATAAAAAGGATTCCTTCACTATCCCAGAACACAGAGGCCATAACTTTGCCAGCGGAAGGAGCAACTCGAAATTTCTTAATGGATGGAGAGGATGGTCGTTTCCAAGACATGCTTTGTCTTTTAGTTTCAGGATCAAAATGGTGGACCCACGTTTCATCCATGGTGACAAGACGACGGCAAAAATTATCCGAATCACGCTGGAACATTTCGAGATTACGCTTGGAAATTTCCAAACGTCGCTTTTTGTTTTCGTCGGTTAACATTCGTGGCACCCATCTTGCAGACACTTTTTTGAACCCCAGTGAATCAATTAAAATAGATTGAACGCTACCAAAAGATATCTTTAGGATCTCAGCTATATGTTTTATAGTCATTCTTCTGTCTTCCAAAACCAGATTCTCAACCATTTTGACATTTTCTTCTGTAACGGAGGTTGAAGGCCGCCCAGAACGCGGGTCATCTTTACAGCTTGATCTACCTCTTTTAAATTCAGCCACCCAGTACGCAACCGTAGAATAGGGTACAGCATCACCCCCTAATGTCTGCTGAATGTCCAAAAAAATTTCCTTCGTAGACATTTTTTTCAAACTGAGATATTTTATCACCGCACGTAACTCACTTTTATCCATAATTTTGACTTTTTAGCAGCTCGTTGCACAAAAAAATTTATTACATGCGAACGAACTGACAAAAACAAGTGACAGTCTGCATAAATATAGTGTGATAGACACTCTTTAATTTGAATATCGAACTTGATCCAAAAAGGTTTCATATATATGCACTTCTAAGAACTTTTTGATTCACCCTCGTAAACCTTCATTTGTGAGTGTTAAGTGCAAAAGCCTAAAGTGAAAGCTAAAAAGTGAAAAGTGAAAACTAAAAAGAAAACACAAACCTTACTACATCCAGCACGCGTTAACGACCCGTGAAGACTCCATCCGACCATCGTGTCCACTGCATCTGAAAATACTTACCTGATCACAGTGATCAGCTCTGATACCAGTCTCCGAATCCCGTACATCTTCGTCGCTATATCCTGAAAAAGAAAAACCTACCGGACAAACGCCGCTCTTCATCACCGCTGTTCCTGACGCCGCCTCCTGAAAGCAGCTATATGAAGTCAACAACCACGTGCGCAGTTGTCATTCTATGCATGTAAGTCATTGGTCTCTGCTTTAAAATAAGTCCTTAACCTTAAGACTTGTCTCGAACTGTACCTGTATTATGCCTAAAGTGCCCAAAGTAGAGGACGACAAAGAAAATTCCGAAACCAAGTTGTGTCCACAGGAAATTGACATCCTACTGAGCCCTATCCCTTCGAACTCGAGGAAAACTAGGCAGACAACTACCATCACTACTATCGAAATGGAATTAAATGTGCTTTTTAAGTTTATTAAACCCTTCGACGGGTCAAGGGATAAGCTGAGCTCTTTCCTAAATAACTGTGAAAATGCCATCAGTCTAGCCTCCGAGGCACAGAAACATATTCTTTTTAAATTTATTTTAGCCCAACTAGAAGGCAAAGCCGAAACTGCGTGTTCCATTAAGGAATTTGAGTCATGGGACCAATTACAAACATTTCTAACAACCCAATTCGGTGAAAGGAAGCATTATGCCCACCTTTTGACCGACCTGCAGGAATGCCGTCAAACCCATAATGAACCCGTGAGTCAATTCGTGTTACGTGTTGAAACGTGCCTTTCAAAATTATTAACCGAAGTAGGGCTATCTAACAAAAAGAAATCGGAGTTAATTGGTCGCATAGCCGCCATGGAGGACTTGGCACTACACACATTTCTGCTTGGTCTCAACCCACAATTATCAAACCTAGTACGAAGCAAAAACCCGAGCAATCTTAACGAAGCTATAAACGTCGCGGTTTCCGAGGAAAAAATATTAAACTTGTTGCACAAAAGAACCATTCATGCAACAATGCAACGTCAAACTCCCAAACCCCGATACTACAATAATACACTTCAACCTCAACAATCGCTAAACGTTCCTAGAAACGATTACAGACCTCGAGGCCAAAATCAAACATTCTGCCGGTACTGTAAAACACCGGGTCACAGTATCGAGAACTGCCGGAAACGGCAATACAACAACCAACGGTTCTCAAACCAAAATGTAAACTCACCGGGCCAATCTTACAGACCAAATCCGGTCCACTTTATTCAATCCAATAACGAATCGAACTATATCGTAGATGACTCTCGCGATGAGGTGGACGACCCAAAAAACGAATAAAGGTCTCGGTTAGGTGCCGTACGAGACAACGTAATGCGACAACCGGCATCAAACATAAAAACATTTCCGCCGTAAATAGGCCCCCTGTTTCCGCTGAGAGTCAGCCCACTGTATCCACTGTATCCGCCATTAATAGGCCCCCTGTTTCCGCTGAGAGTCAGCCCACTGTATCCACTGTATCCGCCATTAATAGGCCCCCTGTTTCCGCTGAGAGTCAGCCCACTGTATCCACTGTATCCGCCATTATTAGGCCCACTGTTTCCGCTGAAAATCAGCCCACTGTATCCACTACTAAACCCGCCATAATTAGGCCCACTGAACCCGCAGTTTCCGCCGCGAATAGGCGCTCCGTATCCAATGTTTCCGCCGATAATAGGCTCTCTGTTTCCACTAAAAGTCAGTCGATCATACTCACCGTATCTGCTGAAAATCAGCCCACTGCATCCCCTGTTTCACTTAAAGAACAGTCGTCTCTACCCGCCGAATCACAAACCCCTAATACTCTGCAAGTTTACGAAATATCCAACAATCATTCGAACCTTATGCTACCTCACATAGTAGTACAATCATCCATTACCGATACTCCACTAAGCCTTCTTATCGATTCCGGATCTTCAGTTAGCCTCATTAAAAAGGGTAGCATAAAATTCAAAAAGGCCTTAATTAAGGAACCTGTGATTATAAAAGGCATTGATCCAACGGAGGAAGCAACCGAAACATGTGGTCACTTCAACTTGGATTTCGTTTCATTAAATTCAAATTATAAACCTACATACCACAAATTTCACGTCGTAGATAATATCAACCTACCTTATGACGGCATACTAGGTAGCGACTTTCTTAAATCCTGCAAATGTACTGTAGACTACTCCATCGACTCGTTATACATTAAAAATCAAAAACTATCTCTTCATTTTCATGAACCTACTTACATTATACCTCCTCGTACCGAAACTGTTATTGAATGCTCCGTCTCTAACCCTGAAATCAACACAGGCCTCATCCTAGACCAAAGTCCCTCTAAGGATCTCCTGATAGCAAATTGTCTCGTAACCGTAAAAAGCAATAATCGCATCAACCTTACGATAGCCAATGTCTCCGAAACACCTATCCCTTTAAAATCAAACCTAAATTTAACCTTAACTCCTGTAAACGTTAACTGCCTATCAAAACATCAAAGGAATACTAATGATTCAATCCAACGAACCAATGAAGTCCTAAAACAATTGCGAGCATCGCATCTTAACAATGAAGAAGCTCAATCTCTTTTCGAAATCTGTTCCGACTATTCAGATATCTTCTACTTACCTGGTGAAAAACTATCCTTCACCCAAGCACTCAAACATGAAATTAAAACTACATCCGATGTCCCTGTAAACACGAAAACCTACAGATTCCCTGAAATTCATAAATCAGAAGTACAAAAACAAATCAATCAAATGCTCGATCAAGGCATAATTAAACCATCCGTTTCACCTTGGTCTTCTCCAATCTGGATTGTTCCCAAAAAACGAGACGCATCTGGTGAACAGAAATGGCGGATCGTAATCGATTACAGAAAACTTAACGACATCACTGTAGGAGACACATATCCAATACCTCAAATAACCGAAATTCTTGATCAATTGGGGAAGAGCAAATACTTCTCCACACTTGATTTGACTTCCGGTTTCCATCAGATCCAAATAAAGGAAGAAGACGCACCTAAAACGGCCTTCTCTGTCCCAGAAGGACACTTCCAATTCACCCGCATGCCGTTTGGTTTAAAAAACGCTCCTTCCACTTTCCAAAGGTTAATGAATACAGCATTAACTGGACTCCAGGGTGTGCGCTGTTTCGTATATCTCGATGACATCGTGATCTACTCCTATGATCTTCAGTCCCACATCACCAACCTAACCACCATCTTTCAGAGATTGAGAGAATTCAATCTCAAACTCCAACCAGAGAAATGTGAGTTTCTCAGGCGGGAAGTGGCTTATCTTGGACATATCATTACTGAAGAAGGAGTCAAACCTAATCCTGATAAAATAAAAGCAGTGACTCAATTCCCTACGCCTAAATCACCAAAGGACATCAAATCTTTTCTAGGATTGGTCTCTTATTATAGACGCTTCATCCCTGACTTCTCTAAAACGTCTAAACCTCTCACGACTCTCCTTAAAAAGGATACGCCATTCGAATGGCAAAATCAGCAGGAACTGGCCTTCCAAATCCTTAAAACGAAACTTACTTCCGCACCAGTACTCTGCTATCCTGACTTCACCAAACCTTTCACCTTGTCAACCGATGCATCCAATCATGCACTCGGTGCTGTGCTATCTCAAGGACCCATCGGTAAAGACAAACCCATCGCATACGCCTCTCGAACTCTAAATAAAAGCGAATGCAATTATAGCACCACGGAAAAGGAACTCCTTGCCATCCTATTCGGCTGCAAGACGTTTCGCCCATACCTATACGGCAGGAAATTCCTAATCGTCACTGACCATCGACCCCTTAAATGGCTTTTCAACCATAAAGATCCATCCAGTAAAATGCAAAGATGGAGACTTAAACTCGAAGAATACGAGTATGAAATCGTCTACAGAAAAGGAAAATTGAATTCTGCTGCAGATGCTCTCTCTAGATTTCCGGTAAATCCTATATACAATTCAGACAATAATGCTTTAGATAAAGATCTCTTAGATTTAGCAATATCACCCGCATCATTTAACCTTGATGAGATCAACCCTGATCCCGACCAAGGAAACCCAACTGCAGATGATCTTCTTCTTATTTCTGACTCTGATCTTTTGCAAATCAATTCTCCAGAGAGTCAAATAATTCCAGATCCAATACCGGACTCTAATAACCGACCTGATTCTCCTTTACCGTCAACAAGCAACAACCCTGACACACCCGTAGACGACTATCCTACCTTCCTAAAAGCAATGTCCAACAAAGACAAACACTTTAATACAGAAATCGTCGAACATAACGAGAACCTACTTAAATGTCCCTACAAAACAGTTCTAGTCCCGACTTCGATTGACTTAGACGAATCCAATCCTTATGTCTCCGAAATCCTAAATGATTCTGTAATTAATACTAAAATCCAAGAAACCGAAAGGGAACTCTTTTCGTTCGTTAAAGTAGAACTAGGTAATAAAAATTATTACCTATTGTTCACCAAAGTACATCACTTTGACGAAGCATCCTATCCTGAAATCTTCCAAACCCTTAAGACAATACGAAACGAACTCGTCGTATTCAACGACTCTAATGAAATCGGTATATCCGATATGAGGAACCCCTTTGAGAAACACTCTTTTACTAAATTATATAATATCCTTTCCTATCTTTTCCATAACTCGGAGATCAAAATTCATATCTACCACAACACAATTATATATCCTTCTCCAACCGAAATCAAACAAATTCTTAAACAAAATCATGACCTTCCTATATCTGGACATCTGGGATCCGTCAAGATGTTTAAACGTATACAAGAAAGATATTATTGGAAAGGCATGCGCACAGACATAGAAGATTATGTACGGCGCTGTCCATCCTGCCAAATCAACAAAGCCCTTAGGAAAACTAACAGAGCGCCTATGCAAATCACCACAACATCCACTGGCCCATTTCAGCGCATAGCTCTCGATGTCGTTGGCCCACTTCCAGAATCTGGAACTGCTAGACTAAAGTACATACTTACTGTACAAGATGATCTTACCAAATTCTCAACAGCATACCCTATGCGGAGTGTCACTGCAGAAGAAACCAGTGACTGTCTCATTCACTTTGTGTGCCTATTCGGTATACCTAAAACCATCCTTACGGATCAAGGCACAAATTTTACATCAGAACTTTTTAAGGAAACCTGTAAGTTCCTGAAAATAAAACAGCTCTGGTCGAGCCCATACCATCCGCAAACACAGGGAGCTCTAGAAAGAAGTCATTCAACCCTTAAGGAATACTTAAAATCCTTCGTTGATCCGAACCTTAATAATTGGCCAAGATATGTATATACTGCTATACTTACTTATAATACAAATGTTCATACTACCACAAATTTCACACCGTATGAACTATTATTTGGGCACAAACCCTTTATCCCCGATTCTCTCTTTAACACGGACCCAGAAACGACTTACCATGAATACTTAAAAATGCTACAACATAAACTTCAACATTCTAGGCAAAAAGCCATTCAAAATATCTCTTCATCTAAGGAAAAATCTAAAGAATATTATGACCAACATACCAGACCAGTCGCATACAAAGCAGGCGACTATGTCTTTCTTAAAAATCACGTTCGCCTAGGTAAATCCCTAGCACCAAACTGGAAAGGGCCCTTTAAAGTCATAAAAATAAATGGAAATAATACCCTAACTCTCTTAATTAATAGAAGACATGTTACTCACCATTACGACGAAGTTAAAATTGCAAATACAATCTCCTTCCTACTCCCACGTGATGAGCAGTAACCTGAAAAAAATAATATAATATTAATATCACAATAAAATTTCATATTAAAATTAATGTAATCTAATATTAAATATACTTATAAAAACAAATATAATCATACATACCACACTTGCGATAAGCATTAATTTAGTATCGTAGTAAAATAATTTACTTACCTCTTTAACTTACCCTTCTAATTCCAGCACCATGATTGATGGCAATCAGTTTGTCCAGCCTCTTACCTCGAGTTCAGGGATCTTCTTCGATTACGAAGGAAGATTGAAGATTCAGAACGGTCATTTAGATATACTAATTCCACATGACATATCTCATTTCCCTGGACATATACAAAATATCGAATCCATATTACAAACTTTAAAGCAATTCTGTTCATTAGATGTCATAATAAATAATGACGATTGCCTTAATACTGTCGAACCATTGTCCATTAGACATCGCGATATAGTTAACTCGTTTAATGCATTCGAACATCTCATCCCAGATAGGAGCCGTAGGTCAGCTTGGATTGGTGCTGGCGGTTCAATCCTCAAAACTATGTTTGGCACTTTAACCGAGGAAGATGCTCTTAAATATGACAAAGCAATCTCATTGTTACAAAATGACGAAAAAAGGATAGCTTCATTATTAAAAGACAATATTCTTGTCACTACCTCTTCTCTGGAATCTTATAATAAAACCATACAAACTTTAAAAAATAATGAAGTTATCTTAAATAATGCTATGGACGAGCTCTCGGTATTAGTAAATAATATATCACAAGAAATTACATATAATAAAATAAACACGAATTTAGAATTCATTCTAAATAGTTTGGAAACCACTGTCTTACTGTTGTCGTTCCAACTCGAAGATTTATCAAACGGCATTTCATTCAGCTGTCAAAACATACTCAGCCCAGCGATATTAACACCCGGGCAATTATACCGAGAACTCGTAAGTCATTATAACGACTTACCCAATAACGTAGACTTACCTCTAAGCTTAAGTTTGAACGATATCCATACATTGTTGAATGTTATCAACATGAAGTGTTTTTACTCTTCGGATAAAATTACTTTTATTGTACAGATTCCACTAGTATCCCCAAAGGAATACACTTTATATCATGCTTTACCTTTACCAATATCTTATAATGAGTCCGAATCATTTGGATTAATTTTACCTAACAATAAGTATATAGCAGTGACCAATGACAAAAATCAATATTGTATTTTAGATTCACTAGACAACTGCCGCGCTTACAGTGATACTTACCACATATGTGACGTCATGAACATATTCTCTGTAGCCGCAGACACAATCTGCGAAAGCGAAATGTTAACCAATGTCCTGTCGGAAATACCTGCAATATGCCATGCAGAGTTCATCAAAGGCTCCACAGATATTTGGCATGAACTCAAATTCAATAGATGGCTTTACGCCCAGTCAAAACCCAGCAAAATCACAATACAATGTGCCGATTTACAGCTGATAGAAGACATCATACAGGGCACAGGTATACTTACTCTGCCAAACCAATGCACGGCATACTGCAAAAATACTATTTTGATACCTAAAAGTTCTGTCTATAATTTAAGTATACCATTAAGTCACTCTAATTTTAATATATTAAATAGCTCATTCTTTGTGAATAAAACATCGTTTAATGTGACCCCTATTCACTTACAAGATACCAATTTAGATACCTTGCACTTAAACCCGAAAATTAAAGATCACTTATCGGAGTTAAATAAAATAATGGAACAGCCCTCAGCTATTCCAAACGGGACACATTATCCGATCTTAAGTATTGTAATCATTGTAATTTTAATTTGTTTTATTTTATATAAAATCGTCTTTTATTGTAAGAATTATGGCAGCAATTTCTCTCGTCCCTTTCATATTGTAAACCATACTAATCCCAATCGTCCTAGTAATGTCAGTCAACCGCCTCAGTCAGAAGACATAGAAATTCTTTCCACTACATCCCTTCCGAGACTCAGGATCTCTTAAACCCTTGTTAACTTCGGAGTTGCAACCCCGAAGTTCACTCTTATCCGGGGGGCTGTTATACCCCTTATATGTTCCCTGTCCTGCCGACTCGCGCGCTTCCCTTTTGTTCATTCATCATTAGTTAAAGTATAAGTACACCTCTCCTATCCCGGCACCAGCCAGTCTTCATCCATACTCCATCCCGGTCGTAACGCTGCCATTTTTCATTTGTACTAAATATATTTGTGTGTGTGTATTAAAAACCTTTTTTAAAAAGCTTCACGAGTTTTCCATTATAACAGTACGTTTATTTGCGTCAGATGTCAAATATAGTAAACATTCATTAAATTTTAATGTATCTGTCGACATCTAACTTAAGAGTGACGTAATAGGTACCCCTTAGTCAGTGAGGCTTTGGTCGGTGGCGGGTTCCGTGCCAATCAGCCTCCTCCTCTCCGGGCTCCGTCTGCGGCGTGGTTCAGCTAGAGTATCCTCCTCTCTGACCCGCTTCACCGTCTCCTTCAATGACATAACGTCCTTGCAGAAGGAGGCCATGGTTTCTCAGCACTTCTCGCCCAGCATTCGTCTCATTAGGCTCGTCAGCGAAAGGTCCCCTCTGGCTGGTTCTACCAGCTCGCCATTTATGCTCCCAGGCGGTACGCTCCACCACATTGTGGCCTCACCAAACTTCATATTGTATGTACCTAGAGACAAAATATGCCTAAAGTTTAATATTCATTGCTACAAATAAATTGAACACATTCATTACAATTATTTCTGATGTCTCTTTATGTTAATTAAAAAAGCAAAACAACTTAAATTATACATTATAGGTACCTTTCGAAAACGAGGTTATTAAAATAAGGTACCGACGATTCAGGGCTCCGAAGAGAGGAACCTCCTCACGACCCTTGTTAAATCCAGAATAACAGCCTTTTGTATCATCCCTTAATCCAGCATCTCAGTGAGAGATTTTTTAGATGTCGGTTCTTGTTTTTGTTGAATCTTTTCGCGATAAGACCGGTTACTGATACAACCATTGAATATCAATGGATACGACTATTGGCCCAACGATTGTTGAACCAACATGCCACACGGCGGTAACGTCGTTAGTCAAATCGAGATGCTTGGTAAGTTTCTCTTTTTCGGCTTAGCGAGGTAAAAAATAATGCTGCACTTGGTATTGTTTAACTCTTCTTGAAGGTGAGCTCTTCGGTTCAGATATTCGTTAGGCTTTGTCTTATTCAGACTATCCCTTGATAAATTAAAATTCAAGTCTTAGTCATAACACCCAGCCAAAAAAGGTTCCCAAATTTGTGGCAGAATAAAAGAAAATTTGCAAAATACACAGCGATCGAGAACACGTTGTTTCGAAACATCACAATAAACCCTCAAAGTTAAGGTAAACAAAATGCGTAAACATCCGCATCGAATGGAGTTTTGTCGAGCATATTATGTGCAACCCGATGTCGAAATATGCTCGTGTAAATGTGTCGTGACGTGTCCGTGGTGTGACAGATTTAGAATACAGGATATCATCATCCCATAATGGTATGGGTTACCTCAGCAGGACGTAGATAGAGTGACCTAATCACTCACGAAGAGGAGACACTCGACCGAGAGTACGAGTTCGGAGAAGGAACAACCTCCAGTCTGTGGCGGCAAGGATAGAGCTTTTTAGCAACGTACCCATGCCACAAACAAAGGACACGATTAAGGAGCACCCCGGGGATGTTTAGTGGGTAGGCCCCCACTCTGGGGGAGAAACCCACACGCCCCCCCTCGGCCATCCCCGTGGCCGACGGGGATAGTCCATAAAGGATTTTACCCCGGGCATAAAAAAAAAAGGATAGCCTGAGGGTGTCGTAGAGGCGGCTTAAGGAACGCAAGAGAAGGAAAACTTGATACAAAACCTGTCTTGCCAACGTAGCACAATAGGCTAACTTCCCTCCACAAGCATGGAAGCCTGACTCAGTAGTGGGACATTTATGGGTTGAAATAATGATGATCAAAATTGGCCTGAGACAAATATCGACGCGTAGGATCATTTAGTTTTTTGAGGAAAGAAAGAGATTTTTTACGACTGTCATAACTGCATTTCTCTATTCTGGTTCAAATTATATAATTTCCAAGAGTGGAGAAAGTCAAACCCTGAAAATGCAGGCTGCTTCTAAGGGTCAAAGCAGCAGACCCGGGAGCGCGTGCTGCTCTAAACCTTAGTTGTTTCATCCTACTACTACTAGGTACTACTACTCAGCCCATAAATGACCCACTCCTCTAGTCGGGCCTCCTCCTACATGGAGTTGGTACAGGGTTTCGTGTCAGCGGCGGCGTGGTTCTGCATCAGATCCCACAATGCCGCAACAGGACGCGAGTTGGAGCACCCCAGGGAGGTTCAGTGGGTAGGCCCCCACTATGGGGGAGAGTCCCACACTCCCCTCGCTGGACATCCCCGCGGCCGGCGAGGAAGTCCATAAAGGATGTTAACCCGGGCGAACAAAAAAAAAAGTTTCGTGTCAAGTCCTTCGTCGGTTCTTACGACACCCATAGGATTCAATGGGGTGGTGATGCCTCCACACAGCCTATGCACGCTTCGCCCTTTATGTCAAATACGACAGATACGAATCACGAAGTGAACCGACTTGCAAAAGAAACCAAGATGGCGTTAGTAGAAATTATTTTCAATAATGTTTTACTGCCATCTATGTGCAAAATATAGTACTGTTTCGTTCTTATATACGGTATCTAGCGACGCCCTGTTACACACTGTTTAAAAAGTTACGGACGTTTCGAATAGAGGACGCTAATTTAAAATAACACGTCAAAATGGTACGTGGCTGGATCCAAATAAAATTAATATTAATTACTAGCTGACCCGACAGACGTTGTCCTGTCTGTCTGAACTATGAATATTGAATTCGAATTGGAATAATTGAAAATAAATTAATATACCGCCTTTTCTTATCGACTCCAATCCCTTATTTAATGTAATTAAAAAAGAAAAAAAGTAATTATGCCAAAAATAGCGAACCGTCGGGTCGGGACGAACGTCAAATGTTTGACAGGTAGCAGTTTGTATGGGAAAATAAAATTGTTGTTTTTATTATTTTACTTACAATATCAATGTTTTCTCTAGACTCTTAAACCTTCCCTGGACTCACACGAATATTTCAAGACCAAAATCAGCCAAATCGCTCCAGCCGTTTTCGGGTTTTAGCGAGACTAACGAACAGCTATTCATTTTTATATATAGAGATTATAATTAATTATAATTCTTTTTGAGATATACTTACTGCGAGCTTTTATTAAATATCTTTGCAATAAAAAATCTACAAAGGTCCACAAGTGTAGCTACCCAAATTACCAGGTGTGATTTCAGTGACTTCTGACACAGCAAGGTTTTTAGGTAAGTACCTACAGTCTACCAAGAAATCATTGAAGTTTGTAAACTAAAGTAGTAGCTGTATTTGCTTTTTATAAAATTATTGGTCTTGTATTCAAAAAGCAATAAACAGTTCCTTTAGAATTTCGTCTCGAATTTATTAAGCCACACTGGTATTTGTTGCAAAAATATTTAATTAATAACGAGCGGACTCACAGCAAATCAAATAATAATTAATTTACTCATTATAGACGTCGATAAATAAATAAATAATTGATCATTATAATAATTTGTAGGTACTCATTTTACTGACATTTGAATCTATTTGACAAACGGTCTCAAATGTACTCAGATATTCATTCCTCATTGGCCTCTAAGCTCCAACACATAGGGAAATTAATTATTTATGTAATGGAATTGCTGTTGTGCTTGTAAATAATAATAAAATAAAGAAAACTAGCCTTTAATTCTCTGACCACTTGTTAACTTTGCCTCTTGCTGGTCAGATTTTCTTCCGACATAGGCCTCTTCTAGTGACTTCCACTTTTCTCTCTATGTAGCCAACTGCCTCAACTTAATGGCAGGTCAGACCATTTCCCGGTTTCGGTTTCCTTTTCCCATTTCGCGGATACCATTCGGTTACATATCGTGTCCATTTCTCATTTTTTGTTCTCCTCATCATGTACCTACCTATCCTGTCCATTTGAACTATTTGTTTTATTCTTTTGATTATACCTATAGCTAAATATATGTCGGAGGAAATTGTCAGAATGGAGATGATTGCTGGTTACATATAGACGATATCAATTAGCCTAGAAAATACTTTGTTAAATCTTAATTTTAATTAGTTTAATTTGTTAGATTTTTCTATTCAATTTAGTTTTTCATCTTTTTAAAAGAAAACGTTATATTATTTTACATTGTCAGAACGGAGGGTAGTCCTCGAGCGGGGTCGAGGCGCCATCTTGACGTTCTGCAAAAACTTATAAAAGGAGCGCGATCGCGGTGGATCGCGCATTATGATAGAAACAGTGGTTGCGGTGCGGTGTGTTAATACTGGAGTGTAGTTAAGATCGGTACCTTGAACCCGCTGCTTAAATTAAAAGGTTTAATTAAACAGTTAATTCTCCGACATATATAATTGGTCAAGGTGCCCTGAATCATCACAATATTTTTATGTTGTACACTTTCCTATGTCTAAGCTTACGATCCAAAGATTACTAGGGAAATTTCAGGCGAAATAAAAGATCCTTATTTTTTATGGAATTTATTTATCATCAATTTCAAACTACACCTTCAAAATTACATTTGATTATAACTACTATAAGCTATAATTTCTACCTAACTCCGTAAAAGGACCTACGCCACCAATGAAAAAGAATTTTGACACTTTTCCGAAACATTCACAAATGTTATTTTCATCTGTTGCCGTTAACCTACATTCCTTTATGCATTTACTACAAAATCAGATGCAGTACATAATACATGAGAGAGGCAACAATTTTTTTATAACATTTCTCTTGTAGACGTTAAAAGTCGCCAAGCGACGACAAATCTGGACCCGAAACTATGCGCCTCTGACATCAAAATGTACCAATCCTTAATAAATAGAACAGTATATTAGAATCTATACTAAATTAGTTGCACGCTTGCAAAAGCTGCTTTGCGGTGGTTACTCAATAACTTACATCAATACATGTCACATACATACAAATTCGATCATTCCCATACACAACTACGTTAAGTCTAACACTATATTAATTAACAAAATAAATCTGTTAAAACGTAATTTTAAGTCTCGAACAACGATTGTTTTTAAAAGAAAATCAGGTACAAATCAATCGAAATTAATGCTAAGGTAACTGAATAATCCAGAGGAAGTATACATTGAGATCGTGTTGTTATATCAACTTTTATAGTATTCAATTCTGGATGAATTTTGCAAAGTGTTTGGTGTTCAAGTCTGAAATGAGTTTATGTTATCCTAAGATCAATTTTTACCGAACTTAAATGTTACCTGGAAATTGCGGGCAACAAAATGATTGCCTGATGTACCTATGCATTTAGGTACCTGTTTCAATTTCCAAGGTATTTAATAAAAAAAAATACTTGACTAACATAGTCCAAGAGTCAAGAGATGGTTAATAGTAAAAAGCACTTACAACGAGAATGAAAATGTGGAAATATTGTACCGTTAAAATATTAGGAAGCTGCATGTATTCTCAAATTGTATTCTCTTAAGGCAAAATATATTTTTTTATGTATTTGAAGCCCGAAGGTGTGATTTTTTTTTTTAAATAAATAAATGTCCTTGGACATTTCACACAACCCCATCTCGTCCCAAGCTAAGCAACCTAATGCTTGTGTTATGGTAACGAGATGGATGATAAACTACTTAAATACATTTTTTTTTTTGTAAATACTTACATATTATAGATAGAAATGACACTCAGACTCCGAGCCAGTGCCTCTGATTTAGACAAAGACACTTGCCCGACCCCTATATCGAACCCGGGACCCGTTGATCCAAAGGCGGGTCCTTTGGATTTATTTATTTACTGATCCGTATGATGCTCTAGAAACAGATCTTCAATTTCCGTAAATATTCCAGTTATCTTAAAGAAACTTTGTCTAGATCGTCCTTGTCTTTGTCAAGTAAAAGATTAATCAAACCATGTTTTGTAAAATCAGGCCAAAATTGATTTTAGACTAATTAAACATTTCAGAAGCAAACATTTGATGAATAGCGTCATTATCGTCCCCGAAACAAACTACAGTGCAATAAATATTAAGAAATTAACAATACATACACAACATTATTTGGCTTTCAATGTATTAAACACAAAATCACAGAAATAACTATCATAAATATAGCTGCTACTCCTTTCATGGAACATATCACTCAGTTAATTTCTCTTCGTAAGATTTTCCAAGTGATATCAATCTATGATAGGACCTAAACTACACCAAGGGGTCCATTACTCTACTTAACTTCTAGTATAACAAAAAATATAAATACGTCATCATGTGAGAGATACATAACATGTGCAATCTTCTATGATCTTACACTAAGTCTGTTATGTGCCATACGAGTTATCATGATTAGCATAAGAGAATCCCTCCACTAAAGTACGTAAGCAATATCAAAATTTATTTCTATTCGTTATCTTTCAATGTTGACCAATATGTTGGCCGCTGTTTGTGTTGGCTACTTAACCTAAAACTATACAACAATTTTAATCATAGAACCGGGTAATATACATTCCTGTTTTTATAATGTGAAAAAGTGTTTACTGTTTCACGTCTGTATTTGGTTGTTCGTGTTGAACACACATACCTACTTATGCCTCAACTAAAAAGTAGGTGAGACGTATTTCCCTTATATTTAGTTTAACATTATTGTTTAGTATTTACATTAAGTAGCAAACACAAACGCGTTACTATAACTAAAACTATTTGACACAGTGTATATAAAAATCCGCCATCAAGTCTAGTTGTACAATTTTGTACTAAATCGATATTATTTTCGTGTCCTACGACCCACGTATAAGTGACTCATAGCGTAACTTTAGTAACTATACACGACTCTATTACTATTGACCTAGAGCTTTTAACACATTGCCAGATGTGACATATGTACCCACATATTTGTTTGGTGCACAAATAGACGGCCATTTGCGATTTGATTTGTTTTTAACCTTGCTGAATACGTTTTATAGCCAGCGTTAACAGTATACCCGGTCTTCATTATAAAGCTAAATGGTTTACGAGTGAGTCACCGAGTGATATATTGTTGAAATATAAATTTACAGTCAGGTTCAATAGCGTAGCGCGTAGGTAAATTTACATTATTTATGCGAGTCACAAGGGCAATGTGGGACAACATATCTGGAATCCTGCCTGGTTAAAGATACCAGGATAAATAGAAAATTGTATAAGGAATTTACACAAAATGTTCAATTTATATCTTAATATTGTGATTATGTACGTACTTAAAGGCAAATTATATTATCTGTGCGCTATCTTATCGCTTAGGCCAAGTAATTGCGAAAATTATACAAAGGTTACTTAGATAACACTAAATGATTCATCATACTCGCTAGCAAATGTATTATCATCAGGGACTTTATTATCGTTATTTGCGTCAATCAGTTTTGCACTGAGCAATAACAGATCAGATTTATTATATCAATGGCAGATGAGTAACACGAAGCAAAATAAGTACCTATTTCAATACACACAGTACAATTATTATAAATCCAAAATGATTATATGCGAATAAATAATTACTTTCATAATATAATGTTGCTGCGGTATGTTGGACTAGCATAATTATATGATAAGCAGTTTCATGTAGTGAAACAATGGAAAAATATTCTAAGTCTTTGGTAATATTCATTGGGTTCACCTAAATCTATATAAATACGATACGTAAATAACTCCTTGTGCTCCGTCCGCGACCGAATTTGAAGATGTTCACATCTTTCGGTATTATACCTCCGAAACAATCCGAAGGGATTTCGAACATTCTTTCTTGATTTGAAACCCAAAAAGTCACTTTGGGGTGTTCAAAGGAGGACGGCTGGTAATGGCGTGGATAAAGCCATGTGTTCCGCACCTCGGACTGGCAATCTTTGGGCTGTAACGTAGTGTCTCATGAGAGCCGGTACCGTGGGGAACGCCGTGGCTGCTCCACCCAAAGTGTAACCTTCTGTGCCGCGGCAGATGCGCATGTGCATAAAACCACGAGTTGATCTGCAAATAAACCAAAGAACATTAGTAATGAAATGTAAATACGATTCTCCCACCACCACCATCATCGCAGCCCATTAAGGACCCACTGCTGAATCAGGCCTCTTCCAATTACATGGAGGAAAATTAGCCTACTGCCACGATAGCCAGGGTTGGCACAGGGTTTTGTTTCAAGATATCTTGTGAGATAGAAGATAGAAGAGAAGGAATCTCTTGCGGCTAGGTTATCAGCCTTGGTATTTCTTTTAGACGCCTAAGTCAACATTTAAACGGCAACATAGTTTTAATATTGACATTTATAGTTTTACTCAAAATACTTTTGATGAAGGAATTAAAAAAAACGGCCCAATGTGCTATAAACACTTACTTCAGACTAAGTGAATAGTCGTGTTTGGCCGATTCACTATTTCTGACCAAAAAGGCGCCCTCGTCCGCATCTCTGAGAAGACTTTCAGCTTCAACGCGTGATAAGGTCCCGTGGTACCACCTGGAAAATAATTAAACAATGTTAGGTATAGTATGATAGATGTAGTCAAAAAGAATATATCATCATAATTTTTGCTACGGTTCCATAACTGCGATTTTCTTTACAAATGACGCTTAAATTTATTTTACAACCTACCCTTGTCGGTCTAGTGGAAGTGATGCATCGACGAGATCTCGGGGCGGAGCTATAGGTCCAAGATTCAGATGTAATCCCTTAGAACTTCCAGAACCACCGCTACCGCTATCGAAATTCAACTTCAAATTTGGCCTGTGTTTATTACCTGTAAAAGAAAATTACTTTAAGTGCTACAAATATTGTATAAGTAGAATAAGCTCAAAGCTCACAAAGTGTCACTTCTTATTACATGTCAAAGCACACACAATTGCTACGATTACGAACGCCTAACTCAACTGAACGGTTACAAATTGCTCGCAACATGTTCAGGAAAAGTTCCTTCAAAAAAGCACTCAAGCAAATTAAATATAAGGCGAGCGTTCGACCAAAGACTTTTGTGTGGAGCCATTCGGAATCATACGTCTTAATCGGCATAATGTGGTGGCGGTCGCATCGAGTTAGGTGGATCCAGAGATTTGAATTGACGCGCCCTTATATTCTTATAAAATATAAAGTAGATTGATGGATAGGAGAGAGATACTAAACCTAGGTTTATTTTTAAGGAATTCAGCTAGTATATGTAGTAGTTAAATATTGAAAATACCAACCTTGATTCAGGTCTTGAACACTTTGACTAGAAGAAGCATTGGAAATGGCTCCTCCAAAATCGTTGTTCAGTTGCAATGACTGCCCTCGTAGCTTGCGACGTAATTTGGGCATGTCAAATGGCAAGGATCGTAAATCGGCTTCAGCTTCTGCTCTTCGCCGCCTTAATTTAGGCATGTCGAAAGGAAGATCGGATAAGTCCACATCATCGTTTTTACGTTCCTCTTCGGTATTACTGTTTTTGAAACTAACAAATGCATTTCGAGAGTCCACTCCTTCTCTTGAATGTATTGATATCCCACTATCCGAGCCTTGAATTTCTGCGTCTCCTGTCGTTGAATGTCTGAATGTGAGGTTCAACAAATTTCTGTTTTGTAATGCACGGCGTTTAGGTTTCGCAACAATCTCGACTGTGGTTTGCGCAGTCGTATTTCCAGTTTCTACTTCTTCAGGAGATACTTTTTGAGAATTATTATTTTTGTTGTTATCAGATGTTTCGGACGCGGGCTCTTGAGAAGACTTGTCAGATATGGGACTTAAAATGTGCAGTTTAGTCGGATGATGACCAAACCCCGAAAGATTCATGTGGTGCGATTTGATAAATGGCACATTGCCAGAATCGGAACTATGTGAACTAAGTGAAGATGAGTGACGACTCTCTGAACTGCTACTGCTTCTATCACCCTCACTATTGCTACTGCGTAGTGATTCCATACTGCCCCCACTGCTGCTTGTAGCCATACTCTCAGTACTTGAGTATTTTCGACGTGGACGCACTACTCCAGGCCTTCCCTTAAACTCCATTATAGGGCCGACCCCCTTAGGCCCCGTGTACCGATTCAATTCAGGTGTGTCAGAATCGGAAGTGGGCCGGCCCTTAATCTCTAAAAAAATACCGTCTTTTGATTTGCAACCTTCATCATCACCATCACGGGATTCCCGGCTGGAATCTCTTAGACGTTGTCCAATATCGAGGTCTGTGGAACCTTTCACATCTATCATGCTAGCATCACTACTTGTTGGAGTTTCCCGAGCACGTAACGATTTAACAGGCAGTCTCAAGTCTTTCAGACGTGGATGGGCAGGCTGTGACTGAGGCAAATTCGGGGCACTTTTAATGCTATTCATAGCAGATCCATCCTTTTGTTGAAATTTTGTTGGTAAAGGGGCGGTTGATGGTGGCGAGGGTGTATAACCACGTAGTGGAAGTTGAGATGTTGATGCAGTTCGGTCATCTTCGTCAATGTGAACTTTTTCCAGTTCCTCAGACAAGGCACAAGCGTTGTTTTCATTCTCACGTTTTTGACGAATAGTGGGAATCTTAGAACGGCGCACGCTGTCTGTTTTCATAGTCACCTTACGGCGGCCTTTATAATCTGGTTCACTACGTTCAACAGCATCGAAGGCTGATGAAGCTGAGGAGATAATTTTACGTTCCTCTGCTTGTAAGAGAGCTGGGTGGTTACTGACACGATCAAAGTCGTCCAAATCATCATCGGAACGTGCAATTTTGCAGTCAAAGGCGGTTTCATAAATTTGTCTGGTTGTCATCTCTTGCGGCCAGCGAGGCAGTGGCGCTGGCACGTAAAATACGCTACGGGAAGGTCGGTGCTCCTCTACATCTTCGGGCGCGGCGCACACGCAGCCGGCCGCGTCGCGCCCGCGGCGCCTTGGTGGCATCCACGCGCTCTCACCGGACGAAGATGATGACCGTTCTAATTCACGGAAACCATCTTCAGCGACCGAAAATCGCTTGGGTAGATTCGGTTTCGGGGCAACGTGTGGTGCGTCCAAGCTAGCAGATTTTCTGTACCTTGGGCCACGAGATGACGACGTAGTAGAAATGGTAGGAGCTGACGGTGCAGATGGCTGTTGAGGTGTTTTAAACAAGTCTCCGTAATAGTACGGGCTAGGGTTTCTTCGAGGTGCGTTAGCGTAACGCGGATCAGAACGTGCACTGTCTGGGGAATGCAGGGACGGTGCAGTTGCAAATGGATCAAACTCCCCAAATTCGTCGTCTTCTTCTTCTTCTGATGATGTAGTTCGCTCTTCTGAGGATGATTCTGAAACAAGGGAATAATACATTATTACACTTAGCATTAGAAATACCACAACCCTATAGACTTTTTTTTGAGACAAACTAAATCCGAACCAATGGTGTAGACATGTGATTTCAGGAGTCTTCAGGTACGTCTGAGGTTGCCTCAGCTCGGCTCAACACTTATAGTTTAAAAGCTGTCGCTGTGTTTTATGTCATAAATACACAATGTCCATTTTAGTAATAAATTAATATGCTTATACGGTTGTATATTGAACTGATTTCTAGGAGTACAAATATGTATACATATATTGTAAGCGGAACGCAATATATATCATTGAGAAGTATACATAGCCTTATTATTCAAGCGAGATTTATTATTGTATGTTTTTATTCCTCAACCACGTATAATTGACACGCAAACTATAGTGTTTAATATAGTAATCTCGTAATCTTTGTTTTAAATAATAACTGACAAATCCTTTCGATTTGTCTCACAAAGTTGAACCTATATTCATGTCATTATTAGAAATGTATCTCAAAATACTTATTCTTACCAATATTCTTGTAACAAAGGATTCTCTTTGAATACTTTCTGTGCATAAAAAGTCAGGATTTAAAAAATCCAGCCGCGTTGCAAATGGACTAAAGAATAATAACCCAACCGTAGTTTGCTATTTACAAAAAGTTTTTTGTAATGCGTTCCCTAGGACAAGAGCTTTTGTTTTTAATGCCGTATTTTCCGCTACCTCATTTAGATTAAGTCGTATTGTTCTTTGCTGCTTTCAAACTACAACAGGAGCGACTGCAGCTACAACTTCTGATTAAAAATGTAACTGTTAATCAGAACATACATATTTCTATTTCATTGCTACATCAACAATATTGACGCAGAACAAATTAAAACAATTGACGAAAATGGAAACAATCTAACGACGAAAATTCGAGTGGGTTCAACACGTTGACGCGATCGAATAAAACGACGTCAAAAACTGTGCAAAATTGACTTTTAGCGAAACGTGGAGTGCAGAAGGGAGGGTAAGTGACGTCATTAGGTGAGGTAATTACTTTTCCGCATGGATGACCAGGCCGAGCGATTCCAAATTTGTTAAATTACTGCGATCAACGTGTTAAATGTCTTTCTAAATCGCGTCGGCAGGGACCGGTTACGTTTGTAATCGACTCGTGTGTGATGTACCATAAAGATCCTCCATTTACATATAATTAAGTTTTGATGTGGAAATAAACTATGATTATTTTCTTTTACAACAAGGACAAAAACCTTGTCCCTACTCTTCCTCTTTACTCGTCACTTCTTATTACTACTCTGAAGGTGTACGAGGTATCTAGCTATACACTATCCGAAATTTAGGATTTGAAGGTTTCATGAAACAAACACATTTCACATGTTTGATAGGTGTGTTTTTTTCTACAATTCCCGTTATCAAATCCGGTGGCAACCAAAAATTTAGACACGATCACAAAATAATTGTAAACCTAAAGAAAATTATGGGAATATTAAAAAACTTTACTCTCTTTTTACAAACAAACCAATATTGTTACAAAAAGGAATATCTGTCATACAACCGCAATCATTATTTCAGGCTAGTCTAGACAGACGGACAAACGACAAAAGGGTTGATTAAAACTTGCCATTGTTGCTTTAATACTAGCTGATTAGTGAAGCTCCCGGATGATAAAAAGAGTGGCGTAATTTATACCACTTTACGAAGATTACGTATCTTCGTAAAATTTTACTAACGTCTCCCAAACTTTATAATTTATATTGTTTTTATCTTCTCACCTAAGTAGTAGTTTACTAATAAATTCTGGAATCGGTCCAATTGGCCAATTATTAATACATGCTTGACCGTCTGAGTGCCAAACATTCGCAACATTTATTCAAGATTATACTAAATTTGTGACCTACTTGCAAACATTATGATAAACCTGATATTTTTAGTACACAACTAGTTTTGTTTTGTTGCAATATGATGCGCCTAGGTGTGTTCCAGGTTCCAACCGTAACGAGAACAATAGACCAACTAGAAACCACCACAATTGTTGTTCTGGTTGAATGCAGTCTTTGTCCTTGCCGGAACTGAAGAGGCTAGGACGTTCTGAAAACTTGAGTCCATATACGGAGTACCTATGCAACGGGTTTTTCATTTGTTTACGAAACCTCGTTTGAAATTTGAAATACAAACTTTTCAAATTTCGATTACAGAGTCAATATTTCTGAAAGAGCTCAGATTGATGTATCGATATGTTAATTGGTCTGTGCGTTTTTTGTTAAGTACTGTTAAATAATGTTCTTGTTATGTAAAAGTATTACAGTGTGGTGTTTTTTATAAATTTCGCAGAACACAATTATTTCTACATCACCGGAAGTTTGTTTTAGACTTGTATTAAATCGGTCGATAAAGGTAAATATATTAAAACATACAGTAGTCTGTACGAGTATGTGCTATTTGCGCTACTCACAATTGTATCCAAGGCTATTTCCTGATATGAGCAGGTCACTAATCAAGACCATTCTTATCTTATCATAAGCCACTTTTTGAGTGTTACAAAAATAACTACTGCTGTTAAAAAAGTTGTCGCTCGCTCTTCAAACAAATTACGTTCTTTCAAATTCTCACAATCAAATGGTGATTACACACGATAGTGCTCTAAAATGTATAGACGTTATTTTAAAGAAGTTATTTAAAAACTTACCAGACTCGTAGTAAGGCTGTGATCGGTGTCTTGACTGCTTTTCGTGTCTCAATGGAGCCGAAGGTGCCGGTTCCGGAGGAGAGTCGACTGATCCTTCGGGCGCACTCTCTGGGCTGCGTCGTGATACACTTGGTGCGGACAAATCAAAATCAGTCCTCCTCGCGGATTCGTAATCTGCTCGCCTTCGAGCCGATTCAGGGTCAAACTCGGCCCTACGCCCTGAATCTCCGTCGAATTCCCGTCCGTAATACTTCCGACTTTCGTATTCGTACGGCCGCCGGCAGGAGTCAAAGTCGTAATTGCTCCTGCGAGAATCTTGGCGCCATCTAGTTGCTTCGGGGGAGCGACGAGGCTCTCTAGACCGACGGCTGCGTTGTGGGGACCGACGAGCTGTGTCACGTGGTGTACAATAAGCTTCAATGAATTCAACCTGAAACAATGGAAAATAAATCTATCAATAAATTTTTGGTACACTTTGATATTGATGCAAATTTTATACAAATTTTTCAAGTTATTCAAATTTACGAAATAGTGCAATTTTTTATTTTCTCAAACTTTATTTCTTAAATTATTTATTTTTACGTACATAGGCGCTTTGGATTTCCTTTTCTGTGTCTATAATTTTATTCAAAACCAAAATTGGGCTAAAACTTTAATTGGCACTAAATACCTACAAATTTATATATATAATTGTCTAACGGCAAATTTATATCAAAACGTCATATATATACATGGCATAACCAGCAATCATATATAATTGTCTAACGGCAAATGTATATCAAAACGTCATATATATACATGGCATAACCAGCAATCGTTCAACATGATTCTTAAATCAGAACAATAATAAATGCATTACTGAACTGATTTGTCGATACATATTATCGACGATGACGAACAGAACAAGAACTTCACTCTATTTCAGATTTTAAAATCAAATATAGGCTTGATTGCTTCCATTAATAACTAACCGAAAATTGATCGAGCAATTAACCCTAAAAACGGGTATGGCATTGAATATGTAGGACATGTAGCTCCAAATACCGCGCGACTATTAGTTGGAAAGAAGCCCTTCATCACGGTGGTCGATTATGTGGCAGAGTAAAGTGGTAATAAAATGCAGCGGTCACATATCCAGCGACCGTAACGGCCGGTTAGGCGAGCTCTCACCCCACGATGGGGCATCATTACCACGACCCGTTTCTGTTTATGGGGACGGATATAAAGAATATTATGAGATATTGTGCCTGCATCGACGATACTATGAGGTGATAACATTTGAGGGAACGAGACTGCCAAATTTGGTTCACGCGGTGACAAATTTTTATTGCGCGTGGCGTTTCTCTTTTTACTATTTGTATATACGGATGATGATGATGATAAGCAGTTGTCATTCAAATTAAACTCGTTGATAAAAAAATCTGTACACATAATCATGGTTTTACATCGAAAGGTTAAGTGACTATTACTATTTTAAGACAATATAAAACGCATTTTAATTTATCATTCACGTTTATCTCTGCCTAAAACATGGTGCGTACACATCTTTTTATCTATTGGTGAATCAAAAAATTCTTGGAATCAATATTAAAAAATGCAAAGATTTAAATAATAATATTTTATTTTTCTACATAATCTCCCTCCAATGCAATGCATTTAGAATAACGCGTTTCTAACTTCCTTATTCCTTGTGAAAAAAAAATATTTTCTTGACTCTCGAAAAAGTCCTCTACGGCAGCTATAACCGCGTCATTATCGTGAAATTTTGTTCCACGAATTTCCTCTTTTAATTTTGGAAATAAGTGAAAATCACTTGGGGCTAAGTCCGGAGAATATGGTGGGTGGTCAAGGAGATTGAAGCCAGCACAGCGGATTGCGTTGAGCGCAACTTCCGATCGATGGGCAGGAGCGTTATCTTGAAGGAACAACACGCCCAACGACAGTTTTCCACGACGTTTTTCTTTAATCGCTTCACGCACTTTCGGGATTAAATTTGCATAATAGGGTCCAGTTATCGTCTGGCCTTTTGGCATGTAATCAATAAAAAGGATTCCTTCACTATCCCAGAACACAGAGGCCATAACTTTGCCAGCGGAAGGAGCAACTCGAAATTTCTTAATGGATGGAGAGGATGGTCGTTTCCAAGACATGCTTTGTCTTTTAGTTTCAGGATCAAAATGGTGGACCCACGTTTCATCCATGGTGACAAGACGACGGCAAAAATTATCCGAATCACGCTGGAACATTTCGAGATTACGCTTGGAAATTTCCAAACGTCGCTTTTTGTTTTCGTCGGTTAACATTCGTGGCACCCATCTTGCAGACACTTTTTTGAACCCCAGTGAATCAATTAAAATGGATTGAACGCTACCAAAAGATATCTTTAGGATCTCAGCTATATGTTTTATAGTCATTCTTCTGTCTTCCAAAACCAGATTCTCAACCTTTTTGACATTTTCTTCTGTAACGGAGGTTGAAGGCCGCCCAGAACGCGGGTCATCTTTACAGCTTGATCTACCTCTTTTAAATTCAGCCACCCAGTACGCAACCGTAGAATAGGGTACAGCATCACCCCCTAATGTCTGCTGAATGTCCAAAAAAATTTCCTTCGTAGACATTTTTTTCAAACTGAGATATTTTATCACCGCACGTAACTCACTTTTATCCATAATTTTGACTTTTTAGCAACTCGTTGCACAAAAAAATTTATTACATGCGAACGAACTGACAAAAACAAGTGACAGTCTGCATAAATATAGTGTGATAGACACTCTTTAATTTGAATATCGAACTTGATCCAAAAAGGTTTCATATATATGCACTTCTAAGAACTTTTTGATTCACCTAGGTATGTATCTTCAAGTTGGCACAAATGATAGGATCAGCCACGATTAAATAACTTCTGGTTCCATGGACAGTTGGTTAAGAATGAAAAAGTCTTTTAGCGTACTTTGTGACTTAATTGTAAATATATCTAAATATACAACATATAGACCGTAGTAGCGTGATTGTAATAAGTAACTACCGCATTACTCAGCAATTTTGCACCTTGTTCGTTGTTTAAATAAAATAAGGAATGTATGCAATACTGGAATGTCTGCAGACTCCCAATTAAAAATTTTAGGCTCCGTATTGTAAAGAAACAATTCAGTTGGAATTTGGATGTTTTATTTTCGAATCTGTTTATGAGATGATATCTGTTTAACCCTGGGGTGGTTTCAAGCCATTAGAGACAGTGATGAGTTCCCGCTTCCGCGCCTCGGGACACGAAGGGTCTCTCGTACCAAGAGTTCTCATTAAGGGTTAAATTAGTAGAGGCTCAGATGAATTCCACTTGAGTGTTGTTTACGTAAACATTTGAGTGTACGCACTTGTAGGTACTTTATGCAATCGATGTTTTACGTAACGGTTATATGGCGAAATTTACCATGCGTCATGTTGAAGGTAATATTATGATCATTGGGTATTTGTTTTTATACAAGTTACTTTTGGCCTCCCTACTTTTTATTAAAACCATACTACAATAGAGTGGTCTGTTTCGCCCTATGCGCTGTTCCTTTTTTTACTTTTATCAGAAGGGCTTGCTTCATCTGGCGCATTGTTTAAGCACTCCTTGCTATGCATGAAAATTTATTTACATAATTAAACGACGGCTGTACGGCCCCCTCAATTTTGATTTGCGATGTCTACACAGATTTGTGCTCTCCTTATTTGCATATTTTGTTGCTTAGTAAACCATACCAGTAATATTTATTTCGATTCCTTTTTGTAAATTAAACTCTGAATTTAAAATAAATAACAGCATACCTATGCAAGGTTATTTCCTTGTTATACCACTCTCAATATAACTAAGAGGGGACCTTGGAGATTATAAAACAAGCTCCATCTGTCACTTTACCAAATTTAATTTTCATGTGCGAAGAATATTTCACACAATACCGGTAATACTTTTAGATGAAAGAAGCATTTTTGTTTTAGCGGCTGCTTGGAATGGTTTAGTATGTAAATGCTCAGTATTTTATTTACAGATTCAAATCAATGCCGCCATTGAAGCGTAAGGGTTAACTCTGAAAGGGATCAAATTGAATTCAGCTCTAGCACACATGCTCGCTGGCCATTCATCAATTGTATCGTACAATAGGGGAAGAGTAGTCTACACTTCCTTTACTAAAGCTATTGATAGATTTAACCAACTCAAGCATCATTCAATAATAGTAAATTGAATTAGTAAATATTTTTAGATAGTCAGAGGCAACGTAAGTTAATCTGGACTTCTAAATTGCAAAATTCCTTATTACCGCCATCAGGCCGACTACAATCACTTGAGTTGTACAATTCTCAGATCTGTAGACTTTAGACTCAAAGAACGGACTTCAACTAGTAATTTACTGGTTATATCTTTGATGCCGTTTCTAAAGTCGGCACATATAATATATTTTTTGTTAAAATGTTTTATTATTGTAAATAATCAATGAATTTAATAACTCTTACAGTTTTGACGCGCTCTGGTGTATAATGCCAATAATAATAAATAATTAATTGTAATAAAGACTAATAATGTAACAAGTGTAACAAGTAATGTAAATTAGAGAATGGGCAATGATAAACGATACCATAAATTCCACTAAGGAAGAAATAAGATAAACAATATCGACCTCGATTGCGACGTGAGTACAACTAAGAATGAATCAGGAAATGAATGATTTTATTATACGCTATAGATCTTTGACGCAATCATTAACATTTTATGGTTAGGAGTAAAATTGATTTCTTGGAAGTGTTATGTAAACGTTTTGGAATCCAGGATCTCGAAGCCCGTTTAGAATTTCGAGGCACGCGCAATTTGAGATCCTTTTAGTGAGTCATGTCCGACTTTAAAAATATGTATGTACTTTAATTTTGATGTCATCTTCTGAGGAGAAGTTATAAGAATGTGCGGGATCAAATCTAATGCCATTTCAGTTTTAAAAGAGCGCTGACGGTGTTTTATTAGATGAGATAAAAAAAATTATGTTTGTATTCTCTGAAAAACAAACATAGCATAATAGTTTTGAAATTTACAAATCCATTAGTTCAAACAATATTTGTCTGCATTATTGAGATTTCTCACAGCTGATCGCTAATCGCTCTCACGGAATACTTGATATGTCAATAATAAAAGCTCTAGATATCACAGAAGTCACCAAACTAAACAATTCCGGGTTCACCCGGTGAGTAATACAAACAGTATGAAGGATGTGGGACAAGACGAAGCTTTCAGACGGCCAGATGACTCACAAGCCCGGCCCGAAGTATTAATACCGGAGACACGCCTCCTGGGATCCCAGAACAAAAATAGAGCGGTGTCGCGTGACTTCCATATGGTGATTTGTAGCTATAGATCTTTTTGTGGAAAATTTCCATACTGTTTTGAATGACTAATCAATCATTAATTTATGTTGTCTTGTAGATCTAACCATGTGTGCAAACATTATATTAGTACATGAATGTTTACCACAACTATGGTTGTACAAGAAAAAAAACTAATGGTCGCAAAAATTAAGATTGTTCAGAAATATACCTATATGAAGAAATTTACGATTACAAATTAGTCAGAGCACTATAAGAAGGTCTATTATCTCAAGGAATAAATAACACATGAGTCATGACGAACGGCATTTCCCCATTTGTTTACAACAACAAATGATTACGACAAATAATTCCATTATCATTGCTAAAATCTACAACGACGTCTTTGTATATACGTATAGGCATGAAACGGTGGTTGCGTGATATCTCATTAAAGTTTGGTTTAAAAAATGCAGCAACAGTATCTACGTGCACAAATAAAAAGAAAGTCGTAATTCTAGGGCCGCAATTGGCACGACCATGCTACCACGAGTCCCTGTCTGGTCACGTTCAGCAAACCTGAGACTGCAAACAGGTCCGATGCAACTGAATTAAACAGATTGTTTTTTATTCTTTTCGTTTTCATTCGATTTGAGGACGTGCTCTTCAATTTGGAATTGGCGTGAAACCTGAACGTCGTCTGTGACGCGTCTAGTCGACAAAGTCATAATAAATTCTGTTTACTTTGGCGAACAGTTATTGTTTTAATTCTGTTTTGAAATGATGAAGCTTAATGGTGCACGTTAGAGTTTTCATCATCATTTCGGGTAAGTTAAGTAAACAATTGTTGGAAACGATAAAACAAGGGAAGGAAATAAGCTTAATTACGAAGTTGCCAGTCCGAGCAGCCAAAGGGACGGGGTCTATCTCCTTGTGAGCTCCTTACAATGCGACTGTTACAAGGGAGCAATTAAAGAAGAAGTTTTCGACGCCTCTTATGGGGGTCCTCAAACTCCTAATAACGTCCAAACACTCAAAGTTTACTTTATAGATACTTGACGTTAAATCGAGATGTTCAACCATCAAACATTAAATGAATTGCTACATCAATGGATGAGGCCTTATAAACAAGAAGACCAACAAATGGTTGTGTGGTTTTCATTGTGACTACATAAAAGGACATAGATCTGATTGTTCCTATTGTACTTCGTTTTTGTAACGGCTTAGGCTTTTGTGAGTTGTGATAATTTTGAAGACAAAGCCTAAGATCAGGTTGGAAGGAGATAAGTCTTTTGTGGTATGGACGTTTTATTGGGCAGGTTGAAATTTACCACGGTCGCAGCAAATGATACTTACTCGAGTCTTATTATTTAGACAACTGCTAAATTCAACACTTATCAATTTATCTGCGAAATTATCTCCAAACTTCAAATTTTTTGAACACTGTTATTATTGGTTTATTTTATTAAAATATTGGATTGGATTTGTTGCCAATTTATACGACTTTTTTGCACTCTGGACAAAGATTGCTTGTCTCTAGTTCCAAGTGGCAAACTTTGCTCTCTGAACTTGTAACTGAGTTAAGTCAACCTCTGGGGTTGCTTGGGACTGCTAATCAATATTTATTTACTTCTGTCTCGATTTATGTTTACTTCTATGTTCTTGTTATCTCAAGGTTTCTTTACTGATATGTAAAGACAGGTAAATTTGACCAATAAGTATAGATTTTTCGGTAGCCTTAGATATTCAGCTTTACAGAAATATTAGGTTTTTTTTTCTTAAAAAAAACGCAACCCCTGCTTTAGGTTTTAACTTAAAACCTGTACCGCGGGGTGCCGTTTTACAAACATAAATAAATAAATAACTTTACGAACACAAATTACACCAAAACTCAGATCAAGTGCCTCTAGTTTACACTAAGACACTTGCCCGGTCCCGGAATCGAACCCGGGACCCCGTGATTCAAAGGCGGCAGATCCAAACCCTAGACCAACGACTGCCTCGTTGGTGTAGGGTATAGACGTTTAATCGTTTTATAGATAGTTAAAACTAACCAAAAGTTTTTTGTTGTTGGTGGATAGTTATCGCGATATCGCGACTCATGGACAGATCGTATTAAAAATGTTGTTCTTAATAAAGAATAAGCAAGGAAGATTTGGATGTCAATATTCAAAATATTACAAAACTCATAAAACTTTGACTAAAGTTGTTAATCCAAAGGAACTCACCATATGCACCACTAAAATCCATTGGGCAATCTGCCGCATTTTTGATATCAGCTTCTTGTGTGAAGGCATTGTTAATATATCATAAATCCAATTGTCACTATGAAATCCAAAAGTATGTAAGAAATCCACAAATAGTACAGAACGATCACTAACTTTATCGACCGTTTCACTACCGACACGCACACATTCAAATTATAGAACTAGACCTACACTTTCACACAAACTTGTTCTGGGTTTACGTACACGAAATGTTTGTTACAATAATAGTAGTATCTCGCCAACGATGTTTTAAGTTTAGGCGTTAGGCAGGAAACCTGCAGTATAAACGCTTCGGTTACTTGACGAGTCCAACTGTAGACTGACAACACTACTCAAACGCTATACGCGAATGTGTAAAACGGTGACTCATCGCCCCGCATACTGTTTACCGAGGCTTGAGTCATCGCGTTCAAAATAGCTTCTGCAGCGTTGCAGCGCTGTGTTAAAGGAACGACCCAAACTTTATATTAATCGAACCGGAATCTCTAAAGCGCTGTAACGCTTTATGTTACAATGCCGACTCCATTAATACCTCCATTCTGCACGTGTCCCCAATTACTGCAGGCAATTCCGGACTCTAACAACTTGAATTAAAGACCAAAATGTTTTTGATATGTATCGCTGCAGAACGTAAACTTTCGCGTTTGGATTTCGATTCGGCTTGAGTTATGTTAGATTACGCTCGACTAGGTCGAATGCCGTTTTGAGGTCGTTTACGCGGTAGATACGTATAACTATCTATGCAACAATGACAGTAATACAGAATAGTTGATCAATGCTGGTACTGGAATGCGATTGGTTGTGGAATTAGCAAATAATATTTAATAGATAGCAACAATCCTTTAAAGATAATAAATAGTAAATTGTTGTAGACACTTTCGAAATTAATGCTGTTAGTGTAGTTAAGTTACTGAAATCACAGCGGTAGTTGCAATAATGAACCGAGTTTACTGACCAATGCTTCCTTAGTCCTAGTTGTAAAAAGCAAATGTGGTTCTTGGAGCGCAAGTGATTACAAAACACTTGATTAGATCAGAGTGGTAGGTCGTTTGACATTTATGTAGTGACCTTATAAGGCCGCTGCGTTTTGCGTAACTTGATTTGAAGCCCAGAAATCTATAAATTATTTTAAGTTATGCGGTAAATCCACTTTAATTAATACAGTTTTTTAATGTACCTACAGTCGATCAAGGTAACTCTGTCGTCCAATAGAACAACGACTCACTCTTATACATTCTTGACTTTTCATTATTGGAAAAACGTTCTCAAATTTATTGGGGAAAAAAATTCAGTATTACTAAGATTTTAGTTTTTTTTTTAATTCTGCGCGGGCCATCTGTCGTTTGGGAAACTTCGTAATTGATCCATTCTACAGTGGCTAAACGAATCCCCTGCACTAGTTAAAACATGTATCTCAGGGTGCATCATCATTTCAAAAAAAAGAAGTCCACTACTGGGTATAGGCTTTCCCCATAGATTTCCACGAAGGCTGGTACTGATCATATCAGCGCCGGAAGTGACTTTAACCAGGCAGGACGTCAGTCCACCGTGTGGGATTCATCTGTCTCATTGGCCGTCAGTCTTGCGAACAATGTGCCCACTACCACTTAATACTATCACTACTACTCAGCCCAGAGACACAGTACTCAGCCGGGACTACTCCAGTTACATGGGGAGTAAATATCTTCCTGTGCCACTCTGGCCAGACGGGTTGGCACAGGGTCTATATATTTTTATTGCGTCTTGGTTATCGACCTTATCATTTCCTTTTGTCGGCTCTCAAGTAAGACACCCACAGGATAGAACGCGCTGGTGACGTCATATATTCTAAAGCCGTTTAAACTTTTTTCGTTTTAATTCAACTGAATGGTGGGGATTCAGTTGAATTGAAACGAAAAATAGTTTAAACTAGGTGATATAATGTTCTAGTCATAAACTACGCAGCATTGGAATACATTTGGAATAAACAGATTGAGTGAGCCCGGTAGACTGTAATGATTGACACATTATGAAATAAGTAAAAATATAAAAGCACCAGGACGGGCCTTTGTGTAGATCCTTGGGAGAGACCGATGTCCAGCAGTGGACGTCTTTGGCTAAAATGATGATGATGATAAAATCACCTAATTAATATGAGTCATTTCAATTTGTAAAGTATTTACTTTTCTCAATACAAGCTGTTGTTATATTATCACACCATTTGGTCGTTGTTAAAACAATTAACAATGGAACTTCAACAACAATAGTTAACACATTTTGAAAGGCTGTCAGTATCATTGCTGATGTTAAGAATTTCTTATCTTTGTAAACCGACCTCTAGAACAGCTTTGTATTTCGAACAATACGCGTAGTGTAATATTTCCTCCATGGTTACGAATACAAACTAGAATTTCCTGTTAGTCGCCGCTTTATAATGTAGTTGGCAGTGTGTAGCTGACAGCATAGCAACTTTGATAAAGATATTGGACACTAGCGACCCGCCCCGGCTTCGCACGGTTGCTATGATGAACCTCTAAATTTATCAGTGTTTATCCTCAATATTATGGATGTATTATACATATGAACCTTCTCCTTGAATCACTCAATCTATTCAAAAAACCGCTTCAAAATCCGTTGCGTAGTTTAAAAGCTTTAAGCATACATAGGGACGGACAGACAACAGCGACTTTGTTTTATACTATGTAGTGAAGGCTGGTCAATCCGGATATTTGCTATAATGTGAGCTTAACAAAGTCAAAGAACTATCAAATACATATAATACGCGCGTGAGTTCATGTTCATCGGGGTCTAAATAAATAATTACTTATCACATTTATTTTATTTCATAATTTGCAAAATTACCTTAGACTATAATAAACCAAATTGACAGCTATTGCCTAAACCGGTAGTTATTATCGACATTACCATAACTAATTAGGTAACAGCATTACAGCCTTCCTCAGGATGAACATGAACTCGCGCGTATTATACGTCTAGGATAATATATCACATCATCATAAGCAAAGTTATCCGTGTTTTGACGGGTTTGGAATACATAGTGTCTGTGTTGTATGAAAAAGGAATGACAAGGCTAAAAAGCTAGCCGTTAGGTCCTTACAGTGTAATTAAGTACTACTTATATATATATAACTAACTTACTACTTATTATATTTATAAGACCTTCTTTCCTAGGGGTAATAAAGATGTTTGAAATATTCTCTAATTTCCTATCCAATGGTCAATGTTTAATTACGTTTTTACGTTGAATTTAATCAATTATCTAATATATAAGTTTTGTTTATAGTTGATCAATTTATTCATATAAATTCATGAAATATAATCATAATTATAATCATAATGTATACTATAACCACAGAATACATGTATAGAGATTCAGAGGCGTACATTTTAACAAGTCACTTAAAAACAAACACTTCATTTTTTATGTGTTAGCTTAAAATATTACTTTGCTCCTTGCCTTGTCAAGGATGAGCATTTTTCTTAAGGTTGTTGAAGAAAAATGAACTAACTAGTACATACGTCAGGCATACATTTGATAGATAAAGGGGTTAGATGTGCCACCTTTAGATGAACGGGTCCCGGGTTTAATTGCGGGGTGGGGCAACTTTAAAAACTTAACTCAACACAAACATGTAGCGTTATGTATCGTTAAAGTTGGAAAATAGTTCGATTCTTTCACCAACATCGTTTCAAGAAGAATACCTCACCGAATCATTTACTAATGACACTGCCTTTTATAATGAGTTACATCGACACTTATAAACCAAAAGAAGCTGTTTGATTAATTAACTGAAGAGGTCTTTGTTACTACTCAGCTCATGAAAGATTCACTGTTATGTTGGGCCTCCTCGAATAAACTGGAGGGAATTAGCCTACTGTACTGTGTGATGGCAGTACGGGTTGGCCCTGTGATTATAAAGATCTTCAGTTATGGTCAATGTCCATATCATATTGGGAATCACTGAAGTAGATACGCGTAGATTGAGTCATAAAAATAACAAAGCGTAATTTTTAATCAAACAGTCTCAGTATTGATTCTGAGATCATTATGTCCTTTTATGCTCGCATATTTATACGCCTACGGGGACTGCAACGTCATTTTTAATCATAGGATTTTCATTTATTGAAAACACGCATAAAGATAGTGAGCTTGTGCGCTGGCGGACTGTGCATATCGCAATCGATTTGAAGATTAAACAACGCCAGTCTCTGGACTGGACAATTCGAATATATCTAATATTGTACCTATTTATTCGTGGATTTGTATTTGGTTGGCCCTGTCGTGCATAAACGTGTAGCGTGTTTCTCTCATCTGTTGAACTTGCCCCTACTATGCTGTTTAGTGCATTTTGTAAACAAGACCAATCAGTTGAAGAAAAATAGCAACTACAGAGTTTTTTGCCGGATCTACTCTGTGGAGCAACATTTCGAACTGGTGGAAGATCAACAGAAATGGATTGTAAGAATAAGGAATTGTGTATGAAAGGTGTGAGTGTAGATATGATGACTGATAGATGTGAATGGAGACTACCACCTAGCGTGGTACAGGGGCCGTAAGATGATGATGGTGATTTTAAATATGAAGATTTATAAGAGTTCCGTTTGAGTTTGAGATGTTGGATAGGTGTTCATAATGTCCGTCATATGTGTGTAATATCTGACCCCCTTCTAGCTTCAGTGCTTCGGATTCCGGCTGCCAAGTTTACTGTCCAATGCCTTTGGCACCTCCAAATAATTACCGATGGTATAGTTCAGGAAATATAAATTGGTCACTTTCTATCTACTTTGCGATCTTTCATCATCATTTCAGCCAAAAGACGTCCACTGCTGGACATAGGCCTCCCCCAAGGATTTCCACAAAGGCCGGTCCTGGGCCGCCCGCATCCATCGTTTTCCGGCGACCTTAATCAGGTCATCAGTCCACCGTGTGGGAGGCCTACCAGCACTGCGCTTTCCGGAACGCGGTCGCCATTCGAAGACTTTTCAGCTCCATCGGGCGTCGGTCCTGCGCGCTATGTGCCCTGCCCAGTGCCACTTAAGTTTGGCAATCCTGTGGGATATGTCGGTGACCCTGGTTTTCCTGCGTATCTCCTCATTTTTTATTCGATCTCGCAAGGAAACTCCGAGCATAGCCCTCTCCATTGCCCTTTGCAATCTTTACAAACGTTCAATTCATATTTCCACTGGATGGGTCGCGGTGGGCAGAGTAACAGAATTGAAATGACACATCACTCTACTATTACTCAACCCATACATGACCCACTGCTGAGTCGAGCCTCCTCCAATTACATGAAAGGTAATTAGCCTACTCTGGACCGTCGGGTTGCCAAAATATTTTGTATCAAAATTTCCATCTCATGCGACTAGGTCTTTTCCTATTGTCGACTCTTACGACACCCCTAGAATGGAAAGGGGTGGTGACACAAGGACACACACAAACAACATTCTAAGTCCGTCACCATGCGGAGAAAAGTTTGGAACGGGCATACACAATTATATTTTCTCTGAGTAATTGCAAATTAAAGATGTTAGAAGTGTACAGGCCCGTTAATGATTCTTTCTGAAACGTAAAGACTAGAGAATGTGATAATCATAATGTTCAATAGAATCGTCACTCTGATCATCTGATGTCATCTTCAATTGAATTATAAGAGGACTGTTAGGGCTGTACTACGTTTTAATTAAGTAAACGCGTAGGAAGAATAGAGAATATAATAAATGACAGCACAACTATTCTAAATAAAATTGGAATATGTGTGTAATATTAAAATATGCGCCTTTATTAAGTGCATTAATAAGAGCCTATAAAACAATAATATTGATTGAAAATTTGATAACAATATTCTTCTACAGACACGACCAGCCTGCTGCCATTTGAAATTGCTAATTCTCTATGTACGTTAGTGGTTGTGACAATATACGCAATAATTTTAATTGAGTTACATAATTGTAAAATTAAAAGAATTCACAAATAAATAGACTTTTTTAAAGAGAAACATTAAACAACTTCTCTTGGTATGTGACCGGTATCGCGGGGGCTATTAACATACATATAATTCACGAACACAAATGACACCCAGACTCAGAGCACGTGCTGGTTATACACAGATACTTGTCCGTCCCAGGAATCGAAACCGGGACCCGTGATTCAAAGGTGGCCACCCAACCACCAAGGCAGGCAACTCCGCAAGACATTACATAAGCTAAATATATTACAAGTAAAACTTTCCATCAAAATATGTGAGGTAACCCTATATCCCCTCACTCAGCCCACTTACAATCAGAGAGAACAAAAATAAAATAGTGCCAGCACAATTTTATTTTCAAAACAGAAATGACTATGTAATGCGAAATGAATTTCGTCCCCGTGTTCGACACTGACGATAAATTAAGAGGCATTTTGACATGTCTCTATTTCTTTAAAAACTAAATAATATAAATTGATATTTAAACCGTCGATGACTTAAGCTACCGACGATTCAGAGAGAGGAAATTCCTACGATCCTATTTGAAGCCAGAACGATAGCCTTTTATACCAGGCTCTTAATTCAGCCACTCAGAATTTCTTGAGATGTTGGCCACATGGCGGTAACCTCGTGAGTAAAATCCAGATTTTTTAAGCGCATTGTTGAATTATTTCTCTATAATCTTTTAATATACATACAAGCAATTTGTAGTACGAGAGCATTTTCTTCAGCTTGAGCAAAAAGTGCACGTCTTCAACACAACAATCGACAACATTCGAGGCCGTTCGAGTAAATTTGTGACCCATATAACAATTATGGTTTAAAAAAGAAGGACAACAAATTGGTTCAGATGTGTTTGCATATCGTTGATTACGGTGTGTTAAATATTAACAGTGCACTTAAGTAAATAAATTAAAATGTTGTCAATATTGTTGATAATTAATACAAGCGATGTAAAGCAAACATGTTTAAATTTAAGATTAAGTGATGGTATGCCTTTTGTGCCAATAAACTTATTATTAATATTATTATAAATATATACGAATACACTACACAAGATTCAAGAAAATTTTGCTATCTTACATCGATACAGCATTATGTTTCTTGCCGTGGTTATATTCACTGAACTGAATTTCCTACATTTGAGCCAAATATTATAGTGTTTTTTTTAGATCTACATATTTATTAATTATAAAAGTTCAGATCAAACGCGGCATTGGCCATTACTCGATCTTATAAATATTGATGATTATATAACGTTTGTGAAATTAAAATGATTTAAAATTTCACCATGGGCTTACAATTTTAACACTAACGATAATGTGACTTTATTACTGTCCGTCTTGTTATCATATTTATTTATCATTCGTCTTTTCAGGCCATCAATGACCCACTACTGAGTCAGGCTTCGCCAAATTCATGGGGAGAAATTAGCCGACTGTGCCACGCCGCCAAGACGGGTTGTAAGGGGTTTGTATCAAGGTTTCTTTCGCTTGTAATGACATTGTGTATTCTTAATCCGTTACCAACTTATTTGTTTATATAACAAGTCCAGTAAGCCTATTACCTGCACAGAAAAAGCATTTCGGTCTAGCGAAAACGTTGCTACACCAGACGATTTTTTAAACGTAAAACAACCACGGCTGAACCGGGAGGCAAAATGTTAGTGTGTAGTGATGATCTAATGCTGTATAAGGTGAATGTACGCTACTTTATTCGATGTCGGGCAGTCTCTTATCGATGACGCCACCATTGCCACTAGCCACAATCCGAAAACAGTTATATAGTCTACTAAATGTTCCTATGATGTTCTCGTTCGATCTATACAATGGAAGACAATGTATTTTCTCTAGGTTGTATGCCGATCTGATTCTATGATACTCTAGAAATAGGTTGATACAAAACCTTTGTTTTTTGGGTGACGCTGGGGAAATGGTTTAAGCATAGGTACCACGGCCCCTCAGGATTTGGGTTTAAATTGACTCCGGAAACTACTATCTACACACTAAAACCCCAGCTGTATACCCACACACGTCACGCTTGGGGCGCCACAGGTTGCGTAAACGCATTCAACTGTGACGCCCCAGGTTGATACAAAACTTGTGCCATCCCGTCCTGCCACCTTGAGACAGTAGGCTAAAGTTCCTCCATGAATTTGGAGGAGGCCTGACTCAGTAATAGGCCATTTACGGGCTGCTACGGTGACAATATTGTATTCCAAATCCGTCACGCCACAGACAGTACATATACGAATAATTATCATTAGTAAACACATTTGTGTGTCTATAATTTATTGCTCGTTCCAGCCCATGAATGACCCACTACTAAGACGTGACTCATCCAAATTGATGGAGGGGAATTAGCACAGGGTTTGTATCAAGTTTCCTTTCAGCAAAATCGGGAGGACTGAACCAACACCGTGGCCTTGGAGTCAGGCAGTCGAGGATCCCCGTCGGTTTTAGTGAATAGGTTGGTGTGCAACTTACCAGCTCTTCGCGCCCCGGAGTCTCACTTACCCAGCCAGTCCCTAACGACCATGGGAATTTCCAACGAAAAAAAAGGTGATCAGCCTTTCGCGTTCCCTTAGTCGCCTCTTATAATACTCTCTGGATGGAATGGGATGGTGACACTATGTGTTCTTAATCCGTCATCAGACGGTCTTTAATTTATCGTGTTTCATTATTTATTATTTGTGTAGTTATATTTGTGTATCTACTCGAGACAATCATACACAGCCAAGTTATGCAACAATATATTAAACCACCGTCCCGTTTCGGCAATCGGAGTGTGTTATCGCTCTTCACGAATAATTAGTCACCGTGGTCCACATTAGAGCGACAGCCGTATTATTGTCATTCGGTGAGTCACTGTTGGTGGTTCCCAACCTTTCGGGTCACATATGGTGGCTCACATGAGTCATATGACGCAGGTGTTCTTCATATGACGTGGGAAAAGGTGTTAAATACAACAATTTCTATAGTGCCGAACGGTGATAAAATTAATTATTTTAGGCCACTACTGGCCCTCCACAAAAATCATCATCATAATTTTTGGACAGAATGCCTCGCCCAAGCATCTCCACAAAGGTTGGTACTGTGCCGCCCGCATCCATTGCTTTTTTTTCCACCAAAATAGTGGAGGGAAATTAACTTACAGTGTCACGCTGGCAACATAAGTTTGTGTCAATAGGGTTTGTATCAAGTTTTCGTTTTCTTGTGGCTATGTGGTCTGCCTTTTGCGTTCCTTTAGTCGGCTCTTACGACACCCTCAGGATAGTTGGTTGGTGACATTGTGCATCCTAAATCCTTCTACACACGGACAGTAAAAAGATTACCTACGTAGGTAGAAATGAAGTGCTGTGGAGACAGTGCACCTGGGGGATGTTTAGTGGGTATGGGGACGCCGTAATATCACTGATTGGCGGACTAGAATCCCACATACCCCCAACTGGCCTTTCCCTAGGCTGGTGTGAATAGTCCTAAAAGGATTGTACCCCCCTGCAAAAAAATGGTAGAAATGAAGTGGCTCACACGGCTCTATGTTTAGCAATGGTTTGACGTGGCCCGACGAACATGATAACATGAGATGTGGCAGTGCAGACTGATCATCATTCATCATCACAGATCATATTCTTCTATTCATTGAAAAAAAAATGATTGTGATTAATTTATCCATATGCCATGGTTTTTTTTTAAATAAAACTTAACAATCGCATTGGTTTAACCTGTATCGCGGGTGCAGTTTACAAACATGAAATTCACGAACACGAATGACACGCAGACTCAGAGCAAGTGCCTCTGGTTTATACAAAGACACTTGCCCGGCCCCGGAATCGGATTTATACAGCGTGTAACCAAGCCCTTACCTCCGGTAGGTAAGGGAATAGAGTTTGTCCAATTAACAGAAGAGCTTGAATGAAGGGAATAATGAAAGTGGACGAAGCGAAATAAGTATGTAAGGTTCGTAGCAAGAGGAAAGAAGTGGTCCCTGCCTACCCCTATGGGAAAGAGGTGTGATTATATGTATGTATATCAATTTTATCACCAGCTGGTCAGCTTATTCCGTTGGATCCCAAGATAGTCCATATTTAACTTATTTCATTTCCAAGTGAACCATCTAAAATACCTCATAATCAACGTAAACAGAATCAACTTTATATCCCAAGTAAGTAAAGAGTTTGTATGTTGGAAATAAACTTAGGGAACTTACATTTCGCAATTATACAGGCATACGCACCAACAGAAGGCTCAACACAAGAAGAGTTAGATAAATTCTACACAGACTTAGAAGAGGCTCATGATTTGATCTCTACACAGTATATAATAGTTATGGGCGATTTCAACGCACAGATCGGCAAACCAAAGTATTATGAGAACAGAATAGCGGGCATTCACGGCTTTGGAAACAGAAGCAAAAGAGGAGAACGACTGGTTCAGTACGCATATGAACATAATCTGAAAATAATCAATACAATGTATAAATTAAAAGCTGACCAACGATGGACCTGGATTTCGCCCGACAAAAATACTAAAAATGAAATTGATTATATAACGACAACGAAACCTAAATTGTTCTCAAAGTTTGAAGTTCTGAATTCTTTCTCCTTTGGCACAGATCATAGACTCCTGAGAGCAACGTTAAGCTTAGGTATGCAAAAACGGAGTAGAAGAAACTACACTAGTCCCAAAAACCCTTTAAAGACTGAGGAAGATATGGACAGTTATTTAAAAAGCTTAAATGAATTTATACCCGAACTAATAGAAAACCAGGAAAGATATACAGTCACGGAATATTACAAGAGAATAGAAAACTCTATATTAACAAGCCTGAAAAATAAAAAACTATCTAGAAAACGAAAAATTCTTTCAAATAAAGCAATTCAATTAATGGAAAAAAGAAGCACACTACAAAATAAAAGAAATTTCACTAAAGAGGATAAGGAAAAATTAAAACAGCTATATAAAGAAACAAATAAAGAAATCAGAAAATGTTACGAAAACCACAGATTACACATACTGGAAAAAAGTATAGAAAGCACAAGATCAGCTAAAAAGGCATACAAAGAACTAGACAAGTCAAAAAAATGGATCCCGTCCCTTCAGCAGGGTTCTACAATTTGCAAATCTCGAAATGACATCATTAACATAGCTACAAAGTTCTATACAAGCCTTTATAGCTATACACCAGGTTCAGTGGAAAATTTTGAAGGAGCTCAACTAAAGAACACATTAACTGTACAAAATTTTACTGATACTGAAATACTAAAACAAATAAATAATTTAAAACCAGATAAGAGCCCGGGACCCGACAGTTTGAGTAATGAGTGCATAAAGATCGGTAGAACACTTTTATTACCACCTCTTACAATACTCTTCAATAAAATACTGGAAGAAGAGATCGTGCCAGGACAATGGACAGAATCGGATATCATTTTACTATATAAAAAGGGCGACCCTAAAGATATAGGAAACTACCGACCGATAAGCTTAATGTCTTGCATATACAAACTCTTTGCATCCTGTTTACTACACAGAATATCCCCACAAATAGACTCATGCCAACCCATGGAACAAGCGGGATTCAGAAGTGGCTTTAGTACAACAGATCATATTCACACCGTAGACCAGGTAATCGAAAAGTATGTAGAATATAGGAAACCTCTCTACATAGCTTTTGTCGACTATATGAAAGCTTTCGACTCTATCTCACATAATAGCATCTGGGAAGCATTAAACAAGCAAAATATAAACGCAAAGTATATACATATTATTAAAAACATATATGTTAATTGTACTAGTAGAGTCAGGCTAGATAGAGTGGGCACCAGGATCAGCATTAATCGAGGAGTCAGACAAGGCGACCCTATATCCCCGAAACTATTTATAGCTGTCTTACAAAATGTAATGGAAGACTTACCGTGGTCAAAGCAAGGAATTAATGTGAATGGGAAATATCTAAGCCACCTACGCTTTGCAGACGATATCGTCGTGTTGGCTGAAAGTCCATATAAGCTCAACATAATGATTAACGAACTTCAGACAGCTAGTGTTCGAGTAGGCCTGGAAATGAACTTGGTGAAAACAAAAATCATGACGAACAGCGAGATGACGCCAGTGCAGGTTAACCAAGAGCCACTTGAGTACGTAGAGAGCTACATTTACCTTGGAAAGCAAATTTCTTTTAGAAAAGATCGAAACATAGAGGAAATAGACAGGCGAGCAGCTATCACATGGAGAAAGTACTGGGCACAAAAGGAGATTCTCAAATCGAAAATACCTATTAAATTGAAAAGAATAATTTTAGACACAACAATTTTACCCTGCCTAACCTATGGGTGCCAAACGTGGATTTATGATCACAAGGCAAGACACAAAATACAAACAACTCAGAGGGCAATGGAAAGGAGCTGTTTAAATATAAAACTTAGAGATAGGGTAAGAAACCTAAAAATTCGGAAAATAACCAAGGTAAAGGATGCTTTACATTTCTCTCAAAATCTCAAATGGAGATGGGCTGGCCATGTTGCGAGATACTGTGATAATAGATGGACAATTAACATCACAAAATGGAAAGGACCGCATGGCGTGAGAAGTAGAGGTCGCCCTGGCGCCCGGTGGCAGGACGAGATTGTATCCGTTGCAGGAAGAGACTGGATGAACACTGCTAAAGATAGAGATAAATGGAATTCTTTGGGGGAGGCTTTTACCCTAAGGGGGTCCACACTAGAAGCATGATTACTTAAAAAAAAAAAAAATATATATAAAGTATAGTAGTAGTAGTTTTTATAGTAAATAAAAATAAGTGTAAATAACTGTATGTAAATAAATAGTTAATAATCGTAAAAAACAAAAACAAAAATGTGGAATATAATAAAGCTTAATTATTATAATTATTATAAGTAAAGCAATATTATTAAAGGTGCAAAGTTAAACCGATGCGGTTATTATGACACATATTATTCGTCCGTTTGAAATTCCATCTGTCATAAGTGACGCATGCATTCTACGGAATATGATGCCTTTTGCGTAGGGTCACTAGTCATGCCGTGACATGTCATGCCCCTAGCATCCAAGCTGTTTCCGAGTATAGAATCACGCTTCCGATGGCAAATTATTCATCTTATTTTTTCATCCTAAAATGTTCCCTGCTGGACATAGGCCTCTCCCAAAGATTTTCACGAAGGCCGGCCCTGAGCCACCCTCATCCATCGCTTTTCAGCGACCCTAACCAGGTCGTCGGTCCACCGTGTGGGAGGCCTACCTACACTGCGCTTTCCGGAACGCCATTCCCACACGATAACTTTTCTGCCCCATCGGGCGTCAGTCCTGCGAGCTATGTGCCCTGCCCACTGCCACTTAAGTTTAGCAATCCTGTGGGCTGTGTTGGATATTCCATGTGGTGACGGATTTATAATACGTAGTATCACCACTCCAGTCTATCCGCAATGATCCGTGGGGTCACGTTTTTTTCACAGTGGGGTCCGAAGTAAATAACTAGGTTTGATTTAAGAATTATTTCTTTCGTAAAACTTAATATTATCTTCAACACACCCAATAAACTACAATAAATAGCATGTCTAAAGAAAGGACTCATCAGTACCAATCTAGTGAAAATTAAGAAAAATATACAGGATGTTGATTTTTTGGAATTTTATCAAGTTTTACTAAAAAAAGGACAATTTCTCATAAAAACACAAAATCAATTATTACTCTGCAGGGATTGACCTTAAGGACCTCCCGTACAATTTTTTTTTGCTGCTGATGACCCCATCTAACCGCCCACCCTGTATACCACCCACCCTTGACCACCCTGTATAAGGTCGACAATTAGGAAGGGTAACCTGGCCTAAACTCTTTGCCAACCCGTCTTACCGGCGTATCATGTTAAGTAAGACCATGAACTCCATGAATTTGGAGGAGGCCCGACTTAGTAGTGGATCAAGTGAAATGAAAGCAATATACCAGTCTCTTCAGTGTGGAGGCGAAATACTGAAATTAGCACAGATTCATTCAAGATTTAAAAATACTTGTAGTAAGATGGCCTCGTGGCTGATCGGCAAAATTGCATGATACACGACCAATTAACATCGGAATGTGTTATGATCAGCAATTTACAAGTTTCGCAACACTCGGGCCGACAAACTTAGCAACTTGCACCAGCACTGCTCTACAAGAAATAAATCTATGTAGTTGTTTAAATATACACCAATTTACATGTAGTTTTCAGTTAATTTACTTATATTATTTTTGCGAATATAATGACTACAGATAAACTTTTTCGTTTCGTCTACGTCTGTTGAAATATGACGATAATTGTAAAAGACATTATTTTTTCCAACTACTTTAACAGTTTATACCATTTGAGATACAAAATTTGTTGCTCATTTTATGTATTCTACACTAGCCGTACAAAGCTTTTTTTGTAATTATATGTGAATTATTTTGTCAAGGTTGATAATATATTTATTGTGGCTATAGTATTATTGAGTAAATTAGGTAAAAAAAAAATATTTTTATTCCGTGGTTGATACGTCTATAGAAAAGACACCGCGTTACAAATGCTGTAACGAAAAAAAAAGTTGGCTTATGTATATGTAACGACTTCTCAAAAAAATTTGTCCATAAATGACTCACTGTTGAGACTGGACATCCCCAATTTAATGGCGGGAATTAAATAGCTTACTTTGTCACGCTGACATATTAAAACAGCTTAACATGGAAATTCATATAACAAAGTTCTCTGTTGTCTAAATATGTTTGCCTATCTTTTGCATTTATACTATACTCTGGTTACGTTAACATTTAACTTGATAAAGTGTGCAATTTTTAACTTGCTCTTATTTCTAACTACGCTGCGCCCTGCGGTTTTACCCGCGTGGTGATGGAATTTATTTTTTCCTCCGTTTTTTTTCTACTTACTTGACACTGATTGTTATATTTTTGACAATTCACACAATATCTTTAAAAATTGCGCCTATGTGTTTTTCTGATGTTGAAGTTATATTATTGTAAAGTTTTATTAAATTCCATTCAGTGGTTTTTACGCGAAAGAGTAACAAACATCCATAAATCCATCCATACTTAGTGTACTTACAAACTTTCGCGTTTATAATATTACTAGGACATAGATAACTATAAACCTAGTCTAGATCCTCGATATTCCCACAATTTATCTTATAACAAGTTACCAACATACCGATAGCTAAAAAGAAAATCACGTTGACATAATTTATTTTATAGATCTGATTTAAATGAACATCTTGAAGACCGGACCGGAGTAAATATAAAAATATGGAGACGGTTTAAATGACATAAAGATAACACCAGTAGCAAACACTAATTAATGTCAAAGCGATTTCTTCCTCAGTCCAATAAAGATAGAGTTCAAATTAGAATAATAGTGCCCATTTGACATCCAGGTCTTCGTGGCAATGCATATCAATTTGCAAGACAACATTAGTCATCAAGACCAGACAGCGCAGTTTATAAAAACAAGGTTTATGTTGTTATGAAATACTGATTTAATTAGCTATGTTTATAAGCTTTAGGTATTACAATAGGTTCTAGTCTAAACAATGACACACCCCTATTACAATGGCGTTACACATAGCGGTGACGTATCTGTGGGGATGGTGCGTTTGAATCATTTAACCACAATGCAAGTAATAGCCGAAAGTTAATGCAAGTATTTTTTTATAATTTTAGCTCTACTGTGCCACGCTTGCCAGACGGGTCGGCACAGGGTTTCGCTTCAAGTTTTCCTTTTCTTTCGGCTAAGATACCCTCAGGATGGAATCGGCTGGTGACATTATTTATTCTAAATCGGATTAATAAAATCCTAACATTGGCTTATTACCGATGGTTTAATTATTAATATTATAGTAGTGTTACTACGTTAGCAAAGTTTTCCAATAAAATTAATGCAATTATTTTAAAAAACAATGTTACAGTGTATCTTGAATCCAAAACTGCATGCAAAGCCGTTAAATATGTCATCATCATCGTCATCATTTCAGCCAAAAGACGTCCACTGCTGGACATAGGCCTCCCCCAAGGATCTCCACAAAGGCCGGTCCTGGGCCGCCCGCATCCACTGCTTTCCGGCGACCTTAACCAGGTCGTCGGTCCACCGTGTGGGAGGCCTACCAGCACTGCGCCTTCCGGAATGCGGTCGCCACTGGAGGAATTTTCTGCCCCATCGGGCGTCGGTCCTGCGAGCTATGTGCCCTGCCCACTGCCACTTAAGTTTGGCAATCCGGTGGGCTATGTCGGTTACCCTGGTTTTCCTGCGTATCTCCTCATTTCTGACTCGATGTCGCAGGGAAACTCTGAGCATAGCCCTCTCCATTGCCGTTACATATTTGTAGTATTAAATATGTACTACTACAAATATGTAATTTATGAATGATGTCTGCAGTAAAAGCTACTCACATTCTTTAAAATGTTTGTATTAAGTGGAACTACTGCTCCTTTCTTAATCGACATGAGCCTTAGGGATGTTAATCACTGAGTCACTCCTCTCACTGAGTCATCAAGGAATCGACAGCGTGTTAATCAATAGATTGTTTATTAATTGACGATAGTGAATCATTTGGCAGTGTCACAGGTTCTAAGTGGTATAATTATGAATGAAGCTTAGTGCAATTAAAATTCTATGCAGGAGTAACATTGAAGATGTCATATAAGCGTTTAGTAATATCATGCAAATTTAAATTAATCATCGTGTTGTTTAATCGATTTGCATGATGTCTTATACTAAATGAATGCATGTAATAGTTACTTCTCAGCCCATAAATGACCCACTGCTGAGTCGGACCTCCTCCAACTACATGGAGGGTAATGAAGGCCAGACAAGTTGGCACAGGGTATCGTTTCAAGTTTTCCTTCTCTTGAGGCTATTTTGGTTTTGTAATTTTCTTTTGTCGACTCTTACGACACGAAGGGGGTGGTAACTTCTAGATCTGTCACCACACGCAATAAAACCAACAGCATTCCTCAACTACCCGCTTCAGGGTTGCGGGTTGCGCTTCCCAATGGGGGAACATACTTCATGACCATGGGGGCCAGTGGACAGCCAGAGAACCACCAGTTAGATGGAGCTGCGCATCACAGAATATTTCACACAAATAACATCAACATTGGGTGGCGTTGTGTTGTTGTACGTGGTAAAGGTTACTAGACCTCCTTATGGGAAAGGCTTTCCTAGCAAAGGCGATTTGGATGGAACTTTGGATCAACGGGTCCCGGGTTCCATTCCGGGGTCGGATAAGTGTCTTTGTGTAAACCAGATGCACTAGCTCTGAGTCTGGGTGTCATTTGTGTTCGTGAATTACATGTTTGTACACAGCTCCCACGATACGATACAACTAGTGCAGGGGTTTCGTTTTTTAAAAAACTACAGAGCTTTTTCCCGACTCTTTTCTGTAGAGCTGCATTCTGAAACGTGGTAAATTTTAAGTCAAATTTTAAATGGCAATCTTAAAATTTTATTTTTTGTTGTGTCAAAGGAGCTTTAATGAGCCAATTTGACAAATGAATTTTGATTTTGTCAGCTCTATGCTTTCACTTTTTATAGGATCGGGGTCACGTGAGTAATGAAAGTCCATTGACGACGGAACTCCGTTTCCCATGAAGCGGAATTAATGCTTTAGCACTCCCCAGTTGGTTTAAAATAAAGTCTCAATCACAAAATTATTGTGTTTCTCATCACATTTTTTTTTCTATGTAGTACATTCCGTTCTGAATCACATACTTAAAAAGGATACACTTGAATCAGTCAGCCTCAGTAGACTATCCGACTCAAACCACGGCAGCTTTAGCACAGATCATTCCAAGCAACAGTACAATTTTTAGTTCAAGATGCATTGCTTTCTTTCTTTATATAAATCATTAAATCAGTTAGTGTTTTTCATTTAGCAAAATTGGTACCAAGCAATGTAATCGTAAGCGAAAATTGTCGTCGACTTTCTTGGTCGTTTAGTACAGGGTAAAAAGTTGAATGACTCGAATGACTCAGTCTTTCACAATTACGTTCTTGTAAAGGTCATCTTGTATTTGTTCATTGCTTTTTTTTCGATGCCATGTGGGTGTTTATATCATTTGCAGTAGGTGAAATTTATTTCGAGCTTAGTGACTAACGCGATATACTTTCCATAATTTATCAGCTTGTCATTTGCGATATGAATGTTGACTTTGGTCATAATATATTTTGTTTACATTAGTATTTATAGTTTTGATATTTTTACTGATAAGTCCATTTTCAATGTTCTGGGAACATTCCGAGGCTACGCAATAAATAGTTTTACAGAAATCTCATACTTTTGTTACGTTACATACTTATTTTGACTAAGATTGGGATTGAGGAGCGCGATAAGGTTTATAATGACGACGTATAGAATCTATGTATTCATATGTATAATTCTGTAGCATTAAAAGGTGCAATCACATTATCGTAGTCAGTAACTTAATTATGGATATCTACTTGTGTAAAAATAACACCGATAAATGTGACTTCTATCGCAAATTGAGTGACACAACGAGCGAAGATACGATAAGTAATGAATTATCTATACTATCTATACTATAATATTATAAAGCTGCAGAGTTTGTTTGTTTGGATGTTTGTTTGTTTGTTTGTTTGAACGCGCTAATCTCTGGAACTACTGGTCCGATTTCAAAAAATCTTTCAGTGTTAGATAGTCCATTTATCGAGGAAGGTTATAGGCTATATTTTATTTTCAAAATAATTAGGGATCCGTATGAAAATTGTGATTGTGTAACCCAAGGTGCAAAATCGAAAACCAATTTATGCGTGCGCTGCAAAAACTATAGACAATAGAACAAATTAATGTACTACGAGTTTGTAGGTCTTATTAAGATCTACTAAAAGTCCGCACATATCTAACTATGATAGTTTAGTCACAGTAACCGATTGAATGTTTATAAAAAATATTAAATCATCTGAAGAAAGAAAACACATTTATGGGCTTTAAGCGAAGAGGAGATAAGCACGGATTCGAAGCCCACGCGGGCGAAGCCGCGCGCAATCGCTAGTGTGAGATAAAATTACCTAGGTAAGGAGAAAATCTTCATTTCTACAAGGAAATAACAGGCGGAGTACATTTTTTTTTAATGATTTCAGCGCCTAAATTATTAACACACACGGGAATTAGCCTACGTTGTCACTCAGACGAGACCGGTTGGCCCAGGGATTGTATAAAGTTTTGGCCTCCTTCTTCGAGCACGTTAAGTCGCAGAAGGACCTGGGAAGAGGAGGCTGCCCTGCCATAGAGGCCGCGCGGCCGGTGGTGGACGAAAGCTCGATGACTGAGGTTGTCCCAGTTGCCCGGGATGGTTTACGCCAACCTGTGGCACCCCTAACGTACCGTGTGAAGGTATACCGCTGGGGATTTAGTGGATAGACGAGTAGATTCCGGAGTCCCACATAATCGCCGGCCCCAAGTTTTGCGTTCCTTTAGCCGCCTTTTACGATACACCCAGGATGATACGGGAAAGTGACATCATCATCATCATCATCATCATCATCAGCCCACATTAGTCCACTGCTGGACATAGGCCTCCCCTAAAGAGCGCCATAGCGCCCTGTCTTCAGCTTGACGCATCCAGCTGCTGCCCGCAACCTTTCGCAGATCGTCGCTCCATCTAGCAGAGGGCCGTCCCACACTACGCTTGCCGATTCGCGGTCTCCACTCAAGAACTCGTCTACCCCAGCGGTTGTCGGTTCTAAATGCGTCACCTCACATATTGCATATTATATGAAGAACACATTGTTTTAAAATAAATGAATGTATTGTAGCTTCTACCTGTTCTACCTGTAGTGGGTGTAATGACGTCATCTAGGTCATCGGCCTGTTTGTTAATGACTCTGCTAAAATCATGTGACTGAACCGAATAATATAAATAAATCGTCATGTAAGTATTTAAGAGTACATGAATATTATATGTATCAGTTCAACTATATGTATATTGTCAGGGTAAGAGAATGTATTTACTTCGTAAGTAAGCATTTTATTTTTATACAATATTGAGATACTATCAATCGTGAGCTGCAATAAAATTATTTTCTTTCTTTCTTTCATATGATGACATCATACTTGTCACTGGCAGTCAGTGACTATTAAGATGAGTGTATTTTATAGAGATACATATATAAACACATCACTTCAGGACACTTGCACCAAAAAGGTTAGTCCTGGTTTATCGCAATTGTATCATAATTATGATAACAAAGTTTGTATGGAAGAAAATTGAATAAATTATTTACATGAGAAAGTTAGAAAAGAATAATTTTTACGGGAGTTTTTGTTTATTTTTGGGTAATTTTTGGCTTTTGCCTAATTGCCAATTTTGAGTGTCGGAGACAATAGCGAATTAACCAAATTTGGCGATAAAGTGATTGAGTCATCGACAAAATGGAATAAAAAAATAGCTGGATTGATTTAGTATTAGTTTAGCATTTAGTTATCCAGTTTTTTTTATCTTTATTTGATACAACCATGTATTTGTAGAGTAAAATATTTTGTGACGAAATATTTTAGTCTCATTCATTATCTTTATAGGAACGTACACACAGTACAACGGAGGACGAGGTCCTAACCAGCTGAATTTAGGATGGGTAACCGTCGGTCTAACATCTGTGGCAGCTTCTACCGGTGGCCGGAGGGCAAATGACAATTGGTCCGTCTAAATACTGGTAGTTAACCAAGATAGACCGGTGCTGACCCTAAAAATATTAGACTGAAAATGCGAAGGGGTTATACCAACAGTACAGCGGAAACGAATGAGATAGTAGGTACAATATATTATATCCATTGTTTATTTCAATGGAGTTATAAATTTTCCATGTTATCTTTGTGATATCACAATATGTAATCATACTGACGTCACACGATACACATAAGTGTTAGTCATAAATGGCGCCGAATACTGTAGCATCGAGGTTCAATGTCACAGGAATGTTATCAGCAAGGACTCAAATCTCTGGGAAAGTTAAATTTTAGGATTCCTTATTACATACGTAATGTTGTTGTATATGTAATTTTATATACTGGCAGCTACTACTACTGGTCAACCTATGTATAACCCACTGCGGTTACGGATTTAGAAAACATAGTGTCACCACCCCATTTCTTCCTGAGGATGTCGTAAGAGCAGACAAAAGGAAATGACAATATCGAAAACCCAGCCACAAAGAGAAGGATAACTTGATACGAAACCATGTGCCAACTCGTCTTGCCAGCGTCGCACAGTAGGCTAATTCCCTTCACGAATTTAGGGGAGGCCTGACTGACTAGCTACTGGGTTATTTATGGGCTTAAATTGATGATGATGATATTGTTTTTCAAAATGACAAGTTTTATTTTGCGTACGGAATCCTCATAAAGAAAACGGACTCACGCCAAAATTGTATTTGAAGTTTTTATAAGATTTTTTAGTGCGCCATTAAAATTTTATGTGCGTACTCCGCTCAAGATGAGATCATTCTGAAAAGTACGGAAGATTTCTGGTACTCAAGTACCTACGTACCGCGATCGTTTACGGTATGTAATACCGTGAAAATATGGAATATGTAGACTATGCTAAATACGGCGACAAAAATGGCGATCTAATAAACGTCAACTACAAAGTTTGTTGCTGGCTCTTCTCTGTAAAGCTGCTTTCTAAACCGGTGGTAGTTTCGGCATGAATGTGAGTGAACATATAGGGATTGCAGGATAGGCGATCAGGGGAGATGGAGGGATTGCAGGAATGAGGAGTTGTGTGTGAAAGGTGTGAATGTAGGTATGGCGACTGATAGGTGTGTGTGGAGACTACCACCTAGTGTGGGACAGGGGCCGTAAGATGATAATGGTGTTTGTAAATATGACGATTTATAAGAGTTTTGTGATGAAACCTACGTAAATAAAGTTCCTTTTGAGTTTGAGGTAGTAAATGGTAGTTTTAAATGGAGCCTGTCTTGCGCTGGTGACAGTTTTTTTTGTCTTAACTTTCATAAGTAGATAACTAGATAACCTATCTATCCTCATTGATACCCGGCCGTTGGGGACACCACCCCGACCTACCCACTAAAACCGACGGGGATCCTCGACTACCCGACACCAGGGCCACGGGGTTCATTCCCCCGATGGGGGAGTATACTCCGCGACACGGACTTAGCACCTACAAATATTAAAGCAATACCTTATAAGTTACTTTAATGAAAACTGAAAAAGATATTTCTTTATTTTGCCAATAATAATGTAATGTCTTTTTACTAACCTTTGGTGCAGAGATCTCGTGGAATGAACTGGGTCTTGGAGCGGGGCCAGCACTCACACAGTCTACCGGTATACTGTAGTCAGCACAGAGCGCAGCCTGCAACAAACAAATTTGTTTAATTGCAGCTCAAAGAAAGTCGGGCACACAATTCTATATTCAATTCTTTATGTATATGCCCTTTTATTACCACATGTATATTAAATAATGTTGAAAGTCATTGGCATTAGTCACAACACATATCTAAATGATAAAATCTAAAATAAATACCAAATCTGCTTCCAAAAGGACGAACATCGAAACTAATAACTTAACTTAAATATGTATTATCACTATCATTATCACTACTTAATAAAAAACAAAGTCGCTGTCGTCTGTCCGTCCCTATAATATGTCCCTATAGTATGCTTAAATCTTTAAAACTAGGCAACGGATTTTGAAGCGTTTTTTTTAATAGATAGAGTGATTCAAGAGGAATGTTTATAAGTATAATACATGCATAATTGTACCCGTGCGAAGCCGGTCCGGGTCGCTAGTGATATATATTTATGTCCAATATACTAATTTAGTATATACTTTCCCATAAAAATGTTTTTATTGTGTTACTAGTGGCCCGCCCCGGCTTCGCCCGAGCAAAGCGGGGGTGGGTTGTACATAAAAACCTTCCCCTTGAATCACTCTATCTATTAAAAAAAACCGCTTCAAAATCCGTTGCGTAGTTTTAAAGATTTATGCATACATAGGGACGGACAGAAGAATGCGACTTTGTTTTATACTATGTAGTGATAGTGATAGTGAAGTGATTAAGCTATTCCATTGAGATACTAAATAATGTATTTAGATCATACAATATAAATATATTAATAAATATGGTAACAATAGCTAAGTGTCGTGGTCGTTCCAACCCATAAATGACCCACTACTGAGTAGGGCCTCCTCCACATTCAAGGAGGGAATTAGCCTATTGTGCCACGCTGGCAAGACGGGTTGGTATTAAATTTTGCTTCGCTTACGGCTAGGTGATCTGTCTCTTGCGTTCCTTTAGTCACCTCTTCCGACATCCTTAGGATGGTATGGGTTGGTGATATTGTGTATTCTAAATCCGTCACCACACGGATAGTATGTATGTAATTTATATTCCATTAGAACCTTTCCCAACATTTCTAAAGCTTAATGTGTAAACATTCAATACGATCCTTAAATTTGTTAAAACGTCCATTAAGATTAATGCTTTCTCTTAGAACCAACCAGAGACCGCTCAAAGAAAATTCATTAACGGCCGAAAGCGTAAAATAAACAAATCGACAGAACTAAATATCGCCGAGAACCAATAAAAGCGCAGAGGACACAACGCACCCTCATTTGCAAGGAGTTTAAATTAATTGGGGGCAATTATCTTTTTGTTTTAGCCCCCCAGAATGTAAGCGTCTGTAGCCATTAATTATAACAGTGAGAAACGTTGCCAACTTCAACGCTTAACATTTTACTTTAAACTTAGCCAAGTTTCGACACAAACGTATTTTGTTTAAATTTTCGTAGATCGTATCTATGACTAAGTTGCGCCCGTAGCTGCACTCGTGCGATTTTCGAACTCTTGTACTGACTCTATGTCAGCTTAAAGCGGTTGATATGCCTTGTCATGAAATTAATTGCTATCTGATAGTGGAAGCCTCGTAAAAATTGGTAGAACGGTTTGGTCGGTTCCTGTCGAATTGTTTTTTTTTATCATTCAGCTATCCGAAGTGAGGACATACTGTCGAACAGTTCTGTGTATACATTATTTTTCTACTTTAAAGTTTTGTGATCCCATATTTAAATATGGGATCACAATAGATTAGAGAATAGAAAATAGAATAGAATAATATAATACCAGAATAGAAAAATGCTTCACTATCATCACTACATAGTATAAAACAAAGTCGCTGTCGTCTGTCCGTCCCTATGTATGCTTAAATTAATCTTTCTTCAAAACTACGCAACGAATTTTGAAGCGGTTTTTTTTAATAGATAGAGTGATTCAAGAGGAAGGTTTATATGTACAATATTGCACCCGTGCGAAGCCGGGGCGGGTCGCTAGTCATTTTATAAAACAATTATGGCCTTCACAGTCGTCAATAGATACATCATTTTTATAACATTACTACCAGATCGGATCGCGGCACCAACCGAGAAGACCTGGCGGAAGAAACTCGGTGGACTTATCTTTTTTTTAAACGCCATATGACAATGACCGTGTACATATAACTTACTAGTATCATTTGGTTCCGAAAGGTGCTCAACTGAAATAACAATTATTTAATTTTAAAAAAGATTAAAAATCTATATCTATACTTCTATATCTATACTAATATATAAAGCTGCAGAGTTTGTTTGTTTGTTTGTTTGTTTGAACGCGCTAATCTAAGGAACTACTGGTCCGATTCCAAAAAATATTTCAGTGTTAGATAGTCCATTTACCGAGGAAGGTTATAGGCTATATTTTGTTTTCAAAAGAATTAGGGATCCGTATGAAAATTGCGATTTTGTAAACCAAGGTGTAAAATCGAAAACCTATTTATGCGTGCGCTGCAAAAACTATTGACAATAGAACAAAATTATGTACTACGGGTTTGTAGGTCTTATAAAGATCTACAAAAAAGACCGCGAGAGCACATATCTAACTATCATAGTTTAGCCACAATAACAGATTTTATGTTCATAAAAAATATGCACGGGTTCGAAGACCACGCGGGCGAAGCCGCGCGCAAAAGCTAGTGAAATTATAAGTCTTTAATCCAGTGAGCCGACGAACCCCGAACAGCGGCAACTTTTCACAAAGCATATCGCAATTTAATCCCAAAATGCGTGTTGCATAGGTCTCTGTTGAAGTATGCGTGTGATGTCGATTGTCGACGTTTTAGTGAACCTGACTTGTAACACAAATCACAAGTTCTATTCAGTTAAAACTAGTCAACCAGCTGTTCTTATTATAACGCTTAGATATCCGAGTTCATAAGGTTTCCTGATGTTTCTGTGCTTAGGTCTCGGATTATGACACTGTCTGCAATGTGTTCAACGTTCCAAGAAAAAAAAGTTGCTTTATTTTTCCTGAAATTTTGTTTACATCATTTGTATCAGTAATCCTATTGATCCTTGTTATGGCTATCGGGTTTTACACCCTGTATTAGTTAACAGCGAAATAAAAATATACAATGACATAGCGATACGAGGTTTAAAAGAAGCTAAAAACTTTATGAAGCATACATATCGAGATAAATTTAAAAACACTGGCCTACACTTCTCATAAGAAAAATCGAAACACCTTGCAAGTTTATATTTTGTTAGGATTATCAGAAAAAATTATATAACATTATTTAGGAATATACAAAAGTCAAATTTCGTTTAATAGTTAACATTAAAAGATTTTCAAAACCTAATGTTAATGTTCTAAATTCAAATTAAACTTTCATAAGTTTCATATTTTGTTTAACAACCTCATAAAGGGACGTGTTTCTATTTTTCTGATGAAAAGTAACTATTTAAGCACCGTGCTGTCTCATCCAAATTGTACGAGTGTCTTCTTATAGATGCTAAATAAATATATCTTCATTATTAGACGCAATAACCTGCACAAGCTAACAACATTTTATAAAATTATATCAAATATATGACGCTATATGACATTAGTAAAATCAATTGTCCAGTACTATCATCTCAATCGCAAAACTAAGACTTTAAAACTATTGGAATTATCCATTGAAAAATTCCTGTCTCATACAAGTTATCCTCGAATAATGACGTCGTCTAGGTATACGATACTGCACATACTTGGGTTATTGAGTTATGCAGACAGTTTGCGGATGACAGCCCGCGATATTGGCGTCTGGCTATTCCATAATAATAATCTACATGGCTTAGTTTTCCTCCTTTGTAAAATGTAAATATTTTGTGTAAAATCAATGTAGACACTTAAGTAAGTCATTATTCAGTCTAGTCGGGCCTCCTCCAAATGCATGGCGGGAAATTAGCCTACTGTGCTGACAAGATGCTCGTCTTCTCTGGCACAGTGTTTGTATCAAGATCTCTTGACTAGATGGCTATCCTATTGGTTGACAAGAGCACCGAACCATCTTCTCGATCCCGTGGACTCCCACATACCCCAGTATCCCTCGGGCACCTATAAAAACATGGGTTATCTAATTGCATTCCTTTAGTCGCCTCTTACGATTACTCACCCTCAGGATAGCGTGGGTTGGTATCATTGTGTTTTTTAAACCCCATAAATAGCAAGATACATATAATTACAGTTAATTAATATGAATAAAATATTGTATATTAGATAACAATTACAGTAATCTTATTATTTTGAGTACCTGGAAATCTTCCCAAGTTGCACAATTGCATGTATTGTGCAACTTGGGTACATAACACTAACAATAGATATAAAACAATATTCAAATCTAAAAACAAGTCGTCATATTTTAGATAAGAAACAAACTTTTCCAAAAAAAAGTTACAAATAGTATCCGTTTTCAGTAGAAAGTTAAAATTAGAGTTGGTTCAATCTAAAATTATTTTCACTCGTTTCTCCTTGTAAACTTAGGGAAACTCGCCATCAAAGTAAAAGTGCGGGCCTCAAAGGTCCTGCCCAAAATCAGATTATTATGAGTCAGCATCCAGTCGACCGGATAGATAAAATTATCTACTACAAAGGGAGCTACCCGGATACCGGTAATAGGTAATTATTTCATCAACTGCCCACGACAGCAGAACGGATCCAATTGAGCTTACATGTCTACAATGTAGTCTATATCTGCTGTATATGGTATCACTACTAAAGGCTTCTTGTCAGCGTGGCACAGTAGGCTAATTCCTTCCTTGAATTTGGAGGAGGCCCGACTGAGCAGCGGGTCATTTATGGGCTGAAATAACGAACGACGACTAAAGGCTTATCTACACTTACAAAAGTTCTGTCCATAATACCTAGAACAATAATATTTGGTACGAAATCCTATACTACATGTGGAAGTACTAACCTAAACTAGCTGTACCCTATGCACGTTGCTACGCCACTAACTAAAATAAATTTGAAGGAGATATTACACAAACTTTTTTTTTTGTACAGATACCTACGTGGGCTCGTGCACAACACTTTGCAGCTTACGATTCTTTATAGAACATGCAGACAAACATTCATTTATAAATTTAAAAAAGAAGATAGCGGACCATTGTCCAAAAAATTACCTTTACCTAAATTAAATAGAAAACTTATGTAATGGCTAGTAATAAATACATTTAATTATGTAAGTGACTTTTTTAATTTCAAAAGTAGGGGTTCTACTTATTAATATATTACTACATATTAATTTTCCGTGTGGTGACGGATTTAGAATACATAGTGTAACCACCCCATTCCATAGTGAGGGTGTCGTAAGAGCCGATAAAAGGAAATGACAAGACCGATAACTTAGCCGTAAGAGAAGGAAACCTTTAAACGAAACACTCTACCAACTCGTCAGGCCAGTGTGGCACAGTAGGGAGGGCATCATCTCATCACCCTCCATATGATGAGCGGAGGCCCGACTCAGTAGTGGGTGATTTATTGGCTGAGTAGTAGGAGCACATGAGTAAATAAACATGTGGTAGTAGTGGTAATAGTAGTATTAGTATAATATTATTGTATAATGTCATCAAAAATGTTGTATAATTTAGTATCAATGCAAATAGTATATAATCGGCATGTCACTGTCAATTAATTTATGACTAAATGTTGTGGCTCTAAACTTTGTTAATAAGTTGTGCTAATATTTACATGTTTTATTTGGCAAATAAAATTCATTAATTTAAAACTTATTGCCTCGAAGCCATTTATTATACAAGTAAATTAAAAAAATATTATTTGAAAGAGTGGCACTAAAGGCGATTACAACTAAAGACAAAAGTCCTTTAAACTCGGTAACATTAACAGCAAGTCAGTGGAGCGGATAGATAAAAGGGGGCATTGCTGGTACGGGGAATAGTGAATTAGATATATTATACTCGTATTATTACGAAGTTGGTAACACTTTTTAACCCCCGACGCAAAAAGAGGGGTGTTATAAGTTTGACGTGTCTGTCTGTCTGTCTGTGGCACCGTAGCTCGCGAACGGATGAAGCGATTTCAATATATATTTTTTTTTGTATGAAAGGTGAGTTACGGGCGAGTGTTCTTAGACCATGTTTGATGAAAATCGGTTGAGCCGTTTAAAAGTTATGAGGGGTGAAAGTGGGGAAGAATAACCGAATGTCTGCAAATATAATCGAGTGGGTCTCAAATGAAAGCGCATCACGTGCAATTTAACAAAATCTACATTATAATAAGTGTGTACCTATAAAAAGTATAAAATTAAAATTAAATTAAAAATTTTAAAAAAACCCCGACACAATAACCTTTAAAAAGTAAAAAATAAATACATCGCGTTGGGGGACCAGGGGTCAAGTAATAAATAAGTGGGAGCGGTCCCCCAACGCGATGTATTTATTTTTTACTTTTTATTGGTTATTGTATCGGGAACTGTTTCACGGGGGCTATTTAGAAATAATTTTATTCACAAATAACACCCAGACTCAGAGTAAGTGCTTCTGGTTTACACAAAGATACTTGCCCGACTCGGGAATCGAACTTGGGTCCCATGACCCAAAGGCGGACCAAACGGCAAACTGAACTGTTTACGTTCATAACATCCCCCGCTTAATCACGTTCGTGTATGTATTGTTAAAGAGCCTAAAATAACCAAATAGCTATCGCAACCCATCTGGTTGGCACTTGTATGTTATGTCCCCTCCAAGAAATTATAGAATATAGAATTTATAGAATAATTAAAAACTGAAATTAATAAATAAATATCTAAATATTCTTGGACATTTCACACAACGCCATCTCGTCCCAAGCTAAGCAACTTAATGCTTGTGTTATGGTAACGAGATGGATGATAAACTACTTATATATTTATTTTTTTGTAAATACATACATATTATAGATAGAAAACACCCTGTCCCGGAACAAATACTTGTAGGTCGTACAGATATTTTATCCGTGCGGAAATCGAACCCCCGACTCAGCAAAAGCCCATGAGCTGAGCTAATATGAGATGAACATTTATTTTAATCCAATAATAGTTAATAGTATCTGTGTCATAAATTTCATAATCTCAACAGTGTTATAGAGCTTCGTTCCATATTTTGGCCACAGCCACCCATCGGACGTTGCCTTGATTTACTAACCGCCGCATTCGAAGGTTTAATGGTTCGAAATGAACGATAAAGATTAGCCCTCATGAATATTAAACACGACGGAGTTTCTGATCTGAACCAAATCTACATTGGTAATGGAGGACTATTGTAACTGCTCTTAATCGGGATGGAAAGGACAATACGGGTTGTCTAAATGCTACTATTACTCATTTCACCGGGCGATCAATTTCCCTATATTTATTAATAGTCTGTATTTTTTTAAATCTTGAAATATAGGATATTGTCTACTCGACATTAAGACTATTTGTAAAAGGTCTTGCTGAGATGGGAGCTGACAAAGCTATGTTAAAAAATAAGGAAAATAATATCTCCAGCCATGGACTACAGTGAGCTGATAATGATGATGATGATGATAATGGACCTTGGAATGGAAAATAACTGACATTAGAAAACACACGGTTACCATTTGTATTCAATTGGTTAGCGTTTTAAATTGATTGGCAATCTGGTATCACTTTCTTATTTAATTATTGTATTAGTCTTTCTCCATATATTTGGAGATGATCCGACTCTGTTCTTTACTTCTTTCTTCTTTACCAATCTTACGAGAGTTACCTGTTACCAGAATTAGTCAACTACTAATATTTACGAGTCTATGCGACGATTGCCGCTTGCCATCCGAGACCGATTTAGTGGGGAAGCGGTAACTCGTTGCTAAGACTGGCAGTCAAATTTCAGTAGGCAGGTGAGGAAGGAGTGCCTGCTTTTGTCCGGGCTGGAATCGGGTTTATAGTGAGTAGGAGTCACAAATAACCCAGGCGTACCCACACAGCTGGATATCCGCCACCGATTTCCCCGCAAAACAAAAGAAAGGCATAAGAAATTTATGACGTTAATACTATGAATATTTTGTATACAAAACAATTTACGTTTTAATTTAATCTTGATTTTCATCAGTATGGACTAAAATATTAGTTCAGCCTGTTCATCTCATATCACCTCAGCTCATGGGCTTTTACTGAGACTGTGTTCCTCCAATTTCATAGAGGGAACTTAACATGCCAGTGTTAAGCTAGCCGGATGTGTTGCGATAACGTTTTTGTTATCAAGTTTTGCTTTTCTATCTACTAGTTATCTCATTGAAATTAAACACTTTTTAACGGATTTATCGCGTGTATATTACATTATATAATTCCCGACGTTTCGAATGCTTTGCAGCAGTTGTGGTCGCGGGAGAGACTAGATGACAGTTGTCTTCAAAAGTACAAAGAAACAGTTAAAATCTACCGCCTATAATTTTGTTTATTGATAACGTTCCATGTGCACGTAGAAATCGCTCACGGTGTCCAGAGGTCTTGCAGATGAGTATTTTGCTTGATATTTGATCAATTTAATGACTGGATCCCAGGCAGGTGGTACTTGCCAACCATCCTATCTATTGAAATTTGGATGTTTTTTAATATCAATAGCCTCGCGGATCATTCTTGAAATGTAATGATTTTCCTTGGCAAGGATTTGAGGTATATCAAAGTGAATGTAGTGGTTGGTGTTGTTGAATGTGTGCTCACAAACTGCAGACTTGGTCGAGCGTCTGTTTTTCATGACATTATGCTAGTTATCTCTTTGGTTACTTTAAGCTCCTTTACTATAACAAAATTGTTGTAACAAAATGGCTCTTAAATAGTATTACAGCACACAAAAGATCTAGTCTTTGCTTATCTATTTCTAGACTCGCCTGGACATAGTGTATCTACTTCAAATTATCAAGTACGAGTGAATTGCCTGTCTGCAGCTAATGCAATGTATCTATCACTCTAAGGCGTGCATTGTGGTGCACATGATTGGCGATTGATTGGATTGATACAGCTATATGTAATTAGTGACGGTACCTGTCTGGAAATCTATTAGCATTCTAGTAGGTACCCAGTTTTAGTAAATACGCATTCTTGTTAGAATTCGCAATACAATGTTTGTATAATTTCTTAATATCTGAATCAATGATTTGTTTCTTTGTTTGAGTGCGTTATTCTACAATTGATATTTCAAATATACGTTGTATTCGGATTCGGGCTGTAATACTAGTATTGGCGCAAACAATTAACGGATTAAGAATTCATTTTTTCACCACCCCATTCTATCTTAAGTATGTCGTAAGAGCCGACAAAATTATATGACAGGACCGATAACTTAGCCGTAAGAGAAGGAATCTTTATACGAAAACCAATACCAACTCGTCTGGGCAGTGTGGCACAGTAGGCTAATTACCCTTCGTGTGACTGGAGGAGGCCCGACTCAATAGTGGGTCATCAATGTGCTGAGTAGTAGTAGCAAAACAATTTGTACCAATATAATTCGTATTCAATTAGTAAATGTTTATAGGCACCACGTGAATGGCAAATTTTTGATTCCTAATATTTTGAAAACTCGGTGAATATAGGTTCCTGTAAAGCAGGTGTCAATAAAACTTGTCTAAGTTACTCAAACTCAAAAGGAACTTTATTTACGTAGGTTTTATCACAAAACTCTTATAAATCGTCATATTTAAAATTACCATTATCATCTTACGACCCTTGTCCCACGCTAGTCAATTTTATTTCATTGCACTCAATCAAACAGTGTAACTAAGATACCTAATAAAAAATTGCACATAATTATGAACAGATAAAACCAAACATCAAGATTCCGATAATAAAATAGTAATCGTTATCTATGTAGTTAAAACTGTCTGATATTAAATAAACAGACGAAATGCTATACGTATGAAAATTAATTAACTACCCCTATCCACCGGCGAAACCCTTCACATAGTTAACTACGATCGGTTAGATAACAAAATACAAGATAGAAAATTAAATTTCAACAGACTACTTGCTATATTATTGTTATTTTTAGTATATTTTGGGTGAAATATACGAAATATTATTCAAATTTCTATATATTTAGTTAAGTGCCTAGTTTTATTATTTTTGTATTTTTCTCGCCACAATGAATATTATGCTTCAGTAAATAAAGTATGGTTAAAATCAAAAAGAAGCAAAAGAGTGAGTATTAGTATTTTTAAGTATCCGTATTTCATATTAGCTTGTACTTTATTACGTGTAACGTAGTAATTAAACGACATTAATAACATACACACTTTTATTATATATACAACCACAAACATAATATAAACTTCATATAAAACGAATCAATAATATCTACTTAAAATAACAATAGCATAATGATTATTGTATTAACCGTTACCCATTTTGCTATGTTTTTTTAAAGTGACAATAATATTGGGAATACAGTTAAATTGTTTAATATTGCGAAGTACTATTTTATATTAAACTAGCGAACCACCCGGGCTTCCCACGGGTGCAATGACGAATATCTAAATTTATCGGTGTTTCACTACATTATTATGCATGTATTATACGAGTACATATCCCCACTATTCCTTCGGCCAGGCAAACCCCCCCATGAATGGATACAAATAGGAAAAGGGCCCCCAGTCCCCGGCAGCCCCACTATTCCTTCGGCCACGGTAGCAGCCAAGGTAACGGTGGGGCAGGGGGTGCGAACAATCTCCGGCAGAGATCCGGCTACCACAAAAAACGACGGCTGCACCTGGCAACATACAACACACGGACACTGCGGACTGACAAGAAGATCGTAGAACTCGAGGAAGAGTTGAGCAAGTTGCGATGGGATATAGTGGGGTTGTCTGAAGTCCGAAGAGAGGGAGAGGACACGATAACCCTCAAATCCGGCAACTTGCTCTACTTCCGGGAGGGCGACCAACAGTCCCAAGGTGGTGTTGGGTTTATCGTCCACAAGTCCCTTGTGAACAACGTTGTTAAAATCGAGAGTGTGTCGACCAGGGTGGCGTACCTTATACTCAGAATAACCAAGCGTTATTCGCTGAAGGTCATACAGGTATACGCACCGACCTCGGCACACCCCGACGAAGCGGTGGAGACAATGTATGAGGACATTTCCTCGGCCACACATGGCTCTAGAACGCACTACACCGTTGTAATGGGGGATTTTAACGCGAAACTGGGCAAGCGGAGCGGAGATGAGCTGCAAGTGGGGCAATTTGGGTTTGGACACCGGAACCAACGGGGCCAGACTTTGGCTGGTTTTCTGGAGAAGGAGGGACTCTATATGATGAATTGGTTGAGTCCGGATGGCACCACAAAAAACGAGATAGACTTCATCATGTCGACGGAAAAGCACATATTCAATGATGTCTCCGTGATCAATATGGTCAAAACCGGAAGCGATCACCGCTTAGTACGAGGCACATTGAATATCGACGTTAAGCTTGAAAGGTCGCGCCTGGTGAGGTCTACGCTGCGTCCCGTGCCAGTTCAAATTCAAAACCCGGAGAGCTTCCAGCTCGAACCGCAAAATCGCTTTATAAGCCTAGGCGTTGACGTGGACGATTATAATGACGGGTTCGTGGAGACTGTCCGCAAAGTTGGGTCGAAGTTCTGTGAGAGCCAACGCCTGAAAACGGCCAAAAAGCTCTCGGACCTCACCCTAAATCTCATGGACGAGCGACGGAAAATGGTTCTGCAGTCTACAGATGATGCGACGCAGCTTCGGATGCTCAATAGACAGATATCAAAGTCCCTGAAGCGTGATATACGCCGATTCAACACGAATCGTGTTGAAGAGGCTATTGAACGCAACAGGGGCTCCAAGGTTTTTGCCAGGGATCTGTCTATTGGGCAAAGCCAGCTCGTCAGGCTGAAGACTGATGACGGCAGGATCGTCACGTCGAAGTCCGAGATTTTGGGTGAGGTCGAGGGTTTCTATGGACAAATGTACACGTCTACACAGGAACCCGTCATAAATCTAGCAGACGACCCACGAGCTAGATTAACCCGGCACTACACAGAAGACCTCCCGGACGTCAGCCTGTGTGAGATCGGGCTGGCTCTCGAGCAACTTAAAAACAACAAGGCGGCGGGTGATGACGGAATTACCGCAGAACTTCTGAAGGCGGGTGGAGAACCGATCCTTAGGGCCCATCAGAAGTTATTCAATTCCGTCATACTCGAAGGACGAACGCCAAAGGCATGGAACAGAAGTGTGGTGGTGCTGTTCTTCAAGAAGGGAGATAACACCTTATTGAAAAACTACAGACCCATCTCACTTCTGAGCCATGTCTACAAGTTGTTCTCGAGGGTCATCACGAATCGACTCGCGTGCAGGCTTGACGATTCCCAGTCTCCCGAACAAGCCGGTTTCCGAAAAGGCTTCAGTACCGTAGACCATATTTTAACGCTACGGCAGGTTATACAGAAGACCGAGGAGTATAACCTGCCCCTTTGTCTGGCGTTCGTGGACTACGAGAAAGCCTTCAATTCGATCGAGACGTGGGCAGTATTGCAGGCTCTCCAGAGGTGCCAAGTCGACTATCGGTATATCGAAGTGTTGAAGTGCTTGTATGAAAACGCCACAATGTCAGTCCGACTCCAGGACCAGACCTCGAAACCTATCCAGTTGCAGCGAGGTGTTAGACAGGGAGACGTTATCTCTCCGAAACTGTTCTCAGCTGCACTGGAAGATGTTTTCAAGGTTCTGGACTGGAAAGGGCTGGGCATTAACATGAACGGCGAGTACATCACTCACCTTCGATTTGCTGACGACATAGTCGTAATGGCTGAGACCATGGAGGGCCTCACTACGATGCTCGATGGCCTCTGTGGAGCCTCCGAACGAGTCGGCCTTAAGATGAACATGGAGAAGACGAAGATCATGTCTAATATCCATGTTCAAGCCACTCCTGTTAACATCGGAGGTTCTACCCTCGAAGTTGTTGACCATTACATTTACCTGGGACACACTGTCCAGTTAGGTAAGTCCAACTTCGAGAAAGAGGTCAATCGTCGGATCCAACTCGGCTGGGCAGCGTTCGGGAAGCTGCGAAAGATCTTCTCGTCCACAATACCGCAGTGTCTGAAGACAAAAGTCTTCAACCAATGTGTGTTGCCAGTGATGACATATGGAACTGAGACGTGGTCGCTCACTATGGGCTCCATCAGAAGGCTCAAAGTCACCCAAAGGGCAATGGAGAGGGCTATGCTCGGAGTTTCCCTGCGAGATCGAATCAGAAATGAGGAGATACGCAGGAAAACCAGGGTCACCGACATAGCCCACCGGATTGTCAAACTTAAGTGGCAGTGGGCAGGGCACATAGCTCGCAGGACCGACGTCCGATGGGGCAGAAAAGTCCTCGAGTGGCGACCGCGTTCCGGAAGGCGCAGTGCTGGTAGGCCTCCCACACGACCTGGTTAAGATCGCCGGAAAGCAGTGGATGCGGGCGGCCCAGGACCGGCCTTTGTGGAAATCCTTGGGGGAGGCCTATGTCCAGCAGTGGACGTCTTTTGGCTGAAATGATGATGATGATGATGATTATACATATAAACCTTCCTCTTCAATCACCCTCTCTATTAAAAAAAACCGCTTCAAAATCGGTTGCGTAGTTAGATTTAAACATACATAGGGACGGACAGACGACAGCGACTTTGTTTTATACTATGTAGTGATAATGAAGTGATTAGTTTTTTAACACTTAGAAATTCACGAACACAAATGACACCCAGACTCGGAGCAAGTGCCTCTGGTTTACAAAGACACTTAATTACCCTACCTAGAAATCGAACCGGGAACCCGTGATCCAAAGGCAGTACATCTAACCTCCAGACCAACAATGCAGTCAGTATTGGCAAAAGAGAATCGATTAAAACCACATGTTGCAGTCAGTCTGCATCCAATTTCCATATAAAGGGGTGGCACCCCGCATGGAATTATATTGGCTCGCTTTGTTTACTTTTAGTTTTTATGGATGCCAAAAATAGTGTATTAATAATTAAACTAGTGGTTAGATGTGCCGCCTTTGGATCAACGGGTCCCGGGTTCGATTCCGGGGTCGGGCAAGTGTCTTTGTCTAAACCAGAGGCACTGGCTCGGAGTCTGGGTGTCATTTCTATCTGTAATATGTATGTATATACAAAAAAAAATGTATATAAGTAGTTTATCATCCATCTCGTTAAGTTGCTTAGCTTGGGACGAGATGGCGTTGTGTGAAATGTGCAAGGATATTTATATTTATTTATTTATAAACTTTAATCGAAATCCTTTTTCGAGCATTTTTTATTATTTTAGCTTCTCTTTATCTCCAATCTTATATTCCGGATCCGCGGCCGTGTGGTAACGGATTTAGAGTACATTGTCTGTTGTGTGAATACCCCATTTCATCCTAAGGGTGTCGTAAGAGTCGACAATAGGAAATGACAAGGCCGAATACCTAGCCGCAAGAGAAGGAAAACTTGGTATTAAGCCCTGTGCCAACCCGTCTGGCCAGCGTGGCACAGTAGGCTATTACCCTCCATGTAGTTGGGGGAGGCCCGACTCAGCAGTGGGTAATTTATGGACTGAGAATTAGCATCGTATATTCGATTAGCTGTTACTCGCAACTCAAGTCGCGTGGTAACAATGTGTCAAAATCAGTCCAGCTATGTCAGATATTAGCCAAAAGAAACAGACAAACAGTATATGTAAACGGGCAGTGTTATTACTAATACAATCTCTCTAGAGTCATCAATATTAGTAACGATTTTCTAAATCGAGTATGTCTATTAATCACACTACAAAACACACACATACATACACACACTACCAAATAGTTCCACTATCTATCATGATTTAATGATGAGCTAAATGGATTAAAGTAGTGAGCCTGGTCGACTGAATTGTGCATAAATATGTTGATATTGAACATGTCTGATTTGCGACAGCATGAAGAATTGCTAATAATTTGGGTATATGAAAAGTAAATAATGCGTGTGAACTATTTTAATGTAACTTTTGTAAATGGTGTGCTACTCTTTTCACAAGCACCGCGAAACTGTTCACTATTAAAATACCATTTAGTTTTACATATAGTAAACCACTGATTTTGATAAATAAAACAGTAAAAATCATAAAAAGACATAGGTACAACCCTATTGAGAATCTCATACATTTTGAAATCAGTTAAGATAACTAAATATAATTATAAAAATATATAAAACGTTATCCTGCATGATATTCGTTTACTAACGGCAGCGCCATCTGTCCGGCTGATTTGTGAATCTAAAACATCCTCGCATACAAAAATATACATTCAAATCGGTCCAGCCGTTTGGAAGGAGTTCAATGACATACACACGTACAGTAGAATAATAATATCACGATAACATTTAATTTTATTTTCGCAGTATTAATTATAGTATTAAATAATATTGCAAAGTAACCCAAATTCATATAACACGAAGGAACATCAAAAAGCAATAAATGGTCTTTAACATTCTGCACATTCATTTTATGGTGACTAATCCATATGTATTCGGAAACTCCGCAAAAGAGTTGTGTCCAAAGGGTAACAAGTTGAAACAACTTTAATTTCCGGTGAATTAACATTTCGACAGTACGCACGGAGACAGGAAGCGAGACGTGCCCTTTGAATTAATGGTGCCCCTTGGAATTGGACGCAAACCTTTGTTGGTTGATTTCGCAGATTTATTGAGCGCTCCTATAAATTTGATAAAGTAATTTTAGGCTGATGACGCTGAGAGCTTCATAAGTTACGAGTCCACAAAGCACAGTGCTCGGAGGCCTGCCACGATCAGTCCACTCTTGTCGTCGGGCCTCTCCAGTCAGAGGGAGATCCACTTAGAGAGCAAGTGCCGCGCTGGCAAGTTTTCCTTCTCGTGCGACTAGGTTATCAGCCTTGTCATTTATTTTGGCAGCTCATAAAACACTCTCAAGATGGAATGGGATTGTGATACTATGTATTGTAAACCCATCAACATACCGACACCTGGTTAAGTTCCCGGAATCAAGAATGTGAGGAATCCTTCGGGGTCAAAGGCGATAAAATCTTAATAAACGTCATGTTGGAAAATTGGTTATGTGAGAGGTTAGACTTCGACCTGTTCTGTGATAGCATATTCGACTGCCTCGTTGGTCTAGTGGTTAGATGTGCCGCCTTTGGATCAACGGGTCCCGGATTCGATTCCGGGGTCGGGCAAGTGTCTTTGTCTAAACCAGAGGCACTGGCTCGGAGTCTGGGTGTCATTTCTATCTATAATATATATGTATTTACAAAAAAGAAAAATATATACGTAGTTTATCATCCATCTCGTTACCATAACACAAGCATTAAGTTGCCTAGCTTGGGACGAGATGGCGTTGTGTGAAATGTCCAAGGATATTTATATTTATATTTTATATATAGCGTGAAAAAGAATATGGCGGCAATTTATTTTCAATATTATTAATTAGCTATGTTACTTCCGGTGGTGGCTTTTGTCTTTGTTTCTAGTGAAAATGCGTGCTACGTTGAAGCCATCATTTATTCAAGTGCGGAACATCACATTTGACAATAGTATACCTAATAGACAATAAAGAAGTATAAAAGTGTAAACTATAAAAAAGGCCGCATACACATTAGTTTCCTTTCTTCTTTTGTTTTTCTATCTACCTTGTCGTTTTTACTTGTTCTAATACATGTATGAAAACTTGTGATTGGCCTTCGTCTACTATTTAATGTTTTAAGTTTATTCTAGCTGTAGGTTTTCTAAATTAATAAAATAAATAAAAATGAGTGCACATAAACTGAGATTAATTATAATTCGCACGCACGCACACAGTCACACACACTTTTGGCTGTTAATTACATTTATTCTTATATTTTTTGCACTTCAAACTATTTATGTCTCCGCAAATAAGATGTTCATTTTGTTACTACAGTCTGTTTTAAAAAAAATACATCGATTCAACCACGCATCTCTCGAGCAATGACTTTTACTACACAATCAAAAGCATTTGAGTATAGCGCACCTATTCAATCGCGCAACTATCCATCCTTGTCAGTGTTTTCAATTACAGTAAATACTTCGTTCCCTTGGTTAATCGCCGTGCATTGGCATTCTAAACTTGCGATGTCCATCCCATTCCCGCATTGACCACATTCAATCGAGCCCCCTAACCCCACAGTCCCTTCAGGAATCCCTAGTGCCCCAGGTTTGAATGGATTTTTAATTCCGAGTGTACATTGCAGATGCACAATGTACTGAGAAGATAAGAATTCGAAGGGCTGCCCCTCTATCTATCAGATATTTATCGATATAGAAGCTTCAGATAAAATTGATAACTTATCGATATCATAATAACTATATTTGTACAATAGTATTCCTCAATTTCATATCGTTGTCATGTGGAACGCATGTGACAGGATGTCGATAATTAATTCAATTTAAAAGTGTAATGCAGATTAACAAATGAGGCTACAAAATTACTTTCTGAAAAAAGAAAGATGAGTCATCGATACAACTTCCGCAGCCTACTTTTTTTAAAATACATTCTTCATTCTTCTTCTTCATCTTTTTGATGGGTCATTTTAGTTTTATTTTTTTATCAATTTACAATACAAAGCGCACTATAAGCATTTCTAAATTCAAACAATATTTCTATATATCTTACTAGAAAAGTGCAACTAATAAAAGAACGCACAGACCATCCCTGTTTCCTATAGCCTTTTGTTGCATTCCCTTGCTGCAATGTACTTGTATATGAACCGTGTTCATTGCGAAATGAAAGGGGAATGTTATCTAGTTGAAACGTGATAGGATTTCACAAGTTCGATATAAATTTCTTATGAGAAAAGAGACGCTTGATGTGTGAACATGTCAAAGTATATAAAATGATTCCAACCGTTTTTTATCGTGAATCCCTTTTCTTACACCGGCGGCAATGCCATCTAGCCGACCTTTTTTATGTAAGAGAAAACAATATGTAAGCTTGGTAAATAAAACTTTTTGCGATATCCCTTCATTCCTTTTCGGTGGGATATCCGAATAGGAATGAAGGGATATCGCATATCAGAACTCTTAACAAGATGATTTCCATTCGCTTCATCAATCTATGCCTAAGTTTGAGAGTATTGGAATATTGACTTAATTCCTGATGGAAATCTTGGACGTCGGCATCCCAATACTTCGGATTCCGCAGAGACTTCCGCCAATATTGAACAGAATATTCGAATGAATACTCGATAACAAATATTTTTCAGATGATGCGAAGAGAATTTTGATTCTATATATTACTCTCTTGGTGATGAAGTTTCAAGGGGGCTAGTTTTTTGTTGTCCACGAATTTATCTACGAGTATTTAGGCTTTTTATATGAAAGCGGCTATTTGAAATTGTGTTAAAATGAACCATATTTTTTACTTACAGTTTTTATTGGTTTATTTGAAGTTTCCTATCTAGAGCAGTCTTAGATTAGATTATTGTAAAGAAAATCTTCTCAGCTAAGCAATAAAATGCCCACGATCCAAAATTACCATTTTTTTGGTTATTAGAGATTTTTTAAATAACTTCGTCATATACTCTATTAAACATTATTAGTAACTAACATATAAAACTAACATAAATACATAGTAATTTTACAAATTTCGTCTAGTGATTTTCTTCTCTTTTTCAAGAAACTGATTTGTATCTCAACTGTTGAAAATATTACTCGCTTACGCAATGTCACTTCATGACAACCAATGACAGTAAGGTTTTACTTTTATGTCTTAGACTAGCGATCCGTCTCGGCCTTGCATGAGTGGATATTTACTTGTTCACACATTTTGATGTGCGCCGTTTGTGGATATTGATATATTATGTTATATTGCAGAATTTTTTTTGGAACGAAGTTCCTTATTGTTCTATCGATATAGTTTTTAATCATAGTCAATTCGTTCCCCATTTCACCCCGAGGTGGCGTAACAGCTGACAAAAGGAAATTACATGGCCGAAAGCCGCAAGAGAAGGAAAATTGTAACGACACCCTGTGCTAACCCGTCTGGCCAGCGTGGCACAGTAGGCTAATTACCCTCCATGTAATTGGAGGAGGTCCGACTCAGCTGTGGGCTGAGTTGTCGTTGTAATAATGTTAAATTTAGGCGTCTGTTTGTTAAATTTACCAATACAATAATTTATACTGAGAGTCTATTTAAGATACACTATTAACAGAAATACGAAAAATCAGATAAGTAATGAAAAGAAATCGTAAGTGGCATCAAACACTATTTATCACAACCACTTACACCATTTTGCCCCAACACTTAGTCGGAGGGAGGCGTCTCGAGATAAAACTGTGATAAATTATCCCTATGATGGTACATGGACTTAAAAGTATGGTATCTTTATGACCGTGACGACACGGTTGGCGCAATGGTTGAGCGATCGACTGCTGCACAGCATGTCGCGGGTTCGATCCCCGCACAGAAGAAATATTTGTACGACCTACAAGTATTTGTTCCGGGTCTGGGTGTTTTCTATCTATAATATGTATGTATTTACAAAAAAAAAATGTATATAAGTAGTTTAACATCCATCTCGTTACCATAACACAAGCATTAAGTTGCTGACCTTGGGACGAGATGGCGTTGTGTGAAATGTCCAAGGATATTTATATTTAGTCTGCACTGCCACATCTCATGTTATCATGTTCGTCGGGCCACGTCAAACCATTGCTAAACATAGAGCCGTGTGAGCCACTTCATTTCTACCATTTTTTTGCAGGGGGGTACAATCCTTTTAGGACTATTCACACCGGCCTAGGGAAAGGCCAGTGGGGGGTATGTGGGAGTCTAGTCCGCCAATCAGTGATTACGGCGTCCCCATACCCACTAAACATCCCCCAGGTGCACTGTCTCCAAGGATATTTATGGTTCGCATAAAACCGTTTAGCTGATGTAAGGTTACGTTAAATGAAAAATGAAGAATATATTCGGTGAAGACATTTAACAGGTTGGCAAGTTTGTAATGATGCTAGAGGGAGGTTTGGAACTTTCTTAGGGCAAAGCCGTCATCATAATGATTATCAGAGGCTCTGTTAAGACGGGCTTCTTCCAATTTCATAGAGGGGGGAAATCTACTGTAACTATAGGATGCATACTACTACTAAGCCCATAAGTGACCCACTGCTGAGTCGGGCCTCCTCCATTTACATAGGGTAATATTACTCGTCATTTATGGTCTGAAATGGTGATGATGTTATATTTATGTAAGTAATATTTAATAAATAAATAAATATCCTTGGACATTTCACACAACGCCATCTCGTCCCAAGCTAAGAAACTTAATGCTTGTGTTATGGTAACGAGATGGATGATAAACTACTTATATACATTTTTTTTGTAAATACATACATATTATAGATAGAAAACACCCAGACCCGGAACAAATACTTGTAGGTCGTTCAAATATTTCTTCCGTGCGGGGATCGAACCCGCGACATGCAGCCAAGTAAACGTAAACTATGTGATTCGTTTACCGCGATTCCAAAACTGTGATTTAGCCCTATACGTCTAATCTGTGTTTTTTTTTATTTTACAATCAAGTTTTATCTTGAAAACAAAACCGACAATAATCTGGTGAAAACGTAATGACGCAGCAGGATGACTTTGAGAAAATCTGTGTAAAACTTTAAATGACTGAGACGCCGCAGAAAGCACGCCTGAAAATTATTACCTAAGGAAAGTTAATTTTATCAAAAACTAGGTTAATGATTAGGCGGGGAGCAGAGAAGTTATAGCGTTAAGGTGATTTATTACCTGTTCAATCTTAGATTGAGTTGATAAAATATTTGTATGGGTTGCATTTATTTACTGTTTAATATTGTTATTTACTGCAATTATGTATTATTATATCTTCGTTTCAGCCCATACATGACCTCAGTAGTGGGTCATTTATGGTCTCAGGTCAGAGGTCAGGCCTAATTTAGCCTACTACGCCACGCTGGCAAGGCGGGTTGGCACAGGGTTTGTATCAAGTTTTCCTTCTCTTGCGGCTAGGTGCTCTGCCTCTTCCGTTCTTTTAGTCGCCTTTAACGACAACCTCAAGATGGGCTGGTGACATTGTATATTATTATTAAATAGAGTAGATAATACGTATGGCGTCGGATTTAGAATACATAGTGTCAAGAATACATAGTGTGAAGAGAAAGAAAACTAGTCCTTTGCCAACTTGTCTGGCTAGCTATTAGTCTAATTAGCTTCCACATGTCTGGGGGCGGCCCGACCCAACAGTGAGTCATCGATGGGCTGAGAAGTCGAAATAAATAAATAGTTTACAATCAAAAGTAAATTTGTTAATATAAAACAAAGTTAATTATAGGTACGTAAGAAAAAGAAATCTCCAATAAAGGCCGAATATTTTTATTAACCCTCCAATGTTTGTACCTTTTCTGACTGCCCTCAGTACGCACCAGACTGTTAACCCTTCGCTGTTTGTCGGCAAACGGTGTGTGGAGTACCGTAGGTGCTTAAAATCAGGGGTTGTTTCATCCCTTTTATTGTAATTATAAGCCTCGATCACCGAAACAAACCATTCTGAAAGAATTTTCAGAGGTTATTTAAAACTTATATGGTTGCCTAAGAACTGGAATAATAGGCAATTGACAGTTTTTGTGTCTCATTAGCGGTTATTGACGGAAAAGGCATACATATCCATGCTCAGTTTCATTGACAGCCATTATAATTATAATAAAATCTGTACGGCTATGTATTGTAATAGAATGTGTAAAAACATAAACTTTTTATAACATGTCTTTGAGAACAGTGTTCACAGTTGTATAAATATAATCATAAGCAGATAAGTTATTTTTGTAATTTCTAAGGTGTTGACAATAAAGGATTATGTAATTAATTTATCGGTGTAAAATTTTTTTGTTTAATAAATCTAAATTAAGTTTATATGATGTTGGTTTGAATGACTCATTGTTTAAGTATTCTAAGACTCTTTGTATAGTTACTTAATTACCTATTAACTGGAAGCAAACGCTATTAACATTTTAATTGATCTTAAAGATTTTGGTTGGTAATTGATTGATCATAAAAAGACCAGCGTAGATAACGTTTTTATTAATTTACCATTGTACCGGTTGTAGAAGTTTTAATAATTAAAGAAAGAAAAGAATAAAATTACCTTTCTTCTTTTTTTATTAATAGAGATTTAATTGTCTTCACATTTTAAGTCATAAGTTTACTATTTGTTGTTATTTTCTATGCAAACAAAATTTAATATTCTAAGGAAAGATTTAACTGAAAAAGAGCATAAAATATGTGTAAAGACTCCAGAACTAGTTTTCAAATAAAGAGAACACATCATAATCAGACCATTCGATTAGGAGCAGGGGCCACACAGATAAAAAACTATGTACGTTACATCAACCTTTTTGTATCACCACAATAGATTTTTTAAATAACGCAATGAATCAACAACAAGTCAACAAACGTATCAAATATTATCACAACAGAACACCAACACAGAGACCTCACCAAGTACAACAGCAACTTTCGAGAGTAGATTACTGCGACGCGTAACATGTATTCAAACAAAAGAGTGACGTGTTTGAGTGCACTCCACAAAAACAGTCACAGAATGAACCGTCCCATCTACGTTGCTACTTTGTTCTTTGGTAATGTTTTTGATGAATGTGACTCGAGTGGTTTGTTTCGTAATCATGAGATTTACAAATTTTGAAATTCATCTCAAATGTACTCGATACAAACAATTTCTGAAACAATTTTAACAAAGGTTTGAAGCGTTTTGAATAATATCAGTATAACTCTTAAATGTCTAAGCGTGATGAAGGAATGTCTCAAAAGATTGCTTGGTTGGAGCGTAGTGGATCAAGAACTGAGTACCATCAAGACTGTTATTTCAGAAGTAGTAAGCATGTGCAGACAATGGACAACAAACCAATCGGTTGATTCAGCAAATACTCTCTGTGATAGGTTTGACTTTGTAGGCGCTTTCATAGGAAAGCGTAGTTCACTAATTAAAAAAGAAACAATTTTATATGTGCCGCCTTTGGATTCGATTCTGGTGTCGGGCAAGTCTATGCGTAAACCAGAGGCACTAAGAGTCTGAGTATGATATGCGTTTGTGAATTACAGATAACAACTAGTGCAGGGCATTCATTTTATTAAAAAAATATAAAAATTATGTAGCATCAAGTTCTCGGTCCTACATTTGGTGTAATTTGTGGACGAGCGACACATGCTGATAGTTTGGTTTTAGAGCACAATTTGTTAACACGTCTTTAAAAAGATACAGAAATATTATAAAAACTATTAAACCTTCGACCAACGTATTATATTGTAATTGTTAACCGATTACAGGTCCTCAAGCTATGATAAGCACGTTCCGCTGTTGCTAAGACATGCACACTTATTTCATAATCTTACTAATTTCCTTCCGTGGATTTGCATTTAATTTTGATTCTAGAGTGTCCCTAATGAACATGAATAGTGTAAAAAGACGCATATTTGGAATTGTCACAGTTCTCGTTTAACTAGTAACATCTTATTATGTGTTTTTTTTTACATTTTCATTACATTATTACGAATAAGTTAAGAATAAATGATATTCTTAACAATAGTTTTACATGTTCATGATCACGGTCAAATATTCGAAATATTATCGGGAAAGTTAAACAGAGCTATATAAATATAGACACAGCTGTCTGAATTTAAATGGTGTGTGAAAAATTGTAATGGTATGCCTTCCGTAGGACCATAGCCAAATAATAAGTTATTTTGTAGCACAATTATAATTATAAAACAGGAAAAAAAAAACATAAAAAATAACATTTTATAGATAGATAGATAGATAGATAAACTCTTTATTGTACAAAAGAAATAAAAAAACAGTACACAATTTAAGCAACAATCATTTGTACAAGGGGCGGTCTTATCACTAAATGCGATTTCTTACAGACAACCTTGAGATGGACATTGTTAGGAAGAAGTTAAGAAAGGGTAGTGAAGTACAATATTCAAAAATTTAGTAAACAAAGTTATGCAATTACAAAAAAATATTAAAAAGAAAAGCTTGTCAAAAAGTCAAAAAAAAAGTGTTTGATGCCCGACAAAAAGAAAATGATATTTGAATATTTTGTAAATTATATTATTTCGACGTCTCGGGCGTTTCGAATGCTTGCATAATGCCGCCGCGGCGGTTGCATATTGAGCTGCAAAAGCGGCAGGCCGCGCGGCTAGCCATCTAGGTGGCCAGCCGCTAGTGCGTACAGTGGCGAATAGCGGTTTTGAGTCTTATTTTCCTTACATTTTTAATATGCGGCAGGTATAAGGTGCCTCGTTGGTCTAGTGGTTAGATGCGCCGCCTTTGGATCAACGGGTCCCGGGTTCGATTCCGGGGTCGGGCAAGTTGCTTTGTCTAAACCAGAGGCACTGGCTCGGAGTCTGGGTGTCATTTCTATCTATAATATGTATGTATTTACAAAAAAAAATGTATATAAGTAGTTTATCATCCATCTCGTTACCATAACACAAGCATTAAGTTGCTTAGCTTGGGACGAGATGGCGTTGTGTGAAATGTCCAAGGATATTTATTTATTTATTTTACAATCTTTATAACCTAAAAGACGATGAATGAAGGCTATCTTCAACACTCTAAAATTTAAGGGTGTTGTAAATACAATACCTGACCAGCTAAATTTCCTCCAAGTTCACCTATTCTAAATAATATAAGTTTGTAAACTATATAGGAATTTATAACTTAGTTCTTTGCTAGTATCGAGTTTAAAGTTGCACTCCTGGCAGTGTAACATTATAGCCTAGATATTAATTGGGGCTGTCTAGACGGCACTCAACTCTAATCGCGTTATACTGAGCATTAATATACACTAAGTGTTTTGTTTAGAACGTTGTATACAATGTCGAGTGGATTAGTCAAGTAAATTTTGTATTTTGTAATCTAAATGTAAACTATTTATGCATTGTTAATTTAGGTTTTTGTGCACCTTGACATTTTTCGTTTCTCCTTGTCAGCGCCACTGAGCGATTCCCGTCTATTTTCTGTTTCTTTTTATACAAACGAAACCCCTGCAGTAGGTAAAACCTGTATATCAGGGGCAGTCTAGAAACATTTCATTCACGAACACAAATGACACCCAGATTCTTGACACTTGACTAACCCCAGAATCGAACCCGGGACCCGTTGATCTAAAGCCGGCACATCTTACCACTAGACCAACGAGGCAGTCAAACTACTGCTACTCAGCTCATAAATGACCCACTGCAGAGTCGAGACTACCCCGTTACATGGAGGGTAATTAGCCTACTGTGCCACGCTGGCCAGTCCGGTTGGCACAGGGTTTTGTTACAAGTTTCGTACTCTTGCTGCTAAGTTTTCAGCCTTGTCGTTTCCTTTTGTCGGCTGTTACGACACCCTTAGGACGGAATGGGGTGGTGACACTATGTATTCTAAATCCACACGGGTAAAACTATATGCCAATACTCAGGAAGAGTCTGAGAAGATGAAACAGAAAGAAAGAAGAACGAAAAGAATAAGTCATTATTTCATTATTAATCTCATTTAGTTTTATTTGCCGCCTGCCTACAGCGATCCGTCTAGTGGTACCTCCGGTAATTATGTAGTAAGCCCAGCTGTTTCACGCTACTGCCTGCGTATAACGGCAGCCATATATGACAGAATGGCAACCGGGACAGACGGCTTTACGTGTCCTCCGAAACACGGATGACGTCAGGTGTTAAAAATGATATAAAATTGAAGGTGTCCCGATATTTCACTTTGCAGCCAAAACTACACATCTCTGGCGAATAGTGATGGTATGTTGCAATAGGTACAAGGCTCCCATCGTGCACTATGGTGGTTGCAAGTAGATAATTATAGGGGTGTAAAAGATATGGGGTTTGAAATAAAGATGTGTAACTCAGGAGTGATTGATTTAAAAGATGTATAATCTTTCAAAAAGCGAAATCACTCTTTAAATCTTTGGATTTGAAAATAAATCTTTAACTCACTACGATAAGATTGATTTTAGTCAGATGGAATGATGAAAACTAACAGATCAGACAGATACGTAGATCTAGTATGAGACAATAGATATAGGATATTGTGAATTGAAAAGAGATAACATGCGCATTAGGAAATACAATGATGTTACACACTAAATTAGACTTTCTGGCGTTATTGTAAAGCTTAAGACCGGTTGCGATTATATACGAAATTCGGTTATTAGAAATAACATTTTGTTTCACTGAGGCTGGAATTTTAAGTAGATAATTAATTTATTTTCGTCATATTCAGTGAAATTAAACTTATTGTAATATATACTTTGATTTTTAAATACGCCAATCTAATATTTAATACGCATTTATTTAAAAAAAAAGTATTTAAGTAAGTAGTGTCTACCGACAAATTTAAGTACATAAGTTAATTCTTTGATAAAACCAATGCTTTCTTTAAATAATAGTCAAAAACAAAACAATTCGCTTGCAATCAAGTTTGAAAAGTTTTATGGCGCTTATACATACATACATATAATCACGCCTCTTTCCCGTAGGGGTAGGCAGAGACCACTTCTTTGCACTTGCTACGATCCATACATACTTGTTTCGCTTCGTCCACTTTCATTATTTCCTTCATACATGCTCTTCGGTTTAGGGTACTCTTGACCTGGCCTTTTTTCAAGACGTCCCTGATTTGGTCTTGAAACTTATTCTAAAGCGTTTAACAAGTATTGAGGGAATGAAAGGATCAATACGTACATGGATCATTAGATATTTGCATCATACCATGGTCAACTGAACGGATTATGTCATTCGGAACCAAAGATTGAAAAGAGTTAAAGATTTAAAAGAGTGATTTAAATCTTCCCAGGAAAAAGATTTATAAATCACTGATCTCATAGGTGATTTAGATTGCGCATCGCTAGTTTGAAACATGTTAACTTAAAAAATGTGAGACTATCATTGGTCTAAAATGGTCTAGATTGTTCCAGAAATTACTGGCATGATCTAGAAAGTCTTAAAATGTATGCCTAGATTCTGATCGAATGAGAATGTTCTAGAAAATTCTAGAATGATCCAGAAATTTCTAGGCTGATCTAGGAATTTCTAAAATCAACGTTTCGATTCTGATCGAATATGAGTGATATAGTAAATTCTAGAATTACACTCGGCTGCAAAATTAAGTATCACACTTTAAAATTGCAATAACTTTGTAAGTACACAAGATATACTTTCGAAATAAAAAGGACTCGAAAAAATGTTTGTAGAGTTTGCTATAGTTACACAGAAAGTTGATAACATTTGCTATAAAACGTTCTTTATTTTAAATCTCTAACTTCTCTAATTTGTAAAAAATTATATATTAAAAATGTAGTACTGAGTATTGCAGGTCAGTGTATATACCTAAAATAACCCTGAATGATCTAGAAAGCTTTGAAATGTATGTCAACAATCTAATCGGTCAAAAATATTCTAGATTGTTTCAGAAACTTTTATAACATAAAAAAAAAGAATAACATTAACAAATAACTACCTATAAAATTAAAAATGACCCAGCGAAGCGAGTATTCACAGCTAGTTTGGCATAAAAATTCATTTCAAGTCCCACGTGGAATCAAAACCATTCGCATCAGTATTTTGAAAATATGCGGCAAACAACATAAAACTGAATGGAGAACTCTCTCTCTCAGAACTCTCGAGAAACAATTTTGTTTTCATTTGCAAAACTGAAGCCACGGCTCCCAATATAAAACTCTTTTAAATTGATACTAAGCTCTGTCGGTGGTTACACTCATCTTAATGTTATTCGAATGGATGATTTTATTAGTGCTAATAAAATCTTCAAACAAACTCAAGTGCCTACATAAGAGCCGGGAGATTGCGCTTCAGCTGATTATGGTACATTTATTTTAAATATTATTAGATAAGTATGAATTGTTTGAGTAGGTAGAAAAAAAATGCATTGAGTAGTGTTTTTCTAACTATTGGTTAAAAAGGCAAGAAGATACTGAGAAGATGAAATGGATAGAAAAAAAAAGAAAAGAAAAAGAATTTCATTTTTATTCTCGTTTAGTTTTATTTTGGCCGACAAATAGTGGCGTTATAATGGTATTTATTAAATGAAAATAAAAAATAAAATCCACATGATTATTTCGTGTTTACAAAAAAATATTTGTGTGCGTGGATGGAATATTTGTAATATCAGTTCGGATGTGGATGGTATATCCAGACATAGTATACGTGAATTTCATGTTTGTAAACTGTCCCCGCGACTCATGGTACACCTAATGGAAAAAAATCTTTTTTTTTTTAAAAAAAAGCAAAGTAATGTGAAGAAGTATGGGAATTACGAATAGGCAAGTATAGTGCCACCATAACACCTAATAAAAAGTATAAACCATTATTTATTGTACCACAATACCAATGTCTTGGAGGAGTTCGTAGATTAGCGGATTGTGTAATACTAGTAATACATTCAATTAACCAATACGAGTGATTAGGTCTAACCAATACGTGTAATAAAACAGCACAGTCTGCAATAGAACAACCAGGGTGGATTACAACGCGGAAAAAAATACTATATTTTCACACCAACAGCTCTCCCTGTAATTTAGGAGCCATGTCGCCAACGTGAGGCCAATTTCAGCAATTCTCTCCTACCACGGTGTATAACAAGCGACCGTTAATTGAAAACTTTTTGGTCTGTTAGTACCACGTATGCGATAATAGGATATTTGGCGCTAACTCAGTGGTGAGATTTAATGGAATTAGTTTATTGAATTTTGTGTCCCTGGTTTAAATAGTTTATGTGATACGTTGGGATCAAGATAATCATTGTTAGAACAAAAATGTTATTATATAGATTGTTCGCAATAAGAATGCAGTGAGGCATCATTTTTAGCCGGGGAAGCCACGTTTACAGTAATTAAATAAAGGTACGTACTTTGGAACGCAATTAATCTTGTGCTATAATAGCCATCAAATATATTTGGCAAATGCGTGTGTTAAAACATAAGTTAAAATTTAATTATCTACTTTTTAAATTTAAACTTGTTACAAACTTCACTACATAGTATAAAACTAAGTGGCTGTCGTCTGTCCGTCCCTATGAATGCTTATATCGTTAAAACTACGCAACTGATTTTGAAGCGGTTTTTGTAATAGATAGAGTGATTCAAGAGGAAGGTTTTTATGTATAATATCGTAGAGAAACACTAATAAATTTAGAGTTTCATCATTGCGCCCGTGCGAAGCCGGGGTGGGTCGCTAGTAAATACTAAAAAGCAAACTTGATTAAATACATTTTGAATTCACCTTTTCTTTTCTATACTTCGTTTGCGTCAAGAATGCAGTAAATGCATTACGTGAACAAACTATAGAATATTTCTTTACGTATTTAAATGTTCATTATAATTTATTATATTAAAGATGAATAATACCTATCGTACCAAGGCCGAAAACCTAGCCGCAAGTGAAGGAAAACTTGATACTAAACCCATCTGGCCAGCAGCGTGGAGGAGGCCCGACAAAGGTGTGGGTAATTCATGGGTTGCGAAGTAAGTAAATGTACCTAAAGACCAATATAAATGTTGACTTGAGAATTGTAAAACCGATCAAAACTGACATGTTCATTGTACAAACATAACCGATTTTAAAAAGGAGAATGTTCTCAATTCGATTTATATTTTTTAAACCACACATTTGACTTCAATCTTTCTCACATGACAAGCCGTTCGTTATTGTGTGACTTGTGAAAAAATAAATTTAACATTTCAATACAATGCAATTGCAGCAACCCTACGCTAAAAAACGGTGTAATCGTTTCCCTTCATTCCTCTTTTACACATTGTATGTACCTCTTAAATATAACTGTAGGCTGACGCAAAAAGTTTCAATTGCTTTGAAGGCCACTTGCCTATAATTGTCGAGTGTAATTTTACACTATAAAATGGCAAGGAGCTGGGAATTTCCAAGTGATTTGGCTTCATCATCATCAGTATTGCAGCTGAAAGAACTTCTGCATGGTTTTTCATAACGACCTGCCGCCTGTATCCTTGGATTAGGATTCGCTCAAACATAAAAAAATATAAACTATTGCAGACTTGTATGTAGGTACTAAACTTTTTACACCACATTGTAACGCTTTCTCGCAAATATAAACGAAATGTACAGAAATACATTGGGCCTCCTCCCTAGTAAGTAAATAGTTACATAATACTTACTTACTTAATAGGCGAAATTAATTGCGGAAAACGATGTGGCAATGGAAACTTTGTTTAAAAATAGATATTGCATAAATTACTTTGTTTGTTACATTGTATGTAAGTCATTGGCAACAATTTGACACAGAGGCCAATGATGAATTCACAATTATGTAAACAATTAGTGCTCGAAGTGTGGTGGATTTAGAATACAATGTGTTACCTCCCATTCTTTGCTGCCTTGTTGGTCTAGGGGTTAGATGTGGCGCCTTTGGATCAACGGGTCCCGGGTTTCGATTCCGGGGTCGGGCAAGTGTATTTGTCTAAACCAGATGCACTTTCTCTGAGTCTCGGTGTCATTTGTGTTCGTGAATTACATGTTCGTAAACTGCCCCCGATATACAGGCTATACCTAGTGCAGGGGTCTCGTTTTTTAAAAAAGTAATAAAAAAATACAATCCCGAATGTGTCGTAAAAGTCGACAATAGGAAATGACAAGGCCAAAAACCTAGCGGCAAGAGAATAAAAACTCGATATGAAAACCCGTCTGGCCAGTGTGGCACAGTTGACTAACTACCCTCCATATCCGACCCAGCAGTGGGTCATGTATGGACAATAGTTGTAGTATGTTAAAAAAAAGTTTACCCAATCTTCATCATCAGCCTATTTCAGTCCACTGCTGGACGTAGGCCTCCCCCATGGCTCACCACTGAACCCGGTCTTCGGTTCTATGCATCCAGTTGCTGTCGGCTGCCCGTCGCAGATCGTCGCTCCATCTAGCAAGGGGGCGTCCCACCCTACGTTTGCCTGTACGTGGTCTCCACTGTAGCACCTGTTTGCCCCAGCGGCCGTCAGTTCTACGACAGATGTGGCCAGCCCATTGCCACTTCAGCTTGCTAATCCTATGGGCTATGTCGATGACACGCGTTCTCGCTCGGACGACTTTACCCAATAATATATGTAAATTAGTTATGGTATTACCAACTCTATCTCTCTTCCAACACCTAAGTTACCTTGTATAGGGCCTCTTCCAAATTCTACTTCTTACTTACAACTTCTCAGCCCATAAATTAACCACTGTTGAGTGGGGCCTCCGCCAACTACATGGAGGATTATTCGCCTACTGTACCACGCTGGCCACACGGTTTGGTATAGGGTTTCGTATCATGTTTTCCTCTTGCGGCCAGGTTTCCGGCTCTTACGACACCCTCAGAATGTAATGGGATGGCGACACTATGAATTCTAAATTTGTCACCACATGGAACTCGGAATCCAATTTACCGGAAGGAAATCGATTATACCTGCCTTTCTTTTTCGTTGGAAATCCTCATGGATAAACAGCCGTTGGGGACAAGCCAGGGTATGTGGACTCCGGGGCGCGGACAAATGGCAATTTGGCCTATGGGTTTTTTTTTAATTATTATTTTGTTACAACACCACAGACTTGTAGTCCGTGTTCTTTTTAGCAATTAATGGTAATTATTTGCTCTTCTTTTTTTTCCTTTCGTCTGTCGTACCCAGCGCCTTGGCACCTTGGATGGGGTATATGGGTTGGGAACCTACAAAAATGTATTGATGTGATACATCAATCAATCAAATGGATTTGGTTACAAATACTTTTGAATTCTCAAACGTGAAGCCACTCACGTTCGGAATGCTGGTCTGCTGAGCCGACCAGAAACCTTGCAGCCGTTTTTTTTAACAGATGCGATTTTCCATTGTCTTCAAAATAAATATGTAACAAAATGTCTTTGTCACGTTTCAAAGTTCAAATATTGATAAAAACAAACATTCAAAATATCCTTTAAAATGCCTCTTAGAAATGCGTCACTCGATAAAAGTAGTTGTTTAAATGCGTACGCACGCAGCGGAAAAAATATGTCGCTTACCACTGTTTGTATAAGAAATGCCAGTTGGGTGTATCATTTTCAAAGCAACAATTCTTAATATATAAAGTATATATTTATTGAAAAGAAAATATTGACTAGTAACTTCTATAAATTCAGCCAGTTGGACATTAATTACATAAATACTATAACTTTATTTGTTCACTCACAATCTTAGAAGATATACCTACCTAACTAAACTTTCAGATCTGAAATATCTGTTGAAAATTATTTTAACGACGCGACGTAGGCAAGGATTTTACGGACATTATTGTCTAGGATATGTTTTTTATTTGGAGTTAATTTATATAATAACACACACATAGACAACAATATTTGACACAACAATATATGAATATCCTAAATAATACACGATATGATTCCTAGTAAGTACCTTATAAATAAAGCATAGAAAGATTTCCTATATCAAGAATACGTTTGTTTACTTGCCATCCAATTGTTTACTTAGCAGATTGGTTTAGGTGATATAACGCTGTTCAATCAGTGAAAACAAATATATAACAGTATTAATGCAATATAAGCTTGGATAAAAGAACAAGTAAACAACACATGCGAGTATATGTGAGAAGAAATAAGGATGTATACGAACTTGAGTGTGTATGTGTGTACAGACTTCATTTCTGTTCTTTGAATAGATATGTAGGCTTAGGTTTGATTAGATCGAGACTATTTTTTTCGTTGGAAATCCGGCCGTTGGTGACAAGCCCGTGTATGGACTCCGGGGGTGCGGAAAGCAGTCATTAGCACCTTAATCTACCCACTAAAAATAAAGGAGTTCCTAGACTACTGGCTTCAGGGTCGCGGGTTGCGCTCCTCAGTGGGTGAAAATGGTCCACAACCTACGGGGCGTTGGCCTGCGTCGTATAATAGAGCCAGAAGCTCCGAGGCAGGCCCTTCCACTAACTAATTAGATCCATACCTAGAATATATTATTATGAAATGTAATAAAGTCGCGGGCAACGTCAACTCAGCCGCTTGTCGGGTGGGTTGATTGTACAATCAGACCCTGCATGTTCGAAGAGAATGCAAAGCCATCAGTCCGAACATTGATAGCAATCGTTAAACGTAGTTAAACAAATAATTAATGATTTGATTAAATCAAATAATTAATTAAAAAATATCATTTCCATCCTAAGGTTGCATGGAAGAGATTGCAGTTTGCAATAAGGCCGCCCATTGTACAAATATTCATTTAAGTTTCTTATTGATAATTTTGTGCGTCTGTGCAATAAAGTATATAAATAAATAAGTTACTTATATTTAGAACATAACAAATGGACAAATACTTCAAAATACCACTAAACCTAAAACTAAAAAATCCTTAAAAAATACTAAAGTATATTATTAAAAGGAGTTTTATTACTAGATGGGTCGTATATACCTACTCGTATATCGTCGTCGTCGTTTCAGCCCATACATGACCCACTACTGGGTCGGGCCTCCTCCAAATGTATGGAGGGAAATTAGCCTTACTGTGCCACGCTGGCAAGAAGGATTGGCTGGCACAGGGTTTGCATCAAGTTTTCCTTCTCTTGGGGCTAGGTGATCGGTCTCTTGTGTTCTTTTAGTCGCCTCTTACGACACCCTAAAGATGGTATGGGTTGTTGACATTGTGTATTCTAAATCCGATTGGTGATTGTTCATCAAACTGGTGACCCCTATGACATTGGAAAAAGGCAAAGTATTAGGAATGGTTCCTACATATATTCAGTTAAGTACAAAAATAGGGAACGTCATAAACAAAACTATTGTACTTCAAAACAACTGAAGTAAGCACTGAAAGTGTAAAAGATTGACTCGTCAATAAATTCAACAACAATATAATTTTTATCAGAAGAAGGGACAAACACATTGAAAACTTGTTATAAAATTCAAACAAACCTATTCACCTCGGCGTCCCCAGTTATGAATCTCGAAACATTTTTACTGTTTTCCTAAGAGTACAGGCAAGAATAAAAGTGTTTTATTCTAAAAGAACATAAAGGTACACACACATCCATCGGTTAAGTGTTTTCCACCAGACGCACTTGGCGGAAAATTGATATAAACTTGTTGTGGGGCCCCCGTTTGCGCAGGTGACGACGGCGTTGACTTATTTGTTTGACTGCACACGCGAAACTCACTTTAATACAAAATGTATTAAGGTCCATGTTGGGATGAGCATTTGAATAATGGAAGCCAGAAAACTGCAAGTGCAGCCGTAGCGCATAAGTCTTGAGTATAAAATGTTGTTCGCTGAGAAAACGGTACTCACTGAGAAACGGCCTGCGACTATGCAGCTTGGAGGTTTTGAATATTTAATATAGAATGTATGTATCTGCTTTAGGTATTTTAGTACCAAAACGAAATACGAGTGGTAGACCAAAAATAAGGTTAAGAATTCTGTACGCGTCACTGGATTTTTTTAACGAACGCAAATCAAAGTAGCGGGAAATACCGTTAAGATAGTGCTAGTAACAATTGCCTTAAACAACTCTTCCATTCCGTGACACCTTGAAAACGTTCGAAGTAGATAGAAGAGTTACGTAGATTCTACTCGTTTAAGCTGTTCCAGCAGAGAAATGAGCACAAGAGATAAATAAATAAATATCCTTGGACATTTCACACAACGCCATCTCGTCCCAAGCTAAGCAACTTAATGCTTGTGTTATGGTAACGAGATGGATGATAAACTACTTATATACATTTTTTTTTGTAAATACATACATATTATAGATAGAAAACACCCAGACCCGGAACAAATACTTGTAGTTCGTACAAATATTTCTTCCGTGCGGGGATCGAAAGAGATAGATGGATTGTAAGAATGAGGAGTTGTGTAAGAAACGTGTGTGTGAATGTAATGTAGATATGACGACTGATAGGTGTGTATGGCACCTAGCGTGGGACAGGGGGCGTGAGATGATATTTGTAATTTTAAATATGATGATTTATAAGAGTTTTGTGATAAAACTTACGTAAATAAAGTTCCTTTTGAGTTTGTGTGGTAGCTATCAGTCGTCGAACCTACATTCTCACCTTTCATACACAATTCCTCATTCTTACAATCCATCCATCTCTTTTGATCGCCCACAACCCTTGCGTCCACTCATATTCAAACTACTACCGATCCGGAAAGCTGATCTACAGAGAAGAGCCGGCAAGAAACTGCTTTCTTTTTCAAATTTATTGGTCTTGTTTCCAAAATCACTAAACAGCATAGTGAGAGCAAGTTCGACAGATAAGAGAAACGCGCTACACGTTTACGCAATGAATGACGAATAGAGTCTCATGTACACAGAAATGCAAACTCGGTTTTTGAATACAATATAACACTGCTGCAAAATTTATTTTTAATGTCTTCGGCATTCTTTTAGATATAATTTGGATAATATTATTTAGTGATAATTTCGTAAATCATTTAGCAGAACCAATAAGATAGCCAGCAGAGTCGCTTCTAGAAAAAAAAATTATGAAAGTCTGAATGAAATAAAATAAAATTAGCACCAAAGTATAAAATTCCTACTTGATAAATGCGTAGGTACAAAATGGAAAGTGCTTTAAAACAACAAGTAATTGTAATTTGTATCAGACGTTTGTAGACGCGCCTACGTCACATTACAGCAGTTGAATAAATGTTGACATGATTGGATTTAAACAGTAACCTTTCGTTACTATACTAAAAATGAAGTACATAAACTACGGCAGTAAATAAATTTGTATTACAACGCAAAAATAAACCAGACTTGCCGTACTCTATGAAGTGAGAAAATTTGGTAAAAAGAAACCTTAGTGCACGAAAAAGAAAAGAAAAGATTTAAAATACATAGCATCACAACCCAATTCCTTCCTTAGGGTTTCATAAGGAACGACTAAAGTACACGTGAGAAAACCTAAGCTGCAAGAGAAGGAAAACGTGGAACGAACCCCTTTTTTTTTTGTTCGCCCGGGGTAAAATCCTTTATGGACTTCCTCGCCGGCCACGGGGATGGCCAGCGAGGGGAGTGTGGGGCTCTCCCCCATAGTGGGGGCCTACCGACTAAACCTCCCCGGGGTGCTCCAACTCGCGTCCTGTTGCGGCATTGTTAGATCTGATGCAGAACCACGCCGCCGCAGACGAGGAGGCCCTCCTCCTCTCCTGAGTCTCCTTACGAGCACTCGACGTCCTGCCGTGAGCACCCGGCAGGACGTCACTTCCCTGGAACGAATCCCTGTACCAACCCTTCTCGCTAGCGTGGCACAGTAGAATAATTTCCTTCCATGAAATTAGAGGAGGCTCGACTCAGCAGAGGGTATTAGATGGGTTGAGACGATGATGTCAACCTGGACAGCGTTATATGAGAACAAATTTTCCTCCGCATCGGTAGACATTCAGTAGTGGACCATATAATGCTAAAAATAAAACATAGCGAATTTGAGATTTACAAGTCAACATTTTTTTTGTTCATTGTTCATTTTTTTACCCATATCTTAAGACACCTTATAGATGGAATTAATCAGTAACTTGGTCGTACAACATACAAACACAACGTGACGACGTATGCCGTGGAAACTATAGATGTTTCACATCGACACTCCCACAAATATACCCATGCAAGTACTCGAAAGTTTATCTGCTTTCAGTCAAGCGTAAAAACACCGTACTTGCAAATTCTTTTCATGTAAAACCCACACGGTGAGTAAACTTTGTGCTTTGGATTTTTATTCGCATACCAGTACTGAATCTCATTAACATGCAAATTATTCCGACTCCGTGCACGCAATGAATAAACCTTTCGTCTAAACGTATGTAAGAACAATAAATTTTGCCTGGCAAGTATTTTAACGTAGGTAATTTCCTTTTAAAGTGGAGTGTGTTCTTCATATTTAATTTTAAAAGGAAAATACTTGCCTTAGTCTACTTAAATAGAGCTTATAATCTTTTTTAATATGTGTAGCGTTTTTTTTTACTTTTAATACTTGAACGTATTTTAAAATAGCTGACCCGGAGAACTTTTCTATAAAGATTAAACAACCTCTACGTTTGTTTATCTTATTATGTTAGTCCACGATGGACTCCTAAACTACTTATCCAAATTTTTTGATATTATTCCAACTTGAGAGATAGGAGCTTACATCTCAATTTTTAGTCGCAATATTATTTTATTGCAAATTATTTGTCTATTTTTTAACAGTCACAATTATATGTTCGCTCCAAACTTTTCTAACAGATGGCGATATCCTGTTGACTGGATTGAGCAAGTATTCAATAGATGGCGCTATGTTAAAAGATATTTTAATGTATGTTAATGTTAAATGTAATACAAACTAAAACCTTAGCCACAGCAACACGTGGCCGGGTCTACTAGTTTATGAAGAAGAAAATAAAAGACAAAAAAATACCAGTGCAGTCATTCGAAAGTAAATTTCGGGATATTTGTATGTATAATATGACGTGTAGAACTTATTTACTTATAAGCTTGATTCTCTCAAACTGGCCTGACTGTAACGTGAGGCCGGACGAAACTTTTTTCAACCTATAAAGTTGATTTAATCATTTTCATGCTGAGTGATGGACTGGCTGAGTAACAGTGTTTTAAATACATCACTATGAGGACATTTGACCACAACCAGTCGCATTAAAATGACTATCATCATCATCATAATTTCAGCCAAAAGACGTCCACTGCTGGACATAGGCCTCCCCCAAAGATCTCCACAAAGGCCGGTCCTGGGCCGCCCGCATCCACTGCTTTCCGGCGACCTTAACCAGGTCGTCGGTCCACCGTGTGGGAGGCCTACCAGCACTGCGCCTTCCGGAACGCGGTCGCCACTCGAGGACTTTTCTGCCCCATCGGGCGTCGGTCCTGCGAGCTATGTGCCCTGCCCACTGCCACGTAAGTTTGGCAATCCGGTGGGCTATGTCGGTGACCCTGGTTTTCCTGCGTATCTCCTCATTTCTGATTCGATCTCGCAGGGAAACTTCGAGCAAAGCCCTCTCCATTGCCCTTTGGGTGACTTTGAGCCTTCTGATGGAGCCCATAGTGAGCGACCACGTCTCTGTTCCATATGTCATCACTGGCAACACACATTGGTTGAAGACTTTTGTCTTCAGACACTGCGGTATTGTGGACGAGAAGATCTTTCGCAGCTTCCCGAACGCTGCCCAGCCGAGTTGGATCCGACGTTTGACCTCTTTCTCGAAGTTGGACTTACCTAACTGGACAGTGTGTCCCAGGTAAATGTAATGGTCAACAACTTCGAGAGTAGAACCTCCGATGTTTACAGGAGTGGCTTGGACATGGATATTAGACATGATTTTCGTCTTCTCCATGTTCATCTTAAGGCCGACTCGTTCGGAGGCTCGACAGAGGCCATCGAGCATCGTAGTGAGGCCCTCCATGGTCTGACTATGATTATATGTTGTCCTAATTCTATATCTATGTACGTACACAGATGCGTCTTTTTATCTTAAAGAAAATGTAAAGATGGGAATAAATATTCTCAAATCCAAATCTACTATCTTGAATGGATGTGATGTAACTTTGGTTAACAGTAGATACATGTGTGAGAAAGATTTAAGAAAATAATAGGAGAGTGATTTTGACAAGAGAATTGGTACTAATATTATAATTTTGAAAGTGACTAAACAAGCATTCATTCCCTCTAATGCAGCAATTTGGAAAAATATATAGTAATATCGCGCAATAAAACAGTGCCCTCGATCTTCTTTCTTCGTTAACTAACTGCATTTAATGGCGTGGGTAATAGCTAGTATTATTAGCCATAGGTAAATTTAGTAAGTGGCGACTAAAGAAACTAGATAGGTAAAAACTCCGCAAAAGAAGGAACCCTCGATACAAATTCCTTTGCCAACCCGTCTGTGTAAGTAAGGTAGCATGGGAGACAAATTTTCCTCTATGAAATTGGAAGGGCCCTGACTCAGAAGAACTCACATACGAGGGTGAATCAAAAAATTCTTGGAATCAATATTAAAAAATGCAAAGATTTAAATAATAATATTTTATTTTTCTACATAATCTCCCTCCAATGCAATGCATTTAGAATAACGCGTTTCTAACTTCCTTATTCCTTGTGAAAAAAAATTATTTTCTTGACTCTCGAAAAAGTCCTCTACGGCAGCTATAACCGCGTCATTATCGTGAAATTTTGTTCCACGAATTTCCTCTTTTAATTTTGGAAATAAGTGAAAATCACTTGGGGCTAAGTCCGGAGAATATGGTGGGTGGTCAAGGAGATTGAAGCCAGCACAGCGGATTGCGTTGAGCGCAACTTCCGATCGATGGGCAGGAGCGTTATCTTGAAGGAACAACACGCCCAACGACAGTTTTCCACGACGTTTTTCTTTAATCGCTTCACGCACTTTCGGGATTAAATTTGCATAATAGGGTCTAGTTATCGTCTGGCCTTTTGGCATGTAATCAATAAAAAGGATTCCTTCACTATCCCAGAACACAGAGGCCATAACTTTGCCAGCGGAAGGAGCAACTCGAAATTTCTTAATGGATGGAGAGGATGGTCGTTTCCAAGACATGCTTTGTCTTTTAGTTTCATGATCAAAATGGTGGACCCACGTTTCATCCATGGTGACAAGACGACGGCAAAAATTATCCGAATCACGCTGGAACATTTCGAGATTACGCTTGGAAATTTCCAAACGTCGCTTTTTGTTTTCGTCGGTTAACATTCGTGGCACCCATCTTGCAGACACTTTTTTGAATCCCAGTGAATCAATTAAAATGGATTGAACGCTACCAAAAGATATCTTTAGGATCTCAGCTATATGTTTTATAGTCATTCTTCTGTCTTCCAAAACCAGATTCTCAACCTTTTTGACATTTTCTTCTGTAACGGAGGTTGAAGGCCGTCCAGAACGCGGGTCATCTTTACAGCTTGATCTACCTCTTTTAAATTCAGCCACCCAGTACGCAACCGTAGAATAGGGTACAGCATCACCCCCTAATGTCTGCTGAATGTCCAAAAAAATTTCCTTCGTAGACATTTTTTTCAAACTGAGATATTTTATCACCGCACGTAACTCACTTTTATCCATAATTTTGACTTTTTAGCAACTCGTTGCACAAAAAAATTTATTACATGCGAACGAACTGACAAAAACAAGTGACAGTCTGCATAAATATAGTGTGATAGACACTCTTTAATTTGAATATCGAACTTGATCCAAAAAGGTTTCATATATATGCACTTCTAAGAACTTTTTGATTCACCCTAGTATTAGTAAAAATACCTGTAAAGTTATTTAATAGTATGCTTTTGTATATTATATATTATAGCGTGTATATAGTATATTGTATATATTTATACGCTATAGGTACCGTGTGTAACAGAAACTCTAAAGCCATCCGAAGTGGTAATATAAAAGTAATCGAACGATGCAGTTCTGTGTTTAAAATATGTTTCTATCCTGAAGTGAACGTAACAAGAACGTTTCTCTTAACCATGTTTTTATTAGAAATCCTGTTTAGTTTTTAAATGTAATCCCTTCTTTTTCTTCTCAGCCCATAAATGACATAATGCTGAGTCAGGCCTCCTCCAACTACAAGGAGGGTAATAAGACATAACCCCTGCACTAGGGAACACAAATTACACCTAGACTCTTAGCAAGTGCCTCTGGTTTAGACAAAGACACTTGCCCGGCCCCGGAACTGAACCCGGGACGCCGTGATCCAAAGGCTGGGCATCCCACCCTTAGACCAACAAGGCAGTCAGTTTAGTAAAACCAGCCAACCAGCTATCGTTTTTATCTTACAAGCTTAGTAATCTGAGTTCTACGATGTTCCTTGGTGTTACTGTCGTTTTCTAAAGTTACGACTTCAAGTATATAGTGTTCCCTTGGTATAATTTATATCGATGCTTTCTTACAAATGTATATACGGTGTTTGGTACAACCTATACTCTAGTGACTCATCGTCGAGCTGAATTTTATTTATAAGTACATCGCAAAACATCATTTATTTCAGGTGTGCGTGATACAGTTGCGTGTCGGCAAACTTCACGAGCTTTTTGATGTATGTAAATAGCTTGGCCATTTAATGGAGGTATACGACGGGTTTTATACTCGGCGAAATTGTATGCGATTCAAAAAGAAGCTGTTAGGGAAAATATTGGTATGAGCTGGAGATTGTTGCATTTATTTAGATGCTATGGTATGGCTTTAAATGCTCAGGCAAGTTTGATTTTTACCTACATCTGTAGGTAAAAATCAAACTTGCCTGTTGTGTCTGTTTACCATTATCAAATTGCTGTGTTTAAAGAAACGGCTTTGTTGGTCTAGTGGTTGGATGTGCCACTTGCTCTGTACCAAAGTACAGGGTCCCCGAACCGGGTACCCGAACGAACCGGGGACACTGTAGGAGATCGGGCGTTACTCTCTGAAAAAACTTCGAAAAGACCTACATATATTTTACTTAAAACTTATTAAATTAACAAATCTCAAACAAATGCACATCATTAAAAAAAAGATCCACTCAAATTTCTACACAGTTAATGTGAAGTCACGTAATACATACAATAAATGGCCCTTGGTTTCTAATCAAAATCTCAAGTTCAATTAAGTATAAATAGAACCAATATTTTGGGACTTTCCTAATTCTTCTTTGACTCACGAGGTTCAAGGCTTCAGAACTTAGCACGCTAGTCCAAAACCATTACTAACGTAATAACGACTAAAATTAGTACATTTTCGTTAGTCATAGGCAATTACCCTACCTGTTGTATAAGAGATAGTGACAAAATGTTGAGCGATATAAATGATATTGTTATATCAGAAATACATACCAGATTAGTGCTGATTATCCTATATTTCTGGGTTTTTATAAGTGAATAACGTTAAAACAGATCTTCAGTAAGTTTTTATTCCTATTCATAGTATGTTACATGTGATCAACACTTATTTTTGGATAGGTTAAATATAAGTGTGTGTTTTCCCAGAAGTTGGCACCTTCCAGTAGATATTTTGTAGTTAGTACCTAAAACGAAGACAAAAGAAACAAAAAATATGTTTTAATATTTGTTGACTTATATGCAAAATATTATAGAAGCATATAATATTTTGAATTGCATTTTTAAGTATAGGAAATTTCAGATTTAAATATTGTTATGATACATACAAACAAACAAATTACTGCCTTTTCTAGCATTACACTACACCTTATGAGCGTTACATCATTGTCATATTAGAAAGATGACTAGATCTATATTGATTTTACCTTGTGTCATATGGCGTATTGCGTACATTTTTCCGCAGCGTGCTCTTGGTCTACCTAGGTGTTTACACGTAAACTAACGAAATGCCCCCATTCGTATGAGTCACTTCGCTCGAACGACCTTCGACAGTTATAAATGATACCTTTTGTTTTGCATAATATCGATCGTTCCAGGAACGTGGTATTAATATAACTCTATGAATAAACCCACGTAAGTTTCCTTAAGCTTTTGTATTATATCCTGTACCGGTAAGGTAGTATTATTATGTTAATTAGCATCATTTGGTCATAGTCATATGATCTCTGCGTAGAAACGCTTTTTAGGCTCAGACAAAAAGAGGAGTTATAGGTTTGACGTATCTGTGTATTTGCAAGGCACGGCGAATCGACCCATTATTATGCGTAGATATTTATTTGAATGAAAATTTTCGTGTAATACTTCTTTGACATGCTTTATCAAAATCTATTTAGCCATTTCAATGTCATCAACTCGTTCTTACTTGTAACAGTACTGGTTTACGAGTTGTCAAGATTTATTTCAATTATTTCCGAAATCATAGATTATAATGACATGTGAGGATTTGCCATTTGAATTTGACATAGTCTAGGCCAAAAACTGTAATTTTAGCAAAAACATCACAGTTAATGACTAGAGTTGCTTAATCATGCAAATAAGACTTAAGTGGCAGTGGGCAGGGCACATAGCGCGCAGGACCGACGCCCGATGGGGCAGAAAAGTCCTCGAATGGCGACCGAACTGGTATTTTAGACCTCTCACACGGTGGACCAATGACCTGGTCCACCGTGTGAGAGGTCGTTGGAAAATGATGGATGGCTGGCCCAGGACCCAGGATCATTGGGGGAGGCCTATGTCCAGCAGTGGACGTCTTTTGGCTGAAATGATGATAATTACATTAATAGGTATACTAGAAACATGGCTATTTGTCTATCATAGTATTTCGCAAACATCTCGCCAAATTTCCCACGATGCTATGATGATTCAAAAAACTTACATGTAACAATTAAATCATTGGCAAAGAATCTCTGGCCGTCAAAGTGCGTCATTCTTTGATTCCTGGTACAAATCGTACTTCGAAATGGTCTTAGACACGTGACTGCGGTACATTTCGCCTTATTATGATTAATGTTTACTTTTTTAGACACACGTATCATACTCGACCCTTGTGCTTAATAAACTTGACAATGTCATCCTCGTAAAAAACATTAGTCATTGCTCAGGACAACGTCCTTTTTGTCATTGGAACGTTTTATTTGTATGATTAAGCAACTCTTGTGATGAACTCTGATGTTTTTGCTAACGCAAAGTAATTTATATATTTATTTCATTAAACCATACTTACACCTACTCTCAAATAATAAAATAAACATTTATGAAAAGTAAGTTACTTAATTTAAATTATTTCTTATTTTGAAACATGATTATTAACCAGCATTTATAAAATGGAATAAAAACTTTAATAGTATAGTTATTAGTAATTAGCAGCCCGTCCCGGCTTCGCACGGGTGCGATGTTACCCGCGGGAGACGCCACGGGGCGAAGCTTGTCAAAAAAAAGTCATCAAGTATCATCAGTGAAAGTGCCGTCAAAATCGGTCCAGCCGTTCCAGAGACTAGTCGGAACAAACACACAGAGAGACAGACAGACAAAAATTATAAAAAAAAGGTTATTTTGGTCTATGTACTGAATATACATATGTAGGTACTTACGCATTTAGTAAAAAGTGGTTATTTTATTATTACAAACAGACACTCCAATTTAGTTTATTTGTATAGATTGCTATACAACTATTGCAGTTGTCATGGGAAACACCTGTATACAACGAAATCATCCCGAATGAAACTAATGTAACATGCTTGCGATAAATACGTCAAAAGTATTTAGTTTTTAATTAAATTGGCAGAAACTATATTTATACTTTTTTCTAATATTGGTTCTAAAGTTGGTTCTTGCCAAAATTGCATGGAGGATAATGAACCTACTGTGCCAAGCTGGACAGACGGATTGCCACAGGGTTTCGTTTCAAATTTCCCGTCTCTTACGGCTGGGTGTCATTTCCTTTTGTCGACTATTACGAAACCCTCAGAATGGAACGGGGTGGTGACACTATATATATTTAAAATCCGTCAACACAATAACTTGAGGGGTGCTATGCCGTGGCGCCTGAAAACTTCAGCAATAAACCTGAATAGCCTGAGCTCATATGATAAAGGTAATTTATTCCTAAAACAGAAAACCCACATCCATAACGTAGCATGGCACCCCTGCAAGCGCCGATTCTGGTAAAAAATATACATACATCATCTGCCACGCTCTTTAGATGATCTCTTGCTTGGATCAACAAGATTTATGATGTGCCTGATCAGGGAAACGGCATAGACAAAGGGTACTGGCGATAACAATTTCGGCGAATAAGGTCGAATATTACTTTCTTTTTTGCTCACTTACCGTTAAAAAAAAACAAGTTTAACAAATTTAAAGGAATATGCTATTTCAATGTTTATTGGTAGGTTTACTTTTTAAGAATCACCGTTGGCGCCAAAAAGAACAATAAAAAAATTACAGTCTCTTTCTTCGTCGATGCATAGATACTTCGTAGGACGCGTTCGAGTTCCAATTCTAAAATAAATAATTATTGATATTTTAATTTTGTTTTAGAACACTTTTATAGTAGTGTACAAACAATGTATTGTCGTCTTTTAAGTACTAAACTTACCTTAACAATAGCTCACAACTGGACCCCATATACTGAATGTAGGAGGTAGTGCAGGGTATGGTATACATTACTTAATTTCAGGCTGTTGTGCATCTAAATAGTAATTTCAGAAAGTATATATTTAAATAACTAGTTATAACGTTAATTAAATCAATGAACAATTACCAATCAATAATTTCATTATGATAAGCCGTGTGTAATTAATTAAATATTATACGAGTAGTGTCTTTTTTTAATATACGCAGCTTTCACATTAGCGCCCTCCTAAATTAAAGCTTTTCAATAGACAATATTCATCTATATAGTTTGTACCTACGGTGTATTACATCTAACGATATTGTGACTCGTTTTTTAACGAAGTAGAATTATGTTCAACATAATTAAATCACAAAAATCAGTAAAACACGAATTGGAATTTGATACGTGTTAGCAGATCTAAGTTAAATAATGTAGACATGTTTCGTCTTAACACTTAACTCGACAATATGACTTCAAGATTTGTGCAGATTAATTGAAATAAAAGTGAATGACGAATTATTTAGGTTTCCGCGATTAATACACATTAAAATTAAACACTTTTTAACGGATTTATCGCATGTATATTAGATTATTAAATTCCCGACGTTCGCCTCGTTGTTGCCTCGACTGCCTCGTTGGTATATGGGTTAGATGTGCCGCCTTTGGATGAACGGGTCCCGGGTTCGATTCCGGGGTCGGACAAGTGTCTTTGTCTAAACCAGAAGCAAAAACATATCTCAATACCTCTCTCTCTCATCTGCAATACCTCTGTACACCGTGAGCGATTACTGCGTGCACAGGGAGCGTTATCAATAAAACAATATTATACGCGGTAGTTTTACTGTTTATTTGTAGTCGTATAGACAATTGTCATCTAGCCTAGAAACGTCTGGAATTAATAAGTTTAAAATAATAATAGTATACGATAAAAAGTGAGTAAGCGATAAAAAGTGTTCAATGTCAATAAATGAAGAATTTTAATGCTGGCAATACAAACAACCTGTTGTTTATGTAAACAGTCGAGATTATGACAGCATTCAAGCATTTGGGATTTTACAATATGCTATTAATTATCAGCAGAATGCTATAAGGATGAGTAATTCTTCACTACATTGCATTGGTGATCTCTTGAACTCTTTCCCTTTAGTATGACTAATGGTAATTAACGCAGTCATTCTTACTTGAGGGCTGGCCCTGGATTATCCCAGCTTGATATTCTCTGTGCAAACCTGTTATGTGACATTGATATCAACTTCACCGGTTATTTTTTGTATTACGTGTAAATAACATCTTATAAAGATTTAACAACGAAAATCTACAAATTACTAATTTGAATACGAGCCCATACATGACCCATTGCTAAGTCGGGCCTCCTCCAAATATATAGAGTGCAATTAGCCTACTGTCTCACGCTGGCCAGACGGGCTGGCACAGGGTTCATGTAAAGTGTAAAATACTGAAAAGTTGAAGATAATTTTACAGTGTGATAAATATGAAGAAAATCGATTGAAGGTTTTTTTTAAACGTAACCCCTGCTGTAGGTTAACCTCTGTCGCAGGGGCAGTTTACAAACATGAAATTCACGCACACAAATGACACCCAGACTCAGAGCAAGTGCCTTTGGTTTACGCAAAGACACTTGCCCGGCCCCGGAATCGAACCCGGGACCCCGTGATTCAAAGGCGGCACCTCCATGACCTAATTTAGGTTGACTATTGGGGTTGATATTTATATCATTAGTATAGTTGTAATGACTACTCAGTGATATGTCAACTTTGTTGTCTTTTAATTGCTACTTAGTGATATGTCAACTTTTGTATAGTGAAAAGCTATAGTAATTTTATTGCGCAGCGTAATTTTATGACGCTAGTAGTCTCTGACCCTGCTACTACACAATCTTATTCAAACAACTATGGCTTCACAGCACATGTTTGTAAACGAGTTTATTTTATCTTAAACATGACGTTAACATATGTACTGAGTTCAATAAAAATGAAACGAACGTACCTACTTATCTAAAAAATATTATCTTGTTATCTTCATTATCACTATCACTACATATTAAAAACAATGTCGCTGTCGTTTGTCCGTCCTTAGGTATGCTTAAATCCTTAAAACTACGCAACGGACAAACGGAAGCCGTTGCGTAGTTTTAAAGATTTAAGCACACATAGGGACGGACCGACGACAGTGACTTTGTTTTATAATATGTAATGATAGTGAATTGACCGTCTAACTATACTTTAAGATGAGGCAAACAATTCGTCATAAACATTATTGAATGGAATTGTGATTGGATTTCATAACAAACACAAGGTCTTAAAAGATAACTTTTGACCTATTATTGTAGAGCTCAATCGACAAAAATCAATGCTATCTTGTTGTGAAGCATTTATATTAAGATATTAGGTATGTTATTACAATATAGTTCAGTTAAAAACATTTTTATCAGTATTATTGCGACAAGATAACTATTATAATATCTCCTCCATTGATTTCTTAGGTTTTCGCGATTATTACACATTGAAATTCAACAATTATTATTATTTATTTATTTACATTCACTTTGATAGACCTCAAATCCTTGCCAAGGAAAATCGTTACATTCCAAGAATGATCTGCAAAGCTATTGAGATTAAAAAACATCCAAATTTCAATAGAGAGGATGGTTGGCAAGTACCACCTGCCTGGGATCCAGTCTGAATAAATCACTATCACTATCACTACATAGTATAAAACAAAGTCGCATTCTTCTGTCCGTCCCTATGTATGCATAAATCTTTAAAACTACGCAACGGATTTTGAAGCGGTTTTTTTTTTTATAGGTAGAGTGATTCAAGGGGAAGGTTTATATGTATAACCCACCCCTGCTTTGCACGGGCGAAGCCGGGGCGGACCACTAGTTGATAATAAATTGATGAATTTAATATTAAATTGATCAAATCTCAAGCAAAATACTCATCTGCAAGATCTCTGGATACCGTGAGCGATTTCTGCGTGCACATGGAACGTTATCAATAAAACAAAATTATAGGCGGTAGATTTTAACTGTTTCTTTGTACTTTTGAAGACAACTGTCATCTAGTCTCACCCGCGACCACGACTGCTGCAAAGCATTCGAAACGTCGGGAATTAAATAATGTAATATTCACGCGATAAATCCGTTAAAAAGTGTTTAATTTCAATCTCCTCCATTGTCCGTGTAATGACGGATTCAGCCCCATCCATCCTAAGGCTATCGTAAGGCCCGGCGAAAGGAAATGACAAGGCCGAAAACCTAGCCACAAGAGAAGGAAAACTTTATGCAAAACCCTGTGCCAAACCTGGCCTGGTCTGGTGTGGCCAGCGTGCACAGTAAGGCTTGTTACCCTCCACGTAATTGGAGGGGGCCCAACTCAGGAGTGGACCGTCTACGGGCTGAGTAGAATAGATTATTTACTTTTTAATAAAAATTGTGTTATTTAAACTCTGTTTTTCTTAAGTAACTTAAAACCTTGTCTTATCTTACACATCACTAGCGACCAGCCACCCTACTACTCAGCATAAACTACCTACTGCTGAATCGGGCCTCCTCCAATCACACGGAGGGTAATTAGCCTACTATGCCACGCTGGCCTGACGGGTTGGCACAGGGTTCGCGTCAAGTTTTCCTTAAACTCGACATGTAATATTAACTATAATTTATCATAATTGGGATTTTAAAATTATTTTAATTGGCTTATGTGCCCTGTGACAATATTCAATTTAATACTATCCAATAATTAATTAATTATTTATTATTCACATTTTTATTCATTTTTATTCATTTCAGCCTTATTATTATTCACAATCATTATTTAGTTATGTTAATTAATTATCATTATAATACTCAATGACTTATATTTTAATAATGTCAATTCCTGCATACTCTCTGTAACATACAGATTTGTTTAATCTGTTTTTATCAAATCATTACGCCTTCAATTGAGAAATGTTTTAATAATTTGTAACTTAAACTTCATACACTCTGTTTAGCTTTATAATTTGTTTAGTTTCTGGTTTCCGGGCTGGAGCTGAAAATCAGTGCTGCAGAAACCTGCAGTGTATGCTGAGCTCCTGCCTTTTAGACACTATATTGTGACCTAAATTGTTTTTACTATTTATATGTGTGTGTGTCTAATAAAAGTTTCTTTCTTTCTTTTCTTTCTTCTCCTCGGTGATCTGCCTCTTACATTCCATTAGTCGCCTCTTACGACACCCTCACGATGAAATAGGGTGGTGGGTGACACTATGTTTTCTAAATCACCACACGGTTAAATAGTTATTGAACCAGTCAACATTAAAACATGCATTTCAAGTCAACTCGAGTTCTTGAACGGAACCCCGAGACTCGTCAAAGTACTGAATCATACTTGGTTACGACGTTCAGTATGCAAATGAAAGACGTAAAATTAGTCAACTGAATACCCTTTTTAGAACAGAACAACAGAAGTGATAAAGGATTTATGTACTTACATTAACTTTAAGGTCAATGCATAAGCGTCATAGTGTTCTAAGTGACTGAATTTAAATTTTACCTAGCTCTTATATGTGGCATAGTGAACATGGACACGGTACCCAAACATTATTCATTATCTATGCAAGAAGTACAATGAGGTAGTTTACTATGGAATGCTAAGATTATATGAATATGGCTCTTGGTTCTGTGAGGAAGTTTTTTTTTAAACGCTTTGACAAAATCTTTCCAACAACAGATATTTGAATGGCAATAACCTATTTGCATAAGTTTGTTTGCTTTTACTGTAGATGTTTTATTAATAAAAACAAGCCTATATAATCTGTTAGGACCCAGCCCAAAAAAAAAGAAGCACTCCAATCAAGTGAACTTAATCTTCGGCGTGTTCATTAACCAAATGTACTTGATCCTTGAAGCATTACACCCACAAAATGCGGGCATCATCTAAACATGCAAAAACCATCTCGTCTAAAAACACCCATTAAGCATCCATACCTATTTTTCACGGCAACCCCAAGGTACTCCCGCCGGGAGCCTTTCACCTTAATGACCCGCACCGCAGACCGGATCAATCTGGTTCTATCTGGCTTGCACGAGAGTTCGCGTGTTGCAATGCTCAGAGGAGATTGACTACTCGTGTAATAATCCCAAGAGACCGCCAAGGGAGCTCTTGGCTATTAAATTGATGCTTTTAGAAACGAATGATTTTTGTCAGGCCAAAATTCTACAGTAGTACGAAATATAAAGTACCTACAAAGAATCTGAATTAGCTAAAGATATTTTATTGTTTTTATTGGGACGGGTATGGGAATTATATTAATTCTTATCACACTGTATGTCATATGTTATAGCTTATAATCAAGGCAGCCAAATTACTTTTTACGGCATTTGGTTTCCATCATAACTAGTCAAACTGGATTTCAGACATGCTTAACCGAAACCCTGAGTCAATCCGTCTGGCCAGCGTGACACAGTAGACTAATTGATCCTCCTTGGGCCTCCTCCATGTAATGAGAGTAGGCCCGGCTCAGCAGTGGGTCATATTTGCTTAAAAATCCCCACCAGTAAATGTTGGAATGTCTTGCCACCACTTACTTATCTACGTCAATCTTTAAAATAATTTAAACAATATTGTGGTTATTGTCAAAGCGATCCTTGGTAGGCCTGTAGTTTTAATAAATATCCTTGGGCACACACAACGCCATCTCGTCCCAAGTTAAGAAACTTAATGCTTGTGTTATGGTAACGAGATGGATGATATACTACTTATTATAATTTTTTTTTGTTCATACTTAGTTTATTGTAGATAGAAAACACCCAGACCCGGAACAAATACTTGTAGGTCGTACAAATATTTCTGTTTTTTTTTCTGTTTTTTTATAATATTGGTGTTCAATCCAAAACCCAATCTAGTATATAGAGAATATAAAAATAGCTGATCAGAAAGTAATCACAATTAAAATGGCTGTAGAAATTGGTTTCCGACGTGCCGCATTACCATCTGAAGTAAATTGAATTCGTTTATAGACGCAAAAATTAAAACGAGAGTTGAATTCCGAATTCTAGCGTTGGCCGTTCAAACGTAATAGAACTAGGATATAACTTTTATATGCATGAAAACGTACAAATACGCGATAGTCAATAGAAGATGAAAATTTAACAACCATTGGGCATTGGTAATTGATAGAAAAGTTTAATATTGGGCATTGCTGAAAATATGTATTTAAAATATTTCTAACACACATTTCTTATTAATGTAAAGCAACAGTGTGATTTGACAATGTTGAAAATTGTAATGTTGGAAATTCCATAGTTTGTTTATCAAAACACTATAGATTTTTTTTAAATTAAATGAAGCCTCTGTACTACTTACTTGTAATTCACGAACACAAATGACACCCAGTCACAGAGCAAGTGCGGTTTAGACAAAGCCACTTGCCCGACCCCGGAATCGAACCCGGGACCAGTTGATCCAAAGGCGGCACATCTAACCATATCTAGTAATTACTTCTGTGATCCTACATAATTAGATAAGTAAAAGAGAATATTAACCTTCTATCAGTAGAACCAGCTTCACAAATCTGTAGTACCTATACATGTAAGGTAAAAAGGTAAGAGGTTTTTGCGCTCCATTACATCGCTCCCGGATTACGAGCGGCCTACTGGAAAAACCGAGGACTGTTAATTGAAAACTGAGCACGCGTGCGCCATGACGATACTGGCAGCACAGAAATTGGAAACAAAGCTTTGTTTGAAGTTAATAGAAATGCTCTATTAAGGATGGTATTTTAAGAGCGCCGCGCCTATGCCACGATAAATGTAGTCGGGGATTTCTTAACTGTGCTAATTGCTCTGGAAATTTCACTATCGCGGTGTAGGACTTTTAATAGAATAGAATAAATTCGGATAAATTGTGTTAAGTATGTAGCATGCTGGTCGCTACAGTATTTTATAAGCAACTAGGTGTTACCCGCGACTTTGTCCGCGTGGTATTAAACCAAAAAGTTGTTGTTCAGTTTGCAGAGTTTACGTTAGCTTATTAATTCTGAAGTTCACGCACAAAACGCTCAATAATTTGGAAAATCCGGCTAAGTTTGCTACAAATATGTGAAAAACTCAAGTAGAAAACTATATATATGTCGGAGATAGCGACGGCTAAGCGATAGAGTCCTCGTCATCTTGACTTGGTACGAGGTTTATTACTTGTGACTTTATAATTCACAATATTAACCACAGTATAAATAACAATGTTCAGTTAACACACTTAGATAGACAAACCGACAGGTTCGCAACGGAGAAGTGTCTCGGTCCGTGTCCCAACGTCGACTGACTGATCGAGCCAACCTCACTTTCCATTACGACTCTGTCCACGTGCCGCCATTGCAAAACAACTGACGTCACCGCGTTTGCCGCACTAATGTGTTAACAATCAATTGAGAAACTTAATAAAACGATATCGTTATCCACGACACGGCCAGCCTGACGAAGCACACGTCCTCGTGTGTACTTGTAACAAAATAACCAACTGAGGCAAATTTCTCGTTCATCCAACCTGATGGTAATGTTCCGTAATCGTATCTTAAGAATCAAGTTAACAGAGATCACGTTAGCATACAAATAATTTTAACAACTTTAACACGAAAGGTTCCTCTAAGCCCATAATCTTTAAATCTCAATACTGATACTATAAAACAGTAGGTTTTAAACAATAATTACACAACACATGGCCCAGCTGTCCCAGCAGCTAGTGACAATTCACATGTCACCCATATCGTCATCGCTCCAAGCGATACGACCAACACTTTAACTAGAGTCCACGACTCCCAGGCCACACGGGACCATACAAATAGTTTCTCTCGAGACCCGAGTCCCCGCCACACCACTAGCTGCCCATCGCGCTCTGTACAACTCCCAGAGTTGCAGTTACGACTACAGACTAGTGCGTGTAGTGCGACCTAGCCAAGGTATGTGTTCTTATTTACTGTTGGAGGCATCCTCCTCACCATCTTCATCAGACAAATGTAACTCAACGGGCACACTGCTTAGAGGATTCTCCTTATACAGTCGTGAGCGTATTTTTATGTTCTATTACCGGTCAAAGATTTCAGCAAATAACGATCACCATCAAGTAACTCCACAATTTTTAACGGTCCCTTGTATTTTGCGTCTAATTTAGTTTGGTTTCTCTTCGTTCTGAATTTAAACTAAATTACCAACATCAAACTTTACCACTTTAACTTCTAGTTTTATCAAATTTTACGTTTTCGTAACTGGCACTCTTTTCTATGTACGTGGCCGCTTGCTCTCTTGTCTTACTAATGTCTACTGCCGGTCCGGAATCATTCAAAGTTAATAGGTTAAATGGTCTAGTTAAACGTCCTATCAGAAACTCGAGTGGACTCGCTTGTATTACACGGTGGACAGAGGAATTCAAAACTAATTGCACGTCTTCTAATGCTTCATGCCGGGACCTATCAGACGCTTCTACCGCGGTCAGCATACTTTTTAACGCGCTCATTGTTCTTTCTACTTGGCAATTAGCGCGACTTGAACCCGTAGCTATCAAACGTAAAGAAACACCGTGACACTGACAAAAAAACTTTGAATTCTTTGTTGGCAAAGCATCGTCCCAGATCTGCCATAACTAACTGGAGCTCCAACTAAAGACGCTTGATTTAAGGGATTTAATTGTTCTAGCCAAATCTATTCTCAGGGTATGATATAAGGGAACAAATTTTGTGACCGCATCAATTAAAACTATGACGTACTCCTTGCAATCGCTTTTCCACTTAATTTGCCAGTTAAGTCAACGTGCACAATATGCCACGGGATACTAATCTTAGGAATTGGATGAAGTCCCGCCTGTGGGCGACCTGATTGCGATTGAGATAGTTTACAAGTAATACAACCATAGACAAACTTCCGAACGCACTTAGCCATGTGCTCGAACCAATAGTGATCAACCCTGTATATTTGGCCACCTCGCCCTTTATACTTCATAGAGCCACCTCGCCCTTGACTGTATATTTGGCCACCTCGCCCTTCACATAAATCCTGTTTAAATATCTAGATGGCCACCTCGCCATTTAGATACGTTTACCGCAGCACTGTTAAGATGTTTTGCATATAGCCCACAAGCCACCACGCTATTACCACGACCCACCATACTTCAAACATACCGCTCCAGAGAATAGTGCCACCCCATCTTTTCACGTGGGCGTCGTAAGAGGCGACTCTCACTCTCAGAAGGGACTAGACTCGATACGGACCATCTTTCGTATCATAAGTCTCAATGGCCTAGTGGTTCAGTACTCCGACTTGTAGTTCAGAAGTTCTGAGTTAGAACCCTGGCTTAACAAATCTATTCACATTTGCCTTATTTTTATCGAATCTTAATTTATCAAGCTGTGCATTATTTTCCATTAATTTGTCAGCTTGTTCCCTAATCTCTCAAATTTATCTCAACCTCATGATCGTCAATAGTTAATAAATTTAGAGGCCTAGCTACTCTACCTACTAACAATTCTAATGGACTTGCCTTAGTTACCCTATGAATCGTGCTATTTTAGCAAGTTGGACATCATCTAACGCATCTTGCCATGACCTATTTGGACTAACTTCTACAACAGTCAACATTTTTGAGAGTGCTCATAACTCTTTCCACTTGGCTTCGACGCAACACAATGTTTGATGAGAGAGCACTCGGCACCAGAATCAGAATAAAATGGATACGACTCACAAGCGTTCATCAGCGTACCGCTGGGATTGCTAACATAGCAAACTTCCACATGTATCTAGTTACTCGCCGCCGCCGCAGGCGCCGCTCCGAACCGCCTGCGCCTACCGCCACGCCAGCTCCTCCGCTGTTGCCACGTTGTTGCCATGTGGACACCTCGCTGCCAAATGTCCAGCGCTGCCGCACCTGAAACAGACTAAGTCCAACCGCGGCCGCGGCCCCGCAGAGCCTGACGCTGAAGTGGCAGCACTAGCTGCCTTGCCTTTCACCGCCAATCTGATGCTTGGCGACCCATTCCACCGCAGCTGCGACATTCCACAGTTGCCGACCGAAAACCCGATCGCTTGAAATCTGGATCTGCTGTCCTATCGCCTCATGTTTAGGCTACCTTACCGATGCAAATCAAGGCATACAATGGCGCCATAATCTTGGAAAACTTTGCTATAAACTGGCGAAAATACGACGCCAGACCGATGAACTGTCAAGCTAAACCAGCACAGCAATCTAAACTTCGTATCGCAAGTAATTAACAGGTAAACACGCAAAAGAACCTCAAATAACATTTTCTTACACCGGTCAAAGTCACACTATCGCAAATTCGTATACCATACAATATACCCGAGTAATAAAATGGAAACTGCTCACCGGAGTGACGTAAAATTGCAGCTGGTGCGCTTACTACAGATCCACTCACTATTCTTTGACCTGGCTGACCGCAGTACTGTTGCTCGCCTTCCTGCTGCTCTGCTCCACTCAGGGCAGTTAGACGCGTAGTGTCCTTGTCCATCACAATGAAAGCAAGTGATCCCCACTTGGTTAATCGCCGCACTATGACTGCCAACAATCTTCATGTAGCTTAATGTCTTCTTTATAGTGACAATGAATCGCCATTATCGGTTATTTCCATCGCGTACAGAAGCACACACATTATCACTACACTGTTTTCTCCACGTGGGCTGACTGAGTTACATACCACTTCTGATGTCGGAGATAGCGACGGCTAAGCGATAGAGTCCTCATCATCTTGACTTGGTACGAGGTTTATTACTTGTGACTTTATAATTCACAATATTAACCACAGTATAAATAACAATGTTCAGTTAACACACTTAGATAGACAAACCGACAGGTTCGCAACGGAGAAGTGTCTCGGTCCGTGTCCCAACGTCGACTGACTGATCGAGCCAACCTCACTTTCCATTACGACTCTGTCCACGTGCCGCCATTGCAAAACAACTGACGTCACCGCGTTTGCCGCACTAATGTGTTAACAATCAATTGAGAAACTTAATAAAACGATATCGTTATCCACGACATATATATATTTACTATAGTTTTTTACTTGTATAGTATATATATATATATACTATACAAGTAAAAAACTCAACTCGGTAACTATGGGCTCCTAAAAAGCAAGGGTGTTCAACAAAAGTAGCCTAAGTCACTCCTTGTTACATCAGCTATCTGCCAGTGAAAGTCCCGTCAAAATCAGTTCAGCCACTTCAGAGATTAGCCGAAATATACAAACTGACAGACAGACAAAACTATGCATTTTATCATGCGATGCGATGTGAGCAAAGTATTGTGCAAAGAAGGTATCAGATTTTTTTTTATTGAATATTTGTGTAATGTATTTCCATAAGATTTGTTTTAGTTAGTGGCGTAGCAACGCACGCCGGATACAGCTAGTGTAAAATAAAATACGATGGCGTGTGAAACCGTTGTAAGGGGAATCCTTGCACTTTTTCCTCGCTGGACCCCACGAAGCTGCAAGTTAATCGCTACTATCATAGAAACCCTTGCTCGACATAGACAAATTTATTATTACACATTTCAATCCATATGTTGAGTATCTAAAAGCGTGCACATTTATTTACGCAGGGTGTAACAAAAACTCTATAGCCAACCGAAGTGAGGGCATATAATATATTGAAAAGAAGTTATGTACATAGTTTTAGTTTACTTTTATCGTTTTTTTTAGTAGTTTTTTTTCTCTTAATTTCTTTTAATATCTGGATGACCGACGATTTTTTTGGAAATTATATTTAAGTACGAATTACGCAAACACTCATTGACTTCGTGTTACTTAACAACGCCATCTGCTGTTGTGCTCACAAAAAAGTAGTATTATTATTCGCCAATAGATGTCAGGATTCCTAGCTACATCGATTTATCGCCCTCGAAACCCGAATAAAATGACATTTTCTAAAAATGATTCCTAGCTAGATCGATTTATCGCCCCCGAAACCCCCTTTATACTAAATTTCATGAAAATCGTTGCAGCCGATTCCAATTATATATATATATAAGAATTGCTCATTTAAAGATATAAGATATGATATGTTAATAGCTCATAATAAATGTTGTCTCAGTAATTTTGTATAGGACCAAATGGATTATTCCGCTTCAAACTAAAGAAGAATCACGTAAATCGGATCAAATCTCGGCGTAATCTGTGTAGTTCTGTATAGTTATAAATTAATTAATTTTAAAGTATGCGGGAGAAACAGGCATTTTTGTGATCCAACTTTCGTGGCTAGCTATCGTGACTATTATCCTATAAGCTCCGTAATATTATGTGTTCTGAATGTTTTTTTTTCTCTACTACTACTAAGCCCATAGATGATGAGTCGGGCCTCCTCTCATCACAGGGAGGGTAATTAGCCTACTGTGCCACGCTGGCCAGGCGGGTTGGTTTAGGGTTGCGTATCAAGTTTTCCTCTTCTTGCAGATAGGTTTTCAGCCATTTCATTTCCTTTTATCGGCTCTTAGGCGCTTCACACACCGCCCCGCGCTCGTCGCCTGGCGCGGAGTGGCAGATTTTAATATTGTATGCAAATACATCGATTAGTATAGAAAACACGCCAGGTCCAACACGGTGGTATTAAAATCTGCCACTCCGCGCCAGGCGACGGAGCGCGGGGCAGTGTGTGAAGCGCCTAAGAGCCGATAAAAGGAAATGAAATGGCTGAAAACCTATCAGCAAGAAGAGGAAAACTTGATACGAAACCCTAAACCAACCCGCCTGGCCCGCGACGGAGCGCGGGGGCAGTGTGTGAAGCGCCTTACGCTACCATTAGGATGAATGGTGATACTATGGATTCTACATCCGTCACCACACAGTACAGAGAATTGCTGTACAGCCTTTTCATTTCGTTTGGTCGGCTCTTACGACTATCTCAAGATGGAATGGGGTGGTGACGCTATGTATTCTAAATCCGTCACCACACAGTACAGAGAATTGCTGTACAGCCTTCTCATTTCGTTTGGTCGGCTCTTACGACTATCTCAAGACGGAATGGGGTGGTGACGCTATGTATTCTAAATCCGTCACCACACGTAAATATTATCACTATCACTACATAGTATAAAACAAAGTCACTGTCGTCTGTCCGTCCCTATGTATGCTTAAATCTTTAAAACTACACAACGGATTTTGAAGCGGTTTGTTTTAATAGATAAAGTGATTCAAGAGGAAGATTATATTGTAGAGAAACACTTAAATTTAGATGTTCATCATTGTACCCGTGCGAAGCCGGGGCGGGTCGCTAGTTATTCCTAAAATTAATAAAACATTTCTCACCAACAAGATAACATCGCGTGAGCAACTGGCATTAGTCATAATATTGCACTTGCACACCAAAAGTTGCAAGTTAATAATCGTATATTACAACCATTCATCATTATGACCCCTGAACAAGATGTAAGAGGTAGTAAATAAAGTATCGTGCCGGTAAATTATACCAAATATTGCTTTTGAGTTAGGGCATTAATCACTAACGTGTGAACTAACAGCTTTTTTCTCTGGACAGTACGTGGATTATTCTACACGAATTACAACATAATATTTTTTAACTAGTGGCCCGCCCCGGCTTCGCCCGTGCCAAGCGGGGGTGGGTTATACATATAAACCTTCCTCTTGTATCTCTCTATCTATTAAAAAAAACTGTATCAAAATCCGTTGCGTAGTTTTAAAGATATAAGCATACATAGGGACGGACAGACGACAGCGACTTTGTTTTATACTATGTAGTGAAGATAAAATATTATGTGTGGTGATGAATTAAGAATACATAGTTTCGCTACCCCATCTCATCCTGAGAGTGACGTAAGAGCCGACAAAAGGAAATGGCGGAGCCAATAACCTAGCTGAAAGAGAATAACTTAATAGGAAGCCCTGTGCCAGCCCGTCTGACCCGCGTGGCACAGTAGGCGAATTACCCCCCATGTAGTTGCTGGAGGCCCGACTCGGCAGTGGGTCATTTATGGGCTGAGAAATAAGTAAGTATATTTAAAGTAATTTCTTTAATAAAAGTTGCATGTTTATTTTGTGAGATACTAGCGGCCCGTCCAAGCTTCGCACGGGTGCGATGTTACCCGCGGGTGACGTTACTCCTTATTTGCCTAAGTTACTCCTTATATCATCAGCTACCTATCAGTGAAAGTCCCGTCAAAATCGGTCCAGCTGTTCCAGAGATTAGCCGGAACAAACAGACAGACGGACAGACAAAAAATATAAAAGATATTTTGGGCTATGTACTGTGTATATGTCAACGGAAAACAACAAGAACCGGAAATTTATAAATTTCCTAGGAAATTTATAAACGTCCGTAGGATTCCAAACGAGAGATAAATTGTATTATTTTACGCCCACATTTTCGGAAATTTATAAACTTACGACGTCTCGTCGTAAATTTATAAACTAACGGATATCCATTCGTAAGATTCTAAACGGTTCGACCAATCACAGTAGAGCTTTTAATTTTACGCTTCTACAAGATACGGCAAATAACACACTGTTCTCTGATTGGTCGATGTTGATAGTGGCATGCTTGTGTCCATAGACATAGGTACATTTAGACTTGCCAAACTATAAATGTATCAGTACGTAACAGTATTTTTACTTTAAAACTAGGTAAGTACCTATAATACAGGGTTACTGTTTTACATAATATGCTAATGATCCCTACTTCACTCTACCAAAATAAAACAATAGAAATAGAGTGATGCGAAGTTAAAAAGTTTTATTAAAAAGAAAAACATCATAAAACAATAAAGCCGGCCTTCTGCCAAAAAAAAACAAACATTATAAAGTTTAATTTAAAAAAAAACGAGAATTGCGAGCGATCGCGATTGGCAAATTGCCAAACGCTAAGTAATAAAAAAAATGCTTAAAAACATGTAACAAATTAAACATAATAAAATAAGGATTTAACTTAAAAAAACCCCTGACATCGGACTGCATTATGGCTGAGTACACACACAATGTTCACTACAATGAGATTCTACTCAGCCATAAATGTCAGGTACCTAACGTTTTTATATCTGTTTCATTGATACCCTTACAATGAGTCCAAACACGATCATCTACTGTAATTTGGTAAGGAGTTAGGTATCCTATAGATTCCTGATAATGCAGCAGAGGTATATCTGATGATGCAGCAGTATCAGGTCTATGTTACCACAAGTAGACAATATCGAACAATGGCGGCGGAGAGGACGGAGAAGGAACACGTGACTTATTCAACCAATCAGAGCGCCCATGGCGTTTGGTTATTGCTACTTATTATTTTACGCGTGAGTTCAGTAAGTTTATAAATTTCCGAAAATGTGGGCGTAAAATAATACAATTTATCTTTCGTTTGGAATCCTACGGACGTTTATAAATTTCCTAGGAAATTTATAAATTTCCGGTTCTTGTTGTTTTCCGTTGACATATACATACTTACGCATTTAGTAAAAAGCGGTTATTTTATTATAACAAACAGACACTTCAATTTTATTTAATTGTAGTATAGTTACAGAAATCGTCATGAATGCCTGGCCGTTGACGACTATCCGGAATATGTGGGACTCCGGGGCGCGGAAAGATGGTAATTAGCGCCCGAACTTCCCATTATAATCGACGGAGTTACTCGACTGCCCGCTTCAGTGCTGCGGGTTGCTCTCCACAATGGGGGGTCCATAGTCGCGACCTTAGAGGCCTTTTGCCTCCTCAATTAATGGAAGGCAGGAGGGCCGATTATATCCCACTAATGTATGCTGAAAGTTACTGAACTATTCATTCCATCTTACACAGCAATATGTGAAATAGTTGCATCGCGTCTAAATTTGAAGCAGCGACATCTATTTCCAAAATAAGGCACTATTTCAATTTAAAGTAAACACAATCTAAGACTGCGGGTAACGGCTGGTGTATAATAAAAAATGAAACATACATTCACAGTGACGTCATCAATTAAATACAAACATACGCCCTTAAAAGCGTGAGTGCACTATACGACGCTTATGTAAGCGTTTCTTTAACTAGGCGAATAATGTCGATCTGCTAATTAGCACCTTGATTCGCATACTGTAACTAACATTGGACCAAAATAGCTTTGTATACTGCGGTTACACAATTATGATGATAGTTTTTTTTTAAAACGTACATTTTTATACTCTAACTATTTCTGCGAAAAAGGTAAATTAATTTCGTTATATGTAATAATAAAAATAAGTTTAATGACAGAAAATATAAAAAAAACATGACACCGGTAAGTTCCAAACTAAGCTAAGCTTGGATTTGGGCAAAAGACCACAAAAAAGGAATTGGTATGTTTGTGTGTGTATGTGTGAGTCTTAGAATGAAGTTAAGAAGATTAAGAAGACACAGAAAAGTTTATAGAAGCATTTCTGTTGTCTTCTTAACTTAACTCAGGGAAATTATTTTTAATGTCTTAACCATTCCACACAAATTATGACATTTTGTAGTACGTTTGCTACATATATCCAGTACCAAATTTTGTTAACCCCGGCAAGGTTAAGCAATGCAAATTAATTAACGTTTAGCTTAAATAAATAGGTTCAGCCCAAATATTCCTACAACAAACAACCAGTGTACGTCAGTTTGTAATGTTCATTAACATATTTAATGTATGTAAAGATGCATAATCACATACATGTCAATAAGGCACTTGTAATCACGTTGACGTCACGCGGCCATCACGTGACAGCCTGAAGAGTTTTCCAGTTGACGACACCGGTGACTCACTGTATGGACGTCGGTGTGTGGTGCAAGTCATAAGAATTATATCATACAACCTGCGTTCCACTTTCAACCGACAACTCCAATGTCCTACCCACTCTTCCGATTTTTTACACCGCTCCTTCTTCATACAATCCATCCTTTTGTGGAATGCGCTACCTCCGGAAATCAGGATGGTCAACAGTCGGGACACTTTTAAGCGGAGACTTCGTAATCTTTTAGAGATTACTAATTAGTCGGAATGGAAGTGATGAATCATTAACTATCTCTATAACCCTATTTAATATATTTGTAGCACATGTATGTAGTTTATGTATGTAGTGTATATATATAGTGTATGTACCTATGTAGTGTATATATGTACTGTATGCATGTAGTGTATGTATGTAGTGTATGTATTAGGTATTTTATTTTTATTTTACACCTACCACACTTTATCTCTGCACCACCCAAGGTTGACTGGCAGAAAATGCCCAAGGCATTAAGTCCGCCTTTGTACATTTGTTGTGCATAAGTGTAAATAAATAAATAAATACAAGCGATACTAAAAAGTTGCCTTGTGTGCACTTAATAAATCTTGGAACTCGATTTTAGGAACGCTTAATTGTTGGTAACGGTCTCGGGGTTGATTCCGGGGTCTGACCAGTCTTTATATTTGGTTGTCTGTATGGTGACGAATTTAGAATACAGTGTGTGATCCCATTCTACCCTGCAGGTAAAATAAGACTTCCCCTCAAGAGATGGAAATCTCAATGCAAACCCTTTGCCAACCTGTCTGGTCAGCGGTAATTTCCCTCCATTGAAAGATGCCCGACTCAGCAGTGGGTCAATTATAGGATAATACACCGGCTGTTTAAAAAAAAAACTAATTGTAGTGTATTTTTTCTTGATCTGTATTTTATAATAACAAATATTTTATTAAAAATATCTGAACTAAATTATACTTAAAAATGTATATATAACATATTAGTAGTAATTTCTGCAGTGTTTAAAGACTGAGGTCTACCGAGTGACGAATAAAAAAAATATATCTTTCTTTCTTATTGTGATCTAGCGAACATATAATTCCTTGTGTTAGTTAATATTAAGTAAACACAAGGAGTCATTCGTTCGCAAGATCACACAAATCCCGCCCATTAAATTTATGAATCCGCTGAACTCTTATAAATTACATACCCCTATGAAGCCTTGAACTTACAGTATGGAAATTTTACATAACTCGCTAGCTACCTCGTAACCAGCGCTATTGTCAACGAAAATAGCCAGCACTATGGATCATGAATACAATAACGCAATGCAGGAAATGATGGCTTCACGGTTATGATCGTTTTATTTTATTTTATTCCCAACGTTTCAGACACTTTGCAGTAATATTTAGACTATTTAAAATGATATATTTTAAATAATAATATTCTCTCACATTTTTCCCCATTTTATTGGAGACGGATTTTATTATTATTTTTAAGTTAAGTAATTAATCGTGTCTGGTGTTGACGGATTTAGAATACATAGTGTTACCATAATCTTCCACCCGAAATAAAAGGTTCCCATAAGAGCCGGCAAAAGGAAATGACAACACTGAAAACCTAGCCGCAAGAGAAGGAAAATAAGAAACCCTGTGCTAGCACCCGGCTAGCCAGCGTGGTACAGTAGGCTAATTTCCCTCCATGGATATGGAAGAGGCCATCTATAGCCTAGGTCATCTAAAAGATAAGTAGTAGGGAATTAACATCGAGGTCCACGCGAGCAAAGCTTTGGGGAGCTACCTAGTTTATAATGACAGATATATAGCACTTACAAAGCCTGTATTCAGCTTTTTTAATAAACCAAAAAAGAAAGGTTTAAACTTGCCTTAAAATAGCACCGTCGTTCAACGCGATGACAGTAATTACATTATCGCTGAAATTACGCTCCCGGAGCTCATTGTTCTTACCGCAGAAGACATAATTTATAGCCACGTACGACTCAAACCCACCACAAAGGATCCTCGATCCGTTGAACATTTTAATCTATCCTCTACCTAATGTCTATATGTACTTAACTAAATTACTTGCATAAATCATATTTAAACGTGACGAACGTGGGCGCCACCTACCCTCAGAAACATAACTCAAACGATTAGCAACTTTATCTCTTGCCGCATAGCCTCATAATCGCGCGTTCGCAATAAAATCTCTGAGAGAACACCGGGGTGTCGTAAAAATATGATTTATTACTACCAACATAAGGATCAATTTAGCGTTGAAAAAATTGGCAATGGAAAATAGCGTTATCTGGGAGAGTATTTCGCGAAAATTATTTTATTTCAGCGACATCCGAATCTGAATCGTGTTCGTTTCAGTGGGATTGTTTTTTTTTATGTTCATTTGTTACCGTCATGGGACTTTTTAAAAATGGAACAAATAAATTTGGATTGTTTGCAGGAAATATAAATATACGTTCACACTGGTGCACATAGTTTATGCATTTCAAATTGCATTTGATTTAGGTTTTAAATACGCTGGAGAACATGCTACTTCACTGTTCTTTTTTTATAAATATTAGATAATTACGTGTTTATTACTGTTAATAACACAAGTACCATTAATCTTTAATTAAATTAATTAAATATACCTAATAGTAATAAATTAAAATGGTAAATTGGCGTAGGAGTAAAAAATAAAATGATAAAATGTAGTGCTACGAATGATGTTTCTGTTCTATTTCCATTACAGAGTGTAATAAAAACTATGGTTATCTGAAATTAGCTATCTAGAGCTATATAGCTAATCAATAGAATCAGTTTTGTGTTTAAAATGTTTTTCTATCTTCAAAGAAGAGTGAGATATCAATATTTTACTGAATCTGATTTTTATCACAAAAAATGACTCCGAACACCGAACAAGGAAACCCAAGCAACTAGTTTTCGTTATTATTACCCAACAAGCTTCTTAACCTTCTTCTTTGGATTTTTGTGAAATTTCTCTAGCACTTTCGTCACCAGCTAGTGACCAACATTTTATGAAAATAAATTTGCTTATTTTTTCTGAAATTAGGCTTAGGTTACTGCCTATACACATCAAATATCTACGAATTCGCATAAATTAACTAAGAATATCGAATTGGTATCCCAGTAATAGCAATAATATTAGGAAGTCGATTTCATATCTGCCTAAAACGTTCTTATAAAATCCTCGACCCACATTTAAAAATTCGGGGAACAATTGAAATATTTCTGTCTTTTGCCGATAAACACCGTTTTATTCTTACTGGGAGTTCTCTCACAATCTGCTTCTTCCCACGGGGAAGTTCGTAAAACATTTGGGAGATGATTTATTCGGCCTTATCTATGTACCGATACGTTGAGTTCGGCGCCATTACGATTAGGTATTCATGTTGCACACCTGATGCTTTTAAAACGTCTGGAGTGCTAATGCTGTATCGAAGTGCGTTCTGAACATCGATGTCGATATATTAGATATGGTATTTTACAATTTTATTTTGCAGTTGTGTGTGAAATATTTGTTTTATGCGTGTGTTTCAATGTTCATAAACACGTATCTGTCGAATGTGTGGATGGAACATTTTACAAAACATGCAAACAAGAGGATAACAATACCAACTCTACGAATAGTGAACCCGTGAAGTGCCACCATCAGAAAATAAAAGTGTATTTTTAATTATAATATTAGCATTTACATGTAGTTATGTATGATGCGCCTGAGATGAATTGGCATACATGCAGATGTGCACATAATTGGTATCTCTATGGTTCTAGGATATCACAATATGCTTAACACTGTGGTTGATAAAATTGAAGTCTTTAAAGTTGGTACACAACTAAAATATTCTCAATAATCAGACGAATCGATCGAAAATAAATTGTACTGCAATCAAAATACGACGGATATCAGATATATAACTTATGTTCGTGATTTCATGTTTTTTTTTTACTGGGTTATGAATAAAGTGATACTAATTTTATTTATAAACGAGGTATTTTAAAATTGACCTAATTAACCTTTGAAAATATTTATGCATGAAAGAGTCGTCTTCCAACATCGCTATACAGAGTTGTGCACAAACCACACCCCGGGGCCCCCGTGTCACTTGTCCACCAAGTCGGAGAGCGTCTCACACTGCTCTTTCCCACACGTAGTTGTCAAGTTTTTTCTTAACACATATATATGGACTGGATACAAAGTATTGTATTCACTTTCATTTCACCAAATATTTGGAGCTGTTCCAAGTGTTCATGAATTACTAATTTAATAAGTGAAGCGTATGAGCGTGTATAGTACACGACATACTTGTATCTAAAAAGTATGTACGATAGTCTTTGTGATTGTCTTTAAGTTGATGAAAATGAGTTTTATGCTGCGGATGTTGTAAGAGCCAACAAAATGAAACCTAGCTGCAAGAGATGGACAACTTGAAACGCAACCCTGTGCCAGCCCATCTACCCAGCGTAGCACCGTAGGTAAATTACCTTCCCTGTGATGGGAGGAGACCCGACTCAGTAGAGGGTCATTTATGGGTTGAAGTTATGACAAAAAGAATGGTTGGCGATCGACTGCTGTCGCGGGTTCGATTCCCTCACGGAAGAAATATTTATACGACCTACAAGTAAGTATTTACAAAAAAAAATGTTTCAAATTCAAATTCAAAATCATTTATTTTGTGTGGGGCACGATGGACACTTACAAATAGTAGTATAGTAGTTACATATAGTAGTTACAAATAGTAGTTTATAAGTAGGTAGTTTATCATCCATCTCGTTACCATAACACAAGCATTAAGTTGCTTAGCTTGGGACGAGATGGCGTTGTGTGAAATGTCCAAGGATATTTATATTATATATTATATCCAATGATGTTAGAAGTAAAAAGGTGTAGATGGGTTACAAGCGGTCAGCAAGCGGCACGTTAAAAGTAGGCTAATTAGTAAACCTGACCTCAATGTTGCATCGCTGGCGTCAACAAATGCACGTCAAGAGCCGTGTGTAAAAAGTGCTATAAAACAATTGAGTCGTGTGTTATGAGATATTGCACAAACTACTCTAACAAAACTTCTAAAAGTCAAGGAATCACTTATCATTCGTAACTATCACTATTTCCGTAATATAATTAATATTTTTTACAAATTAAAATGTTATTCGTTAAATATGGCGGTAAAAATCAATGAGCGGAACAAAATTATCCTCATTACCAAGTGCAAAAGAGATAGATGTCATTACGCATCACAGACTATAGAGAAACAGACATGTGAGCTGTCTAACGGAGTAGGTACAAAGGTAAGGTTATTAGGTGATGTTATTTTGGGTAATGCAGTTGTTATTTAAATTAAATTGTTTTATTTTTTAGAGCTGTGTTACTTGAGTAATAAATAAACTATTAATACAGGGCAATTTTTTATTAACATACATCTCAGAAGGTGGAGTTCTCATGATTATAAACCACTTTTACTATGGGAACAACCCTGAAATTCCGAAAAAAAAACGGCTGTTTCTAACATATATGTTTACTTAAGGAGACAAAATGTTTTACATAATATTTTTAGGCATAAAACTTGGTAGGGCAAAATGTTATGTCTGATTTAATTAATCTATATTGTTTCTAGTGCATGTGACGACGCATCACAACAAATTATATTTGTCTCTATTTAGCACGTGATTATTAAATCATACCATCCTACTTTCACGACTCATCTTAAGCAGTGTGCATATTGCATATTAAGTTAACTATGTGTGCGTTGGCTTGCCATTTTTATAGATCGAATGTTGTACAGGTAACGTACTTTTAATTGTAACATCATTGATTATATCACACATTTTCACAACGGCCTTTTCTAGCTAAGGTTTGCGCGTGACTAAATGTACTAAATAAACATTTCCTTTGAGTCGAGTCAAGTCGGTTCTTACAACAACCTCGGGATGGAACATCATGGTAACCTTATGTATTGAAATCCACATGGAAGAAACTGATACTAATTCTTGCACAGAAAGGCTGTAAAGTTTCACGAAGGCTTATTCGTTTCTAAGTTACTCCCTAAATAAGGGGCACACCCCACTCCAGTCTTGAACACCCTAAAAGGGTTTTGTATGTCGAAAGATTTCTGAAGGCTTAAGGCAAGTAAAGTAAATATGCTACCTTTTGTGCCCACAACAAGATAGTGTCTTTGCTGTTAGGCTTTTAATGAAATATGTGGCTGAGGCATACAACCTTATTACATCGCAAAACAAAAGGAAGAAAGAAAATAATCGATTGTATGTGGTTTATTTTTATTCTGTTCTCAAGATAATTCAACATAGTTTGTAGAGCGGATAGAGTTAAAAATAAAACTGCCAACGCGAAACATCGGCTCGAAGACGGCCCGAAGCACTGCACAAAATAAAGGTACTATCTGCGCAGTGGAATTTCTATTCGAGAACTATCAGCGACGCAGTAGAAATGAAGAAATATAAGACATTGAATCGAGAAGGTGGTTTCAGGTTCAGTGCAACAAGGAATGCAGTGATTAAAAAGAGTTCGCGTCAAAAATGTTACGTCCAATCATTCGCCGAAACAGTGTGTAGGGTCCTTAATAGTGCTACAATTTATGGTGAGCTATTGCGATGACGATTTCAAATGAGTGTAACGACCGCCACATAGCCAACACGTATAAAGGACCCATTCCCATAAGAGTCGACAAAAGGGCAAAAACCTTGATACGAAACCCTGTTCCAACCAGCGTGTGTACGTGGCACAGTAGGCTTATTACCCTCCTTGTACCTGGAGGAGGCCCGACTGAGCAGTGGGCCATTTAAGGGCAGGTTTTATTCCATTAATGTAAATGTTCACATTACCCTATTTGAAAAAGAAATTTCATTCCACATATTCGTAGTATGTTATATTTTTATTTTTCCTGCATACCACGAGAAACTATACACATTTTTACGTATTTTCTGCTTGTCGAAGATATTACATAGCAAAGTGTTGCTAAACCTTCCAAAGTTATAAGAGGTAAATAATGAAACTTGGAAGGTAGAAAACTTCGGCGCAATAAAAGGAAAACTTAATATGAAATCGCTGCTAGCTTTACTGACTGCGTAGTACAGAGTTTTAATTAGACGGATTTAGAGTACACGAGTACACATTTGGAGGAGGACCGACTCAGTTGTGGGTCATTTATGGGCTGAAACGACAGAGTACACGGTCCATCCCGAGGGTCTTGTAACATACCTACTAAAGGAACTTACAAGGCAGTAAACCGAGCTCCAAGAAGAGAAAACTTTGAAGCGAAACTCTGTGCCAACCTGGCTATCGTGGCAAGCTAACTTCTCACCTGTTACGGGCTAAGAAAAAATTAAGAGAGCATAATTTTCCTATCTCGATTAAGAAAGAAAGAAAATATTTTTATTGTAGCTAACAATTCTATAAAACTACAATAATTACTTACTAACTAAAGGCTAATATTATTATTAACTATTTACTTGCACAAAACATGACTACTTAATATTAACAAAGAAGAAGGAGAAACACAAATACAATTATGTGGTAATTAAGATACTTTTAAAAATAGTAAACCAAAAAGATCCAGTTAACGACAGGTAAACAATCAGTCCTCGTTTTTGTAAGGGCTTCAAAATGAGACTTACTACTTTTTATTGGACTTGCCAATAAAAATAATATGGTGAAATATACCGTACACCTTATCTACTAAGAGCTTACATTTCTAACTTCCATTGTATGTAAAGTGTGTTCTACTTTCGTGACCGGCTTAATATATACGGTGAGTCATACCTCCCACAGAATACTTTCCTTGGAAATTATAATGTTCGTAATAGAAATAAATGTAGAAAATAAAGCATCTTTTCAGAGTGTTGTGAAAACCTTATAGCCGTCCGAAGATAATAATAGAAGCAGTTCCGAGTTTAAAATGTTTTTCTATCGTCAAGAATGAGTAATATTTTATTTACTTCTCAGCAAATAGTCGGGCCTTTTTTTATTTTATTTTTTAACGTGGGGGAAACCTTTTATAGCCGGGGGACAGGGGGCTGGGGTATGTGGGATTCCCAGTTGCGAGGAGATGGTAAGATGCGACTGGTGTACCCACTTTAACCTACCACGAATTTTTACTTCTCTTGCCTTCTGCCTTATGGGAAATTAAATAAACGTTCCATGCTGGCAGGGGCGTTGGGAGGGGAATTTCGTCTTCCCTCCTTTCTGATCTGCAGCGCGGCGCGCTTTATCTTCTCTGGGGCACTACTGTGGAGACAGGGTGTCCCTACCCTGTCTCGGAAAATGAGTCGGCCCTCCTCCAACTACATGGAGGGTAATTAGCCTACTATGTTACGCTCGCCAGACGGGTTGGCATAGGGTTTCGTGTCTAGTTTTCCTTCTCCGGCCAGGTTTTTGGCCTTATCATTTCCTTTTGTCGGCTTTTGCGACACCCTCAGGAATAAATGGGGTGGTGACAACTATGTATTCTAAATCCGTCAGCACATTGAATTTGATTTTGTTACAAAACATTTATTTATTTATTCTTTAGTGTACACAAACTTAAGTACAGTAATAATACATTTAAAATAGTCAAATCAATAAAATTATAAACATAGTTAAGCTTAATTAAATCCTGAATTTTCTTACAGCTTCAGCGTCCGGTGGAACATGAGTTCCACTGATAATAGACAAACATGATATCGTTATTATTAACATATTTTTATGGGAAATACTCATAAATGTCCGGCCGTCCGGCGGAAAAGATGGTAAATTGCGGCCCGACCTATGCACTTAAAACCACGGCGTTCACCGACTACCTCCGGGGCCACAACAACCTGACCATGATGTTACCTGACCCCGATAGTTATTATTACCTTACAGGCTTAGTAGTCTGGGTTTCGTTACGTTTCTTGTGTTTTCTTTCTCTCATTTCTCGAGTAATAACCACCATTTTAAGAAAAACATACTTAAAAACTTAACAGGTACTATTTTTATCTTTAACTTACTATACATTTTATACTAGACGGTTCGCAACTAGTCAGACGACAGAGCATTTGGAATTTCAGTATTTATAGAATGCACAGTATGGCAGCGTAGCAAACATTGCTACGTGCTACAGAACCGCTACGAAAGCCGCCTGCGGTGTGACGTCACGCGCTGATTTACAGCCTACGTTGCTATGAGAGGTTATCGACCTCATACTTTCCATGAAATGTTTACTAACTGAAACACCATTTACGTTTATGGACTATTCAAGGTAACGTGTGTTCTTAATAATCCGACTAAAAGAAAAACTTGACAATATCTCTTATTTTGTTAAATTTCCGGAGCTTAAGACATTTTTCAAAGCAACAAAGTAATTCTTTCAGACAAAAACTTTTGCTGTAAAATTAAAAAGTAAGCAAACGGACGGCCCTAATGCGGTCACTTTGTCTCGGGCGATGTTGTCTACGCAGGGTCAAAACTTAAGCGCATCATGGCTGAAAGATAGACATTGATTTTTAATCGATATAAATTACTTTTCATGATGCAAACGCCGAAACAATAAAAAAAAACAGCTACTACCTGTACCTCAGGTAAAAGAACGTCAAGTTTAAAAAAATACACTAGTTTATCTGAAAAGTTTCATAATGGTTAATAAATTATTTGGCGTGTCTTGGGACGCTAAGATTACTCCTTGGCCGTTATTACAACGTCTAATAAATTTTATTTATGATGTTATATCACAATTTTAGTAGTCCGATCCACTCACAATGTCTTAGAAGGTAAAATAAATAAGTCTTCACTAAAAAAATGCATTTTCATAAGTTCATCATTCATTAGTTGGCTCACACTTTCCCCAAGTATTCAAGTATTTGTTTGTGATACTTAAATTAGTTTTGTGGATTATAAGTTCAAGGTGGCTATTTTGGATAGCTTTCGCAAATTTGTCTGCATGTTTTACCTGTAGTAAAGCGGACTTCATTGCATGTTTCGCAAAGTACTTGATTTTTTAATACAAAACCCCTGCACTATATGACGGTATAACCTGTATCGCGGGGGTAGTTTACAAACATGAAATTCACGAAAACAAATCACATCTAGACTCAAAGCACGTGCCTCTGGTTTACACAAAGAAACTGGTTCGGCCCCGGAATGGAACGCGGGACTCCGTGATCCAAAGGCCGCGTATCCAACCCCTAGACCAACAAGGCAGACAGATCAGTCTATGTAGATATTATACCGACAGAGTTTACACCCCACCTGCCCCACTAGCCAGGGTATGTGGGACTCCGGGGCGCAGAAAGATAAGTAGTAATTAGTGCCCTGACCTACCCACTAAAACCAACGGCATTTCTCTACTGCTCGCTTCAGGGCCGCAGGATGATCTTCCGAATGGGGAACATGTTCGACAGATAACACACAACCTGGAGCAAACCTATATACTACTGCTGCCATCTCTGAGCCGAGAGCACAACAATATCAGCTTCTTCCTTTTGATCCATACAAGGTCGAGCAGCTCAAACCATAGGTGGCGTCGAGGACCCACTGGTCGGCCTTAATGCTCTGTCTGCCTTTCAGAGAGACGTAGCGTCTCTATATATTATCTACCGCATTTATCCCGGGAAGTGTTCTGAGGATTTTTTTGAAGTATCTTCCGTTGCAGTCCACCACAGATCCACTTGGCTTCGAGCCACATCACCCGGACGAATGGTTGTTCTCCACCATGCATTTCTCAAGAAACATTCACCGAGCACGACTTCTCTGTGTAATTAATGAAAAGCCTATTCCGTTTCTAAATGCTGGCAACACACTTGCGGTTACTCTAGTATTGCAGGTGTTCATATGTGGCGGGGATTACTTACCATCAGGTCACCTGAAGCCTGACCCTAAACCTGATTGTTTTCCTCCATCGTTTATAAAAATCAACACTCACATTTTCCGATCTGAGAATCGCCTCAAGAATCCGTCATCAAAGAGATACTCTTTCAAAGAGGAGCTTACAAATCTTAGGTTTATAAGACTTCTTTTATCTATAATTTTGTGTTAATATATTCGACATTTTCAAAAACGGAATCTCCACCTGTTTTGCTCTCTGAGAGTACTATAGTAATTCGCAAAATTTCGGCGATAAAACGCTGTGTCCACGCCTCCCAGTGACCTCACGTGTCCGCAGCAATAAATATATCGTTACACCCGTTTGTTGAGCGTCTAACAAAAAGATTACCCAATATTTTTTGTTGCAGGGTGAACCGTGAAAGTTTGGCAATCAGTACTGGTAAAAACAACCTTTTTCTAACACGACTGCGACATATTTTTGCTTTGTGGTTTTTGTGGATAGTATTATTAATAAAATATATTAATATATACCAGGATTTGTTTTGTGATATTAATGATACTTCGATAGTTCAATGGGTGGTAAAGACGGAAATTAGGAAAATGGACAATGAGCACCAACGTCGTAGAAGTTATGCACGTATCTGAAGCTTTAGTTGGTTCAAGATGATGGACGATCCTTCCCGGTGATTACTAGTTATTTATATTTGATCGTCGTGGTTTCAGCCTATTAATGACCTACTCATGAGGCGCGCTTCCTCCAAATCCGTGGAGGAAAATTAGCCTACTGTGCCACGCTGGCAAGACGACTTTTAACTGAGTGTGTATCAAGATTTCCTTCTTACGACATCCTCATCATGTTATGGGTTGGTGCCATTGTGTATTCTAAATCCGGAATCGCATACACTTCAGCAGCAGTAAGCAGTGAGTCAAGAGATTTAAGACAATATACGTATAAAAAAATATTACGTTAATTAAAAAGAAAAATCCTGAAACAAAAGTATTTCAAATGAGCATCACCGGAGTCAGGTAAGAAAAATCACTGCCTCATCGACATCCGCCGTCCATCTTAAGGGGGTATTAAACAAAGAGTAGGGGACCATAATGTGATTTAGGCCCCGGGACAGACGCGGAACGTTAATCTTTGTGTCCAACCCCCTAGGGTGTCATTCCTGGAGCTACGGACAGGACAATACGTGACTTCTTCACGTCTTAAAATATCGGCGAATTGATTTCATACCTTATAGACAGCCCTGTCTTCTTTCTGAACGAAAATCAAACTTCCTAAGTACATTATATTGTTTAAGTAGCTATGATTTTGCGCAGCATGTCGCGGGTTCGAACCCCGCACGGAAGATATATTTGTACGACCTACAAGTATTTGTTCCGAGTCTGGGTGTTTACTATCTATAAAAAGGAAGTATGTATTTATTTACAAAAAAAAATTATATAAGTAGTTTATCATCCATCTCGTTACCATAACACAAGCATTAAGTTGCTTAGCTTGGGACGAGATGGCGTTGTGTGAAATGTCCAAGGATATTTATATTTATTTATTTTAATGTGTTTATGGTCTGATATATCTTAATTGAAGCGAGTAAAGAATAGCTGCAGTATGTTAACAATTTTTTTAAACAAATATCTGCAAATATAAAAAAAACTACGTACCTTAAAAAAAAAAAATCAGATTTACCTGCGAGAATTACCTTAAAGCCTACATCGCGATGGCGAAGTTTACAGAGCAATTCGAACTTATAAAAAATCCTTGCCAACTCGTCCAGCTGGATGCTAATCCCTTTGAACTTAAAGGTATAAAAAAAGTTTTTAGAAAACAGACACTTAAGCTCACTGTCAATTTAATGCCATAAAAGAGGACCCAAATTCCGTCATAAGTACTTACTACAGGTTTCAAGTGATCAATTATTTAAAGTCCCTAACAACCTCCCGTTATGTGGAGGACAAGAACCCAGAATATCTAATGTCTGATTTATAATTTAAACCGGTCCCTTTAAATTAATTATGATGACAGCCCATCGAACATTTCCTTGTCACACCAGATCATTTTACAAATGAATATTAAGGTGCAGGCCCCTAATAGCGCCAGTTGGTCTAGTGGTAGACTGCCTCGTTGGTCTAGTGGTTAGATGTGCCGCCTTTGGATCAACGGGTCCCGGGTTCGATTCCGGGGTCGGGCAAGTGTCTTTGTCTAAACCAGAGGCACTGGCTCGGAGTCTGGGTGTCATTTCTATCTATAATATGTATGTATTTACAAAAAAAAATGTATATATGTAGTTTATCATCCATCTCGTTACCATAACACAAGCATTAAGTTGCTTAGCTTGGGACGAGAGGGCGTTGTGTGAAATGTCCTAAAAAAAAAAGTTATAAAATATCATAAATTTCCAAGATATTTTAAATATGATTTTATTATTTGTGATTATTATTTGCGTGTGGTGACGGATTTAGAATACATAGTGTCAGCACCCCATTTCATCCTGAGGGAATTATTCAAATCCGACAAAAGGTAAGGTCGAACACCTAGCCGCAAGAGAAGGAAAACTTGATACGAAACCCTGTGCCAACTCGTCTGGCTAGTGTGGCACAGTAGGCTCATTACCCTCCATGAATATGGAGGAGGCCTGACTCAGTAGTGGGTGATTTGTGGGCTGAGAAATAAGAAGTAAACAAATTACTATGTTATAGTAGTAAAGTTATTATTTTGGCTTATAACGACACTAATATGCATAATGTAACTGGCTCTATTTATAAAGATAAACCAGTTTCAATGTGGATGAAAGAAAATACATTCAAAGGGTAAGCGCTCACTGCCATTAAAATTTGGTGCGAAAAAATATCGCAAATCTGTGACCAATAGAAAAGCATTACAATACGCGCACTACGACAATAAATCGTTTGCGTAGGAACTATTGAAATTTGCGATATTATTTCGCACATTAAAAATCGCAGCGATTAAAAATCGTAGTGCGCGTTAAGCCACTATTCTAAATCCATCTGCGGACCGTATTTTCTGCAGTTTTCAGGAAAATATCTGTGAATTAAATGCTATGTCCGCGGAGTTCGGAGCCTTTACCTTGTGCTGTAATAATATTTTGGTGCAGTAATGGGGTCATGGACTAATAGGGGAAAATCAGGTCAGTTGAGGTGGAAAATTATCAAGGACATTTTCACCCGTGGGTGGCTTGTAATCAACGTCATCTGTCGATAAATTTGTGTTGTCTTCTGACAGGTATTTATTGTTTCTACACAAGCCGTTAACACCATACTCTTATGGAAACCAGCGAAGCACAAATATTACCAAAAATAATTTCTATAAGCATTCGTTTGAAGCATGTGTATGCGTGACATAATACTCAGATTCAGGACATTTAGCCGATGCCCAGACGGTTACGAACCAATTGAGCTATCTTCATTCCGTGTGGTGACGGTTTAAAATACACAATGTCACCAACCCATGTCATTGTGACAGTGTCGTAGGAGCCGACGTTAGGAACCCAAGAGACTGATCACCTAGCCGCAAGAGAAGGAAAACCTGATGGAAACCCTGTACAAACCCGTCTTACCAGCGTCGAATAGTACCTCAGATACCATCATCATCATCATCATCAGCCCACATTAATCCACTGCTGGACATAGGCCTCCCCTAAAGAGCGCCATAGCGCCCTGTCTTCAGCTTGACGCATCCAGCTGCTGCCCGCAACCTTTCGCAGATCGTCGCTCCATCTAGCAGAGGGCCGTCCCACACTACGCTTGCCGATTCGCGGTCTCCACTCAAGAACTCGTCTACCCCAGCGGTTGTCGGTTCTTCTACAGATATGACCAGCCCACTGCCACTTCAGTCTGCTAATTCTCTGAGCTATGTCGGTGACTTTGGTTCTCTGCCGGATAATCTCATTACGGAGCCTATCCTTCAGAGAAACTCAGATACCCTCAGGTTGAAATGGGGTGGTGACACTATGTATTGTAAATCCGTCACCAAACGGACCTGAGTTCTTCTTCTCCTCAGCTCATAAATGACCCACTGCTGAGTCGTTTCTCCACCAACTACATGGAGGGTAATTAACCTACTGTGTCAGGCTGGCCTGACGGGTTGGCACAGGGTTTTGTTTCAAGTTTTCCTTCCCTTGCGGCTAGGTTTACACTTGCTTCTGTCGCCTCTTACGACACCCTTAGGCTGGTATGGGGTGGTGACGCTATATATTCGTCACCTGTCACCACATGGACCTGAGCTTCTATCATTAATTATTCCATTAATTATTTCATGGTCCAGTATAAAATTCCTAAAGTAACATGAAGCCGCGGTCTGACTGTTAGCGAATCGCTGCAATTTGTTAACGTGTGACTGACGCCTAGTCATTATATGAACTTGATACGTTTCGTACGGTAGCTGACCGTCATTAAAAAGCTCCATAAATCTTAAATGTTTTGTTTACCATGCTATACATATTTTCGTTGTTGTAACCAACATAAGGAGGTGGTGAGACCGTGTGGGAGGCCTACCAGTGCTGGTAGGCCTTCCCACACGTGGACCGACGACCTGGTTAAGGTCACCGGAAAGCAGTGGATGCGGGCGGCCCAGGACCGGTCTTTGTGGAGATCCTTGGGGGAGGCCTATGTCCAGCAGTGGACGTCTTTTGGCTGAAATGATGATGATGGTGATGAACCAACACAAGTTTTCGACCAAAAATATTAATACTATTTCATGTCCAACTTTTTGTTTTGTATTCGAATTTCATGATTAAGCTATTTTTTTTTATTAAAGCGTCTAAAAAAAATGCTTGTAAAGTTAACATAAAAAAATTCACGTGATATTGTACAATGTAAGATCGTAATTCCGATTGGTTTTAGAATATAAGTTTTGATCAAATATCCTGGAGCTAATTCATAATGAGTATGCTCTACACTACACTACTACACTACTCAACCCATAGATTACCCCCTGTTGAGTCAGGCCTCCTCCAGTTACAGGATAATGAGCCTACCGTGCCACGCTATCTAAGCAGGTGGGCACAGGGTATCATATCAAATTGTCCTAAAGTGGTGATACTAGGTGTTCTATGTCCGTTACCAAACGGATAATACGGCAGTCTAATTTTAAAACCCAAGTCATAAAACATGCACTCGCAAAGAATAATAATAACCAACTTTCTTCTCATAATAACAAAAGACTGTCTGGTTGAATACAAAACTAGTTCTTTTTTCAATTTAAAAATATTCAATTAGCCAATAATAGTCTGTCTCAATGGAACTAAACGAAGTGAATATTTGAAAGTTTTATCACAACCAAGTTCCACCTGGACGAACTAGGAAAAAAAGAATAATTACTCACCACCAACCCTTCGGTTGGTGGTGAGTAATTATTTGCAGCAATTGAATACACCCACCTGAAAAGAACAGATGCCTTCATGAATATTCTGAATAGCACTTAGACTAAGTTTATTGAAAAGAAATGCGGCAGACGCCATTTAAAAGTTTTAAAGGTGCGGTGCGTTATAGGGTGTTATTTCGATCTGTGTTTGCAAAAATTAATAATTGAAAATCTGACATAATAAAGTAAAGTCATGTTTTTTATTTATGTACATTATTTCACAGACGAAAAATAAATACTAACAATGAGAACAAAAGAAATAAATCTGCAATCTTTTCCTGACAACCTTAGGATGGAAAGAGAGGGCTAGCTGTTAAATGTTCATTCCTCTAAAAATGTGTCTGATTGAACTGATTCTAAATAATTAATGAGAAACATTATGTTTTGCAATTAAAAGAATGTCTACAGCCTTCTTTCTTAATTCATTTTATTATTATAGAAAGAACAGAAATACAATCAATGACGCCAGAATTGGGGCCAAATTACACTATGGTTACCATTAATAAGGTTTTATTTCAGACAACAAGTCCACTGTCAAACATATTCCTCCACGAAGGATTTCAATAATACCCCGTCTTAAAATGCATTCGATGCATTCTAAAGATCTTGACTAACCTTTGAGTGACAATATACATATAACATTAACCCTCGTAGTTTCAAACAACCCTAATATTATGGAACATCATCATAGAAACTCAACGTACGAGTACATGGAGAGGAATTAGCCTTCTGTGCTACACTGGTCACATGGATCAACTAGTTTCGTATCAAATTTTCCTTCGGCTAAGTTTTCAGCCTTCTCATTTCATTTAATTTGCTTTCACGATACCCTTATGATGGAATGGGGTAGTGACACTATATATTCTATAACAAAAACCACACGGAAGATAAAACATATTAACGTTTATTGCAATATAATCGGACACTCATTGCCGAATAAAATCTTTGCGCTGTTTCAAAGAAAATTTAGAAACTTACATACAGTCACGCCTTTTTACCGCAGGGGTAGACGTAGATCACATCCTTCCACTTGCTACGATCCTGGCTCACAACTTTCGGTTCTTCCACTTTCATCAACCTCTTCATGCAAGCTCGTGGGTTTAGTGAGCTTCTGACCTGACCTTTCTTTATGAATTTTACATATTTGGTCATGAAATTCCCTTCTAGGCGTTCACAATTCCATTGAAATAACATCGAATATTAAACTGGATGACGAAAAGAAAATTATGAATTGTCTTTTCTGCGTCCTTAATCCCGAACTCCGCGGATTAATTAATTAACGCTCTCCGAGAGATTATCGCTGCGATTAATACGAGACAACAATGTGGGTATTACGTGCCTAGCTATACCATTAATCCTTTATCTTTCCGCTTCGCCGCCTATTTGTATTGGTCCTGAAATATTTGGGGTGGAAATAATAATTCCGTTATAACCGAAGCAATTATTTGATTCTTTTGACGGCCGAATTCGAATCAAGAATGCTGAGCTTTTCGGTGGCTTTCCACAGATTTATTTTTATTGCGACAAAATAATAATGAGCGCTCGAAATACGCCTTTGGAGCAACGGGTTCCGGGTTCGATTACGGGGTCGGGCAAGTATCTTTGTTTAAACTAGAGGCACTTGCTCTGAGTCTGGGTGTCATTCGTGTTCGTAAATTACATGTTTGTAAACTGCCCCCGTGATACAGGTTATAGCTAGTGCAGCGTTTTGTATACAAAAAAAAACAAGAAAAAAAAGTTGACTAGATTTATTCCAATCCAAGTTGATTTGTTGCTATATTATTAGTATGCAGTTAAAGTATATTGATTAAAGATTTTAATTCAGTTAAAGATTTTGGGTACAGCATATCCAAGACCAGACGAATAAAGGCTCCTACGGCCCTAATCCACGATGGATTCTCATTGAGAGTGTTCCTGATGATGAGGTACAGTAGGAGAACTATAAGATGGGAAACACATAAGATCTCACAGGGTCGAAGTGTATTTGGGATCAATCGACCCAACCTCCTCAATAAGATAATGTATTTCTTTTCCATATCATATAGAAGCCCTCAACTATAGAAAAGCTATATTTAATAGCTTTTCTACTTTTAGCTTTTTTACTTTTAACTTGATACACTTGAACCGACATTGAACAAAGTTATCTTACATCATACTTTCAAATCACTATCACTACATAGTATAAAACAAAGTCGCTGTCGTCTGTCCGTCCCTATGTATGCTTAAATCTTTAAAACTACGCAACGGATTTTGAAGCGGGTTTTTTTTATTAAATAGAGTGATTCAAGAGGATAGTTTTTATGATTAACCCACCCCCGCTTTGCACGGGTGAAGCCAGGGCGGGCCACTAGTAAAAATATTTTAGGACCTACGATGTCACAGACAGGTACACAGACTCTTCAATCTTTTCTTTGTGTCAGCGGTAAAAAAAACAAAATACCATGTCCATTTTCCTTCTAAGGTCCAAATTTTGCAAGCTAACGCTGACGTTAGTAGTTTGTTTTGAAATGTCTGCGGCCAGCTCGAGAGATTAATAGAATAGTGGGCTAATGTAAGAAGGCATTACACGATGTTTCGGGTGAACTCTCAAGCGAAGAATGGAGGTGTGAAAGTGGCCATAATGTGATTGACGACTTGTGGTTAGGGATGACGTTATATCAATTTTCATAATTCCTATGTGATCCTGAGAGTATCTTTTTTTATTTCTTTACTAGCGGCCCGTCCCGGCTTCGTCCGGGTGCGATGTTACCCGCGGTCAACACCGCGGGTGACGCCGCGGGGTGAAGCTAGTCTAAAAAAGTAGCATAAGTTACTCCTTATGACATCAGCTACCTATCAGTAAACTCACGTCAAAATCGGGATGAAAAAGCCCTTATACCTTTAAAAACACGCCCTTTAGTTTAAACCTGGAACTTTCTTGTTCGAGGGGGGATAAAGGTCTATCACACTATATAAGTCCCTATATCGTGCCGGAACTCTTTTTTAAGTTTTATCGGCACGCACATTTTATCATCTTAGTTTTATTTTGACTTCGCGTGAAAACACAATGTCTCTCACAAGTAATACATTATTATCATCACTACATAGTATAAAACAAAGTCGATGTTGTCTGTCCGTCCCTATGTATGCTTAAATCTTTAAAACTACGCAACGGATTTTGAAGCGGTTTTTTAATAGATAGAGTGATTCAAGAGGAAGGTTTATATGTATAATTCTTGCATAATTGCACCCGAGCGACGCCGGGTCGGGTCGCTAGTAATGAATAAAATTGTTCAGAATGCCTGCTTGATAAGGAAAATTCATGCTTCTCGTTTATCCACAACGAAGTTAGATTAAGTCGAAAATGATCTACTTCGAGAAAAGGATGCTACGATCGCGCCGCTCATCTTGCGAGGGCCACTACCATGCCCCCAGAAGGCCATTTAATTTGCCAGCACATCAACATCAACTTCAGTCCACAGAGTGAAATAGTACTCTCCAATAGTTGAATAAATGAGTAATATCATTTCCCTCGGATCACTAACGAGCGGCGTCATCTGCCCGTAATGACGGTTACGTGCTTTGTGAAAAAAATACGGGCTTAATTGTTTTTATGGATGTTTCGGTGCGCGCATGAAATACCGACGCCCCGCTATCGCCGAAACGTGTTTGACCGAAAACGGGTATCGTAATTGTGTGGTCACAAAAGCTGTTTCGTAGGCTAATTTCCCTCCATGAATTTGGAGGAGGCTCGACCCAGTAGTGGGACATTAATGGGCTGAACGACAAAACAGTGTCGAACATAATTGACAATATTTGGTGAATGTTAATTCTTCGAAACGCACAGACAAGCCAGAATAAAAAAATCCGGTTAGTCGGCCCTTAACGTACAAGTCAATGTGGTGTTGGTTTTAAAATACATAGTGTCACCATGCCATTCCATGCTGAGGGCATCGTAAGGGCCAACAAACGGAAACAAGCCCGAAAACCTAGATGCAAGAGAAGGAAAACTTGATACGAAACCCTGTGCCAACTCGTCTGGCCAGAGTGGCACAGTAGGATAATAACTATCACTGTGGTAATTGGAGGCCCGACTGAGCAGTGGGTCATTTATGAGTTGATTAATAGTAGTAAACTTCAAAATTATTTTCCTAAAATATACCCCGTCAACATAAAAATAATAATATACGGACATACAACACCACATACATGCATTACTTTAACACATAAATCAAAATACATGTTTTCGTTGCGTCGACCAAGTAATGTAATTTTAATTGACGGTTTCACACGACATCAGCTCGAAAATCCCCTACAGCGCCCTCCCTAATTTAGTATGAATGGAATGGCTACCGTTTAAAAATAAAATGTAATTCCCCTATAACATGTGTGTTAAATGACGGTTGCGTCATTTTAGGCCATTCGGCGGTCAGTCATTTTAACTAATGTACGATTTCGGTCACCTCAAGCGGTGGGAAATGTTCCAGGTCACTAGGAAATTTTACACAACTTTATGTGTTAGTGTGTGGTGATGGATTTAGAATACACAATGTCACTAACGCAAATCATCCTGTGGGTGTCGTAAGAGGCAGCTAAAGGAACGCAAGATGCAGATCATTGCAGACGACACGGTTGTCGCAGTGGGTGAGCGATCGACTGCCGCGCATCATGTCGCAGGTTCGATTCCCGCACGGAAGAAATATTTGTACGACCTACAAGTATTTTTTCCGGGTCTGGGTGTTTTCTATCTATAATATGTATGTATTTACAAAAAAAATGTATATAAGTAGTTTATCATCCATCTGGTTACCATAACACAAGCATTAAGTTGCTTAGCTTGGGACGAGATGGCGTTGTGTGAAATGTCCAAGGATATTAAAGAGCAATGACCAACATCCGGCGCTGTCGGATAAGTTTCTATCTGATGTTAGTACCTGATCTCCTCGGCAGTCCGGATTCTTCCTCGGATTTAGAATACATAGTGTCAACAACTCATACTATTCTGACGAAATGATATGTATGTTATTTTTTTATTTGCTTTTTTATATATCGCCTGTTCCGAAGAATAAAGACCTATCTGCAATAATGCTTTGAAACCATTTGGAACTATATTCTTCGGAACAAGCGATATGTATTTGATTGTTTTAAGGCATTCTTTACAATTTAATTTATTAAAAAGCATTTTGATTATTATAATTGATTAATTTTCCTTTTTTTCATACCTATTTAATTATTTTAAAGCATTCTTAAAAAAATCTAATTAATAACATTTTGATTCCGTTCATAAACCGAATGTACGGTGAAAGTTTTTTAACATTGGCTTGAACTTCAGTGTATTTTGTCGAACGGTTCAAACTTTAAGTTGTGAGGCCTGAAACAATAGCTACTCAATTCCGTAGCAAATGAAGGACCATTGAATTTACAAAAAGTTTTATTGGATAAACGTTTCTATTGATACAGCTTCACTAAGCTAAATGTCCACAAAACGGGTTGTATTTAAACTTGCCACAATTGAAACTCTTCCTTAATGGTTAAGGTTAAGCAAACGACTTTTTTTGTTCTGAGACAAAAATTTGATAAATCCAACGAAATTGCTGACACCAAAAAGCTTACCTATTACTCAGCCCACTGCTCAGGCGGGCCTCCACCTATTACATGGTGGGTAATTAACCTACTGTGCGAGGCTGGCTTAACGGGTTGGCTCAGGCATGCGAATCAAGTTTTCCTTCTCTTGCGGGTAGGTTTCCAGCCTTTTCACTTCCTTTTGTTGGCTCTTACGACACCCTCAGGATGAAATGAGGTGGTGACGCTATGTATTATAATCTCATCACTACCCGCATAAAAATGCTTACCTATGTGAACTATTTGGGTAATTATTATTATGTATATTAGGTATTTATTTTATTTTATAAAATGATATGTGAGTTGTCAATTCACTATCTCTGCCGTAAAGAATAAATAAATAACACATTTTTGACTGAGGACTTTGTAACTAAATATACAGTACAAGAATCCACTTTTATTACCAGAAAATAATTTATAATCTTCACGCAATTGAGTTTGATTAACTCACATTTAAAAGATTACACTAAAATAATTCATTTCAGGTATAATACAGACAAAGAGATAGAGAAATAAACATAATCTAAAGTATTCACTGCAAAATATATTAGATTCCCTTCATTAGGACTACATCATACAATTCCAATAAAAATGACGTAATCCTTATATTTTCGGGCAATTTCTTTATAACGCCGCCCACAAAATATTAGGCGACTCGCAACAAAGAGCGAGATTTGCCCCTAAATCGTCCTTTTCTTCAGTATTATGATATGCGCATTTTTATAAGCAATGTGACACTCTTTAGTGTAAGCGGACTTGTGTCATCCTTTATTATAATATTTATTTTAAAAATAAATCTAAGTAAATACTTTTTAATGAAACCTTACTTAACATGTATCGCGCAGGCAATTTACAAACATGAAATTCACGATAAATTGACACTCAGACTCGGAGCAAGTACCTCTAGTTTACACAAAGATACTTGTCCGACCCCGGAATCGAACCGGAAGCCCGTGATCCAAAGGCGACACATTTAACCCCTAGACCAACACGGCAGTAATCACTATCACTACATAGTATAAAGCAAAGTCGCTGTCGTCTGTCCGTCCCTATGTATGCTTAAATCTTTAAAACTAAGCAACGGATTTTGAAGCGGTTTTTATTTAATAGATAAAGTGATCCAAGAGGAAGGTTTATATGTATAATACATGCGTAATATTGTAGAGAAACACTGATAAATTTAGATGTTCTTCATCATTGCACACGTGCGAAGCCGGGGCGGGTCGCTAGTAATTATATATTTCATATATGTTATGTTTTCCGCTACTATTTTACAGTGATGTGAAATCATTATGGCATTTTATCCTCTGCTCCGCCAATGTACCATGTTGCATGAAGAAATAAAATTCCAAAAAGCATTTTGGACTCAATACCACACTATAGCCTACAATTTGTGTCTAACAAAATAATCGTACTACATACTTCGATCGGCTGTCTACCCGCTATCACTGTGACCACACATCTCTGGTCGGCGAAAACGGTTTTTTTCTAAATCCGGATTATATCCTTTTCTCCCGCAAAATGTATTCTATATTTATCGTCGCTGACCGGACGTTTTTAACAATGACCACTGCATACCTTATTTGAGCCGGGAGATTGTGGGGATTGTGGGTATTTCTTCATAATGAGATTTGGTCAAATTCAGTATGTTGATGTTCATTCGGTTCTTATAAAATGGATCAAACAAATTCATATTTCCTTTTAACTGAGGTAAATGTGGAGTAAGGTTGAAAATCGTAAGGCTAAATATGGAAAAAATGTGTGTGAATTAATTGATTAACATATTATTTAAATGAATACACCGTTCCATGACAATTCATGAAACAGTTGTGGTCTAGCGAATCGGTTGCGCACCGGAAACGCGCCACACCACCGGAAGTGGCCGCCACAGTGATATCGAGTGTCGTTGATGTGGCTTTCAACATCCGGCCTTTCTGTCTCCGACCTTCATTAATACTTTAGATAGAGGTTTTCTTAACAATGTTATAAAAACATTTGATAAGTAAAAGGTTATAATATAAATAAAATGTAAACTAGCAAGTTATTTTATATTTATAGCAAGTTTTATTTTACTGAGAATGTGTCCATTAAAGATTTGACTTTTATATGATGAATATCGTCGTTTGGTACCGTCACTATCTCACAGTTTTCCAAATATTCACTTCTAGCGAACGGAGCCACAAGACTTTAGAAAAGTACAATCACTCAGTACGTAATCTCTTAGGATTTACGACACACCCTCACGAGAGAGTCCCTGCACATTTTTGTTTTTTAAAAAGGCTGCGCCTTAAAGATAACGCGCCCCTCAGGATGTCATTCAAATAACGCACATTAAATTCTATCTCAAGACAAAATTTGGAAAGGTTAATCTGCGATGACGACTTGTTCATTAACTTAATCAAATTGATTAAAAGTATTAAAGACGTTTGATCTATTTGGTATACAAATATTGTTATAACTTGATTAGTTTGTTGCATATCAGACAATAGTAATTTAATGAATTCTTAACATGAAACGAATCAATTAATGTTCTGACCCACGATTCTTGCTGAATTAAAGGCTCTAAAAAATTGGACAGGTAATTTGTAAATTTCATTCTAAACCCTATTTTCATATGTTATTCTGCCTCGATAAAAAATGTAAACGCAACATAAAATTACAATACAGAAAAAAAACATAGTATACGCACTTCCAACACGGGACTCAAAACCATGCGAAACCACTTTAGAACAAAGAAAATTATAGTCTCAACTACTATCGACACCCGTCAAAGCCATAATATTCCCCAGTTTGTCGGTAAAGTCTCCCCTTTCTGCCATTCCAACATTTTGTTTTTGACACTTCACTTTAATCACAGTGTGAAAACATACTCATTCTCATTTCTAAAAGAGCAGTATTACGAGTACATACTACCTCGAACGGGAGGTGCGTAGGAAAACATGCAAGCCTTTGTGTGTATGAACGGGGAAAATTACTTTTCTTCCTGCTTTGAACGTCTTATCGTGTTGTTGAAAAACAATACATTTGTTTCGTAAGTTGGAAAACAATGGGATTTAGGGTTGTATTACGCACAGTAATTAAAATCTTAACTTTCGCTAAAGGTGGAGTGTAAGTGAAAATTACCTATTATTCTTTTGACACCTTATACAAAGTCACCAACCCACACTATCTTGAGGTGTCGTAAAAGGTGACTGAAAGAACATATGAGTTAGATCAGCTAGCCGCAATAGTATGAATACATGGTGAAAATCTTTTTTTTTTTTTTTTTGTTTTCGCTGGGGAAATGCTTTATGCATACCACCGCACCCCGGGGGAAAGGTCGGTGATTATGTGGGACTCCGACAAGGGTCGTCTACCCAAGAGTCGTTTACCCACTAAAACCCCAGCGTCACACGACGCGCTTGGGGCGCCACAAGTTCGCGCCATCTTGCCAGCGCAGCCCAGAATTTGGAAGAAGGTCTACTCAGTACTGGCTGTTTTATATGTAGAAATTGAGATGATGATGATATTCTTATTTTATAACTTTAAAGACTGGTTTAAAGACCCTTTATTTGAAATTATTACTAAACTATTCTTCTCGATTTCTTTCGAACGACTTGCGATTCTAGCTCGATCATGAAATCAAAACTATCAACCATAGATGGTGAGTTAGTACCACCAATATATATTATACATACTATAATATATAGGTTGTCTGGTAAAAGACGTATTGTACACGAAGACATATAAAAAAAAAGTCATCATTACGCAGATATTATGATTCGCTTCTGTCATACATCGAACATCAAATGCATTCGATGAAAAAACAAAAAAAAACAGCATTGGTATCGACAAATCAACAAAAATCCTATAGCATAATCGATTTATTACCGGACATTAAATGCAGATTCGTTCAACTATCAATAGTCCAAACGAATAATCGATCCTGTGATTCAATAACACCATTGGGCGAGCAATATGAGTACGCTGGAAACCGAGCTATTGTTAGCATAGTTGATAATGAAAAGAGTAATTTGGAATAATTTTTTGCAAGGATTCAAAAGAACATTCAAGACACATTCAATAGAATAAAAATAGCGGTGAGTGCTACAAGGGCTTCATAAAATTTGTGAAACACAAGGTTTAGCGTAGGCGTATAGTAGCGTAGCGTTTAAGAGACTTGCAAACAAACGTAAGTACAATAAATGGATACATAACGTTGTAAAATTGATGTTCCTTACACGCATCAATGAAAGCTATTGTCACTATTAATTTATGACGGGTTTTAGAAAGTAGGTATGTTTATTGATACAGTACCATCTAGTTGAAGTTGTCTCAATCCAGTTAATTATGGGTGTGCTAAATATCGACTATATTCGTTCATCTGACTTTTAGTATATCCTCATCATTATTAATCTTCCATCCACTTGACTGCCTCGTTGGTCCAGTGGTTAGATGTGCCGCCTTTGGATCAACGGGTCCCGGGTTCGATTCCGGGGTTGGGAAAGTGTCTTTGTCTAAACCAGAGGCACTAGCTCGGAGTCTGGGTGTCATTTCTATCTATAAGATGTATGTATTTACAAAAAAAATATGTATATAAGTAGTTTATCATCCATCTCGTTACCATAACACAAGCATTAAGTTGCTTAGCTTAAGCATTAAGTTGCTGCGTATTCTTAATCCGTCACCACACGGAAATATATAATTTCAGTGATAAAGTGAAACAATTTCCCACCTAATTTTGATGTTTTACTATTTCCGTACGCGTTCTGCGTTGATTGTCGCATTGACGAGGTGCATATATTTAACGGTTAACTGCGCTGAGTTCCGCAACATTTGATTAGGGGAGTGATTTAACGCTCCCTCATCATGCCTAAATACCAGTCGCCTAATTATGTAACGAGCATCATTCTAAATGTTACTCAATTATGAAATTATGCTTCATACATTAAATTGATCAAATCTGAAGCTCAACACTCATTTGCAAGATCCCTGGACACCGTGAGCGATTTCTGCGTATTCAGGGAACGTTATCAATAAAACTAATTTATACCTACAAATTGTTGCATATTATTGTGTTCTGTCTAAATCTCTTGTGTACATTAAAGAGTTTATCTATCTATCTATCTATTTAACTGTTTCTTTGTATAATTCAGGAAATATGAATTGAACATTTGTACAGATCGCAAAGTAGATAAGAAGTGAACAATTTATATTTCCAGAACTATAATTTAAAAAGACAATTGTTATACAGGGTTGATACGACATAGGGGCATTTTTTTTAACTGCCTATACTAGGTATCTTTTCCAGGCTCTGTACCAAAAATCAATTAAATTGGAGCAATGGTTTAGCCGCAAATGATTTTTAAATTTGTGCCTCATTTGAACATGATGTATCTTTCCTAACAGATGTTTATGCCTAACGCATCGTTTATTAACCTTAGGGGCTGTCCATTAATCACGTGATTATTTTTAACATTTTTTAACCCCTCCCTCCCCCTTGGTGATACTTGGTGAGGTTTAAGATTACCCCTCCACCCCCCATGAAAAATCACGTGTATTTTTTTGTACCGTTTCGAATTCATACTAATCACTTAAAGTATACATAGTGTAAATTAATGCCCCTCTGTCATATCAACTCTGTATAATCTCTCCCGTGACCACGACTGTTGCAAATTCAATAATGTAATATACGACAAATCCGCTTCAAAGTGTATAATTTCAATGTATAAAATTCTGTTTTGTATTCTCAATATATCAGTGTATTAATGTTATATTACTAGCGTCTCTTTACACTGACACGCTGGCCAAGATTTAAGGGTTAGCAAAGATTTTGGTATCAAGATTTCCTTCTCTTGTGGCTAGGTTTTCGGGCTTGCTATTTCCTTTTAACGGTTCTTATGACACCCTTAAGACAAAATAATACAATAAGCGTTGCTTGACATGCAGATAATACCCTATATCATGCGTAACCGAGCTAAACATTACCTAAAGCTAAGACTCGGAATTTAAATTTACGCAACCAGAAGTGGTATCTCAAATTTAATAATTGCAAGTAATGCAACACATCTTTAGCGGGGTTCCGGGATCTTTACAAGATAAATAGCCATTAGTTAATCGGAGGGCAGGCCGCCCGTAACTCAGCCGGCCAATATGGCTCTAGGCCGACCGCCTTAATGAAATAAATTTGCATATTATCAAGATTTATAGCTCTGGAACAAGTGCTATTGGGAAACAATGATCGGTGTGGTGACGGATTAAGAATACGCAATGTCACCAACCACGTCGTAAAGGCTACTAAAGGAACGCAAGAGAAGGCAAAACTTGATACAAACGCTGTGCTTATTTCCATCTCAGAGTTCGGAGACTTAATAGCGGATCATTTATGGGATGATGCGAGAGACGATCTGAGATGTAGCTAATAGGTTACAGAGTCAAATGTAATTTAAAAATTAAATGAAACCCCTGCACTACGCGTAACCTGGATCGCGGGGGTTGTTTACAAACATGTATTTCAAGAACACAAATGACACCTAGAATAATTTTATTTTCAACTAGCTGACCCGGCGAACTTTGTTCCGCATTATAAATATTTAAAACAAAAAGAAAGTTGGACATAGGATACCTGAGATTTTTATCCCGTCCGTATAAAACCTACTTTAACAAAACGCAACTGACAGCGAAACGTTATGTTGTCTATAGTTTAATATGGCCGAAAATTTGACAATTAGAAATTTTGAATTCGACTTATTTATATTGTTGTAATTAAGAGTAACAAACATCCATCCATCCATCCATCTATCCATCCATCCATCCATCCATCCATCCATACTTATAAACTTTCACGTTTATAATATTAATTATTATTTTCAATTTTCAATTAGTTTAATCAAAGTATGTAATAAAATGACAAATGTAATTTGCACTCTTCTGTCAAACTCAATAAATAAGTTACATAAATTGACCTTGACCCTATTTTAGTATAAGGTATTTATTTGTATGTTATTTCGTGATAATGAATTATTCATGTAGCTAATAAATTCGTGACAAAATAATAACTAATAAGAAAATAAGAAATCATTAAAATAATAACTACCATATTTTTCAGTTATAATTAATGTTGGACTGACTTATCAAATATTTGTAATTACAAATTGCAATAAACTAAACAGGGTTTAACCCTCTAGCACGGAATAGTATTATTTGAGTCAATCTTAATCTCAGAGCTTAGCTCCTTTGCACAGCGGGGGTTGAAGGGGTCTTCTCAAAAGCGCTGCACTTATAAACGGTAAATTATATTACAGTTGCAATGATGCAATTTAATTTGTTCTTTATAATATATTTCCCGTAGAGCGAGAATTAATTTGGCAATAATCTTAGTAAAAAAAAATCACAATTGAAATTAAACACTTTTTAACGGGTTTATCAAAATATTATAAATGTCGGATATACTACCAAATCCGTATAGTATAAGTATTCTACTTCAATGAGCTATGAAATAATTGAGAGAACACAGTGATAAAATAATGTCACTGCTCCATTTTATCCTGAGGGTGTCGTAAGAGCCAATAATAGCAACTGACAAGGCCCATAATCTAACCGTGGAAATTTTGATATGAAACCCGTCTGGCCAGCGTGGCACTTTTTTTTTTTTTTTTTTTTTTTGTTTTTTTTTTTTACCCTCGAGATCCTCATGGATACCCGGCGGAATTGCGCCCCGACCTACCCACTAAAACCGACGGCGATCCTCGACTGCCCAAACCAGGGCCACGGGATTCACTCCCATTACGGGAGCATGCTCCGTGACCCTGGGGGCCTTGGCCCGCCTCTTATGGCTAATGGAGCCCCATGCTCCAAGGCGGGCCCCTCCGATTATGAGGGGGCTCTGTATTGCCCTCCCCCATTCCACCACTGGGGGCGCACGCGAATCGCGGCGCGCTGTCCTTCCGGGGCCTGTTTTGCGCAGGCGACGGACTTCCCAGGTCAATCGCCCGCAGGCCCACTTACGGCGGGCGGACACTCTAGGTTAACTCGCCATGTCACTGCAGGTGGGATTAAAAGTAATTATGTATACTTTAAATAGTATCTCAGGAAAACTCATTATTAAAATTTGTTCCATAAAATAAGCAGTTCGAAAAAACTGTTGTACTTTCTAAAATTAATTACGAAACTTCCATCATTAACCAAGGATTTATATTTACCGATATTCACGAAGGCTGGCTACGTCAAAATAGCTGAAACATTTTTTATTGAAGCACATTATTTTAAGACCATAAACGTGAAACTTTTGAATGACGATCAGTTCTGGTCTTTAAATATTTTTAGAACCTATAAAGCTAGCCTATTACGCAATTGATTGGCACTAGTTTACAATAGGTGTCGGTAGATAATTTAGTTAAAGTAGGATTTATTTTAATTAATTTAGAATACACAGTGTCAACAAAACAGTGAACGCAAGAGACAGATCACCTAGCCGCAAGGGAAGTTGAACCTGATACAAACCCTGTGGCAACCGGTCTACACAGAGTTTTGTAGTGTAGTCTACACTACAAAATATTCCTACTACTACTATTCCGACCTGGTAGTAGTATTATAAAAAATATGTAACCGCTGACGATTGTGAACGCCATAATTGGTTTATACAATAAAGCATTTTTCTATTCTGTTCTAATTATAAATGACCAATTGCTGAATCGGACCTCCTTCAGTTACATGGAGGATAATTAGCATACTGTGCCACGCTGGTCAAAGGGTTTGGGACAGGGTTTCGTATCAAGTTTTCCTTCTCTTACGGTTCGACCTTATCATTTTCTTTTGTCGGCTCTTACGACACCCTAGATGGAATGGGTTGACGACACTATGTATTCTAAATCCGTCCCCACACGGAACCTACAGAGTACACAAGTTCTATACAGGGTGATTTTTGGACCACTCTCCAAATTTAAATAGGTGGTTCAGACCATGAAAGTAAATAACTTTCCCAAAGAAAGAGGGGTCGAAAAGTGAAAAAACAATAATGCCTGAAATACGAAATCGACCACGTGATCGAACAGTTATCTATGGGATGGTCGAATCATTTTTTTCATTTTTCGACCCATGTGCTTTGGGTAAATGGTTTACTTTCATGGTCTGAACTACCTATTTAAATTTGGAACGTTAACGTTAAGTGCAATAAATAGTTCATTCTACAAATCATAAAAGGAACAAAACATTTATTACGTCCTATAAAAGATTGTTCGTGTACATAATGATTTCTTAGGCTTTCGAGATTATTACACATTAAAATTACACGCGATAGCGATCCGTTAAAAAAATTCAATTGCAATAAGCTCCTGTAGTTAAATATCATCCATACTACGAGGCATCAAACGATATTCTAAAGTGCCGTGCTAAAAGGCAGTGATGACGTTCAATTGTGTGGAAAATCGTAAATTATGAGCCATTCCGTCCAACGCACTGACATTGCTAATATTTATTATCCTCTATCGTTCGTATCATGTAGAACTTTAATAATTCTGTATTATTTCGAAGAACAACGTAAAATCGCGCATAATATAATGAAGAAGAATAACACTGATATAAAAATTCCAGACGTAACTAGGAAACACGCGATTACTTTTTTAATCACACCTAAGAATACTTAAGATTGTAATACGTTTCAAATAAAAATGAATTGAAATCAGTTCGTTCATTGTTAGTTTAAGAGTTGAATGTGCCGCCTTCGGTTCCGAGTTCGGACAACTGTCTTTGTGTAAACCAGAGGCTCTTGCTCTGAGTCTAGGTGTCATTTGTGTGTGTTGAGTTACATGTTTGTAATCATCCCCCGTAGTCAATGTGGTGACGAATTAAGAATACACAATGTCACCAATCCACACCTTCCTGAGGATATCGTAAGAGTTGACTAAATAAACGCCATAGGTGGACCAACTAGTCGCAAAAGACTTGCTTCAAATCCTGTGGCAACCTGTCTTGCCAACGTGGCACAGTGGGCTTATTTCCCTCTACGAATTTGGAGGAGGCCCGACTCAGTATTGGGTCATTTACGGGCTGTAATCACGAAGTAGCGCCTGCGTTACAGGTATACGCAGTACATGGATTTTTGTATTATAAAATAAGAAAGGATATATTACGCCATAAGCTCAAGCACACATTAAACATGCTGTCTCCCTCTCTCTCACACAAAATTGTCTCCCTTGTTCTGTACAAGCAAAATTTCGACACCGATTCCATTATTCAAATATTCAAAATTTATAAACAGCATACTTTACACGTTTCCGAGCTAAGACTTTAAAGGCTTCACATTCTTGTCATAGACGCTTTTGAACTCATACAAACACTTAATTGGACGATTACACTATTGTTCTGTAGCCCCTTTCGTCTTCAAGGGGATATAATTCATAGAGAATCCCCTTTATCTCACGGTAAAGTCGGCTTTCATTGAGAATTTAATTTCATTTTCACCCTCTCTGTACCGATCTTTAAGAAAAGAATGACCGACTGACTGAAGACGTAGGGGATATAAGATTTGAGAGGGTCGCCGATGTCTTTTTCAGATTTTTTTCTTCCTTTGTGAAGCGTTTTGGAGTCAACTCATTCGTGATAATTTGGTAAATTACAGATTATCATATTTCTTTTACTTCATTTTCGTCTCTTATTTAGTTGCTAGCTTTTGCTGCAACCACATCACTGGATGTTTGTATTACAACCGTAGAAATTTTTAATAAGGCTTAAATCATTTTATTCAGCCAGACTGCCTTGTTGGTTGAGAGTTGGATTTGCCGCCGTAGGATCACGGGTCCCGGGTTCGATTCTGCAGTCGGGCAAGTGCCTATGTGTAAGACAGAGGCACTTGCTCTTAGTCTGGGCATCGTTAATGTTCGGGAATTACATATTTGAAAACAGCCCTCGCGATACAATATTTTTCTTCCGAAGGAACTGCTAATATGAATCGTAAAAATAATAATATATATATATATATATATATATATATATATATATTGGGATAACAAACAGTAGTATTACCAATATCATAAAATATTTTCTTGGTAAAAACTTAGGTAATAATATTCCCAGTACCGTTATCCACAGTTTAAACTATGGTGGTAAACGCCAAATTTGTTAGTGTAAGCAGGTAAACCATACAGCAGCTAAAACAAAGAACTTCACATCACTCAGGCAAAATTCTAATACAGGCTGTTATAGAAATGAACGTTGCGATTCCAATTTTTCAGCATTTATCCATTCCCCCAAGGATTTCTACAAAGGCCGATCCTGGGCCGCCCGCATCCACTGCTTTCCGGCGACCTTAACCAGGTTGTCGGTCCACCGTGTGGAAAGCCTACCAGCACTACGCCTTCCGGAACGCGGGGAGGCCTCTGTCCAGCAGTGGACGTCTTTTGGCTGAAATGATGATGATGATGATGATTATCCATTCGTTAAATCTGTGAATATTTGATACTAAAATATTTACAAATTTGTCATCATCATACACCGTCATTTCTGCCAAAATATGTCCACTGTTGGACATAGGCCTCCCCCAAGGATTTCCACAAAGGCCGAACATGAGCCCCCCGCATCCATCATATCCCGGCGACCTGAATCCCATCGGGTATACACCCGTATGTTGATACCGTATGTATAGTATGTTTCTATCTAGGTGGAAATATCTAAATAACAGGAGGTCGGTCTGTCGGTCTAGCGTCGGCTCGCAGGACCGACGAACGATGGGGCAGAAAAGTCCTCGAGTGGCAACTGGGTTCCAGAAGCCGCAGTGCTGGTAGGCCTCCCACACAGTGGACCGACAACCTGGTTAAGGTGGCCGGAAAGCAGTGGATGCGGGCTGCCCAGGGCCGGCCTTTGTGGAGATCATTGGGGGAGGCCTATGTCCATCAGTGGACGTCTTTTGGCTGATATGATGATGATGATGACAAGGAAAAATATACGGAACGTATATTGTTGTAACAAAGGTTAGCTTACGTGTACGAGTACACCACGGAACAGACAAAAAAGTTGCCAACTTACGAATATAATAAATGTGGTTACGTTCTCATTTTGCCGACACAGTATTAGATCCTATTAGAAGAAGACATAGACTCTAATAGAAGATTAAATCAGTATCAGAACTCAAACTACCTAATTAAAATTGTTTCCAAAGTCTAACCTCGCGATAACGGCTTGGTAATATTAAATCTAAGAGGCAAAACCGTACCGTGAACTCATGCTTTATTTATGAAAGCGTCGGTCGGTGAATTGAACTCGCTTCATGCTGAATTCATCTGGAATTCATAACTTTGGGAGAATAATACTGTTACTGCTATGGCGATGTTTTATCCCAAATGACAGAGGTGCTTGGTTTGCAACACCCACAACTTCCATAAACTTTTCTGAAGACACATTCGTCCCTGGAGATTTATGTAAAGGATAATATTAAGGTAATCGCTTATGAAAATATAAACTCCACGTGATATATGCTCTGCAATAAGAATATATGGTTAAAAAAGGCCACAAACATTTTGTTTTTAATTCATTTGTTTTTTAAATAATAGAACACTCAAGTTCATCCATCCCAATTGTGTATACTACTACTACTCAACCGATAAAAGACGCTGGCCAGACGGGTTGGCACAGGGTTTGTGTCAAGTTTTCTTTCTCATGGGACTAGGTGATCTGCTTCTTACGTTCCATTAGTCGCCTCCTACGACACCTTGAGGATGAAATGGGGTGGTGACACTATGTATTCTAAATTTGTCACCACACGGAAAACTGTGTTTAATAGTCACAAATAAGGTTACATTGAACATACGAATTTGTATACGTAGTGGTTTACGTCTACAATATTTATAACTAAATATCCTTGGACAAAAATATCCTTGGACATTTCACACAACGCCATCTCGTCCCAAGCTAAGCAACTTAATGCTTGTGTTATGGTAACGAGATGGATGATAAACTACTTATATACATTTTTTTTGTAAATACATACATATTATAGATAGAAATGACACCCAGACTCCGAGCCAGTGCCTCTGGTTTAGACAAAGACACTTGCCCGACCCCTTAATCGAACCCGGGACCCGTTGATCCAAAGGCGGCACATCTAACCACTAGACCAACGAGGCAGTCAAAAACTACTCGACTCATGAGTCTAGTGATTGATGACTCCTATATATTCAACTCTACGGGAGACTGTTGCAGGAACAACTTTATCACTAAATTCAACTCACACATTACAAGAATGTTACAAGAAAATGAATCCCACAAGCTTGCAAAACGCGACGTAGATTTCAACTTTTAAAGGGAAAATGACTTTTATTTAAATTTTATCGTCGAATCTTCCATTTGGCGGTCGCAATGAAGAAGGGAGACAATAGATGGCGCGTATTGAGTGAATGTGGTCCTTTTATTAAAAGTCTTGGCTTATAAAAACTGGAATTGTTGAGACTGGTATGAAGAGTTTTATTCACTGCCATGTTAAGAGGTTTCCTTCCTTAAATAAACAAGTACTAACGTGAAAAGAATCAGCTAAGAGAAGAGTGATTTAGATACTTATTTATGTAAGTTCTAGTAAAAATTGATAATTGTCATTGGATCATAATAAGTTTATTTTGGTGTCGATAGCACAGTTTTCTTCTTCTTCCTCGCCATTTCCCTATTTAATTGGCGTCGGAACTAGTCTAACCTGATTCGGCGAACTACCAGTATTTATATGAAGTGATTGCCGTCTGCCCTTCGCTACACATCTAGTGGGACAACGGGTAATTATTTTGTTAGACCACCTGTCTGTAATTTCACACTACTGACTATATCTAACCACTGCCATAAATGATAATAGCAGCCGGGACAGCTCCACGTGCCATCCGAATCACAGAGGAAATCGTGAACAACCATACGACATCGAGTAGAGCCAGAGGTTGCTTAACCTGCAGATAGCTTGTATTTCGCTAGGATCTAACCTCCTTTCTCCAAGCTGGCCCAAGGCCAACCCGTCAGATTTACCGACTAGTCCGGTGAACACGAGGAGGAAAACTTAGGTTTAGATAGATAGATAGGCATGTAACTCTTTTTTTTATCCGTGACTAGATTTCCTTTGGCAATTCAAGGAAATTACATACACACGGCAGCGGCTAAGAAACACAGTAAAACTGCTTGGCGTGAGGTAACTTATATATGAGGGTGGTAGCTAGCCGGGCGGACCAATAGATCCTACCACCAAGCGTGCTGGGCTTTGTTTACAACACGCATTTTTTCCAGCGTGCGGTGCGGAAGTTTTATTTCCCCACACGGAGGGGCTAACCTCCTCTCTCCAAGCCGGCCCAAGTTGGCGAAACCGTCAGATTTACCGACTTGTCCGAGCAAATCCTAAGTTTACCAGGTTTTAAAACGTTGGATCACAGTCTGTTTGTCAGTCTCCTCAGTTCTTTCATTTTATGGACAGTATATTGATATTAGAGAACGCTATTCGTCCCTATAGTCCCGTATGCTTTTTTTAAAGAATCAATTTAAATTAGGCTTAGAGAAATTAATCTTAGCACTATTATACCGATTTACCTATGACCTGGATTATAAATGCGATGTTTCGAATTTGAACTTCAACTGCGCCCAAATAGAACACGAAGTCAATTACTTAGGCGCAGTCCTAGGCAAATTCGCTCCGTGACTTGCATTGCTGTGTTTATCCTTATTAGGTTTGGGTTCGCCCTTGCGAATAGCTTTCGCAGTAAGGGTATTTGCAAACTAAGTTTGGGATGTTTGAAATCCTTTGCGTGGAATAAATAAGACCGAAAAGATCAGGCCCAAGTTCTTTCGATTTAAAAGAAGCTAAAATTATTGCAGATACAATCGTTTGCCTAAAAGCATGTATGCGTTTGCCCATGTCATAAGTGAGCAAAGTTCTGCCAAAGTGACAAAAAATGCCTTTGAATTTGTGTAAACACACTTTTTAAGTAAAATTTCCGTCATAACATATTATTTTAATCGTGTCATATCTTCATTTTAATTATTCATTGATTTCTCATCAATTAATATTACTCACCCGATCAAATGAACTTCACAAACGAAGTTCAAGTTCAAGTTATATGAGTCGCTTCATTCCAAGATAAAAATACATTGACAGATAGTCTATGCCTATCTTGACAATATAGTACTAACTTGTTAATGTATGTACATTAAGAATGAAGTGACGAAACTATAATTAAACCAAACCTTACCAACTCAGGCATATTATATAGCGAGTCAAGTAAACTAGACCGATTGCAGCATCTCTGGAGATGGAGATCTACTCATCTGGTTTAATTAAGATTCTCCTCATCTATGCGACATCATATATTCATCTCATAGACATCATATATAAAAAAAGCAATTGACAGCTTAGACTTTCAGCTAGTAAGTATAGAATATAAGATTCACCCGAAGAAGCACATTTTTACGATCGAATTCTATTTCTCCATGACTAATTGGATCCAAAAACAATGGGTATTGTTCTGATGTTTCAATATATCAGCACAGTCACATCCCTCTGGATCCGCGATCACGACCCTAAGCAATCTACGCTGTGCCACCTAATCCGATCCGCCGAACAATGGTGCTAACACATTGTGATATTGGCTCTAAATCTTTCAGTCACCACGGTACATAATGGAGGCGATAGATCCACTATATCCTGTGTTGGAAAAAAGTCACGGGGGATAAGATGGGCTGATGTCTATTCACACTACACTGGTTTGTACCCCATACCTTTATGTGTTGGACGTCAAGGGAGTGACACCTTGAACAAAAAACTAGTAGATAATCCTCCTCCAAATGTATGGTAGGAAATTAGCCTACTGTGCCACACTGACAAGATGGGTTGGCACATGGTTCGTATCAAGTTGTTCTTATCTTGCAGCTAGGCTATCTGTCTCTGGCGTTCCGTTAGTCACCTTTACAACACCCTCAAGATGGTAAGGGGTAAAACAAACACAGTTTGTTTAAATATCCACAATGAACCCGTGACGACTATAGTTTATTTCGCGTTTTGATTTGCTTAAAGAAATACTTAAATCTTATAAATAGTAAAAAAAATATCTGACTGTTTGTGTATATATAAATATATATAGCGGCATTGGGTAAGTATTACTCTTATGATCGTCTAATATTTAGTAACGTTTTTGACCTAGTATAATCGCAGGTAGTAGTAAGCAAATACTTGTATACCTAAGACTATTTTAGAAGATTGCGCTCCTTGCTAGTAAATATTTACCTAAATCGCCCTCTTTCGGATACTCTTATTGCGGTGTTAACAAACAGAATTGTTTGTTTTGTACCTATTTGGTGTAATACTACTTATGGTTATATTACGGTACTAGCAGACCCGGCCACGCGTTGCTGTGGCTTTTTTAGATTACATTACATACATACATTATTTTAACATAGCGCCATCTATTGAATACTTACTCAACCCATTCAACAGATATCGCCATCTGTTAGATTTTTTCTGTTTCTAGCTAACATATAATTGTGACTGGCAAATAATAGACATATAATTTTCTCTTTGCTTTTCGTTAGTTTTGCTAAAACTCGAGAACGGCTGAAACCATTTGGCTAATTTTGGTCTTGAAATATTCGTGTGACTCCAGGGAAGAAAACTTGTAAAAATATGATTCTTGTTTTTTATTTATTGATTCTAAGGCGGTACGAAGTTTGCCGAGGCAACTAGTCTACATATATAAATAAAAATGAATTGCTGTTCGTTAGTCTCGCTAAAACTCGAGAACGGCTGGACCGATTTGTTTAATTTTGGTCTTGAAATATTCCTGGAAGTCCAGGAAAGGTTTAAAAGGTGAGAAAAAAACATGGAAATATTCATAGTTAAGACAGGACAACGTGTGTCGGGTCAGCTAGTTTACAATAAAATAATGTTGCGGCTATAAATTGAGATGTAACCTATTCTATCTCTCAAGTTGTAATGGTAATGGTTTCAGAAAAGGTAATGGTAACGGGTAATGGTTTCAGAAATGTCCCTTAAAAAATATCAAAGTGGCTGATATGCGACTATGATCGTATATTTATTATTGTTTGAGTCCTTTACAAAGCACACGCTTGTTTGCAGTAACAATCTAAAAATAAATATTTCACTATTTGACGCCGATTCGAAGTTTTTTACATTTTGTTGCAAAATGTTTTTAATAAATTACAGATTCCATCATACATTACAATAACCATAAAAGTGAAGTTAATTCTATGAGTTTATAAATTTTAGGCAGGTACCTAATATATCGAGACTTGCCTGTTGATCTAGCCATTTAAAAATCCATTAACATGATTTAAGTTCAGCAAAATAGTCAACATACCTCGTACATGAAGGGTAGTACCAAAAAATCTGTCGCATCACGAGAGAGTTAAAAACTGTAATGTTTTTTTACCCTTACGTTACAGAATGAACCGTGTATTGCTTTTACATTGCATCGTTTCCGTTACTAATGGTCGTGTTCGGAAAATAAAAAACGATTTTCTTTCAACGGAAAGGAATCCATTTGCCATTGAAAACGCATATCATTGCATATAACCTACTAGGGGCAAATGGCATACGTGTTTTGAAAAACGATGCATGTACAATGGCCTTGTCATTTTTGATTTTCATACTCATATGGATCGGCCTCTTGTGTTCCTTTAGTTGCCTCTTACGACACCCTCAGGATAGTGTGGGCTGGTATCATATTGTTAAAAGGAATAACTAATGCCTTAATACTACACTGATTTTGCTATAAATAAGGACCTTGATTTGAAAATATTTTTAAACACTATAGTAGTAGCTATTTCAAACTGTACGAGTAGGATAATATTCGTGTTCTAAGGTTTACAAGATTTTTATACTTCAACTAGCTTTTGCGCGCGGCTTCGCCCGCGTGGGCTTCGAACCCGTGCATATTTTTTATGAACATAAAATCGGTTATTGTGACGAAACTATGATAGTTAGATTTGTGCTCTCTTTTTGTAGATCTTTATAAGACCTACAAACCCGTAGTACATCATTTTGTTCTATTGTCAATAGTTTTTGCAGCGCACGCATAAATAGGTTTTCGATTTTACACCTTGGTTTACAAAATCGTAATTTTCATACGGATCCCTAATTCTTTTGAAAATAAAATATAGCCTATAACCTTCCTCGATAAATGGACTATCTAACACTGAAAGATTTTTTTAAATCGGACCAGTAGTTCCTGAGATTAGCGCGTTCAAACAAACAAACAAACAAACAAACTCTGCAGCTTTATATATTAGTATAGATGTGTATAATTAGGCACGTTTTAACGAATTTATTCCGGGTATTCTATAAGATGTCATGCCTGAACAACTTTCCGAATATGTTTTAAAATTGCTAAACAGCCATTTCGTGATCAGTCTGTCCTGCGACTGTGATTATTGCAAAGCAAGTGAAAAGCCACACGCGGAACAATGCTTAATTTAATTTCTTTTCTATTCCTATAATATAAAGATGGATATAATTATTATAACATATTAGCTGATCTCGCAAATGTTGTTTTGCCAAATAATTACTATTTATTTATTCATCATCATCATCATCATCATTTCAGCCAAAAGATGTCCACTGCTGGACATAGGCCTCCCCCAAGGATCTCCACAAAGGCCGGTCCTGGGCCGCCCGCATCCATCGTTTGCTTTCCGGCGTCGGTCCACCGTGTGGGAGGCCTACCAGCACTGCGCCTTCCGGAACGCGGTCGCCACTCGAGGACTTTTCTGCCCCATCGGGCGTCGGTCCTGCGAGCTATGTGCCCTGCCCACTGCCACTTAAGTTTGGCAATCCGGTGGGCTATGTCGGTGACCCTGGTTTTCCTGCGTATCTCCTCATTTCTGATTCGATCTCGCAGGGAAACTCCGAGCATAGCCCTCTCCATTGCCCTTTGGGTGACTTTGAGCCTTCTGATGGAGCCCATAGTGAGCGACCACGTATCTGTTCCATATGTCATTTATTTATTAAATATTGTAAATTATTTATCAACAATTCACATATTTCGTGTAAAATAAAATGTTTCTATAATCCCTAAACATATTTTTAGGTAAAACCTTAGAATATTTTGATTACTTAACAAAATAATCTCGACGTTCCCCTATTACGAATACATGCTCAATTTTAATGCTCATCAGTAAGTCATCGATTCGTCCAACCGTAGCAACCCAGGTGCCTCGACATGCAAGGCGACCCAAAAAGAAATTTCTCTACACTCATTCCAATCACGTACTTTCGAATTTGTCATATTGGATTTGGTAGGCGGACCTCCCGTCATACGTCTCCCCTTCTTGTCACGACGCGAAAATGAAAACATGTATCATTTTCACAATATCCCAACAAATTCAACCTTAACAGCAACTGTACAGATTCGAAATTTGAATATCAAGGAACGGAGGATTGTAATTTTTCTCAACAAAAAATGTCTTGTAATGAAATTTGTTGGAAATTTGTTTTTCTAATCCTAATTTCGTATTTTGTGGTATGGTATGAATTCGATACTGTTTTGTTTGATGTACAAAGTGTAATGTCAATGCTTTGATTTGGACAATAAATATAAATAAATAAATAAATATCATTGGACATTTCACACAACGCCATCTCGTCCCAAGCTAAGCAACTTAATGCTTGTGTTATGGTAACGAGATGGTTGATAAACTACTTATATACTTTTTTTTTTTGTAAATACATACATATTATAGATAGAAAACACCCAGACCCGGAACAAATACTTGTAGGTCGTACAAATATTTCTTCCGTGCGGGGATCGAACCCGCGACATGCTGCGCTGCAGTCGATCGCTCAACCACTGCGCTAACCGTGCAAAAAGAAAAGCTGCAATATTTTTAGATCGAATAAAAAATATGATTGTAGCTTTGATGCCTTAGTGAGTATCCTTAGTGAGCATGGAATCCTCGGCTATCCGGATGAATGGCCATAAAGGCACTACAAGACAGGGTGAGCCATCGGATTAGATATGTGCTAGACAATACATTGTTGTTGACATAGCAATCGCTAAACTTTTCTTCACTAATGTTACAAAGGCTTAAATGTTTTAGTTCCAACGTAGACACGTTACCGATTCTTTCTCTATTCCATAGTTTCATTTATTTACTGTCAAATTAAACGTGACACAACCCTAAAAGCGGACATAGCTCCATGTTACAAAGCCTTCACGACGATGACACCAACAAATTCACCCCAAAATAAAACACCACCATTTCCTCTTTACGCTCAATGAAAATTCAACCTTGTTTATAGAAAATAAAGTTTAAGTTTATAGTTTTAAATAAGAAAGAAAGAAAAACACGAAAACAGAGTTAAAATTCGGAATAAAAGTAGTTTTATATTGTAAGTTAAATTGTTTTTGGTGAAATATGTAGTCGGTTTTGAAAAATAAGTAAATAAACCTACCAGTGTTTACACAGAGCGAACTGGTAATGGTATTTGATAAGACCAGCTATCCATCTTTACACTATTATCTACGTGTACATAGCTTTAGTTGAAATTCAGCGCGGCAGTTTTACTGTGGCTATGCTGAACTGAGTATATTTATATACTGTTTAGTATTTATCATCGTTTCATCCCATAAATGACCCACTACTGAGTCGGGCCTCCTCCAAATTCATGGAGGGAATTAGCCAACTGTGCCACGCTGGCCAGACGGGTTGGCATTGGGTTTGTATCAAGTTTTCCTTCTCTTTCGGCTAGGTGATCTGCATTTAGCGTTATTTTAGTCGCCTCTTACGATACCCTCAAGACGGTATGGGTTGGTGACATTGTGTATTCTAAATCCATCACCACACGGACTTAAGTATGTATATTAATAAAATAAATATAAATATCCTTGGACATTTCACACAACGCCATCTCGTCCCAAGCTAAGCAACTTAATGCTTGTGTTATGGTAACGAGATGGATGATAAACTACCTTTATACATTTTTTTTTGTAAATACATACATATTATAGATAGAAATGACACCCAGACTCCGAGCCAGTGCCTCTGGTTTAGACTAAGACACTTGCCCGACCCCGGAATCGAACCCGGGACCCGTTGATCCAAAGGCGGCACATCTAACCACTACATAATGTACCCTAAACTTGTTGTTTTTCTTTTCTTAGGTCTATATTAGATAGATAATTTCACTGTAATGTTTAGTGTCTATCAGTGTGGTGACGGATTTATAATACATTGTGTCACCACCCCATTCCACCCGGGTATCGTATGAATTGACAAAAGGAAATGGCAAGGCTGAAACCCTAGCCGTAAGACAAGGAAACCCTGTGCCAACCCGTCTGGCCAGCGTGGCACAGTTGGCTAATTACCCTCCATGTAACTGGAGAAGGCCCGATTGAGCAGTTGGTCATATATGGGTCGAGTTGTACTGGTAGTTGCTATTCTACCAGTTGCAGGTGTGGGCAAGCAAGGCTTCTCATGAACTAACGGCTAGGTTTGTCATTTCCTTTTGTCGGCTCTTACGACACCCTCAGTATGGAATGGGGTGGTGACACTATGTATTCTAAATCCGTCACCACACGGATGTGACAGCAACTGTATACAACATATTCATAGATCGTTGATTGAACCAACATAAATAACTTTTATAGTCCGTTGAAAGTATAAATTTAATTTAAGTACCTACAACAACCCTGAGACACCAATAAACGTTACAAAATTGATACTTACCGTCATTATTATAGTTTCATACATTCAGAAGGGAACGTATCCGACATTTGTTGTAGGCTTTATCAAAATAGCAGAAGGGCATTTTAAACCCAATCAACGGAAAATCAAAATGCGGAAAATGGGAGGGGGCTCTAACGGAGGGTTAAATCGTGTTATCGATTTGTTTTTATGACTTTTGCTGACATTTCGATTCCATAATCGAGATGCCGCGAATCGATTTGGCCTATATGTGGAATCGCTGCTCTTATTTATTTAGGTTGATCGAATTGTTTTATCGTATGTCAGCTGGTGAAATGTTGATAACTTTGGTACAGGTTTTATTTGTGGAATATTGTTGGGTTGTTGACTCAATAGAGTTTGCCACCTATTTTGGGCCGTTCTATATTTCACTACTACTACTCAGCCCATAAATGACCCTGTCACCACAGTGAGGGTAACTAACCTACTGTGCCATGCTGGCCAGACGGGTTGTGACGGGTCTCGTATCAAATTTTCCTTCTCTTGCGGCTAGATTTTCAGATTTGTCATTTCCTTTGTCGGCTCTTACGACACCCTCAGGATGGAATGAGGTGGTGACACTTTGTATTCAAAATCCGTCACCACATGGAAATTTCACTCTACAGGTAGTGTAGCAATGGAGATTTGGAAATAATGGAAATTTCAGAAAAAAATATATCCTAAAATATTTTTATTTGACAGGGTTATACCTACAGAAAATGAGAGAAAGAAACCGGAAGTTATTGGAAATATTAACTTAATATGCATAATGGGCTTGTTCTTAGTAATTTTGTGTTATTTTATTTAAACTTAGACGCAAGAGATAGTTAAGTTCAATGCCGAGACGTTAACGCGAAACAAGCTTGGGTTCTGTCCCCAATACCAATTATTACGACATTTTTTCGCATACCCACCCTTGATGAATTCCTCCTGAAGGGGAGATTCAGCTGATATCAGGGGTATTATCGAAATACCAATGTCCCCGTAGAGTAAAAAAAAGAAACTGAGAGTTAAGTATTTTATAAGCATAGCACTGCATGCGATTTACTGGAAAGTCCGCGTAGTAACGGATTTGGTATACATGGTGTCACCACCATATCCCTTCCTGAGGGTGTTGTAAGACATGACAAGGGCTAGACGCAAGATAAGGAACACTTGATACGAAGCCCTGATACGAAGGCCTTGTCATTTCTTATTGTCGACTCTTACAACACCTGATGAGGATGTTCATTAGGTATAAAGGGTATGTATATTTTTGTAATATTTTGTGTAAAGATATCACGATATTTGTTGTTTAAGTCGGAAAAATCCAACCATCTGGGAGGTTTTATTGAAAACGCTATCTATACCGTTTGGAATATATAACAATGCTGAGATGAATATGTTATTCCTCTTTTAAACGTAATACAAAAGAAACAAAGTTTTTTTATGTATTTTCAACATCCGGTGCAAAGCCGGTCGGGTCGGTAGTAGCAAAATCAAACAATCAAAAAGATTTTATTTAAATAAATTCTTACGTTTGCTTTCAAATAGTCAAAAATTATACCCCAAAAATAAAAAACAAACAGTTTTAGTAAAAAACATTTAGTTTCTACCACCAACTCGGTATGCCATTTCACATAGAACAGGTGGGAAGAAACTACATGGTTGCTATTCTAAATAAAAGGGTAACAATGATGGTGGTAAAACGAAGTCTGATAGATTAGTGAAAGCAATTAAACGCACAAACATGTAGCAAAATCAAAAAATATTATATCACAGGCGACCAAAGAGCTGCCAGTTACCTCGGACAAAGAATCAGTCTAGCTATTCAAAGGGGGAACGCTGCCATGATCTTCGGAACCTTACCTAAAGGGACTCCTTTTAATCATATATTTTAGTTACTACAGTTTTTTTTTAAGTTCGTCATTATTTTCTATTCTAAATACGAAATAATGTATCGGTTTTTAAGTCCCCTATAAAAAAAATCTGTGAAATGAAGCATGTTTATTACCACCATGTGACACTTACAAAGACAACCGCGAAATTCAAATGTGTTCACGCTTAGGTGCCCTAGACTAATACGATGGACATTCCAGTGTCTAAAAAGCCATAAAAGCCTTACCAGCCAGCCCTATTACACTTTCAGTTGTCCCTAACCAATTAGCAAGGACAACATTACCGTAAATAATTACTTTGTGTCCTACTTTGTAAATAGTTTACTTCTCTCTTTTTACACTCCATTAGATAATTTAAAGTTCCAACCGCAGAAATCTACTTAATCAGGCGAAGAGTCGGCTCCGTTAAAAGGCTTAAAGTCATCGAAAGGGCAATGGAGGGGAGTATGCTCGGAGATTTCCTCCGAGATCGAATCAGAAATCAGGAGATAGGCAGGTGAACCAGATTTACCGATATGATTGCCAAACTTAGGCATTAGTGGGCAGGAGACATAACCGTGAAGTGATGGTCTATGGGGCAGAAAAGCCCTCGAGTGGCGACTGCGTACCTGGGTTAGGCTGCGGGGGCTCAGGACAGTCAGAGGTGATGGCAGTCTTATTCTATAGGATTACTAGCTGACCCGGCAGACTTCGTAATGCCTCAAACGATAAATAAAATACCTAAACTTTTGTATAGAATAAACTTAAAAAAAATAAACGAAATGGTCAAGCGTCACGTCAAATGAAAATTAACATTTTTTTGACCAAAATTAGCCACATCGGTCCAGCCGTTCTTGAGTTTTAGCGAGACTAACAAACAGCAATTCATTTTATTTATATAGATAGATATATTATTATTGCCTCATCGATCTTGCATGTAGCAATCGACTGTAACAGCAACAAATCAAACCAATAATATAACGTGATGCCCATAAGACGATGTTTTCAAAGTTTCTTTATTGAAATTCTGCTTGGTCGCTAAGCTCTCGATCAGACAAGAACTATCATTCATCGTAAAGTAAGCCATCTTGAACTTTACCTTTTTGATTTAAAGACCTTTTTTCTCTGACAATCTGTGAGTGGGACAATTGCTAGAGAATTCTTGGCAGCTTTGTTTTATCTAATCGTCGATCTTCTCATGGTATTTTGGTCAATACGTGCAGTAGATTATTAAAGTTATTTTTATCTTGATCAACTTATTTATTTGACGTTACTCACATATCGCATAAAGAGCTCTATTTCTGAAATTGTACGTTTTTTAAGTAAAAAGACTTCTGGAAATTTTCCGGCCTTTTTTTATGTGCTTGGTAAATCTTTATCAAGCTAAAGATAAGGTTTTGTAATAGGGAAGAATACATATAATACCTTCAAAGACTGTATATATACAGAATGACAAAAGTGATAAATCTATGTGACTATATCGTCCGCTTTTAGAAAGTTCCTAACTTACCGAGCTCGTCTAGCAAACCCTTTAACAAAGTGAACGTGACAAATAACCATACAATACAATCATGTAAACTCCGAGGTGAGAGTCCCAAAGGTGGTGTGAGATGCTATCCAACCCTCACTTCGAGGGGCACATTGAAATTCTATGGCGTAGATCATTGCTACGCATATGATATATTTATTTGTCTAATACTAAAGATAACATTTAACTAAGAGAATCATTATGTTGAACCAAAAACAAAACAATAGCACCGAAAAGCAAGAACAGATACTTCAACTCACAATTATTCTTATATAAAAGAAATACACAATGTATTTTCAAACTTTAGTAATAATTATTAACTGACGGCTGACGAGCGTTAGTTGCGTGGAAGTGTTGGTTCTAATGATTTATTTTTATATTGTCTATAAATTAAGACGATACTTCTAGCAATGATTGCAAGATGGTGAAATGTTCACCACATACATTTTGGGAATATCTGGGAAGACTTTTGAATATTCAGTATCGAGAATATTATATTATTACACTGACATGTATTTCCCTCAAATACGTAATGAATAATACAATTTTGTATAAGCCCCGCATAAGTCTTCAGTTATGCCTTTATCTTTTGCTTAGTGACGGAAAATAATTTAGAACATACCCTCTTCACTCACCTGAGACTTAACCTGAAATTAGCATAACAATGACGTAAGCAGACCTTTGAAGTGACACCTGTCAGGCTAGTGCTCCGCTCAAAGCGTCTAGGTCCTTGATAATGCCTTTACGTCGTTGCTTCGTGCGATGACTTGTGAGGTATTATTGAAGATGCTTTGTGAAAAATAAATTGACGTAAGGAGCAAATTACCATATAATGGGAGTAAAATGTGTTTTATTGATAGTATTCAATTTTAACTTTACTACATTTATAGTATCCCACTTCTGAACACGGATTACTATCAGCGCTCTACCTAAGTATAATTAGTATTAGTTAGTCTTAATTTTTTCCAGGCTATCTCTAGATCTTCTATTTTGTTATAAAATTCTGGTTCAGACAAACGGCGACTGCTTCATAGGCTAATTTTAAACACTGAACTGCTTCTTTTGATTAGCTGTAAGCTGAGTGTATTTGGATGGCTGTAGGGTTTTCTTACAGCCGGAATAAAATATAGTTTCTGGGCAAGACAAAATTTACTTTGCCACATACTTTGTTGATCAATGGACATAGTTTGGCAGATAGAAACATAGATAGCATACAATACAAGTTCTCCTTATCTAGTGTCTAGGTTATCAGCCTTGTCAACTCTAACGACACCCTCCAAATAAAACGACGTGGTGACACTATGTATTCTAAATCCGTCACCACATGGAATAGCTCTGAACCAGAGCTGAGCTATGTTATCTGTCGGACTTGTTTGTTCCACCATCACTGTAACTATAGCATGTCCACACAAAATGATGACTAGAGGCAAAATTCAAAATTAAATGCAATTTTTGTGCTGTAGACAAATATAGAATGTCAGTTTGAATTTTTAGTATCATTGAAAATTCTTTGCATGTCAGTATCAACTTTGCGGTCATTAACACATGCTACTGCGCCACCTGTTTATTCATGCACACCGGTATAATTTGTTACTGAATTTAGAACTTTAATTAAAACGTTTCGGGGAAACGAGCTTCTATGTCGCTCGCAGATTAATATGATCTCTGTGAATCCAGGACAGTCATTTCGTAATACATATATTCAAAATAGTCGCGCAATTCAAATTAAGATTGGAACGTAAGTCACTTGCAGCAGTTTTTTTTTATCAGCTTGGACCCAAGTAGGTACTATTTTGAAAAAAGAACGGTTTCCATCTAGAAAATATTATCCTGCCTTTCTGTAAATGACATAAATTGTAGCATAAATAATAAGATGCCCTTCAGCGTTAAATTGTAGCAAAATTAAGTTTATCTTGTCAAACATCTCATTTTAAAAGTCCGCTTGGAGGTAGAGTAGGTTGGCTTAAGTATTAACAGATTGAGTCACGTCTAGAAGTTTTCGAGTTACGAACTTAAATATTGTAATTGTATTTCACTCCCATCTTAGCATTGGCTAAAGGAAAAGGTTGAATAAAGAAACGAATAAGGCAATCTAACCTCCACTTACAGAAGGAAAACTTGATACAAACCCTATGCCAACTCTTCTGGCGTGACAGAATAGTTAGGTTAATTTCTCTCCATTGGATCAGATGACGGGGAATAAAATATTGGTTCAACGTATTCAAATACATACTATTGTAATATTACTGTATGTTTGAGATTATCTTGTACGCACGAGATTGTATTTAAGAAACTTCTGACTCCGCTGGAGGGATGTCTATAATGTATAAAATTACAAATTAATAAATCAAAATCACTTTTTTTAAATCAACCAAACAAAAATAAAACAAATGATTCCACAGAAACAAACTTCGTTGCATTCCATTTTTAATTTTTTTATCAGCCAGCATTGAACAAACATATAAGTTTCCCTCACTGGTAACATCTGACCTCGAATGGTGCGTAAAGCCATTGGTCACGGCTACGGGGTCCAATGGTTTCCATATATGACAGCCGATACACACTGTAGCGTAAAATCTGCCAGCCGGTCTGGTGCCAACTTCAATGAAATTGGGGAAATAGATAGTAAGAAGAGGACAAAACGTTTCAAGGCAACACTTTCTTAAACGTGCACGTGATAAATAGGCCCTAATTTATTGTTGGGTGGAATTCAATCGCGAAGAGTGCTAGGAATAAGTAACAATTTGAAATTAGAACTCGGCTACCATTTGTTACGCTGACACATGCCCGCCAATCACAGCGTCGCACATTTTTCTCCGTGGCAATGTCAACGCGAAGGACAGACTTTACGAGGTTCTCGTAAAACAAGATTTCATTGTTCGCCGCTGTGAGGTCCATTTCTATTTCGGAGCTTTTGTTGCCAGTGACGTTTGATCTACTGTTACGTAAGATAACAAGTAGGCCTGAGAAATAGGTAGCCTTGCCTAAGCGTGGGCGAAGAGTTATGTCGTGCAACCCTTTCTTCAAATCGTTTAACTCGATATATTTGGACTTTGTGACAGCAATGTGTTCGGCAAAATATAAAATGAAAAATTTTATACTACTTAAATAGTCAACTTCAGAGTGTTTTGTCGTAAAAATACTTAGAAGACGCATTTCTTATTTCATGGTCAAATATGATTTGGTTCTGGCTACTTAATCTCTAAAGTAATACAGGCAAGATTTAACATTTAAATTTAATGCACAATTCTCCATCCTTCTAATATTATTTAGGCGAAAGTTCGTAAGAATATGTTATTTGTATTTACATTATCATAGCTTACACATCAAAATAGCATATAGACTATAATTTATAGCGTGATTTATCCAAAATATAAAATTGCTATCATCATTAAATTTTCCATCACATCCGCGCAGACGAAACCGCGGGGCGCAGCAAGTGTATAATAAATTAACTTGTTTATTTTAATTACAAAACTTGGACAATGTTTAGATAGCAAGTTAATAATTAAGGTAGAGCTACTTAAACAGTGGGGGTTAAATCAGTGTACAGGTACACCGGACGAAATGTACGCATAAACATAAAGAGTTAGTTTGCGAAAATTCTCGTACGAGATTTTCATTAAAAGGCTTCTGCGAGATTAATGTCTATGCGGTGACGTCATCACGACTGCGTAATCTTCTCAACATGAATTATATGTAATTTTAGGGACGACCAAAATTATTTTTGATTGAAGGACGGGAAAGAGTGTACGTACACTAACCCACTCTGATGTTTGCATGGTATATCTTTATGCAGGATATTTGTTTTGTGTAGTGCCGAGGTCCAGCATTTTGAGTTGTAATGTAGCTGGACACAATCATCATCATTTCAGCCTATACCTATGTTATCCACTGTTGTGTCAGGCCTCCTCCATGTTCATGGAGGGAAATGTACGTATTAGAAGCTATTACTGTACCTCAAAGTCACCCAAAGGGCAATGGAGAGGGCTATGCTCGGAGTTTCCCTGCGAGATCGAATCAGAAATGAGGAGATACGCAGGAAAACCAGGGTCACCGACATAGCCCACCGGATTGTCAAACTTAAGTGGCAGTGGGCAGGGCACATAGCTCGCAGGACCGACGTCCGATGGGGCAGAAAAGTCCTCGAGTGGCGACCGCGTTCCGGAAGGCGCAGTGCTGGTAGGCCTCCCACACGGTGGACCGACGACCTGGTTAAGATCGCCGGAAAGCAGTGGATGCGGGCGGCCCAGGACCGGCCTTTGTGGAAATCCTTGGGGGAGGCCTATGTCCAGAAGTGGACGTCTTTTGGCTGAAATGATGATGATGATGATGACTGTACCTCGCTCGTCATTTTCCCAATTTCTATGGGCCGGCACTTGACTATTACTACTACTACTCAGCTCTTAGATGACCCACTGCTGGGTCGGGCCGTGGAGGGTAATTGGCCTACATCACATAGAATACATAGTGTCACCAATCCATCCTGAGGGTGTCGTAAGAGCCGACAAAATGACGGCTGATAACCAAGCCGCAAGAGAAGGAAAACTTAATACGAAACCCTAAGCCAATGCGTCTGGCCAGCGTGGCACGGTAGGCTTATTACCCCCTATGTAGTTGGAGGAGGCCCGACTCAGCAGTGGGTCATTTGTGGGCTGATGGCTTGTGGCTTGATTAATGAAATTACAAATCTCCTCATGTGATCAAAAAGTTTTTTAGAAAAAACAGCAGTTCTGTTTTCTTTCGTCAAAACTATTTTATTTATCCACACCGTAATATAAATTCTTTAGATCGTGACAAATCCTCGTTCCCCTCAGAAAATACTCCTATTAGCGACCTCAAATCCTATTATGTAAACTTAATACCTCAAGCACGGTCCCAACTTTAATTACTTAGCTTTTGTTCCAATATAACCCGGTTAGTGGAAGCTCACGGGTAACTAGGCAAACCTACAAGTCTTAATGAATAAATACACGATTTTGCTTAAACTAGTTATATTACTAAACAATATACTATCCTAAGAGATTCATCATTTTAGCCCACAAAAGACACAATACTGAGTTGGACCTCCTCCAAATGTATGGAGGGAAATCAGCCTACTCCCAACGCTAGGTTGGTCATGTCAAATTTTGCTAGCCGTATAAGAAGGAAAAATGTATACCCTACTTGATACATACAAGTATGATGACTGTCTTTGGCGTTCCTTTGGTCGATCTTACGACACCCTCGAGATAGTGTGGTGATATCGTGTATTCGGTACATAGACAATCGTAGTAAATCACTATCACTGCATATTATAAAACAAAGTCGCTGTCGTCTGTCCGTCCATAGCATACATAGATGCTTAAATCTTTAAAACTACGCAACGAATTTTGAAGTGTTTTTTTAATAGATAGAGTGATTCAAGAGGAATGTTTCTATGTATAATACATGCATAAATTTACATGTTCATCATTGCAACCGTGCGAAGCCACTATTACTTACTAAAAAGGAGTCGCAGTTAAATTAAAACAGATATTGTTTCCACTAGAACCACAGTTCTTTATTTAAATGTTGGTTCTCAAAAACGTCGATTGCAGAGAAATCTTCGACATAGTAAACTATTTCATTCACTGAACTGCTTCTTTTGTTGGTTATATATAGGCTCTCAATTCATGTGGCTACTGGTTATTTTTTTTCATCCTGTATAATAAATTGCCGTTGTAGTAATTCAGTGTTACTTTGTGCGAAGTGAATGCGAATACGAAAAAAACCAATGGATAATTTAATTTTCCTTTCGTGGCCACTTTTGTTTAATCTTCTGCGTCCTTTATCCTAATTTCTTTGTGGTCGGTATCAGTCTAACCTGATTTGGGATGACCAGTATTTATACCGTCTGTGTGGTGACGAAATTACAATACATAGTGTCTCCACCCCATTCTATCATGAGGTTGTCGTTAGAGCCCATTAAAGTGGAGGAGGCCAAACTCAGCAGTAGGTCGTTTATAGGCTGATTACTGTTAATAGTATTTATACAGAGTGATTGACATCTGCTGTACAGGAAAATACAAGCATGAAAAACTAAACCGGATTATTCGTCATCTATTAAGTTATCTATCTATCTTCTTTAAAAATAACAATGAATTGCTAGAATTTCATTAGTCTCGCTAAAACTCGAGAACGGCGGGACCGATTTGGTTTTAAAATATTCATGGAAATCCAGGGAAGGTTTAAAAGGTGAGAAAATATGAAAAATCATTTCAAACATTCTGGAATTTTATCATTCAGGTTTTTTATTTATTGATTCTGAGGCGGTACGAAGTTTGCCGGGTCAGCTAGTCTAATATAAAATACTCGACACATTTTTTCTCAACAAAATATCGACACAAATAAATAAACGAGTATGACATCAACAAAGTTGGTTTGTCAAGACCCCAATCAATAAAGGCCGTCAAAGAAAATCTAATCAATCTTGCTCACATCTGCTTTCATAAGACAAAGATGGTACGTGACGATACAGCAATAACATATTGAATCAAATATAAAGCCAATATTTCGTAACCAAATACAATGTAACTAAACGAACTAACGTAAACGCACCCATTACCGCCAGTTTAAGCCGAGTTCGGATTGATGTCCAAAAAATAAGCACTTTCATAATATGGGGTGCCAATCAAAATAGTTTTTCAAGTACTGAAATTATCCATTTTTCTATTCTTATATAAAAATAGTTATACTAATAATTACTTAAAAATTTAATACAACTTAAAAGAAAAAAGGGCCATGTCCCTATTACCGATCCAAAATATAGGGTGTGTGCCTAATACCGTTTATGTGACACCTAATACAGACCACTAAATAAATGAAACCGTTAAAGTTAAATAAAAATGGTCGTGTATAGTTAGTATTTAGTTTAGTTCAACTATTTATTTAAATGCTCCAATACAGTACGGAATGTTATCAACACATAACAAATTATTTGTGTTCTTAGTATACATAACAGCGTTAAATCAGTCAAAAAAATCTTCTTTAAACCAATTATGTATAACAAATTACAAAAGGCCAGCATTGATTATACTATAATATATAATCAATGCGGCATTTGGTATCTATTATTTATAAAATGTAACATAGAAATATAAAAATACAATAAAATTTTAAGTCTGGCAGTCATTAACATTAACAATTAAAAATAAAATAAATTAAGAATATTACCTTTGGCGAAAAAAATAAGATTAAGAAATTGATTCAACAGACTCTCAGAATGAAATCCAAGATCATATCTCGTAATCATTTTCGGAATCAGTTGTATCTTCCTTTGAAGCATCCACCTTGGTTATTTTACGTTTTGCCTTATTTAGTAGTTTTTATTTTGGATTGCCTTGTTTACTTAATTTATCTTTTTGGTTTCTTCTCCAAATCTTCGTTTCATTGTTTTTTCTTCTATTTATAATTTTTCTGCTTCAATATTTTTCTGATATGCCATAAATTCATTTCGATTCTTCGTGGTCTTGTTCTCGGGAAAATATAATGTTCTTTTGGAATATTTTTACTGATTGTAGTAGATTTTAGTGGAGTTTTACAATATTCTGTCAATATTCTATCTATTAATAATAGTACTATCAAGAGATTCAGAGCTCAAATTCACGCATGTACTTTGAATTTATGATGTTGATGGTTTCGGGGTTGATGTTGATGGTTTCGGAGTTGGCGTTGATGGTTTCCGAGTTGATGTTGATGGTTTCGGAGTTGGTCTCGATGGTTTTGGAGTTGATGTTGATGGTTTCGGAGATGATCTTGATCTCCGGTATAGAAAATAACATCTTTAAAAGGCGATTTTTGCGTTGAGTTAAGTATTACTAGGTATATAATAAAGCTTATGGTATTTTAATTTTTTATGTAAAATATGTATGTTTATTAGGGAATGCTATAATGTTAACTAGTTAACTTTATGATAACTTGAAAATAAATAGGTAGTAAGGGGATTCGTTGTAAATGTACAAGTAGATCGGTGATAGGTATTATTAAAGGAAATCGTATAACCAATTACCGACCATAAATACTTGTGGTTCTCGGACATTTGTATGATTTTAAATGCGGTTATTATAAATCTTTAATAATAATCATATTTTAACTATAAAAATACAATTATACCTTTATTCATCAAAATATTTACTAAATATTTAGAAGAAGAACATTTATACTTTTACGGATAATAATGCTCTTAAATATATGGCGTTAATAGCTCAAATACAAGTTAACATACTAAGGAACTGAGTTAGTGTATCCTCCTGCCTTCTAGTTGAAGCATTTTAACCAAAATCATGCCACAAAAAAGATACGAAATGTACTTATCAGCGACATGTTTACCAACTTGGTCGGTAATGGGAATAAAATTGTGATATTTGTTCCTATTACCGCCTATTTTTAATTTTGAATTTTAAGCAATATGTAATAGTATCTCAGTAAAATTAATTATTATATGTGTTTCTGAAAGTATGAAAAATGCATCAAAAGAATTAGAGGTAACATTAAAATGCTTGAAGATATAATCTTCTGCTAAGAAAGAAACAAGAGTACTTACGTCGTCGGGATCGCCACACTATGGAAAATACACTATCACCGGCGTTCACCGACGAATTGACCAATTATTCTTTAAATCGTTGAGTTACAAACACAAACAAGATATGAACATTTGCAATACAAATACATCTATTTTTTTTCTGAAGTAACCACTTGTTTACCTATAATACATCACATTAAAAATCTAGTTTTCTGAATAGGGCGGTAATGGGCGCGGATTTTAAGGGGTCGTTATTAGGTGCGTTTACGTTAAATTTGATAGATGCACTGAGGTTTACTTTAGAACAATCACTTGTTTAACCTAATTATAGAAGTTGTCTTTGTAGGTTTTAATACATTTCGTCTCCAATTTTGGAGAGGGCCACAAAAATACATTTTAATATTATTATAAACTAGCAAATACCCGCGACTTCCTTCACGTGGTATTTGACAAAAAAGTTATTGTTCAGTTCGCAGAATTTACGATAACTTAATAATTGAGTAGGTATATCGCACGAAAAATACTTAAATATATGGAAAGACCCGCTAAGTTTCCCACATCAACGTGTAAAACTCAGTAACTATGGGCTCCTGGAAAGCGGAGCCGAAACAATTAGACAGACAACAATTGTAAAAAAATGCTGCTTTTGGTATGTGTACCGTGTATACCAATTCACTTAGTGGTTATTTTGGTAAGTGCTGGTAATAGCACTTAGTGATTTTAAAGTGGTTATTTTAATTTATTACACATACTATAACATATAGACTACATATTACAAATAGACATTCGAATTTATTTTATTTGTTTACATAATAATATAATACATATATGTTACTACGATCAAATATTCATTTAAGGAAGAATATATCCTATTGTTTAATACGCTTAAGTATAACGCAAACCACGAAAAGGCGCAATAAAAATATCAAAGCAACTTTTATTTCTTCGAAACAATAATAAAGGTTCCCTAAAAATTCTTTAAGTATCGTTGTCAAGTTAAGTAATTAAAGGGCAAAGGAATCTCAAGTCCCCCAGTTGGCTCAAAGAATTCACAAGTCCGATTTGATTATGGAAAGTTAATAATCCGAAGTTAAAATCGAGTTCTAATAAGAATGTATTTTATATCGATTGTATCGATTTTTAAGCGTACATTTAATGTCATTTTAAGGCTACTCATGAGTGCAATTTACTTCTCAGGCCATAAGTGACCCATTGCTGAGTCGGGCCTCCTCCAATTACAGGGAGGGTTAGCCTACTGTACCACATTGGCACAGGGTTTCGCATCAAGATTTCCTTTTCTTGTAGCTAGGTTATGCGGCATTGTCATTTCTTTCTGTCACCACACTGACCGTTTATCTAAATTATGATAGAACTAGTGGCCCGCCCCGGCTTCACACGGGTGCAATTATGCATGTATTATACATATGAATATTCCTCTTGAATCACTCTATCTATTAAAAAACCGCTGCAAAATCCGTTGCGTAGTTTTAAAGATATAAGCATACATAGGGACGGACAGACGACAGGGACTTTGTTTTATACTATGTAGTGATAGTGATAAGCTGCAAGCTGCATTCACTGAACCGTGGTGTTCATTGACCTGTTTAAATCAAGGCAGAAGCTGACGTTATAAACATTGCTTCACGAAACTGGTGTGAGTCCTACTTCTCCCGTAGTAGATCATAATCTAAAAGGTTAACATATCCTTAAAACGAGTATCCGTCCACGACTGTCCACTAAAGTTACAACTATCTAGTTTTATAATATACTAGCGACCCGCCCCGGCTTCGCACGGGTGCAAAGATGAACCTCTAAATTTATCAGTGTTTCTCTACAATATTATGAATGTATTATACATATAAACCTTCCTCTTAAATCACTCTATCTATTAAAAGAAACCACTTCAAAATCCGATGCGTAGTTTTGAAGATTTAAGCATACATAGGGACGGACAGACGACAGCGATATACTATGTAGTTCTGATAAACTACGCGTCACGTCATTTGTCCGCGATAGACTCCTAAACTACTTAACCGATTTAATTCAAATTTTCACACCGTGTGCAGTTTGATCCAACTTGAAAGATAAGTTAGCTTAAAACGCAATTTATAGTTGCAATATTATTTTATTGCAAATTATTTGTCTATTATTTGACAGTCATAATCATACGGAGCTACCAAACGATTCTGTCTGACAGATGGTAATATCTGTTGACTTGATTGAGTAAGTATTACTAGGTTTACGGCCTTATCAATTCCTTTTGTCGGCTCTTACGACACCCTCATGGTAGAATAGGGTGGTGATACTATGTATTCTAAATCCGTTATTATTATAACATGTTAATGTTAATTAATTAATGTTATGTAACTTTATGTGCAAGCACGGAACACAAGGCGGCTGTTTAATTAATTTATCTAAGGATCAGAGTAATCTTATACCCATAAAGAGCTCTGCTTATATAAAAAATTCTACCTTTTTATTAAAACGATCATACTAACTAAAACGTAAACTTGCAACACCTAGTACAGATATAGCAAACCCAACATCCGGCTTTATTCAGACTAACTAGCGGTTGAAGGCTAAAGTTGGTATATCTACTGAAATTTCCATTGCGGCATAGCTAACTTTCATGTCCGGTGAGTAACGAACCTTGGAGAACAACCCTGCTTGTCTGATCTGAAATATTGCGAGCATTTCAGTGCCAAGATTTCACTTAACAATTACTGAATACAAGTTTCACAGCATCCTCTCAACTACTAAGCCCATAGATAACCCACTGCTGAGCCGCGCCTCCTCCCATCCCAGGGAGGATAACTATACTGTGCCAGGCTGGCTAGATGGGTTGGCACAGGGTTTCGTATCACCACAATGCCGCAACAGGACGTGAGTAGGGAGCACTCCGGGGATGTTTAGTGGGTAGGCCCCCACTCTGGGGAGAGTCCCACACGTCCCCCCTCGGCCATCCCCGTGGCCGACGGGGATAGTCCATAAAGGTTTACACCGGGCGAACAAAAAAAAAAAAGGGTTTCGTATCAAGTTTTCATTCTCTTGCGGCTAGGTTTTCGGACAAAATCCTCAGCATGGAATGGGGTGGTGACACTATGTATTCTTAATCCGTCACCACATGGAACAGCTCTTTAGTAGTGTAATTGCGTTCTACTAATCTGTCGGACCTTAATTATAACCCTTTTATTTAAAACACCAACTAAAGTTTCTTGCAAGCTCTTCTCTGTGGAATAGCATTCCGAACCGGTGGTAAAAACTAAATATTATTTATGTTTTATTATTATAAATGTTGTTATGTTTTTTCTTTATACTATTTGCAAGTAAAGTAAGAATTTATTCGAATAAAAAACATTTTAATGTTGTGCCAATCCGCCTGGCTAGCTTGGCGTAGTAGGCTAATATACCACCTTAAAAGTGCCGGTGGCCTGTCGTAAAAGTTCTTTGTTTACTATGTGGCTACTGTTTTACGTACTGAAAATTAGTTTGTTAACTATTGAAGTTTTGGAACGCTTATGCAAAAGATGAGACAAGTTTTGTTGTTGCCATAAGTTACCACAAAGTTTTACTCAAACTGGAATAAAGGTTTGCAATTAGGAACTATCGTGGCACTCGACCACAGCTGCTGTTTGTTACCCACGCCGCGCCGTCTTAGAAGTTTAAGATGACCCACTGTTTAGTCCTTGTGGTGACGGATTTAGAATGTCACCAACCCATACCGTCTTGAGGGTGTCGGACTAAAACAACGCAAGAGGCAGATCACCTAACCGAAAGGAAAGCTTGATACAAACCACCTTGCTAGCGTGGCACAGTAGGCTAATTTCCCTCCATGAATTTGGAGGAAGCCCGTCTCAGTAGTGGAGTGAAAAGACTGTTTAGTCTCGCCTTCTCCAGTTACATGGAGCATAATCAGCCTACTGTGCTACGTTGGCGAGACGGGTTGGCAAAGGGTTTCATATAATTTCCTTCTTTTGGAGCCATGTTATCGACCTTGTCATTTCCTTTTGTCGTCTCTTAGGACATCCTCAGGATGAAATGGCGTGGTGACACAATGGTTCTAAATCCGTCACCACACGGACAGACGGACGGTGCTTGTTGTTGTGTATTTAACTTACTGTAATTAGCTTACTGTGTCACACTGGCCGGCAGGTTGGCAACGGGTTTCATAACAAGTGTTCCTTTTCTTGTTTCTAGGTTCTAAGGCCTATACCTTAAAATTTCCTTGATGTGGCTCTTACGACACCCACCGGATGAAATGGGATGGCGACACTATGTATTCTAAATCCGTTATCACCACCATAATTTATAGTAATGTTTCACAGTCAGTAGACTGCTTGTACCAATCCTTAGGAATGCTGTTAAGGGAGGATATTTTGCCGCAGTACGACATCCCAGAGTAGTTTAATTCCAGCCTATAAGTGATCCACTGCTGATGCTGGTCAGGCTAAACTCCTCCAATTGAATGAGGAATTAATCATTTTGTAGAAGGGAAATAATTATTACACCCTGTCATACATAACCATATTTGACTCCAAATGCCAGTGTGGTGTGGGATAGTTATGTACTAATGCTATATAATAGAACGCCTCAAAGATCCTTGTAATGCACCAGCGCTACGAGAAACAGTTTGATTAAAAATGATTTTTCGCTATCTTCCGATTCGCTTACCGTTATTAATAAAGATTTCGGGGTTACCTGCAACAAAAAAGCATTTTAATTTAATAATAATGTGGCAATTATTATTAGACATAGTTCGATTGTTTGGATAAACAAACAAGAATTTTCACAACGAGCTTGGTGAAGCTTAATGCAGTTCAACACCGTAAAATAAAGACTTTTGATTTTCATTTTGGTTATTTTTATATAGGTAATGTATTTAAAAATTTGAATTTAAACACTTTTTAACCGATTTATCGCACGCAGATTACATAATTTAACTCCCAAAAGGTGTATAATTTCAATGTGTAATAATCGCGAAAACCTAAGACATCATTATTTTTATGTTACTTAAGTGTGGTTATATAAATGTTTAATCGCGTTTTTTTATAAAACGTAATTTCTTAAAATTGTATTCCAGAAACTATGTGGCGGTTTTTTAACGATTGATTAGAAAACCATTTGTTGACGCAACTGGGATACCATCCGAATGTTATTCCAGGTATTTTATTCCGTTTCAAAGAAGGTCGTTTAATCAAAGAATTCAGGGTCACAAATTCAAACTAAAGGTCTTAAATGTGACGACGGTCTATAGAAATTAGGGATGCTATTCATGAATATCCTTAAAACGCGATCCCAGATCGTTCCCTCGGGAAATTATGGACTTACCACCTGACAAGGCTCAAATTTTAATGTTAGTCCCCTGTAGCCCCTTTTAGCCGCGAATAAATTAGCTCGTTTTTGTTGATTTGCTCTTTGTTTAAGCATAGGTGTTATATTGCGTGACACTTTAGCAATCAACCTCAATCAGTACACTTTTATAAACAAATACAATAATTTTAAGTGATTCTTTTTCAAAGTTTATTTTATATTCCGTAGTCGTGACGTCACGCGTAATTTAGATTTGCCACTTTGTTTAAAACTTTCTCTTACCAAAACTGTTTGTTTGTCAGTCGATCTGAACAGGCGCCGCTGTTTGGGTTAGTCGGCTTACTGGATTCAAGACGTATTAATTCATTTTTAATTTACCTAAAATTCATATTTCATAGGAGCGCCTAACGGAACCATACTAAACTAGTTAGTCATTGCAGTATGGCGATTAAAAAAAAGACAAGCCCACTGAGTTTCTTTCGCCAGGTCTTCTCGTATGGTGCCGCGCCGACCTGGAATTAGTGATATAAGAATGGTGTATCCGTTGACAATGGTGAACGCCATAATTGGATAGGACAATAAACCATTTTCCTATTTTTAACCCCCGACGCAAAAAGAGGGGTGTTATAAGTTTCTCGTGTCTGTCTGTCTGTGTGTCTGTCTGTCTGTCGGTGGCACCGTAGCTCGCGAACGGATGAAGCGATTTCAATACAGTTTTTTTTGTATGATAGGTGAGTTACGGGCGAGTGTTCTTAGACATGTTTGATGAAAATCGGGTGAGCCGTTTAAAAGTTATGAGGGGTGAAAGTGGGGAAGAATAACCGAATGTCTGCAAATATAATCGAGTGGGGTCTCAAATGAAAGCGCATCACGTGCAATTTAACAAAATCTACATTATAATAAGTATGTACCTATAAAAAGTATAAAATTAAAATTAAATTAAAAATTTAAATAAACCCCCGACACAATAACCTTTAAAAAGTAAAAAATAAAAATAAATACTTCGCGTTGGGGGACCAGGGGTCAGGTAATAAATAAGTGGGAGTGGTCCCCCAACGTGAAGTATTTATTTTTTACTTTTTAATATTTTATTCTGTTAGTATCACATTCAAACCTAATCCACACTAATGAAATTAGCTAAAATTTTTAAACCTCAAACATTCAATAGACGAACGAAACATTGCTTGGGATAGCTACAGTCGCTCAAGCGAAGATACAGTGACTTCAAAAGCGTTTTCAAGTTCAGCGATTTCATTAGCAATTTCATATACGAAAGGTAAACTCTCCGACCTCGGTCTGGGCGACACGTCCTATAAATTTGCCTTACAATACAGTTTTACTTCGCGTTGTAGTATCTTAAATTTTCTCTTTACATGCAAAACAGGGACTGCGCAGCAAAATTGAGGGTAAACACTCGAAACTTGTTTAGGCCATATGTTTTCTTGTGGTTCGTTTAGTTTCTTTTACCCAAAGTATGAATCACCTGTAATAGAAGTTCGTGAACTTCTATCTGGATTTTCATGTGTAAACTTTCGGAAAACAAGCAGCAAAAGACTGCATTTTAATTCACAAAATTAAAAATTTTAATTTAAAGTTTTCTTTTAGATTTTAAATACATATTGCAACTATATCAAGTAATCAACAAAATATAACCATCACAAACACAATCCAACTTAATCGTGTTTGTCTTAGAATGTTGTACAATATAATCTAGTAGTAAAGTTTACTTTTTAATTATGATTTAAATGCATCAATTAGTGAACTTCTCCCAGGCCTAGCCAGATAACCCAAGCATTATTTAAAAGAATCTAAAAAATAAAAGTAAGTAGCAGAAGAGAGCAAAAAGATTAGAAGAGAATATTGTGATATTGCGTATCACAAGTAGAATATAACAAACAAATGAATATAATATACCTAAGTATTATATATATTACATCGTTATATTATCATCTATCACTATCACTACTACATATTATCGAACAAAGTGGCTGTCGTCTGTCCGTCCCTATCTTTTAAACTACGCAACGGATTTTGAAGCGGTTTTTTTAATGGATGGAGTGAAACATGAAGAAGGTTTATAGGTATAATACATCATCACTATCACTACATATTATAAAACAAAGTCGCTGGTCCCTATGTATGCTTAAATCTTTAAAACTACGCAACGGATTTTGAAGCGGTTTTTTTAATGGATGGAGTGATTCAAGAAGAATGTTTTTAAGTATAATACCTACATCCATAATAATATCGTAGAAATTTAGAGATTCATCATTGCACCCGTGCGAAGCCGGGGCGGGTCGCTAGTATAATATATATCATGTCATATTGTGACCGCCATATCATGTCATATCATGATGATTTGGCCAATTAGCCTTCATATAATTGGAACATTACTAGTAGTAATAGTAAAAATGAAGGACGTTACGTGAAGAGATAATATTAAACACATTACTAATTGAATCCCGCGTATACATAAAGTAATATTGTACATAGTTCAGACCGACACAAAACTCATTTAGAAATAGGCCTAGACTGGCTCCCTTAAGGAGAAAATGTGGTGGATGAAACTTGGGTCACAGCCACAATCGGACCCTTATCTCGTCCGCCGGCGCCTTCCTAGAAATTATGTTCCGAACGTGGTCTGTACATAGTTGGAGCATTTTGTAATGTGGGTTTAATTATTCAACTTAGTTATCTTCAGTTATTTGGAAACCTCAATCTTCATGCACTTTGCAATGCAAAGGTGCATTGAAATGTACTCATAGCAATCAACCAACCTAACACTTTATCAAACTTAACTAAAAAAATAAAATAAGTTCAAAACTTTGAATGGAATTATTTGCTGATATTAATTCATGTTCGTTTTAACGATAAATAAGAATACAAACTATTGAAATCACAACTAGAATACTATTACTCCTGAACCACAAATAAATGCAAAGACATTGTTACAACTGCTCACAATTTTATAGCAGGCGCTTGGAAGAATTCATGCAAAGTCCTGAATTATACTATTTTCCTCATCGTTATAAACTTCCTCACAACAGGTTGACCATATTAAAGTTTCAAAGTAATCTAGAAAACCAGACTGTACTGAAACTAGAAATGAATAGGTATCTTTTGGAGACTACAACAATTTATTTGCTAATATGTCCGTTTTAAAACCAACAGACAGAATTAATTATGGTGTGAAAGCAAAATTAAATGCATATCTACTTATCGTTATCAATAAAATTGAAAATAAATAGCTATCAAAATAACACTAGACTTATAAAAAATATTACACTCCGTGTGAAGACAGATTTGGTATACATAGTCTCGCCACCCTATATCAATTCAAGCTGAGGCTGTCATAAGAGCCTATAAAAGGAATTGGTAAGGCCGAAAACCAAGCTGGAGAAGAACTACTGGACTGGAGAAGGAATACGTAACCCAGTGCCAACCCGTCTGGCCAGCGTGGCACAGTAGGCTAATTTACTAGGTCCCACTCAGCAGTGGGTGTCTAATGGTCCATGGTGGTGTATAAAATTTATTACACGTTCACACGTCGGAGTCATTAATTAAATTAAACCATAATGTTTTAAAAAATAAATGTTTTTTCCTCACCTATAATTATACCTACCTATAAAACGACCTACATTAGAAAACGCATCAGAGTTTTGAGTAATACTACAAAGAATAGTCTTGGTTAGCAGCGATAAAAAGTCCCTAATGCTTGCGTATTTCTAAACCCTATATCCTTTAAAAAAGGCCACCTTTTTGTGCATAGAGAAAACGTTCAGATTTTGTTCTGTAAAGAGGCCTAACGAGCAGTCCTTATAGTCCGCCCAGAAAATATTCACACAGTTACGTGAAGTTGTAGCCCCGGGACGTGACGAGCGACGTCGGTTGATTCGTTACCGTAGTGCTTTTTGGATTACTTTGGATCACACGTAATCTGTTCGGGAAACGATTTACAAATGGAATTCTTTTATGAAAGCATTTACTTGCTTAGTTTTCCTGCGAGGTCGAATCAGAAATGAGGAGACACGCAGGTTAACCAGAATTACAGACAAAGACCACAACATTGGCTGACTTAAGTGGCAGTGGGCTCGCAGGCCGATGGGGCTGATAAGTCTATATGTGGCGACTGCATTGTCAGAAAAAAGAAATGGATGCAGGCGGCTCAAGACTAGCCTTCCTGGAAATCCTTGGGCCATAGGCCAAAAGATAGCCAAAAACCGTACACTGTATTATGTGACTCTGTATGCGTACTATTTATCCGATTCCACTGTAACATAGACAAAACACAGATGTCTCAAAATCAGAAGTCATCTGTAAAAAGTTTTATTTGCGGACAGATATGCAACTGGTGTTATATAACTGAGTAGGTACTTCGTCATACAAATTATGGATCTTCCGAAGGATACAGTCTGATAGCACAGATATAGGGGAACATTATTGTATATCTCTGATCCGTTTCACTATGTATATGAAAATACAGTTCATCGTCATCATCATTTCAGCCAAAAGACGTCCACTGCTGGACATAGGCCTCCACCAAGGATTTCCACAAAGGCATCCACTGCTTTCCGACGACCTTAACCAGGTCATAGGTCCACCTTTTGATTGTGTGCATTCATTGTTGCCATAACCACCACGCTTTGCAGGCGGGTTGGCGATCGCAGTACGGATGGTGTGTTTTTGGACAGAACGTCGCTGCTGCCCAAAGTCTGTTGTCCCTTAGTCGCCTTCTACGACACCCACGGGAAAATACAGTTATTGTATTGTAATTTGTATTTGCAGTTACTTTTATAAGAATATTAGATAAAATGGTCGATAGTATAATGATAGTATTAATTAGACAAATTATTTCAACTTATAAGTATAAAAGGTTGAAATAAATTATTTAAGACAACAAACAACCAGAATGATTGTACCAATTCTTGCATAGTTTGCAAATGAAAATCAAAACAAATGAATGTTCGAACCTTCCAAAAGCCCATTATTTTTTTATTTCCGAGATCAACAAACATAATTTACGGGTAGCAAATTTACTCGGATAATTCATTCACAAATACTGGAAACGTTTCAAAGTTACTGCGTCCTCGTTAAGCTAAAAAGGCGTACCAGTGACATGGTACCGTTCCCCAGAGAACGTAATGCCAAAGGAACTAAAACTTTGAGAGGACTTTAATTGGCCTAGTATGGAGGAGCTGGAATTACTTTCATTCAGAATAACTACGAGCGAATGCGTTATATGCTCCGTGAAAACGCTGCTGAAATCAGAAATTGTTGTTATACTTAAAAACATACTGGCATGCGACGTAAATGATGACGGCGATTTTTGTTTGTATTGTCCAAACTAAACCTGGTGGTATGTCAGGCTAGGGGTCGCAGCGCCTATCTCCCGATAGTTGTGGTCGGGGAATTCTTAACTATGCGAATTGCTCTTGAAATTGCGCTACGGTTCTACACCGCGATGTAGAACTTTTTGGTAATTCTCGCAATTGCAGGCGATATTTCTTCATCCAATTAGTTCAGATTTCTCGGGTAAACTGTAAAGTATGTAGCATGCGGTCACTACAGTTTGAAAGAACTTTTTTAATCACTGCGAGCTTATCTATCTCATTGTTGGAAATACTGATGAAGGTGTTATTAAATATTAAGTTAATTATGTTGAAAAAATACTGACGCGAGACGTACATGAAAGTGGCGATCGTTTTTTACAAACATTCTGTACGAAGTTGTGTACACGCATGTTCGGAAATATAGAGGTGAGTGGTATCTGACCTTGAGAGAACTTTACATAAGTTAGTATGAAGGAACTACATAAAATAACTTAAATTTAAAAAATACTGTTAGCGAATCACTTATTTGCTTAATAAAACGTGTGATTAAAGGTGAAAAGACTGTCACCTAAATAGTCCGAGAGCCTCCACACGTGATTGGAAGTTGAAGGGATGCTATCTCCAAATCAAACATTAGCACGCTTCGCAGTCGTTTCGTATCCCGTGTATCACCGTGTCCGTCGTATCAACGTCACTTGAAAGGCTACTCACATCAAAGATTCTTTGAATATATCTAATATCGGTGCAACTCCATGTGGAGGCGGATTGAATACTTAATGCCATCAGTCTATAGCAGTCCGAAGATCAAACACGAGGAGACTCAAGTTATTAGAGTCTAGTCGAGAGAAAACGAGAAGATATGAAAAGTAGTGATTCGTCTGCCGTGCGTTACTATCCCAAAATAACATTTGGATAGCCTTTGTGATGACTTGTTTAGAACTGAGATTTTGTGACGTGGTTATATTATCATCACTGATCGGAATATTTAGAGTAAATTTACTTAAACTTCGGGGAACAGAAATTAAATTCGGAGACTACTTTACGACTAAATTTTCCTTTTTTTAATAATTACATACATATTTTACAAAATACATCAATACATAAGTAAAATAAAATGAAACAAATTTTCGAGTCCTACCTTCATTTGTTTTAGTCTAGAAATTAAATTAAAACGAAACAATGAATGGAAGGTAAAACATAGCATGTCTTTGAAAAAAATCGTAAGGAAATCTCAGGGTTTTGCTTCTGTTCCTCAAAGTTGAAATATATACACGCTACGTATTCGTTATATATACCAGTTTAAAAATATTTTAAATAAACCTTGTTGGTTTAGGGGCTAGATTTGACGCCTTTGGATCACGGGTCGCCGCTTTGGTTTTGGGATCGGGCAACTCAGAAGTCTGGATGTCATTTGTGTACTTTAATTTCATATTTTGCAAACTGCCCCCGCGATGCAGGCTATAGGAAGGCAGGCGTTTAGTTTAAAAAAATATATAAACATATGAAAAAAAAAAATTTTTACAATGTGTCTTGATCGAGGGAGAGACTGCTGTAAAGCATCGTCGGGAATTAAATAAATGTTTATCGCGTGTATTATTAGTAAATTAATAATATCGTTATAATCCGTTAAAAAGTGTTTCATTTCAATGTGTAATAATCGCGAAATTCTAAGAAATATCACATTTTTTGTATCAAACACAAATTTTGCTAGGTCAGCTTGTATTTTAATAAACCCATATTTTGTTAGCGCGAAGCCGCCATTGCATGGAGCCCAATTTGCAACACCCTACTGTGTATGAATAAAATATATGGACACGTGTCTACTCGGTGTTCCAGATTTGTATCATAGAAGCATAGCCTGCGGCAGTCTGTCAAGAACCGAGATGCATTTTCATCGCGCGTACTGTAAAGATGTTTGACGGTACACTGACAGACCCTGTCCAGTAAAAGGAGATCAATAAAAAATCCAAGCATGCATTTGGCGTGAATTAAATAACTGCAGCATTGCAGCAGCATGCAGCAACAGAAAGATTTAACTAAAGATTCTGCCTATACATAACCCACTACTGAGTCGGGACTCCTCCAATTACATGGAGGGTAATTAGCCGAGTATGCCACGCTGGCTAGACGAGTTGGCACAGAGTTTCATTTCAAGTTATCTTTCTCCTGCGGCTAGATCTTCGACCTTATCATTTATTTCCTTTTGTCACCTCTTACGGTGCCTGAGGCTGGAATGGGGTGGTGACAATATTATATTCTAAATCGAATACTACTAATAGACCGCATAATGCTCAATATCAGGAATCCGGCAGTGAAAATAAAAATTACAGGAAAGGAAAAAAACCCTACAAAAATCAACATTTGATTCAGGAAATGCAATTAGAGTGCTATCCGCATTTATTCCTTTTAGTAAAAAAAATGATGACTCCCCAGCCAACACAATTTTGCACAACAAAATTGCGACCTAAAACCTTTCAAAGCAAACAATACTCGTAAATTACACCCTCAAGCTACAACAGCACAAAGTACTAACGGCTCATCCATCCCTCACCAGGTTCCAAGGCTTAAACGGTCATAAAAACTAAAGCATTGTCCAATGCTGAGTGTAATCCACTTAAACTGACTACGTGTTGTAGATAAAATGCTATGTATGATACAAACAATGTACGGCTGGGTAGACTAAAAATAGAGGTAAGGACTGTTCATACTGAATAGTTAAGAGATTACTTCGGATTGAAGCAAAGAGTCGCGTAATATTTTTACATTTAGATTCTTACATCTAGATTTAGGCTTTTATTTAATTTGACTAGAATCGTTTACTTTCTACTAATATAACATAACATACATTATGTATGTGTGAATTTAAGAAGCTAAGAAATAACATACATGTTTCTTAGTCACATTTTAATAAAATGTGGAATTACTGAAAAAAAAATTAAGAATATTTTTTCTTTGTTCATTGATTTCAAAGGGAGGTCATATTGAGCATTATTTTGTTTTATTTTATACACAGGGTTGATACGACATAGGGGCATTTTTTTAACTTTCTATACTAGGTATAATTTCCAGGCTCTGTGCCAAAAATCAATTAGTTTAGCCGCAAATGATTTTTTAAATTTGTGGTTCATTTGAACATGATGTTATCTTTCATAACAGATGTTTATGCCTAACGCATCGTTTATTAACCTTAGGGGCTGGGGTTTTTTTAACATTTTTGAACCCCTCCCTCCCCCTTGGTGATACCTGGTGAGGTTTAAGACTACCCCTTCACCCCCTATGAAAAATCATGTGTATTTTTTTTGTACCGTTTGAAATTCATACTAATCACATATAGTATACGTAGTGTAATTTAATGCCCCTCTGTCATATCAACTCTGTATAATATATACTTATTTTAGCTAAGCTGATGTTGATGAATTGTGAATAAGACGGATTTAGAATTCATAGTTTCAGTGCCCCATTCGATCCTAAGGGTGTCGTCAGAGCTGATGAAGAATTGAGCAGGTAGAAAACTTTCCCGTTATAGAAGGAAAACGGGACACGAGACCAATCTGGTCAGCGTGGCACTGTAGACAATTTGCCTCCTAGCAATTAAATAGGCGACTCAGCAGCGGGTGTTACGGTCTGCGATGATGATGATGATTTGTTATATTAGTTATAGACTGTGATATCTATCACTATCACTACATAGTATAAAACAAAGTCGTTGTCGTCAGTCCGTCCCTATGTATGCTTATAGCTTTAAAAGTACGCAACGGATTTTGATGAGTTTTTTTAATAGATAGAGCGATTCAAGATGAACGTTTAAATGTATATGACATGCATAATATTGTAGAGAAACACTGATACATTTCATGATTCTGATGTTCATCATTGCACCCGTGCGAAGCCGGGACAGGTCGCTAGTATTTAAATAAAGACATAAAACCAAAGCGCTGTTATTATTGAATCGTCGAAAGTTAAATTAAATTCTCTGACTTGTTTTTGGTATCTTCTTTGTTATTTGATAAGCAATCGATCTTTACATAGAATTTTAAGTTTTCTAACCAGTTTGTGAGGACTTGTGTCATCTATACCAATATTATAAAGCTGCAGAGTTTGTTTGTTTGAACGCGCTAATCTCAGGAACTACTGGTCTGATTTCAAAAAATCTTTCAGTGTTGGATAGTTTATTTATCGGGGAAGGCTATAGGCTATATTATGTGTGAAAAATTGGGATACGTAAGAAAACTGCGATTTTGTAACCAACAGTGTAAATTTTATTGTAAAAAATCCATTCACAATTTAGATCTTTTAATATCTATAAGTAACAAAGGCCTTTATGCGAAGCGGAGATAAGCACGGGATCGAAGACCACGCGGGCGTACCCGCGCGCTTAATCTAGTGTTAGATATATTTGTAGATTAACTTCAGCAGTTGTAATGAAGAATAGAAATAAGAAGAATTTAAAATACACAGTGTCACCATCCATTCCATCCTGAGGGTGTCGTAGAGCCGACAAAAGAAAAGACAAGGCCGAAAACTTAGCCGCAAGAGAAGGAAAACTAGACACCTTAAACCATCCCGTCTGGCCAACGTGGCACAGTAGGCTAATTACCCTTCCTGTGATGGGAGGAGGCCCGACTCAGTAGTGGGTCATTTATGGGCTGAGTACTAGTAGTCATCATCATTTCAGCCAAAAGACGTCTACTGCTGGACATAGGCCTCCCCCAAGGATTTCCACAAAGGCCGGTCGTGGGCCGCCCGCATCCACTGCTTTCCGGCGACCTTAACCAGGTCGTCGATCCACCGTGTGGGAGGCCTACCAGCACTGCGCCACGCACGCGGACGCGGTCGCCACTCGAGGACTTTTCTGCCCCATCGGGCCTCGGTCCTGCGAGCTATGTTACCTGCCCACTGCCACTTAAGATTGGCAATCCGGTGGTCTATGTCGGTTACCCTGGTTTTCCTGCGTATCTCCTCATTTCTGACTCGATCTCGCAGGGAAACTCCGAGCATAGCCCTCTCCATTGCCCTTTGGGTGACTTTGAGCCTTCTGATGGAGCCCATAGTGAGCGACCACGTCTAGAGTAGTATACTATGTTTGTATTAATATGTTTCTAAGTACTATTACTGCTTGAGTAGTGGTACCATAAATTACCGACTGCTTATTGCCCTACACATCATTGGGTAATTTATGAGTTATATGGAGGGTAACTAGCCTACTATACCACGCTGGTCAGGCGGGTTGGCATATAGTTTCGTATCAAGTTTTCCTTCTCTTGCGACTAGGCTTGTCATTTCCTATTGTCGCCTCTTACGACAGCCTCAGGTCGGAATGAGGTGGTGACACTATATATCGTAAATCCGTCACCACACGGACAAATGATGTTGACAACTAGTGTCAAACACTTAGTACTTTAGAGATGAAATTTATAAGGTTAATTCTGGAATGATGATGATGAATTGTCGCCTCTTACGACACCCTCAGTACGAAATGGGGTGGTGATACTATATATTGGAAATCCATCACCACTCGGACAAATTACACTTGGTCCATTAGATATGCAATTTATAATAGGTTAATTCCGCGTGTATAAGAAATGCGAATATCTGATTACTGTCAGTCAGTGAAACGGGGAGTAAGGTAAATCATGGTAGCGTTAGGTCCCTAGTAGGGTGCACTGGGGTGCGGCTGCATTCCTATTAATATTGCATGCCAGATACGTGTACTGTTTAAACTAGAGGAGAGAGGGGCGCGTTGAACACCGAGATAGAGTAGGGATTTCAACTTTGGGGCAGCGCATGTTAGCTTAAAGCTTATTGAATTTTTAAGGTGAGGTTTATTCGTTTCATGTGCTTATTAGCGAGACCGTTTAAATATATTTTTACTTTATCTGACGGATTGAGAATACACAATGTCACCAACCCATACTATCTTGAGGGTGACGTAACTGAACTGACGACTAAAAGAACAGAAGAGGCAGATCACTAAGCCGCAAGAATCAGAAATCTTGATACAAACACTTTTAAAAAAAAAACTGTGCCAACCCGTCTTGCCAGCGTGGCACTGGAGGCTATTTTCCCTCCATGAATTTGGAGGAGGCCCGACCCAGTAGTGGGTAATTTATGAGCTAAACGACGAGTCGAGATTGGAGATTGGTGAAATACCAACCCATACAATCCAATATAAGGATGACCGCAAAAGAACCGCAAAAGGCCGACAACCTAGCCGCAAGAGAAGATGGCCATCGTGGGACATTATGCTAATTTCCCTCTACGAACTGGGAGGAGGCCGACTCAGTGGGTCAATTCTGGGGTAAAATCATGGTGTTGATCTATCACACGACATTTCATTACTTACTTAGTATGAGTTTGTTGAGATGGAAATCTCTAAATAGATCATAGTTCATCTAGGTGTTCTTCTTAAAACCATATTTTATTTAGATTTAAGTAAATCTAATTATATTAGTATTTTATAAGCCCTCGGAGTTTCTTGCCAGTTCTTCTCAGTAGTGGTCGCGTTCCGAACTGGTGGTAGGCGGTAGATCTCTATTTTATCTATACTCTATAGTTAGTAAAAATAAATAAAATTGGTGTGTCTGTTTGTAATAATAGAATAACCACTTTTGACCAAATGCGTAAGTAGCGTATAGACAATACAAAAAGACCATAATAACATTTTTTTAAATTTTTGTTTGTCTGTCTGTTTGTTTTGACGGCACTTTCACTGATAGGTAGCTGATGATATAAGGAGTAACTTAGGCTTACATTTTTTTATAAGCTTTGCCCCGCGGCGTCTTTGTATTGTAATTTCTATTTGCAGTTACTTTTATAAGAATATTAGATAAAATGGTCGATAGTATAATGATAGTAATAATTAGACAATTTATTTCAACTTATATGTATAAAAGGTTGAAATAAATTGTCTAAGACAACAAACAACTAGAATGATTGTACCAATTCTTACATAGTTTGCAAATGAAAATCAAAACAAATGAATGTTCGAACCTTCCAAAAGCCCATTATTTTTTTATTTCCGAGATCAACAAACATAATTTACGGGTAGCAAATTTACTCGGATAATTCATTCACAAATACTGGAAACGTTTCAAAGTTACTGCGTCCCCGTTAAGCTAAAAAGGCGTACCAGTGACATGGTACCGTTCCCCAGAGAACGTAATGCCACAGGAACTAAAACTTTGAGAGGACTTTAATTGGCCTAGTATGGAGGAGCTGGAATTACTTTCATTCAGAATAACTACGAGCGAATGCGTTATATGCTCCGTGAAAACGCTGCTGAAATCAGAAATTGTTGTTATACTTAAAAACATACTGGCATGCGACGTAAATGATGACGGCGATTTTTGTTTGTATTGTCCAAACTAAACCTGGTGGTATGTCTGGCTAGGGGTCGCAGCGCCTATCTCCCGATAGTTGTGGTCGGGGAATTCTTAACTATGCGAATTGCTCTTGAAATTGCGCTATCGCGGTGTAGAACTTTTTGGTAATTCTCGCAATTGCAGGCGATATTTCTTCATCCAATTAGTTCAGATTTCTCGGGTAAACTGTAAAGTATGTAGCATGCGGTCACTACAGTTTGAAAGAACTTTTTTAATCACTGCGAGCTTATCTATCTCATTGTTGGAAATACTGATGAAGGTGTTATTAAATATTAAGTTAATTATGTTGAAAAAATACTGACGCGAGACGTACATGAAAGTGGCGATCGTTTTTTACAAACATTCTGTACGAAGTTGTGTACACGCATGTTCGGAAATATAGAGGTGAATGGTATCTGACCTTGAGAGAACTTTACATAAGTTAGTATGAAGGAACTACATAAAATAACTTAAATTTAAAAAAGACTGTTAGCGAATCACTTATTTGCTTAATAAAACGTGTGATTAAAGGTGAAAAGACTGTCACCTAAATAGTCCGAGAGCCTCCACACGTGATTGGATGTTGAAGGGATGCTATCTCCAAATCAAACATTAGCACGCTTCGCAGTCGTTTCGTATCCCGTGTATCACCGTGTCCGTCGTATCAACATCACTTGAAAGGCTACTCACATCAAAGATTCTTTGAATATATCTAATATCGGTGCAACTCCATGTGGAGGCGGATTGAATACTTAATGCCATCAGTCTATAGCAGTCCGAAGATCAAACACGAGGAGACTCAAGTTATTAGAGTCTAGTCGAGAGAAAACGAGAAGATATGAAAAGTAGTGATTCGTCTGCCGTGCGTTACTATCCCAAAGTAACATTTGGAGAAGCCTTTGTGATGACTTGTATAAGAGCTGAGATTTTGTGACGTGGTTATATTATCATCACTGATGGGAATATTTAGAGTAAATTTACTTAAACTTCGGGGAACAGAAATTAAATTCGGAGACTACTTTACGACTAAATTTTCCTTTTTTTAATAATTACATACATATTTTACAAAATACATCAATACATAAGTAAAATAAAATGAAACAAATTTTCGAGTCCTACCTTCATTTGTTTTAGTCTAGAAATTAAATTAAAACGAAACAATGAATGGAAGGGAAAACATAGCTTGCATGTCTTTGAAAAAAATCGTAAGGAAATCTCAGGGTTGTACTTCTGTTCCTCAAAGTTGAAATATATACACGCTACGTATTCGTTTTATATACCAGTTTAAAAATATTTTAAATAAACATTGTTGGTTTAGGGGCTAGATTTGACGCCTTTGGATCACGGGTCGTCGCTTTGGTTTTGGGATCGGAGAAGTGTCTGTGTAAACTCAGAAGTCTGGATGTCATTTGTGTACTTTAATTTCATGTTTTGCAAACTGCCCCCGCGATGCAGGTTATAGGAGTGCAGGCGTTTAGTTTAAAAAAATAAATAAACATATGAAAAAAAATAATTTTACAATGTGTCTTGATCGCGGGAGAGACTGCTGTAAAGCATCGTCGGGAATTAAATAAATATTTATCGCGTGTATTATTAATAAATTAATAATATCATTTTAATCCGTTAGAAAGTGTTTCATTTCAATGTGTAATAATCACGAAATTCTAAGAAATATCACATTTTTTGTATCAAAAACAAATTTTGCTAGGTCAGCTTGTATTTTAATAAACCCATATTTTGTTAGCGCGAAACCGCCATTGCATGGAGCCCAATTTGCAGCACCCTACTGTGTATGAATAAAATATATGGACACGTGTCTACTCGGTGTTCCAGATTTGTATCATAGAAGCATAGCCTGCGGCAGTCTGTCAAGAACCGAGATGCATTTTCATCGCGCGTACTATAAAGATGTTTGACGGTACACTGACAGACCCTGTCCAGTAAAAGGAGATCAATAAAAAATCCAAGCATGCATTTGGCGTGAATTAAATAACTGCAGCATTCCTGTTTCGAAAGATTTAACTAAAGATTCTGCCTATACATAACCCACTACTGAGTCGGGACTCCTCCAATTACATGGAGTTACCATTACCATTTGAAATCAATGAACAAAGAAAAAATATTCTTAAATATTTTTTTCTGTAAGTCCAGAAACATGTACTTATGTTATTTCTTAGCTTCTAAATTCACACATACATAATGTATGTTATGCACTAAACAATTATAGTCAAATTAAATAAAAGCCTAAATCTAGATGTAAGAATCTAAATGTAAAAATATTACGCGACTCTTTGCTTTAATCCGAAGTAATCTCGTAGCTATTCAGTATGAACAGTCCTTACCTCTATTTTTAGTCTACCCAGCCGTACATTGTTTGTATCATACATAGCATTTTATCTACAACAGGTAGTCAGTTTAAGTGGATTACACTCAGCATTGGACAATGCTTTAGTTTTTATGACCGTTTAAGCCTTGGAAACTGGTGAGGGATGGATGAGCCGTTAGTACTTTGTGCTGTTGTAGCTTGAGGGGGTAATTTACGAGTATTGTTTGCTTTGAAAGGTTTTAGGTCGCAATTTTGTTGTGCAAAATTGTGTTGGGGAGTCATCATTTTTTTACTAAAAGGAATAAATGCGGATAGCACTCTAATTGCATTTCCTGAATCAAAGATTGATTTTCGTAGGGTTTTTTTCCTTTCCTTTAATTTTTATTTTCACTGCTGGCCACCTGTAGTATTCCGTGTGGTAACAGATTTAGAATACATATTGTCACCACCCCATTCCAGCCTGAGGGTGTCGTAAGAGCTGACAAAAGGAAATGACAAGGCCGATGAGATGGTATCCGCAGGAGAAGGATAACTTGAAATGAAACTCTGTGCCAACTCGTCTAGCCAGCGTGGCATACTCGGCTAATTACCCTCCCTGTGATTAGAGGAGGCCCGACTCAGCAGTGGGTCATTTATGGGCTGAGTAGTAGTAGTCATCATCATTTCAGCTAAAAGACGTCTACTGCTGGACATAGGCCTCCCCCAAGGATTTCCACAAAGGCCGGTCCTGGGCCGCCCGCATCCACTGCTTTCCGGCGACCTTAACCAGGTCGTCGGTCCACCGTGTGGGAGGCCTACCAGCACTGCGCCACGCACGCGGACGCGGTCGCCACTCGAGGACTTTTCTGCCCCATCGGGCCACGGTCCTGCGAGCTAGGTGCCCTGCCCACTGCCACTTAAGATTGGCAATCCGGTGGTCTATGTCGGTTACCCTGGTTTTCCTACGTATCTCCTCATTTCTGACTCGATCTCGCAGGGAAACTCCGAGCATAGCCCTCTCCATTGCCCTTTGGGTGACTTTGAGCCTTCTGATGGAGCCCATAGTGAGCGACCACGTCTAGAGTAGTATACTATGTTTGTATTCATATGTTTCTAAGTACTATTACTGCTTGAGTAGTGGTACCATAAATTACCGACTGCTTATTGCCCTACACATCATTGGGTAATTTATGAGTTATATGGAGGGTAACTAGCCTACTATACCACGCTGGTCAGGCGGGTTGGCATATAGTTTCGTATCAAGTTTTCCTTCTCTTGCGACTAGGCTTGTCATTTCCTATTGTCGCCTCTTACGACAGCCTCAGGTCGGAATGAGGTGGTGACACTATGTATCGTAAATCCGTCACCACACGGACAAATAATGTTGACAAACACTTAGTACTTTAGACATGAAATTTATAAGGTTAATTCTGGAATGATGATGATGAATTGTCGCCTCTTACGACACCCTCAGTACGAAATGGGGTGGTGATACTATATATTGGAAATCCATCACCACTCGGACAAATTACACTTGGTCCATTAGATATGCAATTTATAATAGGTTAATTCCGCGTGTTTAAGAAATGCGAATATCTGATTACTGTCAGTCAGTGAAACGGGGAGTAAGGTAAATCATGGTAGCGTTAGGTCCCTAGTAGGGTGCACTGGGGGGCGGCTGCATTCCTATTAATATTGCATGCCAGATACGTGTACTGTTTAAACTAGAGGAGAGAGGGGCGCGTTGAACACCGAGATAGAGTAGGGATTTCAACTTTGGGGCAGCGCATGTTAGCTTAAAGCTTATTGAATTTTTAAGGTGAGGTTTATTCGTTTCATGTGCTTATTAGCGAGACCGTTTAAATATATTTTTACTTTATCTGACGGATTGAGAATACACAATGTCACCAACCCATACTATCTTGAGGGTGACGTAACTGAACTGACGACTAAAAGAACAGAAGAGGCAGATCACTAAGCCGCAAGAAAAGGAAATCTTGATACAAACACTTTTAAAAAAAAAACTGTGCCAACCCGTCTTGCCAGCGTGGCACTGTAGGCTATTTTCCCTCCATGAATTTGGAGGAGGCCCGACCCAGTAGTGGGTAATTTATGAGCTAAACGACGAGTCGAGATTGGAGATTGGTGAAATACCAACCCATACAATCCAATATAAGGATGACCGCAAAAGAACCGCAAAAGGCCGACAACCTAGCCGCAAGAGAAGATGGCCATCGTGGGACATTATGCTAATTTCCCTCTACGAACTGGGAGGAGGCCGACTCAGTGGGTCAATTCTGGGGTAAAATCATGGTGTTGATCTATCACACGACATTTCATTACTTACTTAGTATGAGTTTGTAGAGATGGAAATCTCTAAATAGATCATAGTTCATCTAGGTGTTCTTCTTAAAACCATATTTTATTTAGATTTAAGTAAATCTAATTATATTAGTATTTTATAAGCACTCGGAGTTTCTTGCCAGTTCTTCTCAGTAGTGGTCGCGTTCCGAACTGGTGGTAGGCGGTAGATCTCTTTTTTATCTATACTCTATAGTTAGTAAAAATAAATAAAATTGGTGTGTCTGTTTGTAATAATAGAATAACCACTTTTGACCAAATGCGTAAGTAGCGTATAGACAATACAAAAAGACCATAATAACATTTTTTTAAATTTTTGTTTGTCTGTCTGTTTGTTTTGACGGCACTTTCACTGATAGGTAGCTGATGATATAAGGAGTAACTTAGGCTTACATTTTTTTTATAAGCTTTGCCCCGCGGCCTCACCCATGGGTAACATCGCACCCGTGCGAAGCCAGGACGGGCCGCTAGTTGTATAATATGATTATGAATAATGACCATCGTGATCCAAACAAAACAAATGATTTGAATGATGATAGTTAAAGGGAAATCATAGAAAATGACAAAGAAACAGCTAGGCACACTTAATCATCACTACATAGTATAAAACAAAGTCGCTTAAATCTTTAAAACTACGCAACGGATTTTGAAGCGGTTTTCTTTAATAATTAGAGTGATACAAGAGGAAGGTTTATATGTATAATACATGCATAATTGCACCCGTGCGAAGCCGGGGCGGGTCGCTAGTGATTCATAATTCACAAACATGTACAATAGAATATAATATGTACATTTGAGACGACACAAAATTTGGCGTCTTTAAACGGCTTGCTCATTATACTGTCTGAGAGGCTGTCCGAAAATGTTCCTTCCAACCCTCTTTGAGAGGTAATGCATAAATATAAAAGATGTGCTCGCGTTGTATCTCACGAGACATAAGCGTATGTGGTTTCTTTGTGGGATTTTCACCGCAAAGCGATAATGTCCTTGGAGTTTTGGATACATTTCTACGTCAATATTTGATGTCTCAAATATCTGGAGAGATGCCTTAGCCAAAGCAAAATAAATACAAGAACAGCTTAGTTCCACTTGCTACCACTATTCAGCCCATAAATGACCCACTGCTGAGTCGGGCATCCTCCAATTACATGCACGGTAATAAGCCTACTATGTGCCAAGCTGGCCAGACGGGTTGGCACAGGGTTTCCTATCAATAATCAATCCTATCCTATCCGGAAAACGATGGATATGGGAGGCCCAGGACCGGCCTATGTGGAGATCCTTGTGGGAGGCCTATGTCCAGCAGTGGAGGTCTTTTGGCTGAAATGATGATGATTCTTTCTCTTGTGGGTAGGTTATCAGCCTTGTTATTTCTTTTTATTGGCTCATACGACACCCTCATAATGGAACGGGGTGGTGACACTATGTATACTAAAACCGTCACCACACGGACTGTTCCACTTGATTCTCCTCAATGAAATTGGATCTTAGAGTAAGTATTGTTATCGAACCCTAAATACTCGTAGGACTTCGCCTCTTAATCGATGTTTCTATCGTTACCGAACTAATTTCCACTCACGTGTATTTCTGGAACATCGGTGCCGAATTACGTAGTCACCCCATACAACCGCGGGCGCAAAATGTTCCCATCACGTGTGGAATAGTGTTTCCATGTATCACCGATACATTTTGAGATTACCACTCCAGGTGCAAGGACAAATAGGCAAATAAATACGAAAGTTTAGGGAACTTAAAGTTGTCGAGATATTAACGGTCTTATTCATTAAAAAGATTCTATCCTATAATAAGTAAAACGTGTTTTATATCTGTTAATGTCCCTTTCGTTTGGCTGTGAAACGACAAAGTTAGAGATATTTTAAAACTTCCATAAAATTACATCTGTTATGAATCTGTACTTGGATACTTCGTTTTTAACCTATCCATTTACAAGTTTCTCTCAATTTTACAGATAGAAATAAATTTTATCGACGACGTAGAATGTATCTGTACTCATAAATCCGTTGTGATAAAACTTCAACAATAATTTGTTAAAAAATATATACAATTGCCAAATTTGAACCTTTTCAGAATTTAAACTAATTATTATTTTACTTATGGAACAACGTTGTCTATAACTTGAGATTTGGGAAAATGTGCCAGGGTCATTAGCCTACTGCGCCACGCTGGCCAGACAGGTTGGCACAAGGTCAACTCTTACGACAACCTCAGGGTGGAATGGGGTGGTGACACTATGTATTCTAAATCCGCCACCACCTATCCTAGTAGCGACATAAACTTACCAACATTTTCCTTTATCAGAAATTAAAATCTGTGCGATACTTCAGAGCGATAAGAGGCTGGATATGTCCCAAAAATAATATCGTGCGATAGGAACCTCGCAGGCGGCTCGAAATTATGTAAGCTTTGCGATCATTGCAATTTTTCAATCGCGTATCGCCCCGGGCAAAACCACTCAGCTCCTAAATTGAACATGCTTAGGCATAAATTTAGCATGCGATAAAACGCTTTAAGGGTATCAGGGTGAAGTTTCATATTCATAAACTTTAATGTTAACACCATGTTATTGAAGACGTGTTGTCAATATACCACCACCCATCAGGGAGCAAAAACATTTTTAAAGCTATAGACTACAATTGAAAAAAATTCTTCTGTCCCATCAAATTAAGTTTGAAATGATAAATGTTAACGTTTCTGTAATTTGCCCATGCGTTACCGATATGTGATCAATTTTTTAAAATTAGTATCCACATTTCTTTTATTTTAATTATTATACAATAGGAAAATTTATTAATATTTTAAATATACTAACATACAGATCACTAAAATCTTAAATCTTAAATCTTTAAAACTACGGAACGGATTTTGAAGCGGTTTTTTTAAAAAGGTAGAGTGATTCAAGAGGAAGGTTTACATGCATATTATTGTAAAGAAACACCGATAAATTTAGATGTTCATCATTGCACCCGTGCGAAGCCGGGGCGGGTCACTAGTTAATAATATATAACAGTTTAATTTTAAATAAGTTTAATTATTGATTTTTAAATTGACTGTTTTATGACATTTATTTATTTATGGTAATAATTTAATATGTATCTGTTACAGAAACCCTCACAAACACTACACAGCGGAATTACAATACATTGCAAAACCCATCCGTGAGTCACAAATAGGGTTGCCAACGGAAGATCAGCGCTGGGTGAAACCCAGCTAATGCTGATATGGTGACCTACTCGGCAGGACATGCAGAAATACTAAATCTTTTCTAATTGTGCAAAGTCCCTGTTTTAAAAAAAAACAAACTGTTTTTTGATTTATTTTATTAAGTAATATGGTTAATGACTTTTTTTGTGTGTCCTGTGGGAATAAAGATATTTTTCTTTCTTTCTTTCTTTCAATTGGAAAAATCTTTATGCAAGTACTCACACAATGTGTTTCGTTTCTTTTTAAAAACGAAACCCCTACTCCTGGTATAACCTGTATCGTGAAGGCTGTTTACTACTACTACTCAACCCTAAGATGTCCCACTGTTGAGTCAGGCCTCCTCCAGCTACAGGGAAGGTAATTAGCCTACTGTGCAACGCTGGCCAAACGGGTTGGCAATCACAAGAGAAGGACTCTTGTGTCTAGGTTATCGGCCTTGTCATTTCCTTTTGTCTGCTCTTACGACACCCACAGGATGGAATGGGGTAGTGACACTTCACTACATAGTATAAAACAAAGTCTGTCCGTCCCTATGTATGCTTAAATCTTTAAAACTACGCAACGGATTTTGAAGCGGTTTTTTTTAATAGATAGAGTGATTCAAGAGGAAGATTTTTAAGTATAATACATGCATAATTGCAACCGTGCGAAGCCGGACCGGGTCGCTAGTTGTATTCTAAATAAGTCACCACACGACTGTTTACAAATATGCAATTCACGGACAGGGATTATTAATTCAAATGATTATTACGCAAATTATTAAATATATATTTATAAGGTCAAACTTATTCTTTAATACAGAAATTATAGCGTGTCCCTGAATATAGTTTTCAAAAGAAACAACATATTTTTAATAAGAAATTACATAAATGATGTAAATAAAACGCTGCAATTTTTCTCATTCTTCTGTACAAAAAATTATCACCGTTATTTAAACGTTACGCATTATTTACAAACAAATAACAATTTTCATAATGGCCTACCCATTTTTCAGTCTTAATTTGCCCGCCCCACCAACGCAGCTTGAGACAAAAGATTGATATATTCTCTCTTTTCATTAAGTTAAAAATGATTTATATACTTTACGCCCCTAGTTTTCCGTTTCGTCTTGACTCAACGCAACTTTTAAGTAAAGAGTTAATTTACTGGCTACCCTAAGTTTATCTAAGAGAAAGTTGCTGTTGTTGAAAGAAAAAGCAAAGATATCAACTCGAGTTTAAACTAATTTCCCATAAGATTTATGGTAATAATGACGAATGTATTAGTGTGTGTTAGATAAATGATAAATCTTACCCACAACGTCCTTCGATAGTCGCTTGCCAGGGCGTCACATTTAAATGCGTTCTAGCGAACCTGTGGCGCCCCAAAGGTGACGTCTACATACGTCACCTTTGGGGCGCCACAGGTTCGCTGGGGTTTTAGTGGATAGACTAGTAGTTTCTGGAGTGCCACTTATCTGCCCCACCCCGAGGGGCGGTAGCATTTCACCAACGAAACCAAAAAAAAAGGTATACCCATGATAAATCAGTACAATATTGCCCCGGATATGAGGAGATTACATCTCGCATTTATAAAATGTGTTATAAATAACTTGTGTAAAGTAAATAATTATAAACATTTGAATATTGATAATATTTGTGACTAATCTTTTTACGAACATTTAAATGAACAATTAAACTTATAACACAATAATATTTTGTCGGCTCTTACCACACACTCAGGGTGGAATGAGAGTGTTTCACTGTGTATTCCAAATCCGTCACCACTCGAATTTTACATCAATATCCTTTAACGTACAGTTATAACAATTCGCTATTTTGATATTTGATCTGTTAAAGCCCTAAACTAACAATAATTTGTGTCATTTTACATCACTGTAGGGGACAGGATAGGGGAGTCCTCCCGCGAGACATGACGCCTGTCACTGTTTTGACTGTGTCAATTATAGTTGCAATTGTAACTGATAGGTATGCAATGTACTATCAAACCTAACTTTAAGAAATTATACTATTAATATTAAATTTAAGAATATTTAGTAAAACTATGGAAAAAAAAAACAGATTTTATAGAACGCTCAAAGTCACCCATGGGACACGGAGAGGGCTATGCTTGGAATTGAAATGAGAAGATACGTCAGAGTTACCAACATAGCCCTCAAGAGTGCCAAACTTAAGTGCCATTGGGAAGGGCACATAGCTCACAATAGTGACGACCGATGGGGCAGGAAGGTCTTCGAGAGGCGACCACGTACCAAAAAATGAGGTGCTGGTTTTCCTCCAGCTGGTTCCACCGTAAATCGTAGGATGAGGACGAATCCTTGAAGCATATGTCCACGAGAGGACTTCTTTTGGATGAAATGATGATGTATGATGACTCAAGGTACAACCATGATAAGTCAAGGTTGTGAGAGATAAAAAGAGATGGATGGTTTGTAAGAATGAGGAATTGTGTACGAAAGGTCTGAATGTAGATATGACGACTGATAGGTGTGTATGGAGACTACCACCTTGCGTGGACAGGGGCCGTAAGATGATAATGGTAATATTAAATATCACTATTTATAAGATATTTGTGCTAAAACCTACGTAAATAAAGCTCCTTTCGAGTTCAATATGAAACTGTCGAGTTCAATATGAAATTGATTATTTGCTCTACTATTGTTCATCAATGAATAGTTAATATCTGCATTAGACTAGTTAAGTTAATCCGTCGCCCATCGGAAGTCTATTGACGTATTAGTCAGTAACCAATCACCCGAAAGGAAATAACAGTTCCCCGTTTTGGTTAACACGAAAAACCACTTCCCATGTTTGTGCGCCGGTGTTACCATGCTTAATTAGTTAATAGTTTACTTAACTGTGGTTAGAGTATGAGAAATTAAATTGTCGATGCTTTGTTTATTCGATTTTTTTTGAATTAATGAATTTGTTTGCGAAAGTCGTGTACATTTCTTGAAATTCAATGAACTCGTTGTCATTAGCGTTTTGATTTTCGAATTTGGAACTTTTTGGACAGTAATTTTATGAGTAGTACACGCCCGCGCACATTGGATGCATTCGTTAAGCTCTGTTTAACCTACGCCACACCTAAATCTAGAAAAATGTACAATTTTTTTACATGTTGTCAATTCTCATCACATAACAATGCTTGAAGTCTGCTGACAGGCTAACATAACAAGACAAGCAATTAACTTCCTTGCAAAAAACGTAACAATAATAACTTTTACCGTGTCAAGATATCCTGATCAGACACAGGTCAATGACTTAATACATGACAACCGTAATGTGATCTTTAACTTTGATAAAAAATGTATTGACACTTACTTGATGAAAGACAATAAAATTAACATCATACCACTTTATACAAGTGTAAAAAAAACTCTATACATATAAAGAAAGGGTCAATAACCTTAACATAGATGTTGTGTACCCAATTTCAAGAACGCAATGCAATTTTCTTTGACAATTGGTCACAAAAAGATGTCATAACTAAATATATTATCTACTAATACTAGCCCATAGATGACCCACTGCTCAGTCGGGCCTCATCCAGTTACATACAGGATAATTAGCCTACTTCTACAATTTTTAGTAAGAAAAAGTATTACGTGGTCGTATATCTACCAAATTAATTTATAATAAAAGATACTAATTAAAAAATAAATTCTCGATGAAACTGAATCTACATTTGATATACATAAACCGTTTTACAATTAATCAACAACACAGATAACCGTGAATTATTTATAGACTAATTCTACGTATTGACAACTGCTATAAATAAGACTAACGGTTTTAAGTAAATTAAGTTGAAATTAATTCGCACAATCATTTGTCGCTTATTTATTAATGTTTATTTAGCCCAAATATAATAGTGACGTATAGAATGTAATTTAACCTAATGTCAGCTTAATTCAAACTTAAATATGCCATAAAAAAGGGTTATCATTTGAGTAATTTTATCTGTATTTCTTCACCATTTCTGCGAATTGCTTAAATAGAGACTAAAACAATTCAAAATAATGCTGTTTATTTCTACCACTATTGTTTAATAATTTTTGATGCATTAATCAATGATTAATTTTGGCATGCCAATTGTTTATGACCAGTATTAAAAGATAAAATACCCTCGGTGTTCACCTGTCTAATAAAATTCCTGACGCTGATGTACATATTCCATAAAACTACATTAATCAATAAAGCGTAAGTACTACGGCGTCAATTGGTGACAAAAGAATAGGGTGGTGACACTGTGTATTCTAAATCCGTCACCATACGGACGTAATCGTAACACAGGTTTATCATCTTAAAGTTTATTTCACTGAAAAGGACCTCGATACTTACAACATCAGTTGCGCATCTATGTCTGCTTATAGATCTAAACTGTTTAAGGTGAATGTTCCAGGGTAGCCCGCGAAATTCAAATTTTCTTACGTTTTTTGCAATTTGCAGGTCAGTGCTAGGTTGTATGTTGATTAAAATGTTATTCGCGGCTGTAAGACTTATGTAGTTATAGAATTATAATCATCAAACTCATCCATACAACCCTCCAAGCTCATAAAGGTGCAAGAATGACTTTGAGCTTGAAAAAGTTTTTGTTGCACCTTTATGAGCTAAGAGGATTGTATTGATGATTTTGATGATTATAATTCTATAACTACATTCGTCTTACAGTCGCGAATAACATTTTAATCAACATACAACCTAGCACTGACCTGCAATTTGCAAAAAACGTAAGAAAATTTGAATTTCGCGGGCTACCCTGGAACAATCACCTTAATAAATGGAATAACTTAACAGGTAAGCAACACTATAGTAGTCTATTGGTAGAGACAAACTAAACGAATCCCAAATAGGCCAATCAATACACTAACTCTCCTTTGATGAACCCGTAAAACCCTGCGAAGTTGGCCAGTAATAGAGTTTTCACATCGTTGCCATCTGCACAAGTGCCAATCAAATTAGGAGAGATTATCGAGCGATGCGATCGGGGTCGCAAACGATGCCTGCTCAAGCTAATTTGCAGGATTAAATTCTTTCAGAGATTCGGAATAATCGACGACGAAATAGGATTTGGAAAATTGCTATGGAATCGTTTGTGCCTTTGGGAATCCTCTAGATCGAATCATACTCGAATATTGAAATCGAACTCAAACATCGGGTATATTGGTTGAGCGATCGACTGCAGCGCAGCATGTCGCGGGTTCGATCCCCGCACGGAAGCAATATTTGTACGACCTACAAGTATTTGTTCCGGGTCTGGGTGTTTTCTATCTATAATATGTATGTATTTACAAAAAAAAATGTATATAAGTAGTTTATTATCCATCTCGTTACCATAACACAAGCATTAAGTTGCTTAGCTTGGGACGAGATGGCGTTGTGTGAAATGTCCATTTATTTATTTATTATTTATTGGAATTATCGTATTTCAAATTACACCGATAGAGGAACATGAATGCAAAAACACTGGCCAGTCTAACATTGATTTTTTCAAATGCTAAAAGTTGGTTGCAGCAAATACAATATACGTTGAACTCAAAGAGTCTGTCTTATTCCCTACGGAATCCATAGCAGCTGGAGCGCTGTCGGTATTGTGAGGTTGAGGGTTGTTAGCGACTTGTTAAAAAAAAACTATACCTATAGTTCCCACAATAGTTAATTACCATGTGGTGACGGATTTAGAACACACAATGTCACCAACCCATGCCATTCTGAGGGTGCCGTAAGAGGCGACAAAATTAAATGACAAGGCCGATAAACCTATATCTTCTAATATATAAAATTCTCGTGTCACGGTGTTTGTTATTGAACTTCTCCGAAATTGCTCGACCGATTTTTGTGTGCATATCGGTTAGGTCTGCGAATCGGACAACATACATTTTTCATCCGTCTAAATGTTAAGGGTCCATCCCGATTTTTTTTTATGACTATGGTATACAAAAATACATACATCCCCAAATTTTCACCCCTCTACGATCAACCCCTATTTTTTAATAGCGATATATATATTGGCGAAACAACGTTTGCGGGGTCAGCTACTAGCTACATGAGTAAAAAGTTACATTCATAGTTACCACATTATTTGTAGAATTCCAACATTGTTAGTGGATCCAACAACCAAAGCCCAATAGCTTTGGGTTCGTATCGGTGATTAGTTCCAATTATTGGCATTCAACACACATGCGACCACCCATTTCAGTAATTGCCTTTATTTCTTCCGCGGACTTTACAGAGTCTGCGGTTTTCGAAGCTCAGTTAATATATATTAGGTTGCAAGTGGTTTTCCTTGTTCCTTTTTTATTTTTAAACAACGTCGTTAGCAATGTTATTAGCTTGTCTGTAATCTATTTTTATTTAATACCCGTCCCCGCGGTTCTCTTTGCGTTATGATCTATCAATATTTTCAAAGGCAGACATACTAGCCACAAATAAGCTTGATTCTCGGCAAAAAACTTGAATAATAACTGCGCAGTAGGCGATATGTATCATTGCCAGCCTTTATTGGAGGCCATTGGCGGAACAGGGAGGGGAAATAGATAACAGGCGTGAATTTTCCTCCAAAGATGTTTCCCACTTAGTATCAAACTCTTTGAAAATCAATTTACATCCCCTTTTGTATGTCCGCCGATTACTCGATGACACCTGAACCGATTTGGGAAAAAATAATGATAAATAAGGTTAATTTGTCTGTAATATCATATCTCCTAAACAAATGGATTGTTTAAGATGTGGGCATTTTATTTAAAAGCAGGTAGGTGCTTAGTGGTATTTCATAGGTGTCTTCTCAATTGATTACACAATGTCACTAACCCACACTATTCTGAGGGTGTCGTAAGAGGTGACTAAAGGAACGCAAGAGGCCGATCCTAGCCGCAAGAGAAGGAACATTTGATACAGACCCTGTGCCAACCCGTCTTGCCAGCGTGACAGAGTAGGCTAATTTCCCCCCAGGAATTTGGAGGAGGGTGGGACATTTATGGGCTGAAATGATGATTTAATTTTCGTTATTTCGTTATCAATTCTGGTTACATAAACAAAGTTATGAAAGAAAAAAGAAAATCATACTTTCCGTCCTCGCTATCGCAATAAACGTGGCGAAATAACTTGTACAAAATCTTACTGCGGAAGAGACTGTCTCAACGTGTTGTACGTCGTAACACGTACACATCAATGAGCAAGGAAAGATACTCTAACTTTATATTTGTACTTAACTAAACTCGGTTCTCTCGCGTGGTTTACCTACGTTTTGTAATAAATATCGTAAGAACAAAGAAGTTCTAGAGCTTGTAAAATGTACATTGTAGTTTTAAGTACAAGAAAATAAGAAGAATGGAATAGGCTGGTTACGTTTTTAGGCACTGAATGTGTAAGTAATTCTGTTTCACTTTTAAGCGAATTCAAAAAGCAGGATGTTCACAAGTATGTATGTTTTTTTTTTTGTATATCGACGTAGGAAAACGTATTTGCTGTAAGCCTCAAAACACGAAATGTTCAGCAGAGCCAAAAAACATTTCTAAAATTAGAAAAAAAATCATTACTCAAAAACTATCCATCGTAGGAACATGATTTTAAAAACGTATTTTTATTTTTTCTTGTTTTACATGTTACTTAGATAGATATCCTTCTGAGTTGATTAATACCAGTGTTTTTGTGGCTTACAGCAAACAAGTTTTTTTTTACAAACCTATAAAACGCTGTAACCATGAATAATTTTCTATGGCAACAAAACATTCTATTATGTTTAGAACTTTTAAATGCTGTAAGTGGCATACATATTTTTTTAAGTAAAACTAAATAGATGTGAGCCACAGTGAAGATTTTTTTTGATTTGATGTTATTGTTTTAAGTGAATGAAGTGGGGAAAATATAGTATTAAAATATAGTTTTATACAATTAAAAGACAGTAAGTTTGGTATATTTATTCATTGTAAACTTTCAAAACGTAATTACATTATACACTGTTTTGTGCAAGAAACGTAATTCATCATCATCGTCAGCCTATTTCAGTCCACTGCTGGACGTAGGCCTCCCCCATAGCTCGCCACTGAACCCGGAACGTAATTAGTAGTTTAATATATTATATAAAACTAGCGACCCGCCCCGGCTTCGCACGGGTGCAATTATGACACGTAAACCTTCCTCTTGAATCACTATCTATAAAAAAAAACCGCTTCAAAATCCGTTGCGTAGTTTTGAAGATTTAAGCATACAAAGTCGCTGTCATCCGTCCATCCATATGTCATATGGACGGACGGACGACAGCGACTTTGTTTGATACTATGTAGTGATGAAATTTAAAAAAAAGTTTATAAAAAAGAAAACCTAAAACTTGACATTAACATAACAAAAATTTTCATCATCTAAGCATGTATTAAAAAGAAGGATGTCTTCTAAAATACTCAATGAGAACTGATGAAAAGGATCGGTATCTGGTAGGCGGTCTACGTTTTATTATTTATGTTCTAGGTCCAAAAATTCTTTTGCACAGTTAGATGAAAAAAAATTTCAACAAGATTTTTCAGGTCCTTGTATTTTTGGGATAAAATCGGCAATTAATTTCACTCTATACGTTCCTTTGGTTTGGTGTTACCCATATTTCCTAGTGGAATTTCGGAACTTTCAGCATCAACTGCCATAGATCTTTTTTTATATATCACGTTTGGCTTGTTCTTTAAAAAAAATACAACTTAGCTATAGTAGAAATGTGCAGTTTTAGATTATTTTTAAATGATTTATTTACGACGTCATTAAAATCCAAAAGTTTACATCTTGTACTTGAACTTCTTAGGGAAACGGGTTTATTTGTAGCCATTTCCATAATAGTTGGCCATTGAGAAGGAAATTGATCGCGAGGCTTAATGTCTGACAAAGATTTATTTTATACACCGTCGAAAACTCATCAGATGAAGGCTTCACAAAACTGGATAACATGATGTAAGTTTTGGTAATAAAAAAACTCATCCTGCCAAAATGGCGTAAGTCTGTTTGAAGAATAGCGTAAGCAACAAATGCATCAAATATACTGGTTTTTGATAGACTTACAGCCAAGACCACATCAAAATTTTTCGAAAAACTTACGGCGTAAGCGATTTTTTTTCGTAGTTAGAATTATGAGAGTCTGACCAATCGACGTAGAATTTTTTTCTGATCAAAATAATGTAAAAAACGATGTTTCGATTTTTTGAGGCTTACAGCAAATACGTTTTCCTACGTCGATATGTGTTGCCGCATGACTTCAAGTTTTAAAAAATCGATTAGAACTGCCTTCGAATTAGTCAAATCAAAATCGGTTTAGTAGTTTGCTTTAAAACGGGAAATAAGTGATCAAAACTATTCGTTTGAAGATTTGAGTAAGCTTGGACGACATACTAGTTACGGCCGAAAAATGAAAAAAATATAACTTCTTCTTTCTTTTATGTAAAAACTAGCGACCCGCCCCGGTTTCACACGGGTGCAATGATAAAGATCTAAATTTAACAGTGTTTCTCTATAATATTAAGCATGTATTATACATATAAACCTTTCTCTTAAATCACTCTATCCCTTAAAAAACCGCTTCGTAATCCGTTGCTTAGTTTTAAAGATTTATGCATTATGCATAAGATTTATACGGACAGACAATAGCGACTTTGTTTTATAATATGTATTGATAGTGATGATGAATGTTTGTATGTATGTCCTTTAGAGAATCGTAAACTGTGCATTTGATCATGTGATGATCTTCAGCAATAGTGCTGTGCACGAGCCCAGGAAGGTTTCTGAACAAAAAAAAGAACAATGAAAATTTGTGTAATGTCTTCCGTGGCGTAGCAACGCAGGGTACAGCTAGTTAACAGATAACTCAGTTTATGAGTTCAAAATTAAAAAGCAAACATTACCGATAAACACCAACTTCAATTGACATCGACGTTAATTGGGAAATAGCGATCACCAAGACACCGACTTCAAATGGTTGTTTAACGGTTATTGTTCGTAACGATGTCTTAAGTTTTCACAATCTTTACACATTGCGGTAAATAATGTCATAACGGTTCTGATCGTGTTCTTTTATTTACATCCCAACGTTTTAGACACTTCAGGTTATTTTTCGCTTTTCAGTTGGAGAAGGACACGGGTATCGAATTAATTGTATCGTGTATAAATCATATTGTTGGGCGTTTGAACATTTGCCAGAAACGTGTACATACGATCTATGAAGACCACAGGCCTTTGCTCATAGGAACATAGTAAGCGTCTGCAACATCTCGTTCAATATAATTTTATTATAGAATATTAACATGGCAAAATTAATGGTAATACCTACACTTAAGTGCACAGGGATTCAAATAATATTACGAGTATTTAGACTTTTAACTTAAAAAATAGAGACATACCTAATAAATAAATATCCTTGGACATTTCACACAACGCCATCTCGTCCCAAGCTAAGCAACTTACTGCTTGTGTTATGGTAACGAGATGGATGATAAACTACTCAAATACATTTTTTTTTGTAAATACATATTATAGATAGAAATGACACCCAGACTCCGAGCTCGACCCCGGAATCTAACCCGGGACCGGTTGATCAAAAGGCAGCACATCTAACCACTAGACCAACGAGTCACCCCTTGGTACACCAAATATCTTATCCACGTACTGGTGGCTGTTTTTCAAACATATAAAGTTGCATCATATTGTAAGATTATCCTAGCACTGACCTGCAAATTGCAAAAAACGTACGAAAATTTGAATTTCGCGGGCTACCCTGGAACATTCACCTTAATGTCGCCTTTTTTACACGAATCTTATTGCCTATGGCTGCTACTACTACTAGTCAGCATTAATTACATTAAGCCCTTAAATGACCCACTTCTGAGTCGCGCCTCCTCGCATCACAGGGAGGGTAATTAGCCTACTGTGCCACGCTGACCGAAGGCGTTGGCACAGGGTTTCGTTTCAAGTATTCCTTCGCTCGCGGCTAGGTTTTTGACCTTGACATTTCCTTTTCGGTCGGCTCTTAAGACACCCTCAGGATGGAATGGGGTGTTGACACTATGTATTCTAAATCCGTCACCACATGGACAATTACATTAATTTATAATTGTCTTTAAATCAGGCGATTATGTTATTAGATCGTCAAACTTATTTCTATGATTAGCCACGTTACCCTTTTGATCCCATGGAATATCCCTACCAAAGTAAACCGCCACATCTATTGCCAAAAAACAATTTCACCTACCAAAGCTTTCACCGCACGTTTTGTTCCTTCTAAATATTCAAATGGGACATGAAAGCCCGTAATGGTTGGTTAGATCAGAGATGGATTCGCCCATAATAAGGAAGACATTAATTTATGTAAAGTATTAGATTACTTCGTAGCGAAGTGTTCTCAATATCTGAAACGTGATATCAATGTTGATTCAAATTGGCAACGTTGGAAGTGACTTAGATGAATTGGTCCCTTAATATTTTCTTGGTTCAATCGTTGTTAAATTATACCAGAAGTAATTTATATTACTTCTCATTAAAATAGGTATATTACTTCTTAGTAATTTACATTACTTCTCTGTAATAATTAACTTCTGGTATAAATACAAGTCAGAAAGTATAAAGGCCTGGCCCCAGTTAAAATTTATTGCAAACATTTTAAATAGTCTTCAAATTATTTAGATTAACTGTTATTTTACTATGATACGCAAGATAAGTAAATAATATATTAAATATATAATGTTTGTTTATGTTAACTTTGCAATTTAGCCACCAGAACTAATTGTATGAGAAATGTGTTGGGTATATCAAAGGTATTGGAATAGTTAATATTTTTTTATCCAGATAAGTACAATGATGGTGGTATCACACGCTGGAACAAACAACCATAAACTAAAACTATCCTTACATAACCTAAAAAAACTCTAATAAATTAGGAATATCTTAAAAAGCACAGGAGACCGAAGAAACAGTGGGACACAAATTACTTAGCTTGTCGGATAATTGTAATGATTGCTAGTTGGTTCGATATTAGTGGAACCCCTGTTTAGTAGTAAAATTTTGGTTCAAAAAATCATCGCATTATCCCTCATACTTCAACAAAAAACTCTTTTAAAGGCATAGCTACTTGGCCTAGCTGTTAGGGTGGCTATACGGCTTTTGTTTACACCTTGTCTATTAAACCAATATCAAAATTGCAAGAACATTGTCATCACAGTCCCAATCTAACTAAAAAAAATTCTAGATTGCGAAATTGTTCTGACAGTTCCACTAATACAGACATTTACATAAATTGAACATAATACACTAATTCAACACCATGACATTAAAGGAAAACTGACTACACACTGCGTCATTTATAGTTTTTAATATTATTATTTTTAAGAATGGAATGCGTTCAAAAAAAAAATAATAAAAAAAAAATTAAAAAAACTTAACGTAGTGTTAACTTTTATAATTAATTTAACTAACATTTAAATTTGGCCAACTCCAACAGCCAACTTCAGAGCGTTTAAATACTAAAGTGTAATACATAGACAAACACCCTCAATAAGACGAGCAAGTTTGAGACGTCAAGTTTTATCTCTAGTGATGTCGTTTTCTCCTCTATTCTTATGATTATAGAAGGGTCACGAATTTTACCCTGCTTCACATTTAAAGAGAACTAAACGGGCCCAAGCGAAATATAAACAACCCTTTTACTTGTTTTTTTAATATTGGGTATGTTTAAACTTGTACTTATCATGATATTTAAACAACTCGTATTCAAATTAGAAATGTTCATAGGTTAAATGTATTTGGATAATTATAAAACCTTTTTATTTTACGTTTATCGCGAGTGGGAAATCTCTCTCCGACATGTCGCATGCATGAGCATATCATCGAGAACACTGACATAGGCAGAAACTGTAAACAACGTGAGTCAACGTTACCTCATTCTATTCAGCCACGGCACCAACAGCAACGGATAGTTTTAACAAACCTAGCACCGTCTAGCACTTGATCACGTGAAATTCAACGCTCATCGTCTCTAATAAACAGTTTCTGAACGTTTGTTTTTGTATCACTTGAAGGGACACAAGGGTACCGTTCGACGGCTCAGGGGTGACTGTTGGTGTCAGTCAGACCTACGGGTTCACCCCGATGACGTCATCTTAGACCAATGGGGTGAGATTTCGAACGCATGCGCGCCGTACCAGCCGCCGCGGCGCCCATACTCCAACCGAAAGCGACGCTGAATCTAGCCGCTTTCCACAGTATACATTACTGCTTTTATTGTTTGTGTGTATTTCACTCAGCGCGTGTGAGCGTCGATGTATGTTCGTTTGGTTAGACGGCTCGGTGTTTGAGTTCGGTAGCAGCTCTTCTGGGGGTGACAGTTTTGAGAGCGCCCCCCGGTGGGCTTTTCAAAGGACCAGCGCCACCATTCTTTTTGTAACTGCCTGTGGCATGTACTGCGCGCTTCAAATAATTGAGACGCTCGGTATATGATTTAATTTGCCCTTTTACGGGGCCAACCGTTTGTACCGACTACGACTGGGGAGAAATATTTTTATATGCATAAAAATATTATAGGGGCTCAACCCTTGCTTGGCTACCGCACAAATATTTTACGTTTCAAATTACGCCATTAGTGCCATTCTAATTGTTGTTTGGCATACTTTTCATTTTATTACGGGAACATGTGAAAAATAACACGTTGGAATGGCATAGTCAAATTAAAAATACTTTCATTTTTGCCACTGTTACGGTGAACATAAATTTAAACATCCTATTCATATCTACTACAATAAAATGGGCTCCATCAGCAGGCTCAAAGTCATCCAAAGGGCAATGGAGAGGGCTATGCTCGGAGTTTCCCTGCGAGATCGAATCAGAAATGAGAGAAATGAGAGAAATGAGAGATATTCAGTAAAAACCAGGGTCACCGACATAGCCCACCGGATTGCCAAACTTAAGTGGCAGTGGGCAGGGCACATAGCTCGCAGGACCGACGCCCGATGGGGCAGAAAAGTCCTCGAGTGGCGACTTCGTTCCGGAAGGCGCAGTGCTGGTAGGCCTCCCACACGATGGACCGACGACCTGGTTAAGGTCGCCGGAAAGCAGCGGATGCGGGCGGCCCAGGACCGGCCTTTGTGGAAATCCTTGGGGGAGGCCTATGTCCAGCAGTGGACGTCTTTTGGCTGAAATGATGATGATGATGACAATAAAATAGAATAGAAATATAATTTATTTAATACTAACAGTAAGTGTACACAAATAAAAATATCGCTGGTTTTCTGACGGACCCACTACCACTACTCAGCCCATACGTGACCCATTGCTGAGTCATCCTCCTCCAACTACATGGAGGGATATTAGCCTACTGTGTCACGCTGGCCAGACGGGATGGGTTACTTGAATTGAAATATCTAGAGTTCTTTATTTTGCGGCTAGAGTTTCGGGCTTATCATTTCCTTTGGTCGGCTTTTACGGCACCCTCAGGATGGAAAGGGGTGGTGAGACTATGTATTAGTCACCACACGGATATATTAAATCCAAATACTATCTTTTTAACGGATTTATCGCGTGTATATTCCCGACGTTTGGAATGCTTTGCAGCAGTCGTGGACGCGAGAGCGTCTAGATGACAGTTGTCTTCAAAAGTACAATGAAATATTTAAATCTACCGCCTTTAATCTCTCTATTGAAATGTATTGTATGTATATATTTTTAATCTCAATTACCTCTCAAAAAAGTTTTTAATTTCAATGTGTAATAATCGCGAAAACCTAAAAAATATTGCGTTCATATATTTACATAAAAATAAAAGGACTAGGCTAAATGTTGAAAATCTATTTAGATAAACAACCTGTGCCTAGAGGTCCCCTTAAACATGTAAGATGGATTGAGATTTAAAGACATTTTTATAAGAGAGGGAGCAAGCGATGCCTGATGGTGATCGAGTATGAAAGAGCACCTTTCGTGATTACAATTCGATTGTGCACGTTATCGATAGTGACATGATGAGATTTCGATTAATACTGCTTGATCGAAAACATAGATTGCTAGCACATTTTAATATATCTTTGTATTTTTGTGAATGTGTGTATTACTAAGGAGATTTGTATATATTCTTTGTATATTCATTTTAAGGATATTAATGTAAGGTATAAGTGGAATAAGAACACATTGTGTCACCACCCAATTCCATCCTAAGGGGGTCGTAAGTCATAATTTTGGGCTGAATTGTAGTAAAAGATCGATAAAAAGAACAAACGCAAATAAAAAAATGATCTCACAATAACAAAAAAGATATATTACATAACTAGCGACCCGCCCCGGCTTCGCACGGCAATGATGAACATCTTAATTTATACATGTATTAAAAAAACCGCTTCAAAATCCGTTGAGTAGTTTTAAAGATTTAAGCATACATAGGGACGGACAGACGACAGCGACTTTGTTTTATACTATGTAGTGATATTTTAATTGCACGACTAAGGGCCCCGCGCATTTAGGCATAATGCTCGGATTGGTCGCGGCGGTCAATAGGCTGCGTATGTGACGCGATGTTTTTCGTTGGCCGCGCAACCAAAACTTGGCCGCGTGGCCTGGCCGCGTAATGCGCGCAGCTATATACATCGTAGAAGAATTAGTTGGCCGCAGCGACTTGACCGCGCGGCCTGGCCGCATAATGCGCGGAGGCCCTAACAAAACTAAGGTAGGCGGACATTTATTTTCCAAACTCTTCTACATATCTTTTGTAGCAAAACACTGATTCAGTTTCCAAACTTCATCGCTACACTAAACTAGATTACTTTTAGTTCGATCGAACTTGGGCACGTGAAATGTGTTAGGTTAGGGACATTTGAATAATCCCCCCTTCGTAACCGGGGGGGCCTGCCTGGGAGGATGGGGCTCCACTAACTATACAGGGTTGTACGACATAGGGGCATTTTTTTAACTGCCTATACTAGGTATCATTTCCAGGCTCTGTACCAAAAATCAATTAAATTAGAGCAATAGTTTAGCCACAAATGATTTTTTAAAACTTTTGCCGCATTTGAACATGATGTATCTTTCCTAACAGATGTTTATGCCTAACGCATCCTTAATTAACCTTTGGGTCTGTCCATTAATCATGTGATGTTTTTTTAACATTTTTCCTCCCTCCCTCCCCCTTGGTGATACCTAGTGAGGTTTAAGACTACCCCTCCACCCCCCATGAAAAATCACGTGTATTTGTTTTTGTACCGTTTCGAATTCATACTAATCACATAAAGTATACGTAGTGTAATTTAATGCCCCTCTGTCATTTCAACTCTGTATAAGAGGTGGGTCAAGGCCCCCAGAGTCGCGGAGCATGCTCCCGTATTGGGAGTGAATCCCAGTTCAGGAAGTCGAGGATCGCCGCCGGTTTTAGTGGGTAGGTCGGGGCGCAATTTACCATCTCTACGCGCCTCGGAGTCCCACATAACCCGGCGAGTCCTCAACGGCTGGGTACCCATGAGGATCTCCGTAGTAAACAAAGAAATACAATTGATTAATAGTCTGGACGACACGGTTGGCGCAGTGGTTGAGCGATCGACTGCTACGAAGCATGTCGCGGGTTCGATCCCCGCACGGAACAAAAATTTGTACGACCTACAAGTATTTGTTCCGGGTCTGGGTGTTTTCTATCTATAATATGTATGTATTTACAAAAAAAAATTATATAAGTAGTTTATCATTCATCTCGTTACCATAACACAAGCATTAAGTTGCTTAGCTTGGGACGAGATGGCGTTGTGTGAAATGTCCAAGGATATTTATTTATTTAGTCTTGGAAGTTTGTTTCACTCGTTAAATCTTATATGTAGGACATTAACAATGAGAGGCTACTTATATTATAATTAAAAAAAAAACTGTTCATATAATTTATTCATTCCTGTATTCTTAAACAGTAGTTTAGAAAATACAGTCATAATCTGATCGAAGGGTCAACTCATATTTAGTAGTAAAAATTGTAGTTTTAACAACTGGAATTCCTTTTGCTGTCGATTTATGTACTACTTTTTCTCAGTCTATACATGGCCCACTACTGAGATAGGCCTCTTCCAAATACATGGAGGGTAATTATTCTACCGTGCCACGCTGGCCAGGCGGGTTGGCACAGGATTTTCTATCAAGGATCCCTCTCTTAAGGCTAGTTTTTCGGCCTTATCATTTTCTTTTGTCGGCTCTTACAACACCCTCAGAATGGAACAGGGTGGTCCCTGTATATAGAACCCGGTTTTTACCACCCGGAATCACAACACTGAGTACGCCTACAATGCTTTATGAGAAGGAATAATAAAAATAAATTAAAATGTTGGTTTGAATTTTAATGGTATAAATACACAAGTTAGTTAGTTTACATTATCGCTACATTAATGCAATTTACGAAGTCGCACTTTAAAAAATAGCCCCGAGCTTGTGTAGGTGCCGATAATGCCTTCGTATAAATCGGTAATACTTTCAACGCTCGTGATTTATACTGAAGATAGCTGACGTCGTCACCATAACTCATATAGTATGCGAGGTGACCAGACGCGCACCAAAAAATGGGACAACTATCACCTCGATCTATCGCATAAATTCACTTCGTTCGACATCACGTTAATTCCGTTCTGTCATTTCAGTCAATTCAATTGATGCAATGTGATGTGAGTGTTGGTGGAAATAGAAAACATACCATCATTACTCAGAAAACATACCATACTTATTGCGGTAAATTATTTCTTAACGTTTCTTATTATTGATCGTTTTATTTAAATCCCTACGTTGCAGACACTGTAGTGTCCGTGGTCGCTGGACGATTTATTCACCTCACTGATCGTGAAATCCAAAGACATCATTATCATTCATCTATTCCATCCTGAGAGTGCCATATGAGACGAGTGAAGGATATAACGAATAGGTACTTATAACAAGGCGAGATAGGAAAGAAATGATTACTCATGTTGGCAGTATGCTTGTGCACAAGCGTAAAGGTTAAGAAAGACAACAAACATTAAATTTCAGTAAATTTAATGTATACTTTCATTTCACATATTGTACGATTTAGCCTAAACAGAATATACCATAACAGGTGCTGAATACGTCATTACAAATGTGTGAAGAGTCCCCATCGATCCCGTTGTTCAGTGCTTTGTTTTTTATGTAGTAAAAATCACCAGTTTCTGTTTTGGTGGCGCTTGAAGTGATTTTATTAATTGACGATGGAAACAATATTTGTGTATTTTGGCTCGTACGAAAACTTACGTCGTACGGAATGGGGTGGTGACACTAGGTATTATAAATCTGTCACCATATGGACGATTATTAGACAATGAATTAAAATTAAATGTATTTGGGTCAATTTCAACAAATGCCATTTTTTTTATCATATCGGTGAACTTTTTCATTTAAATATATTTTGTATATTTTTCAGGTTTTATGTAATCTATAGGACATCAAATATCTCCAAATTTAATACCATCGACTTATCATTTAAGAATAGGGAGGAAATTCAGTTTGAATTCTGGTTTCCACCGACATGACAAACCGCCACCGATGATTTTTTCTGTACACCGATATGATAAGTTTATCCACCGAAATGATTTACATATCCAGCGATATGATACTCTATCCACCTTTGAATATAAAAAGTAAATAGTTAGTAGATGCCTACCTATATATTTTTACAAGGGTGACGTAGAACTGAAGACCTGAACTCACATCACATGAGAACCGAGTTCTTAGAAATCCAATCAAAATATACTTTTTGAAATACGTACTATTTTATAATATGTATTTATTTTCTTTTTATTATATTTACTATGGGTAGTTAGAATTAAAAAAGAATGTTTATTTCAGCTTTTCGTATTCGTTCCAGCAACCTCTCTCTCTTTTTTTCTCCTCCTCTTTTAGTTTTGGCCTTGGCATTCTTAAAAAACATTAAGCTAATATGTTGTTTTCTATTTATTATTTTTCAACTAGAAAATATTTTCTAGAAAAATCTTTAATGCGTTCAATTGCTCCACCTCACCATCATCATCTCTGCCTATAGACGTACGTTACCGAGTACAGACCTCCCCTAATGATACATTTATGCATCTTCTACTACCCAGTGATATCGTGGTAATGATTTTAGCAGTCTATGTAGGTAGTATGTATGTTTGTATTTTCCATTGTTTCTTTGTATACTTAAAGAAATGACACGGGATCTACCGATATGATAAAGCAAGCCACCGATGTGACAAAACTGTGCGTTGATCATGAATCAAAACACCGATATTAGATAAAAGACACCGATTGATTTTTTTTTATAATTTCGGTGTAAATTATCACATCGGTGGTAATAAAGCCCACCGATTACACCGATCTGTGAACACCGACGTGAGAAATAACACACTTTTTAGGAAATTAGAAAAAATGCATAAAATATAGGATAAATTCAATAATACTCAATGAAGCTAATTCAATTACTACCTCTGTTAGAACCAAACAACAAAAATAAAACTACTCATTACACTAAAAAAATGCAACCACCGATAGTATAAAATAATTGTCCGGGAGCAACTGGAATGGCGTACTTACGTTATTTGCGGGAATATGAAGCGATTTGACAGGCATTCGTCCTGACTGCGCAATAGCACACACTAACAAGAGAATTAAAATTGGGGTTGAGACGCTTTCGGACTCGTCGATGTAAAGTTAGGTTTAAATTACTTTTGTCCACCGATATGAAATCATATTGCAAGACAAGTGCGTTTGTGCCTCTCAGTAACAATAATCATTAATTATGTAATAAAATATGCTATATATTATTAACAAAACTAATATTCTATGAAATAGAATAAGTTATATACTTATCTTACTTATTTTTATTCGTGTATAAGCTGTTTTGTTTGTAAAAAAAGTAGAGGGACAGCACCGATTTGAAAAAAATTGAGGTTTATAATTTTTTTTCTACCTTTTGTAATAGTCCTATGCAAATCATATTTTTGCCACAGCCCAATAACAACCTATTGAATACAAAAAATAATAATTCAGAACAATATTCCTTTTTTCCAATACTAATTTCACCGAAGACAAAAAAAAAAGTCATTTGGGAAATTCACCCATTTGTAATAGCTAAACGTTGTTCACGATTGCGTTTAAATTAATAAATCGACTTAAATAGTGCGGCCCATATAACACATACGAGTATATATAATATTATACATGTATATCATATCGTTCCATATAATATTATAGTCATGAGAATTGAAATATATTTGCGGAAAACCGGAAAAATAGATGATAAAAGAATCAAAACTTAAAACATAAGTCACTGGACTATCCTGCAAAAACTATGGACACACTAAATCTAAAAGAAGATTCGCCGAGACATTGGCTTAGTGAGAACATAATCGTTGTGACTTAAGTGTCACTTCATATAATAATCTCATTTCATATTTTTATTACCAGTGTCAAGGATTTTGCTAAACTGAAAAATTATATTAACGTTGACATACATGTAGACGATTTCGCTATTCATTTTATTTTTGGGAAGAGTTTGGGAATATGCGATAGATCTTCGTCCACAATACCGCAAGGTTTAATGACAAAAGTCTTTGATCATAGTGTGTTGCCAGTGATGACATATGGTACAGAGACGTGGTAGCTCACTAAGGGCTCCAACAAAAATCTCTGAGTCTCCCATAGAGCAATATAAGGCTCGGAGGCCAGATCGAATCAGAAATAAGAAGATACGCAGGAGAACGAGAGTTACCGACAGTAGCCCACAGGATTGCCAAACTTACGTGGCAGTAGACAGGGCACATAGGTCACAGCTGACGCTCGATGGGACAGAAAAGTCTTCGAGTGGTGACCGCGTTCCGGAAAGCGCAGTGCTGGTGGGCCTACCACACGGTGGAAGCAAGAGGATCAGTGGAAAGCCCATCAGTGGAAGTCTTTTGGCTGAAATTATAATGATGACAATGATTTTATTTTTCAGGAAAAGTGTACATAACATTGTTTCCGTGTAGTGATGGATTTAGAATACGCAGTGTCACCAACCCATATCATCCCGAGTGTGTCGTAAGAGGCGACTAAGGGAACGCAAGAGGCAAATCACCTAGCCGCAAGAGAAGGAAAACTTGATACAAACCCTGCGCCAACCCGTCCTGCCAGCGTGACTTGCCGTCCTGCGTCGGGCCTCCTTCAGTTACATGGAGGGTTTATTAATTAGCTGTGCCATGCTGGCCAGTCAAGTTGGCACATGGTTTCGTTTCAACTTTTTCTTCTTTCGCCGATAGGTTTTTGGGCTTGTCATTGCCTTTTATCCACTCTTACGGCACCCTCAAGATAGAATGGAGTATTGACACTGTGTATTCTAAATCTGTCACCATATGGACGATTGTTAAACAATTTATTAAAATTAAGTAACTTTGTAATAGGTTAATATTATTCAGGAGTGCTTTTAATTAAGAAATCCGCTTGAATAGTGCGTTCCATATAATGTCGTCAAAACAGCTATTCACCCCATTATTTACGGTTTACCGATTGTCGATAATGTTCCCCGCTTGTTTCATCACACCTATTGTTCCAAACGTATTAATCAAATAATTAAATGCGAGTAAAAAGGTACAAACGACACGAAGGGGTGACGTCAATCGTGGGATGAACTATATCGATATCGATATTTTTCCCCAATAAAAAAATGTCGATATTGTTTAAGATAGTTCATTGCGTTAAAGTAATATAAGATATTAGGTAATTGACACCGAACCTATAAATAATAAAATTTCAGACCTTCCATACGAAATCGACTACGTAATGGAGCAGTTATCTATGGGAAGGTCGAACTATTTTCTCACTTTTCGACTCATGTTTCTTTGGGCAAGTTGTTTAGTTTCATGGTCTGCACCACCTATTTAAATTTGGCGGTTGGTCCAAAAATCACCATGTATTGTAATAATCATCATCATCATCATTTCAGCCAAAAGACGTCCACTGCTGGACATAGGCCTCCCCCAAGGATCTCCACAAAGGCCGGTCCTGGGCCGCCCGCATCCACTGCTTTCCGGCGACCTTAACCAGGTCGTCGGTCCACCGTGTGGGAGGCTTACCAGCACTGCGCCTTCCGGAACGCGGTCGCCACTCGAGGACTTTTCTGCCCCATCGGGCGTCGGTCCTGCGAGCTATGTGCCCTGCCCACTGCCACTTAAGTTTGGCACTTAAGTTTGTAATAATAGCAATAATTTTATTTTAAACATATTATTCAGATGTCAATTCAAATTATATTTGAAGATATCGATATTTTTCTTACATCTCTATCGCTCTAGGGCTAATCCCGGCTCGACAGGTAAGCTGTGCTAATTTATCATCCCAACAATAGGGGTAAGTCCCAAGTACATAGATTCTATGTACCAATAGAGGGTTAAATAAACAACGCGTTCATTTAGATATAATACTACTACTACCTACACAGCCCTTCAATGACCCACTGCTGGGTCGGGCCTCCTATTGTGCCACGCTGGCCAGACGGGTTGGCACAGGGTTTGTATCAAGTTTTCCTTCTCTTGCAGCTAGGTGATTTGCCTTGTAATTTCCTTTTGTCGGCTTTTACGACACCCTCAGGATGGAATGGATGGTGACACTATGTATTCTAAATCATATAAACATAATAATGACAAAATGACCCAATGCTGACTCGGGCTTCCTCCTATCGCAAGGGGGGTAATTAGCCTACTGTGCCACGCTGGCCAGACGCATTGGCACAGGGTTTCGTATTAAGTTTTCCTTCTCTTGCGGCTAGGTTTCGGCCTTGTTATTTCCCTCTGTCGGCCCTTACGACACCCTCTGGACGAAATGGGGTGGATGAATACAGGTATCACCTTATCAATAAGACTGTGCACTGGCATAGTAAATACCTTGATAAGATATATCTACAAGTGTTTAAAATATCGTTGTTAGAAGCCGATGACTTTATGAAGACTGGAAAAAAATCACAAACTTAACAATCAACGCCATTGGTTAAAAAGGAAGACACAGTAGACGCCAAGTCATCTGAGACTAGATGGCGCTACTTACAACATGAAAACGTGGTGAAATATGGTGTTGATATCTAGATGGCGCTGATTATAGCTAATCTTAAGTTATATCTATGGGGAAGGCCAATGTTCTACAGTGGACTTCTGTGGCTGCTAGATAGATTAAGTTATATGCTCCGGATTTAGAATACATAGAGCCACCAACCTATTCCATCCTGAGCGTATCTTAAGAGCCGACAAAATGAAATGACAAAGCCGATAACCTAGCCAAGTAAGAGAAGGAAAACTTATACGAAACCCTGAGCCAACACGTCTGGCCTGCATGGCACAGTGGGTTCGTTACCCTACATATAAATGGAGGAGGCCCGACTCAGCAGTGGGTCAAATATGGGCTCAGTAGTAGTAAAGCTATACCTATAATTTAGTAATTCATTCACCAATCAATATAAATTAAAAAACTAGTATTAGGCATTTGATAAGGACGCAGATGCCGCGAGTGTATAGACATTACATCAAATTGCAAAGAATACTTCTATATAAAAAATATATAATTACACGTAATGTAATATATCAAAAGGCAAACGTATAATTGGGAACAAAAAAGCATAAATATTTGCGTGTAGGTGTAAAAAGCGTCTATACTTTTTCGGATCGTCATCATAAAAATGAAATATCGAGTTCGCGTTTCAATTAGCAAATAGGTACACTGTATGACGAATAATCTCTCTTTTCATGGAGGATTTCATCAGGCTTTTGAAGTATTATGTAACAAAGGAGCCTTTTAATATTTTGCGATGTTGGATTATTGCCGATACTCATAAATCTATATACGCATGTTGAATCGATTATTATTTAGGTGCAAAGGGATTATCATCCGGCTATACGAGATGGTATGTCTGCCAGGGGGCCGCGGCACATATCCCCCGATAACTGTAGTCATGGATTGCTTAACCCTGTGAATTGCTCTGTAAACTTCGCTATCGCGGTATAGGGCTTTCCGGTGATTTTCGCATTTGTAGGCGATATTTCTGGATGTAAAATGCCAGCGTGCAGCAACTTTAATGTAGCACGCTGCTCGCTACAATTATAGCGTTCCTTATAGACCGATGGCGACAAGTTTGGAAAATAAACATAGCTTACACCAACCTGTTCCTTCTTTCGGGAGTCGAAAGGAATTAGGCAGAAAATGTTGCCGTCAGAAAACAAAAATAGGCCTACTCAGACTACCAATATGTCGAAGGAAATTAAATTAAATTTAAAAAAAAATTACCCTACACAGCGCTGGCCAGAAGTTAGCACAAAAAGAGTTTATACTATACTTTCTTCTCTTCAAGCCAAATCTTCTGCACATATGAAATAGAAAAGGCTGGTGACATAATGTGTAAGTCTGTTCTCATGCGATACACATACATACATTCCCACTTCAGTCAGACCTTATATTTGTTTTTTACTTCTCGCACATATCGTAAAAAAAATATTTTGTTCTAATAACGACATCATAATTTACGAGGTAACCTTTTTATTTCAAAACCAGTTTTGATTATTCGCTCTGTTGCACATGGTGGTAATTAAAAAAGTAATAACAGATATGTAATAAATTTTGATTATCCCGTTGGAAAGGTTGTAAATTGAAAAGTGTTGCTAAGAAAAACGCGAGATCTATACATTAAAAAAATAAACGAGTTCGTTAACTTGCCACTGTCAGTGTTTAATTATATTTTCCCGGGTTCCCTCTAAAATTACTTGAGTAGGGGCAGGATTCAAGTATAATACAATATTAGCTTTTAAATTTGTTCATTTATTTGTTACTTATTTTACTTTATACTTTATATTTACTTCAACGTTCGTTCGTGACAACCACTTGGTATATGAACATATCATTATAAATAAAAAGATGGAAGTTCATTCATTCATTCATAAGGTCAGCCATTTTGTACCAATAAGTTATTAGTTTGATATACTGATAAATTAATCCATTTTTCTTCTCTGAAAGAGTATTTGGAATATTCAATTACTCAGATTTATAGAACCAAAACGTGTAATTGCCGTTTCCCTATGGTTAATTCACACCGCATTTCCTAATTTAGCAGCCACACGAAGCGACACATCAAAATGTAAGATGAATCACAGATCAATATATTACACAGAATAATTCAGAATTATATCAAATTAAGGTTACTTCCCGGATTTATATATGTTGCAAATTACCTTACATCCGTAACTACGGCCGCGTTAATTTAGTACCAGTTAAATTCGTCGATATGCACAACTCTAATTCATGACTAATACCAATAATGCTTAAAATAAAGTGTTCTCGTTAGCCATCTGGCATAGAAGTGTCCGTGTAGTGACGGATTTAGAATACACAATGTCACCAACCAATAGTATCCTAAGGGTATCGTAAGAGGCGACTTAAGGATCGTAAGAGGCAAATCACCTAGCCGCAAGAGAAGGAAAACTTGATACAAACCCTGTGCCAACCCGTCTTGCCAGCGTGGCACAGTAGGCTAATTTCCCTCCATGAATTTGGAGGGTCATTTATGGACTGAAACGACGAATAATATCCACTTGTTTTTTTTTTATATACTATATTTGCGCAGTAATTTCAACTTGTGCATCAAGTAGGTCCATTTCTAGTTTATTTTGTTATCACTACATAGTATAAAACAAAGTCGCTGTCGTCTGTCCGTCCCTATGTATGCCTAAATCTTTAAAACTACGCAACGGATTGTGAAGCGGATTTTTTTAATAGATAAAGTGATTCAAGAGGAAGGTTTATATCACTACATAGTATAAAACAAAGTCGCTGTCGCCTGTCCGTCCCTATGTATGCTTAAATCATTAAAACTACGCAACGGATTTTGAAGCGGTTTTTTTTAATAGATAGAGTGATTCAAGAGGAAGGTTTTTAAGTATAATACATACATAATTTCTGCCGTGCGAAGCCGGGGCGGGTCGCTAGCTTAAAATAAAAAAAATGCATAATTTTGTAGAGCAACACTGATAAATTTAGATGTTCATCATTGCACACCGTTCGAGGCCGGGGCGGGTCGCTAGTTTCATATATAACATAATACGAACCAAACCTAAACATCGGGTTACTACTACTCAGCCCAAATAAAACCCATTGCTGAGTCGGGCCTCCTCCAGTTACGGTAATTAGCCTACTATGCCACGCTGGTCAGTCGGGTTGGCAAAAGGTTTCATTTCAATTCTCCCTTCTCTTACGGCTAGGTAAGACCATTCCATTCTAAGGGTACGACACCCTTAGAATGGAATGGGGTGGTGACACTATGTATTCTTAATCCGTCACCACACGGCGAGATTAACGTGACGATTATAATAAAATCTAAATAAAAATATCGTAAATCGTATTGGCGGATATTGTTGACCTTAGACCGTTGTCAAATGGAAATATAACTCCGTTCCTAAAGCTAACAAATCAAACTGTCGACAGCATGTAAAATTATACTCCAGGAAAATCCACGGTTAAGATCGTCGAAGAAGTCAAAATCGTATTTTAAAATATGACTGGGGAAACTCCACGTTCGGCTATTTGTTACATCCCTACTGTAATAAGTAGTATCATCATCATTACATAGTATAAAACAAAGTTGCTGTCGTCTGTCCGTCCCTGTGCATGCTTAAATCTTCAAAACTACGCAACGGATTTTGAAGCGGTGTTTTTAATAGATAGTGATTCACGAGGAAGGTTTATATTGCACCCGTGCGAAGCCGGGCGGGTCGCTAGTTATAAATAGATGTAAGTTTGTTTGTTACGCTTTCACGCGAAAAGTACATATATGATTATCATGAAACTTTGTTCACATATTCTTGGAACATAGGAAACATTTTATTAGAAATCATGTTTTTTTTATTAATGGCTTCAATGCGAGTGAGGCCGGAGTAAAAGCTAGTTGAGTAATAAAACCAAATAAAGTACGAAATATTTTTTACCGGAAGAATTGGTATCTCAACAATCTTAGCCAGCCTTTCAATTCTTTTTATCGATGCAGAACTAGTTATAACTTGTAACCTGTATCTAGGCTGTTTACAAACATGTCATTCACGAACACAACTTACACCCTGACTCAGAGGAAGAGCCTCTGGTTTACACAAACACTTGCCCGACACTGGAATCGAATCGAGGACCCGTGACTAAACGCTCATTCTATGGGATACAAGAATGTGTGATATAAGTATAACACATAAATTAAATAACACAACATTTAACCTGTATCTGATAAAGGTTGGCATGCGAATTATTTAAAACCGATGATCCTTAAGCAAGCCTGATAAATAGCGTTGATTAAAATTTAATTAATTTGATATCATATTTCAGTTCACGTCAGGGCATAAAGGACCTACTAATGAGGCGAGCCTCTTCCAATTTCATGGAGGGTAATTAGGGTACTGTGCCACGCTGGCAAGACAATGTAATCCTAACATTTTATTACTGAAATTGACTAGGTACGTATTCCGTCATAAAAAGCAATTTGTAAATAGTTATGTCACGTGAAAATTTTAAGCAGCGCCATCTATTAGCAAAAACCCATTTTAAATTCAACGCTGAGGAAGTAGCGAGAAATGCTAGGGGTCTCATAAACTATCTAACATAGCCACTAACTGGTACTATAGGAATGTAATGGTCATTTTAATTAAAGTACAACTGTCATTTTTCATCAGCTAATATTATTGCTACTACTCAATCCATAAATGCCCCACGGCTGAGTGGGGCCTCCTCCAATTACATCGAGGGTAATTAGCCTACTATGCCACACTGGCCAGACCCCATTACATGGAGGGTAAACATCCGACAGTGCTACGTTGACCAGACTGGTGGGCACAGGGTTTCAAGTTTTCCTTCTCTTGCGGCTAGCTTTTCGGCCTTGTCATTTCCTTTTGTCGGCTCTTATCACACCCTCAGGACGGAATGGGCCGGTGACACTATTTATTCTTAATCCAACAGTATTTTTGCAAAGTTCCTTAATCTATGTCCATGACTCACTTTGTCATGATTAAATTCCTTTTCAATCTTTAACAGTAAAGTGAAAACTTCCTAATATAACATTTTTTTTAGCATTCACCACAATAACTTCTCATTTATTATACAATTAACATATTTTGAAGATTCTGCGGTAAAGTGCTTGTTGTGTTACTGATTTATTTTTATAATAAATTTGTTTTAACCGTGTTTGACTGAAATTTGATCGCATCTGAATAATATCTGAGTATCCAATAAATTATTTTAGTCATTATCATAGCCAATAATAATACTTACTGTCCAGTCAATATTTTTTTTATCAGTTACTTGTATGCCTTTGACCCTAGGCTTACATGATGGAAAGCAACGCCAGGGTCTCAGATGGAGCAGGAAATTCAAGGAAATGCCCTGTCGGACACCGGCTCTCACATACACACGCCAGGGTAGGTAGCCAGGGTAGAAATATTTTCATTTAATACAATTTAAATGGCAGAACCACTTTAAAAATTTTACCACCGAGACTCGTTAAAATTCTTCTAAGCACGTTTAACTCAAACCTCGAAAATTTTCTGCTGATAAATATTCATCAGTCACACAAAACAAAACTTACTAAGTAAGTAAACTACTCTACGACAATTCGCCGTCAACAATATTCTACCTAGCTTTCTTAAAATCTCATTGTGGTCGACACCAGCTTGGGTACTACCACTACAGGTTATAATTTGGCTAGTGTGGTGACGGATTTAGAATACATATTGTCGTAAGATCCGAGAAAAAGGAAATGGCAAGGCCGAAGATCTAGAAGAGAAGGCCAGCTTGAAACGAAACCCTGTGCCAACCCGTCTGGCCTGCCTGGCACAGTAGGCTGATTACCGTCCATGTATTGGGGGACGCCCGACTCAATAATGGGTCATGTATGGGCTGGTTAGTAGCAGTAGTCATGCTGTCAATTTTCAGTTTCATGCCACAATTGCCAGTTACTGTAATATTACAAGCCGTTCTGAGTTTCTTGCCAGTTCTTCTCAGCAGTGGTCATGTTCTAAAACATTGATATTAAACATTACTTTGCATTGTATGTTTTTTATCAATACGTTAACAAGTTGTAAGGCTGCATTGTGTCCTGTAAGGGTCCACAAAATAAATGACTTGACTTTGACTTTGACACTTTTTCACTATAATTTCATTTTTGTAAATGTAAGTTTATATTTTAGTAATAATGAAATGCTAAAGCAAAGTTATTTCAACGGCAAGCAATAATATAAACAGAAAAAATAGAAGCACGCAATCCCACTTCGAGATATAAATCCAATCACAATATATTTGAAGGCAAAGTTGAGAAAATAAAACGTAAGCTTGAACGAGCGTCTGATAAAGATCGATAAACGTACAATGTTATGGGAATGTGTATAAAAAGCACTTATGTGGTTCATGTAAATATTCAGAACTGCCATAGGAGAACATACTGAATTGACAGAAAGCCTAGCAATACCTATGCTAAGAAGGAACTAAGTTCCGTAGCATTTTATATAAAGTCTGTTTTTAACCCCCGACGCAAAAAGAGGGGTGGGTGTTATAAGTTTGACGTGTCTGTCTGTCTGTCTGTGGCTCCGTAGCTCGCGAACGGATATAGCGATTTCAACACAGTAGTTTGTATGACAGGTGAGTTACGGGCGAGTGTTCGTAGACATGTTTGATCAAAATCGGTTGAGTCGTTTAAAAGTTATGGGGAGTGACCGTTACATCATAATAACCGTTTACCTATAAAAAGAATAAAATAAAAATTATATTAAAAATTTAAATAAACCCCCGACCTTGTGTCTTAGTTCCTTGTTTCAGGGGTTTATTTAAAATTTTAATTTAATTTTTATTAATAGTTAATTCGAATTCTAGGACAAGAAAACTGTGTCAAGATTATTTGTTCTAATTTATTTTTCTTGAGTTACAAATGTTTCTGATAAATGCTGCTATTCGGTTATATATGTATGTTTCTAATATAATACGTTAAGTAACGTAGTATGTAGTAAGCGTTACACCATAGGCTAATTACCCCCTATGTACTCGTAGATTGAGGGGGCCCGACTCAGCAGTGGGTCATTTATGGGCTGCGAAGTAGTAGTATTATTAGATGGATCGCTGATGGCAGACGGTAATCGCATCGTGTAAATACTGGTAGTTACCGAAATCAAAGTACACCCCAATTTCATTGTGGTGTACTTTAATAAGCCTAATGTGCCACGCTGGCCAGACAGAGTGGCACAGGGTTCTTGCCAAGTTTTTCTTCTCTTACAGCTAGGTTTTCGGCCTTGTCGTTTCCTTCTGTCACCACGCAGACATATCAGAATATACACAGCTAACTATGATGTTGAGCTTATCTACCAGAAAAGTCAGCCCTAGCTTTTTTTTTTAATTTCATAGAAGACACCGTTCTATAATTAAAAACTTATCGGGACTTATCGCGCACAGAATTAATACCTGTTTTTGCTCGACGTTTCGACCATGTTCAAATCGCGAAAGTTTAAAAATAACAAAAGACACCATTCTAATCTGATTAGGCTAGCTACCAATATTTTCACTGAGATTACCGTCTTCCCTCCAATACTCATCTAGTGGCGAGCGTTAATCATTTGGTTCGACCAACTGTCATTTTTCACTAGCCCATAACTTCCATTTATGTAAGAAAGGATCAAAAGTCAGCGAATGTCCGACACCCGTCCAGCAATACCAGATGCAGGTTAACCTGCAAACGCGATCCTAACCATCTCCAAGGCTAAGAGCTCCTCAAAACTCTATACGAGTATTTCTGTAACACTTAGCCAAAAACATAAAAGAGTATCTACGAAAATCACGTTTTTTTATATATTTTTATAAATAAAATTGCACTAGGTATAACTTCTACGCTAGGTTTGACTTCTATCTCGCTTGATGTAAGGCGAAGATGAGGCTTAAGATGTTACGTTAACCTAGAAGGTGTCACTTATCTAAAAGTGCTTAAGATAATTTCGTTTAAAGACGCTACGGTACCCTAAAACTGTGAGAGGAAAATCTCTGAGTCATAGAATTATATTTTTATATAAAAAGCAAAGTTTTGCGTTCGCCCATAAATATCTGGACGGTAAAAAAAAAGTTAGGTAAGCAGGTTATGTGGTCAATTGGCTGAACAAGTTCTATAAAAACGGTATTTCCATTCCAAGGTTGTGAGTGTACAATATTGCTGACAAAAAAAGATGTCAAAACAATGTCGGGACATAAAAGGATTTTATCGTTGTGAATCTTGTAGATAAGTATAAGACACTTTATCTCTGAGATTTAAGATTGCAAATTAATGTGTAGAAAAACATCTTCTTGAGACGGTACGAGACAACTTTTCTCAAAATACCCACGTCAGCCATATTAATACAACATTAAACGGATATTCTAGCTAATTGTCTCCCATTCATCGTTACAAAGTAAGCTTAAGTACAAGTAAACCGTATTACACCAATTCCATTTTAAAATTAAATCGTCTACTTAGGTGTTTATCCCATGCTTTGTTGAGTTCATTTTCATTACCATGCAGAATTAATTCTATCAATTTTAGGGCTGTATCAAGTCTAGTGCCTTGGGTAGCATTTTTAATTATTAGAAGCTCTAAAAACGACGATACTTCCATACAACTTTGCATCCTCCCCATTTACAATCCCTTACAACCCTTTTTTCATATTAAAAGGAGCCTATATCCTTTCTCACTATCTCTTTACGAAATTCAATTAAAAAAGTTCAGCAGTTTGGAGTGAAAGCGTGACAGACAGACAGAGTTACTTTCGCATTTATAACATCAAGTAAGAATTCAATTAATTCTTCTGATTAACTTGTTTACTGCTTGCTAGCTGATCGCGCTTTTAACCACTATATCCTCATACATCTTGGTTTTTTTTTCGCTTACAACCGTATTACGGGAAAACCAATACGGATAAAACAATATTCCTATTTTTTTTCTCTTCTATCCGTTTATAAAATATATATGTGTTGACCTATTTTTATGAGTAGGATGATGACTGTCGATATCAAACCGTCAGCTTACCATTTTGTTGACACCTCAAGTGTTCACGCTTGATTTGAACCTGCAGATGACAGGGGATCAATGGTTCCCGATATTTTGGGCTCGTTGGCATTTATTGCCATTTATTTATGACTCATAAAATTTCTTCATATTAGACTATTCTCAAAGTCATTGTTATACAGTTATTTGATAGCGTTTGCCTGTATCTTTGTCCACACTGTATAAAAATATATCGTAGTACTATTCAATTGGTATTTTATATAGTGACTAGTGGCCCGCCCCGGCTTCGCCCGTGCAAAGCGGGGGTGGGTTATACATATAAACCTTCCTCTTGAATCACTCTATCTACTAAAAAAACCGTATCGAAATCCGTTGCGTAGTTTTAAAGATTTACGCATACATAGGGACGGACAGACGACAGCGACTTTGTTTTATACTATGTAGTGAAGATAGTATGTGTGGTTGGCTGTGTGGTGACGCATTTAGTGCCAGTAACAAAGAGTGGATTACAGGCGTCGGACGTGATATGACTTATACATTTGAGTTTTAATCTGAACTTGAATTCTAGATTACCAGCTCTTTACTCACACTTTCACTACACACATTCACTACATAGTATAAAACAAAGTCGCTGTCGTCTGTCCGTCCCTATGTATGCTTAAATCTTTAAAACTACGCAACGGATTTTGAAGCGGTTTTAATAGATAGAGTGATTCAAGAGGAATGTTTATAATAAATGTATAATACATGCATAATATTGTATAGAACACTGATAAATTTAGATGTTCATCATTGAACCCGTGCGAAGCCGGGGCAGATCGCTAGAAACTAAAAGTGTGAGTATAGAGCCGGTTATCTAGAATTCAAGTTCAGATTCAAACTCAAATGTATAAGTAATATCACGTTCGACGCCTGTAATCCACTCTTTGTTACTGGCACTTATCGATCCACATCACTGACTTATCGATTTTTTTTTATTATGCCTCTCAACAAGAAAGCCTTTCATATAATCAATGCAATATAAATATAAATATCCTTGGACATTTCACATAACGCCATCTCGGCCCAAGCTAAGCAACTTAATGCTTGTGTTATGGTAACGAGATGGATGATAAACTACTTATAAACATTTTTCTTTGTAAATACATACGTATCCTACTAATATTATAAACGTGAAAGTTTGTAAGTATGTATGGATGGATGGATGGATGGATGGATGGATGGATGGATGGATGTTTGTTACTCTTTCACGTAAAAACGACTGAATGGATTTTAATGAAACTTTATAATAATATAGCTTATACATCAGAATAACACATAGGCTACAATTTATAAAGATATTGTGTGTAAATTTATAGCGATATTAAGTTAAATTTTAATTTCTAATTGTCAAATTTTCAGCCATATTTAAATATAGACAACATAAAGTTTCGCTGTCAGTTGCGCTTTGTTATACCACGTAGGTATTATATCACATTCTACGGGAACGGGATAAAAATCTTAGGTATCCTATGTCCGACTTTCTTTTAAGTATATAGATGTTGGACAATTCACAAAATCATACTTAATATTATAAACGTGAAAGTGTAAATGTTTGTAATCCCGTTCCGTGATATAAAACATAGTTTATCAAAATGCAACTGCTAGAATAACAAAACTTCACCGACAGCTAAACGCTATGTTGTCTATAGTTTGACAAATTTGACAATTAGAAATTTTGAAGTTGACCGGTTGATGTATTTCTTTCGAGTAAATATTAGCTTATTGTGCCGAACAATGAAGAAGAACTAAATAATGCACGTGAAGATCACCGCATTAGTATGGCTTGAATCCGTGCTTCTCAATCAAAAGAGCAAATTGAGGCAGCCCGTGAAACGGATCGGTTGGGAATGCAAAATCGTCGAGCAAATTTAAGAGATCAACAACTAGATAATTTTCGAGACACAAGAATAAATTTATAAAGTAGGTACTACATAATTTGGATCGAGCAACGTTTCGATACGGTGGCAGCACTAATTACTGCTTGCATACTTGCGTCCGCATTGGACCTATAGATGCCATGTAATATTACAAAACACTCCTCAGCGGCTAAAGTTTTATCAAAATGGAAAATCGTCATCTGGGACGAATGTACAATAGCGTATACACGTGCATTGGAAGCACTTATCCGATCCGACCGAACACCTACGCAAGGACTCGAGATGTTTTGGAGGCGCAATGAATTTACTGTCTGGCTATTTCTGCCATACACTGCCACTAATTCCAAGATCGACTGCTGCCGCCGAAATAAGCGCTTGCCTCAAATCATCGAAATATGTGGATTGATTTAATTTTCTCAGAATTTCGGTTCATCGAAGGACGAACTCACAAACACAAAAATAATGAATGGTTGACTAAGCGAGCTATTTTGGCGGCTAAGAATAAATATGTAGATGACATAAAGTAACTAACATAATTCAGAATGAAATCATTGGTACACTGCAGTAATTCAAATATAATGACTGTGTAAAAAAAGAAAAAAAATATATAAACCAAAACCACCAAACCTGTGCAACGGAACGCGTTTGGTGGTAAGTGAATTGATGAACAATGGAATATACTCAAAGTAAATTTGGAAGGTGAGGAAATTCTCATCCGAGGATCCCGACGATATCAACTGATATACCGTTTTAGTTTTAATGATTTCCGATCCGTCATGCATTCGCCGTGACCATTAATAAATCACAGGGCCAATCCTGCAAAGTATGTGGCCTAAATCTAGAAAATTCATGTATTTCCCAAGATCAATTATATGTGGCATGTTCCGGGTCAGAAGACCATCTGCGTTATTTGTTCATGCGCCTGATAATAAACCGAAAAATGTCGCCTGTCACAAGGTGATTCACTGAGAAGTGCAGTTACTAAAATAGATGGCCAATAAAGTATAATTAAAATCATAGATGTTTTATTTATATTTATCCTGGTAAAAAATTGAAGTTAATAAAATATCTGCTCATTTATTGCCTTTAAGGCGAAACAAAGTTCGCCGGGTCAGCTAGTTATAGATAAAAAACACCCAGACCCGGAACAAATACTTGTAGGTCGTACAAACATTTCTTCCGTGCGGGGATCGAAGCCGCGACATGCTGCTCAGCAGTCGATCGCTCAACCACTGCGCGTTTATTACAAACATGTGTCCTTCTGCACTCGTTGGTCTTGTCCTAAATACTACTCTACTACTACTCAGCTCATAACCAACTCACTGCTGAATCGGGCCCCTCCCAAACATGGAGGATGTTTGGGAGGGGCCCGATTCAGCAGTGAGTTCAGCTCATAATTAACCTACTGTGCCACGCTGGCCAGACGGGTTGGCACAGAGTTTGATTTCTAGTTTTCTAGGACTAGGGTTTCGCCTTGTCATTTCCTTTTGTCGACTCTTACGACACCACCAAAATGGAATGGCATGGTGACACGTTTTTGCATTACCAGTAGATGACGTTTTTACATTACCACTAGATGACGTTTTTGCATTACCACTACATGACGTGTATGCATGCATCAATTGTACAACTCCATTGGATTGGCAATGGTCTTTTCACACTTTTCTCATTGCCTGGTCGTTCATACATTGTATAGTTATCTAGAAGATTAGACACAGCCACCGCAGCGGAGGCGTGCCGATTTTTTTTTCTAATTAGTATGATATACGTTCCGAGTCATGTGTCTTTCATTATATTGCGTCACTTCATTTTTCAGATATAGTATAATTAGTAGTTTTAACATGGTAGTACCTTTAACCTACAGGCAACATTTGCACGTATTTAGAGAAAAAAAAGTATATTTTCTACCATTCTACCCCACCTTGGCGATCACCCGCGTTCTGGCTTCATTCCTTTTTCGTGCAAGGCAACGAACACACGTTCTCCCAACAAGTCAAAACGAAGTGCCGAGGAAAATTTGCGCAATATCACCGCAAAATAGAAGATATAAAATAATGTGAAAAAGAAACTTCGAGTAATATCGTAAAAGTCATCAGAGGATGAAATTTTAGAAGCTAAGCTACATTTTGAAATGTAACTGTTTAAAAATGTGTACATCATAAACATTGGAATTGACTGCGAGTCAATTTCGATAATGTGTGTAACTGCGAGTAACACACTGTGTACTATGCAAAGTAAAATATTCAAAGTGACCAGAGGATGAAATTATAGAAGCTAAGCTACATTTTGAAATGTAACTGTTTAAAAATGTGTACATCATAAACATTGGAATTGACTGCGAGTCAATTTCGATAATGTGTGTAACTGCGAGTAACACACTGTGTACTATGCAAAGTAAAATATTCAAAGTGACCAGAGGATGAAATTATAGAAGCTAAGCTACATTTTGAAATGTAAGTGTTTAAAAATGTGTACATCATAAACATGGGAATTGACTGCGAGCCAATTTCGATAATATGTGTAACTGCGAGTTACGCAATGTACAATGCAAAGTAAAATATTTTACTGGAAATCATAATTATATTTTATATAATGACTGAGATTGACTGAGAGTTTCTCTCGACAACGGGTGTATTTGCGAGATACCCTCGTATTCAAATTAATATTGATAAACGTTATTTAAATAAACAAGTAATTGTTCTGCAAACTTAAGGCAGTCCAAGTACCCACAAAATAATATAAAAAAGAAAAACAACATTAAAAAAGTATATTATTTAATAGTCATATAAATAGTCTGGTAATCCCAGAGTCAGCTTGCGCCAAGCAATAAGCCATGACTGAAGAAACATCAGAAATACCGGAATGCCAGATGGTTCCGACTTAGCGTTGGACCAATTGGGCGACTCCTCTGAGGTTCGGCCGGAACCGTCATTAGCCCCAAACCTCTTATTCGCGCTGGCTGCATGTACATCGGATGCTCCTGACTTTGGCAAGAGTATATATGATAGCCTAGTTTGTCTATAGCTTCCTTTGTTAAGCAAAGCCATAAACAGCCTTAATAATTCTCTGCGACGGGTGCCGTCTTTTAGCAGATTTACATTGTTATTTTCAGATTTGCTTATTAAGAATAAATCAAAATTGATGATTCCGAGGTTGGACAAGAATTTGTTATATTTCCTCCAAGATACTTAACGTGATGACATGTACAATCAATTGTTAAATTTGATGATTCGTTAGCGGGAAAAAATTAAAGCCTGCAAGGCTATAGATAAACAAGGCCACCAAAACTGGAACAAAAGTATGTAATACGAAAGATCTGTTCTCTAACCAGAGAATAGCCGTCCAGTCCAGCAGGGAAGCTGGACAGTAGCTCCTCATTACCTGTCGAACAGGGGGGACAAGCAGGTTGAGAAAGGGTAATGTGGTCGGTATAGAATATAATAGAAATAGAATAGAAAAATGCTTTATTGTATAAACCAATTATGGCGTTCACAATCGTCATCGGATACATCACTTATAAAATACTACTACCAGGTCGGAACGCGGCACCAACCGAGAAGACCTGGCGGAAGAAACTCGGTGGGCTTGTCTCTTTCTTTAAACGCCATATTACAATAACCGTTATCTTATAACTAGTTTCGTTTGGTTCCGAAAGGCGCTCAACTGATATATGAATTTTATAATAAAAATAGAATAATTAAAAATGAAATTATAAGTCTTGAATCCAGTGAGCCGACCAACCCCAAACAGCGGCACCTGTTCAACTGGTACTGTGGTAACTAGTCGACCCTACCCCACGACCTGGACCCAGATCGCAACGAAGTCGAATCAACCTAAGACTCTTGCCAACGTTCAGCATGAATACAGGTACACGCTGCTCGAATTATGTATTTTCATAATTGTTGGATATTGGTAAACAATAATCAGATTGTCTTTGATTTTGACATAGATTGATCGGGGATACAAAATCCCTTTCAAAGATAAAGTGTCACAATTGGTAACGACCTGGTCTAGATATAAGCATGACGAAAGTCAAGAAATGTTTATGCTAGTGATGGGACGGGTCGCATTTTTATCAACCCGGGCAACTCGAGTACATTTTTGGTGTAACCCGGGTCGCAACTCGGGTTGACCCGAGTTGAGAAAGTACCTACCTGTGTGGGCCGGCCGAACTCGAACTGTGGATGAAATTGAGAACTTGATAAGGGTTAGCCCGTTATCTGCGTATTAGGTATACACCGGGCTCGACTCGCGCATATTCGGCTAGGGTTGGGCTGTCTTGTCATGCAAAATGAAAAATTAAAATATTTGTAAATGAAATATTTTTTTAAAGAAACACAAGCAAGTAATGAATTACACGGTGGAGGTCTTTTTTTAAACAAAATAATACTTGGAAGAGAAGATCCAGCTCTTCCAGACACTTAGTATTAATTAAATATACGTAAATGTAAGTACGTAAGTACATTTATGTTATCTATGCATGTATTTATAATAATCACAGGTATTCATAAGTTTTATATTAGTCAACATATTTATTATTCAACTAAATAAAAATATTAATGTATATAAGATACGTTTTAATAGTAAAACTCTATTTAAGAGTTTAATAATTATAATTAGTGAATTTACTCGCTGAATTATTAAAGGCACTGAGTGCATCATAATATAGCTATATTAACGTTTTTATTTACAATATGAATTGCGAAATCAAAATATTTGAAACTAAGCCTCAAAATTATTTTAATAGTTTAGTTTTTTTGACTGCCTCGTTGGTCTAGTGGTCAGATGTGCCGCCTTTGGATCAACGGGTCCCGGGTTCGATTCCGGGGCCGGGCCAGTGTCTTTGTCTAAACCAGAGGCACTGGATCGGAGTCTGGGTGTCATTTCTATCTATAATATGTATGTATTTACAAAAAAAAAAAAATTATATAAGTAGTTTATCATCCATCTCGTTACCATAACACAAGCATTAAGTTGCTTAACTTGGGACGAGATGGCGTTGTGTGAAATGTCCAAGGATATTTATTTATTTATTTATTTATTTAGTTACAACAGTATAACGAAGAGGAAAAAAATAAATATTTGAAATTGAAAATATTTATTTAAAAACACAAGCAAGTAATCAAACATGGTGGGGTCTTCTATTAAACAAAAAATACCTGTAAGAGAAGATCCCGCTCTTTCCGACCCTTAGTATCCATCAAATATTCTTAAACGCACTTAAATTAATATTAAATAGTACTTAAATTTATCTTAGGTATGTATTAAATAAACAACAAACGTATGTGCGCAGTGGAAATAGTTTTATTTAATGTATTTATGGAAATACAAGATGCAAGTAATTTGTAATAGTAAAAAACCCATGGTCCGAGAATAATAACGAGGTTGCCTAGCAACAATATTATAGAGTATGTATAAAAGAATGCAACCTCTTCACATCCTCGGTAGTTTTAAAAGAATTTATGGAGATAAATTCTTAAGTCCAGTCCAATCATATAACATAACTGGTTCAGCTTCGGCCCAATCAAAGGTTTTGTGAACATGTCAGCCATCTGCATTTCCGAAGAAACATGTATATCGTTAAAATGACCATGTTCAACACTTTCTTGCATGAAAACGTATTTCAATTTAATGTGTTTATTACGCTTGTGGTATTCATATCATGGGTTGTGTGCCAACTTGACTAAATTTGCAACAATAGCCTGTTTTTGGCTTCTCCAACTAATAGCAGTTCCATATAATAGGCACATTATTCCAGATGTCGATTTTCCAGTCTTTTCATCTCCTGCATGATTTGCGTTACATAAGTGCCGAGGAGACTGTTTCGTGAAATTAAGACCATACTGCAAAAACCCTTATAGATTCTCCATTTCTAGTGGTTCTGCCCAATATTCTTTGATTAAAGGCGTTGGTGCAGGTTTGCAGTGTTAAGGTTTTGCCGTAAAAGTCTACGGTCGTTATCATCATCTATAACGCTATCGCTATCATTTTCTTTATTAAGTTTTATAGTCACTTGTTTATCTGACGTTTTATTAGGTGACTGGTGATGCGGCTGATGTGAAAAATCCTTAAACACTTCTGAAACATTATCATCATATTTTGGTCCGTTATAAAACATCCTTTTCATCACGCGAATGTCTTTTGAAATAATCACATTATTTTTCGACGGTATGAAAATTCTGAATGCTTTGGAGGTTTCAGAGTATCCTGCAAACATACCTGGAATCGCTTTAGGAGCAAATTTGTGACTGTTGGTACCTTTCAGGAGTACATAAGTCTTACTCCCGAACACGTACAGATGATTTACACATGGCTTCCTACCAACCAATCGTTCAAATGGTGTTTGATTCGGGATGGCGCTATCTATGTTTCTGTTTGACAAGTAGTTAGCAGTCATGATAGCTTCACCCCAGCATTGTAAAGGTGCCTTTGATTCCATCATCATAGCTCTTGCTTTCTCCACGATGGTACGGTTTATGTGTTTAGCAACTCCGTTTGGTTTCGGGATATATGGTGCCGCAAGTCTTCTTTGTATACCGTGACTTTTGAGGTAGGCAGCAAATTCTCTGTTTACATATTCAGCTCCATTATCAGACTGTAAGAATCTGATTTTTGTACCTACATATGTTTCCGCCGACATTTTGAACTCCTTAAATTTGTCCAGGACTTCGTTCTTATGTTTTATTAGGTAGACTATACAGTAACGACTGTAGTCGTCAATAAAAGTAACGAAATACCTGTTACCATGGACGGTGGGCGTTCGGATTGGTCCACACACGTCGCTATGGATGATTTCCAATCGTTCTGAAGTTCGATCTGTCGTTCTCTTACTTGGAGCTGGTATATGATGTAGTTTGGCTTTAATACATGTTTCACATTCAGCCAATGTATCAGATGCGTCAAATTTTAAGCCACGTATACTTTCATTTTTAAGTGCTAGTTTCAAATCTCTAGCGTTAATGTGACCAAGTTTTCTATGCCAGTTGTCGATACCAGACACTTTATTTTTATTTTCATTTGCAGAAGTATCATCATTAATGGCTAAATTGCTTAGTTCATAAGTTGGTTCGTACTTTTGAGGTTCCATGTAATACAGACCGTCGTTTTGTTTGAATGCTTTTAGAGATATTTTGTCTCTAGGATTAGTAACCGTCGCTATATTTTTATTAAAGACAACAGAACATCCAGCATCTGTCATCTTGCTGACGGACATTAGATTTGTGCTTAGATCAGGGACATACAGTGTATTTTTAAGGTGCGTTATAGCTTTACCTTCTCCATTTTCCGTAACAAAGGACACTGTACCCTTGCCTTTAATCTTAGCTTTGACGTCTGCCGTTGCAAAGTTGATATTGCCTGTTGAACTCTCAATCTTCGTAAATAAGTGTTTCTCATGTGTCATGTGAGAAGTACAACCGCTGTCTAAAACCCAAATGCTTTTTCCGTACTTTTTATTAGTCATAAGACATTGTACTGCGATGTTATTCTTATGAAGTTCGGAGTTTCTATTAGTTTTCTGTTTTGATTGAGTCCAGCAGTTTTTACATATTTTATGGTGTTTATTTTTAAAGATGTTTCCGCTTCTCTTACAATGTTGGCATGTTGTCAAAAATGCTTCCTCTTGAAGAGAAGGCTCCATATGATTATCATTCACCATGTTTTTGTTGTGACGTGCTTCATATTCTTCAATAATTTTTGTTTTCAACTGTTCTGGAGTTGGAAGAATATCACGCGTTTCTATAGCTACGCGGAAGTTGTCATATTCGAATGAGAGGCTATATAACATCATGATTGTTAGCAGCTCTTCGTTTATTGTTATGTCCATATCTGCTAGTTTATCTACTATGTTCATAAATTCGTTAAGATGACTAATTACATTATCTCCATCTTGTTTAGAAAGAATGAGTTTTTTGAGTAGGTTTGCTTTTCGAGCAGGACCTTTACTAGCGTATATGTCTTTTAATTTATGCCATACTTCCTTAGCTGTTTTACAGTTTTTAATTTGTTTAAGTTCGGAAGGAGCGATTATTAAAATCAGTTCCGATTTTGCTTGTCTGTCTCCTTCTTTGTCGGTCTGACCTGCATCTGTTTCGATGAATTTCCACAATTTATTTTTGACTAATACAGCCTCAGCTTGAATAACCCATGTGTCGTAATTTTCTCTATTGAGAGGGTCGATTTTGACTGTCGACATTTTTTTTATTCAAGACGTCGAATGGGATACTCACATAATCTTCTTAGCTGATTGCGCGCTCTGCTACCATATTAAATAAACAACAAACGTATGTGCGCAGTGGAAATAGTTTTATTTAATGTATTTATGGAAATACAAGATGCAAGTAATTTGTAATAGTAAAAAACCCATGGTCCGAGAATAATAACGAGGTTGCCTAGCAACAATATTATAGAGTATGTATAAAAGAATGCAACCTCTTCACAGTATGTATTCTAATAATCATAGATATTCAGAAGTTTTATCTCAGTCAACATATTTATTATTGAACTAAATTAAAATATTAATGTTTACACACTTAGATACGTTTTAATAGTAAAACTCAATGCGTTTAATAATTTATAATCAATGATTTTACTCACTAATCAGTAATGATTAAAGGCATTGAGTGCATAATAATCCTACTAATATTATAAACGTGAAAGTTTGTAAGTATGTATGGATGGATGGATGGATGGATGGATGGATGGATGGATGGATGTTTGTTACTCTTTCACGTAAAAACGACTGAATGGATTTCAATGAAACTTTATAATAATATAGCTTATACATCAGAATAACACATAGGCTACAATTTATAAAGATATTGTGTGTAAATTAATAGAGATATTAAGTAAAATTTTAATTTCTAATTGTCAAATTTTCAGCCATATTTAAATAATAGACAACATAAGATTTTGCTGTCAGTTGCACCACGTAGGTATTATATCACATTCTACGGGAACGAGATAAAAATCTTAGGTATCCTATGTCCGACTTTCTTTTATATATATAGATGTTGGACAATTCACAAAATCATACTAAATATTATAAACGTGAAAGTGTAAATGTGTGTAATCCCGTTCCGTGATATAAAACTTCGTTTATCAAAATGCAACTGCTGGAATAACAAAACGTCACCGACAGCTAAACTTTATGTTGTCTATAGTTTGACAAATTTGACAATTAGAAATTTTGAAGTTGACCGGTTGATGTATTTATTTCGAGTAAATATTAGCTTATTGTGCCGAACAATGAAGAAGAACTAAATAATGCAGGTGAAGATCGCCGCATTAGTATGGCTTGAATCCGTGCTTCTCAATCACAAGAGCAAATCGAGGCTGCCCGTGAAACGGATCGATTGGGAATGCAAAATCGTTGAGCAAATTTAAGAGATCAACAACTAGATATTTCGAGGCACAAGAATAATTTTATAAAGTAGGTACTACATAATTTGGATCGAGCAACGTTTCGATACGGTGGCAGCACTAATTACTGCTTGCATACTTGCGTCCGCATTGGACCAATAGATGCCATGTAATATTACAAAACACTCCTCAGCGGCTAAAGTTTTATTAACATGGAAAATCGTCACCTGGGACGAATGTACAATAGCGTATACACGTGCATTGGAAGCACTTATCCGATCCGACCGAACACCTACGCAATGACTCGAGACGTTTTGGAGGCGCAATGATTTTACTGTCTGGCTATTTCTGCCAAACACTGCCACTAATTCCAAGATCGACTGCTACCGCCGAAATAAGCGCTTGCCTCCAATCATCGAAATATGTGGATTGTTTTTATTTTCTCAGAATTTCTGTTCATCGAAGGACGAACTCACAAACACAAAAATAATGAATGGTTGACTAAGCGAGCTGTTTTGGCGGCTAAGAATAAATATGAAGATGATATAAAGTAACTAACATAATTCAGAATGAAATCATTGGTGCACTGCATTAATTCAAATATAATAACTGTGTAAAAAAAGACTCCTTGGATGTGTCTGGCTTACCACCGCACAATTTACGACTAAAGGTTGGCTAAGTACTAAGTTTGCTTCCAAATATAAACCAAAACCACCAAACCTGTGCAACGGAACGCGTTTGGTGGTAAGTGAATTGATGAACAATGGAATATACTCAAAGTAAAGTTGGAAGGTGAGGAAGTTCTCATCCGAGGATCCCGACGATATCAACTGATATACCGTTTTAAATTAATGATTTCCGATCCGTCGTGCATTCGCCGTGAACATTAATAAATCACTGGGCCAATCCTGGAAAGTTTGTGGCCTAAATCTAGAAAATTCATGTATTTCCCAAGATCAATTATATGTGGCATGTTCCGGGTCAGAAGACCATCTGCGTTATTTGTTCATGCGCCTGATAATAAACCGAAAAATGTCGTCTGTCACAAGGTGATTCACTGAAAAGTGCAGTTACTAAAATAGATGGCCAATAAAGTATAATTAAAATCATAGATTTTTTATTTATATTCATCCTGATAAAAAAATTGAAGTTAATAAAATAAAAAATCTGCTCATTTATTGCCTTTAAGGCGAAACAAAGTTCGCCGGGTCAGCTAGAATAGCTATATTTACGTTTCTATTTACAATAAGAACTGTGACTTACTGTGTGTGAATGAGCGAGACAAATCTAAGCGTTTGCTGCGTTTGTCTTGTCGTGGTGTGCCGGTACCGAGTTGCGTCGACCCGGCCGCCCGCTCACCGAGCGAGTAGCGACAAAGACAATGTCTCCAACGGCCAATCTAAACCTAGCGAGGCGAGTCGGCCCGTGATATGAAAGAAAACTCGTGGTGTGCCGGTACCGAGTTGCGTCGACCCGGCCGCCCGCTCACCGAGCGAGTAGCGACAAAGACAATGTCTCCAACGGCCAATCTAAACCTAGCGAGGCGAGTCAGCCCGTGATATGAAAGAAAACTCGTGGTGTGCCGGTACCGAGTTGCGTCGACCCGGCCGCCCGCTCACCGAGCGAGTAGCGACAAAGACAATGTCTCCAACGGCCAATCTAAAACTAGCGAGGCGAGTCAGCCCGTGATATGAAAACTCGTGGTGTGCCGGTACCGAGTTGCGTCGACCCGGCCGCCCGCTCACCGAGCGACAATGTCTCCAACGGCCAATCTAAACCTAGCGAGGCGAGTCAGCCCGTGATATGAAAACATGAACTCGGGCAAACGGGTTAGACGGCTGACTCGAGTTACCCGGGTTATTTGACTCGAGTCACCCATAGCTAGTTTATGCCCATTAATAAAGTATTACAGTTAGGAGCCGTATCTGTCGGTTCCCCGTGTAAAGACCGGTTTTTATCAAATACCTTTTTTAACCCCTAAACTTAATGGGGGGATTTTTTCTTTTGAACTTTAACGAATGAATTCATAAATAAATGTATTCTTAATGAACATTTTAAGACGGAAGATAACAGAACAGTCGCCAAATTAATACCTCAGAATGGTTATTTAGACCATTGATTTAAAATAAGTTTTCCTTTAGATCGAATCGGAACGGAAATACCTAAGTTTCGAATTTCAACATCCTAATTCTCGAAAAACCCTGACGTATCAGTCTACAGCTATGCCTTATGGTATATGCCAAGCCCCGTAAGAAGTTGTAACGTAATTCTGTGATAAAGAATACAACGTCATTAATCTGTTATATATCTTGACAATATTGTATCGGAAATGATTAGGAACAATGTAGTAATTAAAATTCATGCTACATTAGAATTACTAGGCTTTGTATCTAATTTTGGAAACGGTCCTATATCAAAAAGCATAAAACAAAAAAAAAAATACAATGTTTATGTCGGGTATGGAGTCGGTAGATTTTACCATATCTACCAGGAGAGAAACGTAATACTATAAATCCATATTTTTTTTAAATTACCAACTTGCACAATTCGCGATTTTGCTAAATTAATTGGTGTACTAACTGCGGCATGTCCCGCAACCAAGTACGGAGTAAAATACTTCCACCAAATCCCACAGTTTAAAGCAAAACAAATACAAATACGAAATATATACCGACGCATCCACATCGATAGGATGCGTAGCAGTCTGTGGTGATAAAAAAGTAAACGATCAATGAAAAGAGAAAGAAAACAAATATCATATTAATTATTAGTCCAGGGTCTAAAGAGCTTTTTTGCTCATGGTTCTAATTGTGCAATATTGTTACGAGTCTTAAACACAACAAAACACAACAGCTGTAAGTTATGTTTATAAAAGGAGTGGTATTCAGTTGCCTCATTTGAGTAACTTAGTCAGAGATTTATTATTTTATTATTAATAATTCTGTTTATTAATAATTTATTAATAATACATAATATATTTATAGTTTATTTATTATTTTTATATTAATTTATTCAGCAATGGTGTGAGATTCGAAACATTTGGTTATTTGCCTTCTATGCCAATAACAAAATAACCCGGATATGGAATGGGAATTATCCGACATTGCTTTTCAGCTTCTCAGGAAATCACAAAGTTTTTTTGTGTCCAAAATAGACCTGTTTGCATCACGAAATAAAGCTAAATATAGAACATTTATTGCCTGGAAACAGGGCCCAGACGCAGTCACCGGTAATGTTACCTTACTTTGGAGCCATAAATAGTTTCATGCTCTGCCCCCTTTTACTTTAATCTTAGCCATTGCGAAAAATCATCGACGACGACATCGCCACTGGCATTCTAGTTTTCCCATACTGGTCATCGCAACCTTGGTTCCCTCAATTACATCATTTATTGATTACAATATTCTTCTTTTTTATTGAGCCTAGTTAAAGCTTATTGCGATCTCACTTCTGAGATCATCACCGACTGCATGGCAGCCTTACCCTGAATGCCGCGAAGCTTTCCGCCGACATTCAGGCGAAAAGCGCTCGAATTATCGATGGCATCGCTGGCCGACAACACTCTCAAACAGTATGGGGTAACGTTAAACCTTTGGTGGCGGTTATGTGGGTCAAATAATAGTAATATGTACAATAATTCAATTTTGTTGATTTTTACAGAACAAGCTACTCGCTCATATGACAGCTATAGATCAGCACTGTCATTACTATTAAGTGACACAACTTGATCTGAAGCATTAAAGATTAAACCTAATTGGCCTAAATTACCATCATAACCACGTAAACGTGGGATCTTCAATTGGTTCTCAATTACATTTCCGATTGGCATCCTATAGGTTTAAGGTGCTAATCAGATATAGAGCTAGACCTAAAATACTAGTAATACTTTTAGCTTTATGCACAGCACATAGAATTCAAACCCTATATCAAAATTATTATATAAGATCCAAGTAAGACATCAACTCTCGGTTGTGATCAACCAGTGCTATTGTTATCGTACTTTAAGGAAAACCTAATATTATATAACAGCAGGCTGGACAAGCACGTCCACAAATGAAAGTGATTTCGCTAGGACGGTCTTTTTCCATCAAAACAATTGAAATTTGCATAATTACTCAGTAATAATTTTGGTGATTTTAACTTGAAACCTGATTACCTGGATTACCAGCAAAGTATTAAATTTAATCTTGTAAAATGGTACTTTAATTGATCGAAAGGCACTTCGTAGTCAGCAACACAATATTTCATTCTCTAAACATCTACCATGTTAAAACTACTAATTATACTATATCTGAAAAATGAAGTGACGCAATATAATATATGATCAAACGAACTCCCAAGTGAAGTTCGATCATTATTATATGAGTCACTTCATTTGAAGATATAGTTACCCAAACCCACCCGAAGAACTCGCTGCCACGCGTTCTTAACCCAAACTATGAAATATTGTTTTGCGTAACCTCTAAATAATGAAGCCAGAACGCGGGTGATCGCCAAGGTGGGGTAGAATGGTAGAAAATATACTTTTTTTTCTCTAAATACGTGCAAATGTTGCCTGTAGGTTAAAGGTACTACCATGTTAAAACTACTAATTATACTATATCTTCAAATGAAGTGACTCGTATAATAATGATCGAACTTCACTTGGGAGTTCGTTTGATCATATATAATTATTCATAGACACTACAAAAAACCGTCGCTACCACGCCTTCGCCTGGCGTTTTTGTGTGTTTTCGCCTTAAGTTATAAAAGGAGGTCGATGCTACACTTAAAAAGTGACGTCCCTTTGATATCTATAGAAATTATTACTCCTAATATCGTGGCGTACTACAATCATTGTCAATAAAAATGTATCCTACCACCGAGGTACACAACAAAAACATAATTATAAAACTAGAAAGTACTACTTTAATAGGAAAAAAAACTTTCCAGGCAGTTTACAAACATGAAATTTACGAACACAAATGACACTCAGACTCGGAGCAAGTGCCTCTGGTTTACACAAAGACACTTGCCCGACCCCGGAATCGTTCCCGGGACCCCGTGATCTAACGTCCGTCTAACCGTCACATTAACGTATTTAAAACATAAAAAGATCCTAAAGTTACTGCAAATAACTAAAAAAATATATTATAAAAAATTAATTTGTGCCAGATGGTTGTCACGGGCTACAGTGCCAAGAAGGGCAGTAGCTGCCACGTTGTATGGCAATGCTAATTCGCTGAGCGAAATAATAACCAGCCTTCTTATATAAAAGAAATTACTATGTTACATTAAAAATGTTAATTATGTTTGTATTTAATAATAAAATTTCAAACGTATTTAAATGCTGAATAGCGCTCCTCTTATTAAACTGAATGTACTATTCCGCAATATCAAGACAGGCAGTTATAAGAGCTATTACTATAGAATAGCTCCTCTTTTGTATCTTTTCCAAAACATTGAATGGAACTCTTTCATTCTCTCCGACAATCACAGTTGTCTTTTGTGTGGAACTTGAAATCCATGGGAATCATTTCATTCAGACCGACTCATGTAGATTTTTTTTCAATCATTCTAGTCATTCTGTTAAAGTGTACTAGTGTACTATTTTTTTTTTGTCTGATGAATGATGAGATCAAATTGGAATTATTTACTTAGACTCTTGAATCCCTGTCTGCCCTTAAAGTCTTACATTGGGCAGAGACAGGAGCCTATAAACGGAAATCAAATTATGACCGCTTGTCCCACTATACAATCGTTTGCAAATACTGGTATTTAGCTAAATCAGATTAGATGGTAAAGACTCCAACTAAATGGGGAAATGGTGAGTTAGATTTACTATCTTTACCAATAATAAAATCTTATTTAATGTTAGATTATCTATACAAATAAAAACAATTGGAGGGTCTGTTTGTAATAATAAAATTACCACTTTTTACTAAATGCGTAAGTATGTATAAGTACACAGCACATAGACGGTTTTATTTTTATTTTTGTCTGTCTTTCTTTCTGTCTGTTTGTTCCGGCTAATCTCTGGAACGGCTGGATCAATTTTGACGGGACTTTCACTGATAGGTAGCTGATGATATAAGGAGTAACTTAGGCTACTTTTTTTTCACTAGCTTCGCCACTCGGGTAACATCGCACCCGTGCGAAGCCGGGATGGACCGCTAGTAAAATATATAATGAATATAAATCACAAGCTTCCACCGGCTCGGGATGCCTTGCTTATATTTATTTCACTAATAGTCTACCACTACTACTCAACCCATACATGACCCACAGCTGAGTAAGGCTTCCGCCAATTACATGGAGGGTAACTAAGCTTACTGTGCCACGTGGGGCAGACAGGTTGGCAAAGGGTTTCATCAAGTCTTCCTTTTCTTCTTTTGCGTCTGGATCAGAGATATCAACCTTTAGGTTGGAATCATCACTGCCTCGTTGGTCTAGTGGTTAGATATGCCGCCTTTGGATCAACGCGTCCCGGGTTCGATTCCGGGGTCGGGCAAGTGTCTTTGTCTAAACCAGAGGCACTGGCTCCGAGTCTGGGTGTCATCTCTATCTATAATATGTACGAGTATATGTATGTATTTACAAAAAAAAATGTATATAAGTAGTTTATCATCCATCTCGTTACCATAACACAAGCATTAAGTTGCTTAGCTTGGGACGAGATGGCGTTGTGTGAAATGTCCAAGGATATTTATATTTATTTATTTATCATCATCATCATCAGCCTATTTCAGTCCACTGCTGGACGCAGGCCTCCCCCATGGCTCGCCACTGAACCCGGTGTACCCAGTTGCTGCCGGCTGCCGGTCGCAGATCGTCGCTCCATCTAGCAGCGGGGCGTCCCACCCTACGTTTGCCAGTACGTGGTCTCCACTGTAGCACCTGTTTGCACCAGCGGCCATCAGTTCTACGACAGATGTGGCCTGCCCAGGTTGGAATGGGGTGGTGTTACCATGGGTTCTAAGTCCGTCACTACACGTACTACATGTATGTACAGTGGAATGCAAATAAAAATATCACAGATACGTATATACAGTTCGTTAACTTCGGAAAAAAAACGTCTAACAAACATGTTCACGGATGAAGGGATACGGAACAGTGGCCTACATTTTGCCTATGTAAATCAACAGGAAACCGCCAGGGTTGGAGGCGTACTAATCTGTTACAAAGTTAACAGTGTTTTGCATGAGACTACTAACGGATTTAGTTGACCGTAAGTTTAGTGCACGTGTGCTGTTAAGGTCCGTGTGGTCACGGATTTAGAATACATACCATTCCATCTTGAAAGTGTCGTACGAGCCGACGAAATGACAACACCGATAACCTAGCCGCATGAGAAGGTAATCTTGATACGAAACCCTGTGCACAACCCGTATGGGCAGGGCACTAATGACCCTCCATGTAATTGGGGGAGGCCGGACTCAACAGTGGGCCACCTTGTGCTAAGCTTACTACTACTCAAACTGTACTAAGCTTACTAGTAGTAAGCTTAAACCTTACTAGTAGTAAGCTTAAACCTTACTAGTAGTAAGCTTAGTGCAGTTTGAGTTTTACATTGCATTTATTATAAGTAGGTTATTTTCTTTATAATCTTGATGTTATTATAATTTTGCGGTATGTTATATGTTTATATACGTGTACTTGCTTACACTTATTTGTCAGACTTGTCTGTACCACAAATTAATATATGTATTTATATAAAAGAGCTAGCATGGTGCTACCTATTCTCTGTGGAATGGCATTCCAAACCGGAGGTGAAAAGATATTTTTGTGTTATTTTTCATTATTTGAATGCATGCTTAGGAATTTATTCAAATAAAAAACATTTTCATTTTGTTACATCGTGTATCCTTGATTTGGTTCAGGAAAGAAATGAAGCTTAGCAAGTTTAAAACTTAAATTATTTGCAGCTCATGGACCGCATTGGAATGTAAACGAAACAAAAAATCAATTCTCATAAAACCAAATAACTTACAATGAGTTACCTGTTAAAGAAAAGGGAATTCCCAATACTGAATATAATATTAAATGTAATTATTTATGTGAACTGACTCCAATGTATGGCGGTGCCGCTTAAACCACGCCTTTTAAAATTACTTATCTAAAAACGACATTGAAATTAGGTACCACTCAAACTCAAAAGGAACTTTATTTATTTAGGTCTTATCACAAAACTCTTATGTACCGTTATGTATTTAAAATTACCAATATCGTTTTTTGGCCATTTCAGTCTCCATACACAAGTATCGGTCGTTATTCACACCTTTCATACACATTTCCTCATTCTCACAATCCATCCATCTCTTTTGATCTCCCACAACTCTAATTGACAATTAAATGAATTAAAAATGAAAACAATAAGTTTGTTCCAATATTAAAGGCATTTTTTTAAATACTGATCTCATTTTAGAAGTCACCTTATGAATTCTTAACTGAATTGACTTGAAAATATTTTGAGTTCGCCGACTCTCGTGACTCACTTTGACCTTGGGACTTATCTAAAGGTTTTTACCAATGTGCTTTCCTTTTTTTATCGTTCCAATACCTTTCCTTTTTCTCCTAAATCCCATTTACATTATTTGTGTGATTATGTCTCGCGGCTAAGGGATTTCGAAATTTAATCCTCACTGTCCGAGTAATGAATCGACTTTATCTTTGTTAGCATTTTGCGTTTTATTTTATTCATTTTATATTCTGTTTGAGCATACTGATCCTTATTATCATTAAGTACCCAATTTATTAATGTTCAACTAATCCTGGTATTTTACTATTATTACTTACTTATTTCTCTTTATGAGATACTTGCCAGCTCTTCTCAGCATTGGTCGCGTTCCGAACTGGTGGTAAACTATATTACTTCACATTGTATATTTTTTATCAAGGTGTTGACAATTTGTAAATGTCCATTGTGTCCCTTAAAATATAAATAATTTCACTGAATGTCATTTCATACATCGTTTTTTTATGTATGTGAGTGAAAATGTTATTATTATAGATGATAGAAGATCTATGTATGCGAATCGCTGTACTCAAGTATCCACCGTATTTCTATAAGCAGTAGAAGCCACACGCATCTCGATTCCTTGAAGCAAACTGCCGGTTTTTGTTATATATAAAGAATTAAGTAAGCAATTATAATTTGAAACGTAACAACAAATTTCGGCGAGGTAAAGTAAACAGCTGGGTGAATCACCAGAGGTCACTGACATGAAACCGGTTGTTGAAACACCATAATTTTAAACGTGTGTATTTTTTTCGTATTTCGTTCAAAATATCCTGTGACTCTATTCCGAGAATTCCCATGGCAGTCTTTGATATATTATTTCAAAAGACGTCGTCTTCCGTTTCAAAGTCAAGACTATAGAAGTAATAGGCTTAGAAGCCATTTTAAGTTAGCCTTTAAAAACTTGTCCCTATGGTGACGGATTTAGAATACATAGTGTCACCACCCTATTCTATACTGATGGTCTTGTAAAAGCCAAGAAACTGAAATTATAAGGCCGTTAATCTAGCCAAAGAAAGAAAAGAAGGAAAACTTGATACGAATCCCTGTGCCAACCCTGCACTGGCCAGCGTGGCACAGTAGGCTAATTACCCTCAAATTAATTGGAGGAGGCTCTACTCAGCAGTGGGTCATTTATGGCCTTAGTAGTAGAAGTAGTATAAAGACTTACTTCACAACTCGCTCTGTTACGCTTGTTGGTACTCGGAGTAAAAATCTAGTAAAAAGTCCCATTAAAAAATAAATAATAAATAAATATCCTTGGACATTTCACACAACGCCATCTCGTCCCAAGCTAAGCAACTTAATGCTTGTGTTATGGTAACGAGATGGATGATAAACTACTTATATACATTTTTTATTGTAAATACATACATATTATAGATAGAAATGACACCCAGACTCCGAGCCAGTGCCTCTGGTTTAGACAAAGACATTGTTTCATTCATTGTTCAAATGTTAGTATGTAATACGTATGTATATACAGGGTGTCCCAAAAAATAGTGTCAAACTGAAGTCCAGAGATAGAGCACCCCTTGGGGTACCCGAATCACCCGCATGTATGTTCTGCGATTTTTCTTAATATTCGTGTTATGATTTTTTTATGAATTTAAAATGTTTGGCTTTACCACAATATATTTATAATTTTAGTTAAAGTTACGAAGCTGATTATTTTATGCTTAAAAGCACAATACAAAATAAAATATAAAAAATAAAAGAATACAAAGAATTGTCCCGGCGTCTCCTAAATTTAACCGGTGACAAGAAGGCTGGTTATTACTTCGCTCAGCGAATTAGCATTGCCATTCAACGTGGCAATGCTACCAGCTTTCTTGGCACCGTACCCGATGACAGCGATCTGGCGCAAATTCCTTTGTTGTAATTTTAGTTATTTAATTTATTTTTATTATTTAATTCAGTGATTTTTTTATGTATAAGTTATTGAAATTAAACAATTTGAACTCAATACAAAATTATACAATTTGAGAAAGAAAAAATTAAAAAACCTAGTACTTTAAAAAAAAAGTTTAATAGGTCGAAAATTCAGAAAAAAAATCATAACACGAAAACTATGAAAAATCGCAGAACATACATGGGGGTGATTCGGGTACCTGAAGGTTTGCTCTATCACTGGAATTCCGCTTGACACTATTTTTGGGACACCCAGTATAAGCAAGTAATTACGCGTTGCTTACTCACACAGACATAGGTCTTCTACATTCTGAATTTAAACAAAAATAATCCTATGAAACTAACGCTCTGATTGTTATTAGTGTTACTTTAAGGTCGAAACTATACCATGCACCTAATATAGCTTGAGACCTCCGTAAAGTTCGCGATCAAAAAATTAACCGCCTTTTTTGGTAACATTTTAAAAATGTGATTGTGGAAATTAAATATTGTATATCTTTATATTGCACATTTTATTCTTTAACTAACATTGAAAAAAAGTAATTTAGTGTTTTTTATTGCGAATTTCCATTTTTAAGAACCAGTAGAGGATAGGCAGCACACCAAAAAAAAAAAAATTTCGTCCACAAACTCAGTTAACCGCAAACCACAAGGTATCTTTTATCACATACCTTAAGTAAAAGACACTTGATTTCTCAGAAAGGTGGATAAAAAAGATAACTCAAATGAATCTTCATAATGATGTCTTAGGTTTTCACGATCTTTGCACATTGCAGGATATTATTGCCTGCAAAGAATAATCATCATCATTTCTACCAAAAGACGTCCACTGCTGGACATGTGCCTCCCCCAAGGATCTCCACGAAGGCCGATACTGGGCCGCCTAGATCCATCGTTTTCCGGCGACTTTAACCAGGTCAGCGGTCCACCGTGTGACAGGCACTGCGCTTTCCGGAACGCGGTCGCCACTCAAAGACTTTTTTGTCCCATTGGGCGTCGGCCCTGCTAGCTATGTGCCTGCCCACTTAAGTTAAGTTCACTTCAAACTTCAAACAGAATAATTTTTTCAACACACCTAAGAATCGATTTTAATTGAGCCATCGTGGGTAAGATTTATAAAGATATTTTTGTTTTTCATCAATCATTTTATATGTTTAATTACTTACGCGCCCACGTGGGATTCAAACCTGAGCTGATATCGGGCACATCTTCGCAAACCTCTATGCTTTGGTACTCAGACATAATATACCATTTGAAGGGCGAAAATAATTTAGTTAACCAGTAGTTTTTAAGTATATTCATTACAACAATAGTAGCTAACAAATAATTCCTATTTATAATATTGTTTAGTATCGATTACGAACAAGCATTTTACTCTATACTAATTTTCGGTCGGCTCACCTATTTTCTAATTCCGTGCAGTCATTTTCTTGTGATTGATTGAGCAACAAACATGATGCATATTTATGCCTAACGTTCGGATTCAAAAGGGTACATTAAGGTGTTAGTAATCCTAATAAATAATCGTATATCGATATTCCTTAAACTCGATTATTAGTCCAAAAGTATTTAATTAGTGCCTCACCTAAAACCGTATCAATAATAATAACTTGGAGTCAATTAAAAGAAATTATCTCCGGTATCCATTTGGCAAACATAAATCAGACCCTGATTCGGTCGCCATATTTTTGTTATCCTCACACAAGCTACGTGTGGCAGGCGTGTGGGAAACTTAATTACGAAATGATCCTGCGGGATTTATGGCCGTCGATTCCTTCTACTGCAAATAATGTTGTACGAAATATTGGGCGAATTGACTGAAGACGTGAACTTTTATTTATTTCGATCAAACACTTTTTCATATTTAGAATACATTGTGTCACCACCCTTTTCCTTCCTGCGGGTGTCGTAAGAAGCGACTTAAGGAAATACCAAGGCTAACCTAACCGTAAGAGAAGGAAAAATTTATACTAAACCCTGTGCCAACCCATCTAGCCAGCGTACCTGGCTATTTACCCTACATGTAATTGGCCGGTCGCCGGAAAACGATGGATGCGGGCGGCCCAGGACCGGTCTTTGTGGAAATCCTTGGGGAGGGCCTATGTCGAGCAGTGAACGTCTTTTGGCTGAACTGATGATGAATTGGAGGGGGCCTGACTCAGCAGTGGGTAATCTATGGGCTGACTATAGAAACAACCCCTGCTATACTGGTTACAGATTAGTGCAGGGGTTTTATAAAAAAAAACAATATGTTTTGTGACGTGTTTTCTGAGGCGTTATTGTTTTGTTGAAGTGGCAACGACGAAGGTATAAAAAACTGCGAACTTTCATTATACGCGTTTTATTGGCAGTTATTTGGGCTTAACGGTTCAGTATGCTGTCGAATTCATGCCAGACATGTCATTATTTCCGTCTCTTTTTTTTACTTGACGACACGGTTGGCGCAGTGGTTGAGCGATCGACTGCTGCGCAGCATGTCGCGGGTTCGATCCCCGCACGGAAGAAATATTTATACGACCTACAAGTATTTGTTCCGGGTCTGGGTGTTTTCTATCTATAATATGTATGTATTTACAAAAAAAAATGTATATAAGTAGTTTATCATCCATCTCGTTACCATAACACAAGCATTAAGTTGCTTAGCTTGGGACAAGATGGCTTGTGTGAAATATCCAAGGATATTTATTATTTTATTTATTTACTTCCAGGCTTTTTATTTCTTTTTGTCGACTCTTACGACACTCTCAGGGTGGATTGGAGTAGCGACACTGTGTATTCTAAATCCGTCACCACTAGAAAATCAAACATGTAACCAAAACACAAACAAAACCAAAAATTAAAAAAAACATTCTTCACTCTGATAATTGAATTTCGATCGGCACTGCGACAGGTTTCGGAGTCGAATTTACGAACTGTTAGTCGGTTATCTGACCAAATTCATCATTCAAGCCTTCCGATATAGCTAAAGAAAGATACATAATTGATGCCTTTTTGCTTTAATAAAAATATGCACACATATTATCAGCCCTCAACGAAGAAGAGGTGTTAAACTTTGGCAGAAAGGTATAACTCCTAAATGGAGAAACGGAATTTGGTCCATAAGAAAAAAAATATGACTTTTTACTATAATTGCTACCTCAGGCGTTCTTTTAGTTCAGTAGAAGCCATATCACTACATAGTATAAAACAAAGTCACTGTCGTCTTTCCAACCATATGTATGCTTAAATTTTTAAAACTACGCAACGGACCAGCGTCCTGTCCAAAAACTAAAGAAATGAATATCAAACCCATAGATTTTTGTGTTTATCAAATTCTGACCGAGAAACAGACAAGGTCGCACAGGTCTTGGGCTCATCATGTCTTTGAGCTCCACTAATCGAGGCAGGCCACGCCGGGTCACGGAGTAAGTACCCCAATCCGGGAGCACAATAACCATGGTGCGGAGAGCTGTGGATCGCCGTCAGTTTTAGTGCGTGGGTCAGGGTGTTGACCATCCCTGTTGCGCCGGTAGTATCACATAACCCAGTTAATTCCCAGCACACGGGTATCCTTGAAGATTTCTCACGAAAGATATTCGTTTAACAATAAGTGACGATGAGACTAACCTACGGTGCTGAAACGTGGACACTGACGGTGCGGCTAGTCCATCAGCTAAAAGTCGCCCAGCGAGCTATGGAGCAGGCTATGCTCGGTGTCTCGCTACGAGATAGAATGAAGTCATCTGAGCGAGAACGCGTGTCATCGACATAGCCCATAGGATTAGCAAGCTGAAGTGGCAATGGGCTGGCCACATCTGTCGTAGAACTGACGGCCGCTGGGGAAACAGGTGCTACAGTGGAGACCACGTACTGGCAAACGTAGGATGGGACGCCCCCGTGCTAGATGGAGTGACGATCTGCGACGGGTAGCCGGCAGCAACTGGATGCATAGAACCGAAGACCGGGTTCAGTGGCGAGCCATGGGGGAGGCCTACGTCCAGCAGTGGACTGAAATAGGCTGACGATGATGATGATGATGAGACTCGGCCGTGTGGTGACGGATTTAGAATACACTGTGTCACCACCCCATTTCATCCCTTAGGAGTCTTAAGAGTCGACCTCCAGAAATGATAAAGCCGAAAACCTAGCCAGAAGAGAAGGAAATCTTGATACTAAACTCTGTCTGGCCAGCGTGGCACAGTAGGTTACCCTCCATATAATTGGAGGAGGCTCGACTCATCAGTGGGTATGGGCTGTGAAGAAGTAGATGATGAGACAATCAATCCATACTCGGTCGTAATAAAATTCACCCACGTTAACCAGACCGCGATAACTGTTTGGACAGTTTTTGATATATTGCAAGACCTCTTGTAACGGTTAACAATATAATCATTTAAACCTATACCTTCTTCACTATAAAAAAAAACATTTGTTCTAAAATTATCATAAACAGTATGTAATAAAAACTCTATGCCCGTGTGGTGGCGGATTTATAATAAACTAGCGACCCGCCCCGGCTTCGCACGGGTGCAATTATGACATATAATCCTTCCTCTTGAATCACTCTATCTATTAAAAAAACCGCTTCAAAGTCCGTTGCGTAGTTTTGAAGATTTAAGCATACGTAGGGACGGTCAGACGACAACGACTTTGTTTTATACTATGTAGTGATAGTGATGCAGTGAAGTGACTAGCGACCCGCCCCGGCTTCGCACGTGTGCAATTATGCGTGTATTATACTTAAAAACCTTCCTCTTGAGTCACTCTATCTATTAAAAAAACCCGCTTCAAAATCCGTTACGTAGTTTTAAAGATTTAAGCATACATAGGGACGGACAGACGACAGCGACTTTGTTTTATACTATGTAGTGATAGTGATAATTTCAACACCCCGTTTCATCCTGAGGGTGTCGTAGCCGACAAAAGGCTGAAAACCTACCCGCAAGAGAAGGAAAGCTTGAAACAAAACCCTGTGCCAATCCATCTGGCCAGTGTGGCATATGAGGCTAAATACCTTCTATGTATTGGAGGAGGCCGGACTCAGCACTGGGTCATGAATAGGCTTAGTAGTAGTAGAAGTATAAAACGGCGAAAACATCTGACTGTGCTAGATGTCAGATGGGTGTCCGCCCTATCTGACCTTCTCCGTGTTTCGGAGGGCATGCAAAGCCGTTATGACGTCACGCAAAAAGAATGCCAGTTAGGTAACAAAGTGGCTTTGAAACAGGTTTTGAAATTCCTTTCGTTGAAAGCTAAGGATTTACATTATCCTAAATACTCTTGCTTGACTCTCAACGGCCCAACCAATAAGGACTGCTAAGCATCAGACATGAAGTTTAAAAGGTCTGTTAGCATTACTGTATTCTCGAGCAAAAAAAAAGAAACTAAAACAAGCAGAAAGGATTTGTTTGCACGAAACGGGAGCCACTGTTGTGTATGAACTTCAAGCATATTATTTGGAGTTCGTAAGGCGTAGCGCATATCTGTTCCATATTACTTCATCTTTAATAATATTAACAATTTTCGGAAAAAGGGGTACAACGTTTATGCTTCACGTATTTATATATTACTAGCGACCGGCCGCGGCTTCGCACGGGTGCAATGATGAACCTCTAAATTTAGCAGTGTTTATTTACTATATTATGGATGTATTAAAAATATAGACGTTCCTCTTGAATCACTCTCTTAAATCTGTTAAAATACCGCTTCTAAATCCGTTGCTTAGTTTGAAATATTTAAGCATACATAGGGACGGACAGACGACAGCGACTTTGTTTTATTTTTATAATATGTAGTGAAATGTGTATAATAAATGTTACAGAAATTGACAGCGATAGCGATAGCGATGACGGCGACAATTTATAAAATAAATTATTACCATAATACATCTATCTGTTTTATTTGTAATGTTCCTTCATGATCACATTTTTTTATTTATTTCACACACAAGTATAAAAGAAATGTTTCAGATCGTTAATTAATCGTCAAAACTAAATTATCGGTTCAGAAATATTTAATTTCCTGATATACTTAGTTTACGAGAGTAAAATTATAAACGAGAAGAATCGATCCGGAAATATTCCATTTCCATATCGAATAATTTCGCAACGTCACTATTTAGTACTTGTCATAACGTTGCAACACTGAAATTGTCAAATCTGGAATCGAATTAAAATTCCGAGTATAGTGACACGCATACAATTACGCAGAACTTGATTCTGCGTAATTGTACTTATCTTGCTATTTCAGCCTAAGGTGACATAAAAACTTAAACTATAGTTGCAATCATACCAGACACTGTTTACTTTCTCAGCAGTGGTGATAGTGGTTAAAAGATTTATTTGCGCCGCTGTAATACGCGGAGCTCCTTACTCCAAAGTCAACACTCGAAATTACATCAAGTCTCATACTACCGTTATACGATTGTCATGTTCAATGTTAAGTAATTGCAAACTATTCACATTGAAATGGTTAGCGTGCTTATCTATTGTCACCAATTTGTACGTAGATAAAAAACACGATTTCAGCTTTACGATATCCAAAAAATATCTTTAACCTGTCAGCCTTGAAGTTGCCCTGTTGAGTTGGGCCTCCACCATCAGGACGCAAAGTGATGGTGACACCATATATTCTTCATCCGTCACCAAATGGACCATGTGACCGCCTACAGGGACTAGAAACCCTTTAAAAACGAGGTTGGATTGGAATTGTGACGTTATCCTACTTATATCTTGTAAATATTCATCATCATCATCATCATTTCGGCCAAAAGACGTCCACTGCTGGACATAGGCCTCCCCCAAAGATTTCCACAAAGGCCGCTCCTGGGCCGCCCGCATCCATCGTTTTCCGGCGACCTTAATCAGGTCATCGGTCCACCGTGTGGGAGGCCTACCAGCACTGCGCTTTCCGGAACGCGGTCGCCATTCCAGGACTTTTCTGCCCCATCGGGCGTCGGTCCTGCGCGCTATATAAATAGCGCTAAATATTTGTAAATATTGTAATATGTAAATAAATGTTTGTCTTTATATCCTATACAGAATCGTAAACTTAAAAAAAAACTGAACAAAATTTGCGTAATGTCTTTCCTTCAAATTTATTTTAGTGTAAATATAATAGTTATATCGCGTTAAAAATAAAAGAAAGAAAGGAAACATTTATTCAACACAGCACAAATACATACACGACAGATAAATTATTATTTGTTTTTTATTAAACGAGAACATGTACTCCTGTCCAAAATTTTAATCGCGGGGGCAGTTTACAATCATGAAAATCACTAATAAAACTGACACCCACACTCAGAGCAAGTGCCTCTGGTTAAACAAATGCACTAGTCCGACACTGGAATCAAATATTTTGAACAAAAATATAACCCCACTTTAAAAACAATAAAAAAGCGAAAAATTGTCGTTGCCTTGGTGATACATGTATCCTAATTAACGTCGGTGTCAATTAAAGTTGGCATCAACTTCAAATTGATGTTAATGGGTTATTTTTTGCTTTTTTATTTATCGTACATCGGTTAACAACTTTTTATCTGAAAAAGTACTTTATTCCAAAATTTATTCATATCTGCGACCCCACACCATCATCCGATCCCTCATGTTTTATCATATTATCCGTCCACATGAAAAATTGTATCCGCAAATCCTTAAAGGCATCATAAGATAGCGACTTATTCAATAAAGGTTTTATAATGTACCTGTGAGATAAAATTTGTATCGTCATTTTGATTTGTCACTTAAGTTTTAATCTTCGGTCCTCACAATTATCATATGGCGTTCTTTCTTTAAAACTCACATCACTAAAAAATCGCCCAGTCGCCGCCCTCTTCTAAATGCTGGCTTGATATCTTCTATTAACATTACTAGCTACTGACCGCGGCATCGCTCACCTGAATCTGCATCTGGAGTGAACATTCCGATTATGATTACCTTTTAAAAAAAATACCTAAAGCTAACCATACCGCTTACAACCAATGGTTAAACCATCTTCACTATCACTACATAATATAAAACAAAGTCGCTGTCGTCTGTCCGTCCCTCTCTATGTATGCTTAGTACACTTAGTATTTATTAAAAATAATAAACCCACAAAAGCGTACTAATAAATGAAAAGCTTAAAATACCGGTTAGTAATGTGTGAATCATTTTTAATACGAATAAAAAATTATCGTGACTCAAAGTTTAACGACAGGACTTCAATAATGCCCTAATTTACAATATTGACGGTCATTGCTGACGTTATAAACGTTAAATGCAGATTTTTATGGTATACTGGTATATGTGTATGGTGTCAAGTATAAAGGACTCATTCAAATTACTCATACATCGTTCAAAGGAAAGAAACATGATAGTAAAACAATCGCTCAAAAAAATTATAACAAAAAGATAACTTAAAATAGAACAAAGAGAGAACCAAAGTGTCCATATGGGGTCAATCATAGAAGGCTTAACTTTGTAATATCGAAAAACTTGAAGAATCGCTTACATTTTTATTCTACATTCTTTTAAATTAAGAACTGGTAAAAATGACTGTGTTGGTAGATGTGCCTACATACAGATAGCATTCTTACACAAATAGTAGGTATAGAATCTCTTTATTGCACCGTATGAAAAAAACAACACATAATTTTAACATAAAAAATAAAAGAAATGTACAACTAAATTAAACAAAAAGTAGTGCCTTATTCCATACAAAAGTAATTTCGCAATTCATACATAGGCTGTAGGCTGTACGAAGCGACTAACAGAAAGATATGGTTAAAAATTGTGTATCATCCTTTTCTGATTTATATCAAATCCATTCCCTCCATCAAATGGGCGGAGGTTGGACTTAGCAGACGGCTCCGACATCACGGATTTGAGTAATTTTTTACTCCAATTATGCAACCTTAATATTCTCAAAGTTGAATGAGATTATCCAATTCATGTTTTCCGCTTTTTGTCTTAACAAAAAGGGATTAAGTGTACCTACAAAAGTGTCGAAGTTATTGATATTGTTAATACCTGACAAACCCTTTTTTCGTCAAGATTAAAATCCACTTAGTGTACAACGGAATATTAATTCAACATTAATTTCCGCCTAAATGACGTGAACGTCATCGAATTTAGAACAAAACATGCGTAGAGTAAACATTAAAAAAAGTTAACAATAAGAAAAACAAAATCACGCAACTATAAGTCTTGAAAGGAGCGTAATTTTGAATTTAATAATACTTGGTTTGGTGACGACGATTAGTGTAAAAGCTGCCGATATACCGAGAATCTTAAATTCTGTCGATGAGATGTCACCTCATTCTATCCTGAGAGGGCCGTAATAATCAACTGCAGGAAAAGACAAGTTAGAAACCGTAGCCGCAAAAGCCTAAGTACAAATCCCAGTGGTAGTCTTTTTCGAGCGATTACCCTTAGTAAATGGTAATATATCACTATAACTATTTAAATGTTCTAAACAACATTTTATCATCAGAATATTAATTATGTGTTTGTGTGAAATGAAAAAAAAATAGGATCGATTTAGAAGTCTTAAGAGCCGTCTAAGGGAAATGACGGCTGATAACCTAGGCGCAAGAGAAGGAATACTTGATACGAAACCCGGTGCCAACACGTCTGGCCAGCGTGGCACAGTAGGCCAATTACCCTCTATGTAACTGGAGGAGGCCTGACTCAGCAGTGGGTCATATATGGGCTGATTAGTAGTAGTAGATATGAAATGTATCCTACGTACTTAAAGTAATATTAAAACAAGATACAGAGACTGAACTCCTTGCATGCAACCTTGAAAGTTATTGCGAAGGTCACAAGGTTTTGGTTAAAATGTCCATCCTACACGAGGCATTATTTTGGAATCCCAATAAGTCGCGACAATCGCCGTTTTTGTGCCATATTTGTGATTTCAACAATTAAATCGTAAATCGGTCGTAATTGCACGCCAATTAAAATAAAAAACCAAACGACAACAGTTTGGTATCTCCACAGATTTCCGGAGAAGATTATTAATATCTTTATTTTGATGGATATAGGTACAGATGTAGGATATAGATACAGGGATTGCCAGACAGAAATGTCTGTAGCCCAGCACTTTAGATCCGTTGTAGTATTATTTAATTACTTTGTAATTTGACCAATATAAAAACAAATACACATCACATGTGTTCGTGGGGTGATGGATAAAGAATACATGGAGGAAATGTCATCATCATCATTTTAGCCAAAAGACGTCCACTGCTGGACATAGGCCTCCCTAAGGTTCTCCACAAAGGCCGGTCCTGGGCCGCCCGCATCCATTGCTTTCCTGCCAACCAGGCTAACCAGGTCGTAGGTCCACCGTGTCGGAGGCCTAACAGCACTGCGCCTTCCGGAACGCAGTCGCCACTCGAGGACTTTTCTGCTCCATCGGGCGTCGGTTCTGCGAGCTATGTGCCTTGCCTACTGCCACTAAAGTTTGGCAATACGGTGGGCTATGTGAGTGACCCTGCTTTTCCTGCGTATCTCCTCATTTCTGATTCGATCTCGACTTCTTTGAGCTCGAATCTGACATTGAGCTTTTTGATGGAGCCCATAGTGAGAGACTACGTCTCTGTTCCATATGTCATCACTGGCAACACACATTGGTTTTAGACTTTTGTCGTCAGACACTGCGGTATTGTGAACGAGAAGATCTTTCGCAGCTTCCCGAACGCTGCCCAGCCGAAGAGAATGTAAGAGAAGGAATACTTGGTAGGTAACCCTGTGCCAACCCGTCTGGTCAGCGTGGCACAGTAGGCTAAATAACCTCTATTAATTTTAAAAGTTGTAGTATAGAACAAATATATATAAAAAAAACTGTATTTTGATTCCAAATTTACTAAACCGTAATCTTATTTTTTAATTCCAATACATACCAAACTAATTCTTCTTTTAGGCGTTAGCCATTTATATTGTCACTGATAATTTACATATTCTGACATATTATCTAGTTAATTTTATAAGCAAATTCGATAAGAAATTGATTTGGAAGAATCTTTATTAAAACATCTTTATTTTCTGATAGTGTTGAAGTAAATTAATCCGCACATTAGTAATATTTTATTGTGTCAAGTTAAACTTATAAAATCATTTTTGAGACTCAAAATTGTATGTCATTATGTTTTTCGTATGTTTATGCAACTGAACTGTCCTAGATAGTTAGGCAAGAAACAAAACTCAGCCCTTTGGTTCTGTAATGTAATGTAATGTTTCTAACCGATTAGCCGTGCCTTCGTGTTAGATACATAGTTTTTATTATGAGGCTTCTCTATATTCAGAAGTTTCCATTTTTTAACTCTTTAAGAGTTTTCAATTTGTATCGTAAGCCAAAATACCCTAAAATATAATCTTGTTTTCTGACCAAGCTTTTAAGTCCTTTGAAACCCCACTACATGCTCCACTGAGTTTTCTTATTAATATATTTTCCTTACGCAGGCATATCTCTTATGAAAACATGTTTTTATACGGTACATGTATTTCTATGACGTCATCACATATATCCCACGCGATATTGTGTATATACCAGCTATGTATTGTCGTGTGGTGACGTATTTAGTATACAGAGAACTTTTTTTTTCGTTGGAAATTCTCATGTATATCCAGCTGTTAACAGTGTTCCTCGACTGCCCACTTTAGTGTCACAGGTTGCGCTCCATAATGGGGGAACATGCGTGACGGGTGTAGAATACACAATGTCACCAACCCATACCATTTTTAGGGTGTCGTAAGAGGCGACTAAAAGAACGCAAGAGGCACATGACCTAGCCGAAAGAGAAGGAAAACTTGATACAAACCCTGTTCCAACCCGTCTTGCCAGCATGGCACAGTAGGCTTATTTCCCTACATGAATTTGGAGGAGGTCCGACCCAGTAGTGGCTCATTTATGGGCTGTAACGACGATGCTCCGCGGCCTTGGTCCGCCTCAATATATGAAGCCTAAAAGCAGGCGCTTCGCTAACAGGGGGCTTGTCAGCTTTCCTCCCGGGGTGTACGACGCAACTTTTCAAATTTGGAATTCCTTCAGTTGCCTTGCCAATCTAGTTCGTTCTATGCTACAGTGGGTATTACAGTTTGGCGAAAATATGCATTCTATCTCCTACACTATACGATTCGGTCACCAAAATACTTTACACAAAGTCCATAAAAATCAAGTCCCTTAGTCACTGGCCAAACCAAGTAACTACAAAACTCGCACTAATCAGTATTTCTACAGCCCAACCTACACAAAACAAAGCTTTTGGGTTCTGATTCAATATTTAGTAACTTTTGTTACTCCAAACATTCGCACTAATGTTTTACTAAACCACTTAGCATAATGTACCGTTCCTGTGTTTTTGCGTGTTGTATTAAATCTTACAGTATTTTGGCAACTTTAAAAGTATAATTACAGAATTCAAAAGGGGAACGTAAAATATGAATTAATTTAGCTATTTAACTAGTATGTCTGTAATTCTAGTTATATCTAGTAGTCCTGTCCTGTACCTGTCATTCTGTTTCAAAACCGTAGTACATTACATAGTAGTAAGTACATTTCGCTCCATGAAAGTGAAGGAAGCTTGATAATGTAAATGAATGATAGGGGAAAAATGTTAGCTCTGTGTCACAAATTTATGTTTGTATCACGGTCGTGCCACTTTTTTGAGAATCCATCATTTGTTAATTACGTATTCAATTCTGAATTTACATACCAAACCATTTATGACGGCATATGGAATCAAAAGGATTTATTTAAATCAAGTTAATTTTGATTTTAATTTACGCTTAATTTAGGCTGACCAGTCATCGGTTCGTTATTCAGACTAAAGTATAAATATATTGTTTGTAACAACTATTGTTAAAAATTATTAAAACTTGTACTTTCAACCATAGTTGTCACAAGATGTTCTCAATATTTTTTCCTCACAACCCATACAATTTCTACTCGTACAATGAACTATTTCTTTCCGATTTCTATTCATTTTCGTCCTTCATAATAGTGAAATTTCCACCGATTTTTTAAAGTATGTTTTCAGTATTCATATACAGTATACTTATATATTCATGAATTGTATCCATTTACTGGATAGAAAGTCAAAATGCTTGGTATTCCCTTGAAAATACTCAAGAATAATATCTCTGAATCCATACATAAGATTATAGTAAAGTGCAGGAGGGTGTTGAAGTGTAATATACATTTTAATATAGTTTTAATAGCAGTGATAATATTCAAATTTAAATTCAAAAGAAAGTCTAGTCAGGTTTTATAACAAAAGTCTTACAGATCGTCATGTTTACAACTACGATCATCAATCTTTTGGCCCTTGTCCCACGCTAGGTGGTAGACTCCATATGTCGCAGAAGGTTGGGGCGGGTCGCGAAGGAGTGAGCTTCAGCTGACCCGCGCCGCGGACGGATGCCGGGGGTGAGGCGGACGTGACGTTCCGCCTCCCTTCTGCCTTCGCCTTAGAGGCCGGTGGTGAGTCGGGGGAACTCAAAGCCTCAATGTCTAAGGACGTCCCAGTTGGACGCCCTCCCGCTTGCCCGTGTAGAGGGCACCACGTCGGTACGTCACAGTGGAATGCGTTTACGCAAACCTGTGGCGCCCCAAGCGTGTCGTGTGAGGGTATACCGCCGGGGATTTAGTCACCGAGCCCACCCCCGAGGGCTGGTGGTATACATAAAGAAAAAAGGCGGTAGTCTCCATACACTCCTATCGGCGCCATATCTACATTCATGTCCTTCATACTTCGTCTTCTTCTTCTCAGTCCATAAATGACCCACTGCTGAGTCGGGCCTTCTCCAACTACATGGAGGGTAATTAGCCTAGTCCTATAAACGCATGTTCTCATTCATATAATCCATCCATATCTGCTCCCACAACCCTTACGTCCATCCACGTTCATACTGAAACTACCACCGGGTTGAAATGCCACTCCACAGAGAAAAGCCGGCAAAAGACTCTGTGGATGCTTTTTTAAAATAAGGTAATAATTCTTAAATAGAGAAAGCAATTGTTTGTTTGTCTATCCAGTGGAATAGTCTCCAAAGTATATCCTGTGAATGATTGGCGGACCTCATGGTGGAGAAGAGAGTCGTAAGCTACGCCATTAATTGATGACATGCGCGAATTTTGCCCCAGGTCGGTGCTTTTAGATCAAGATATTTTTAAGCTACTGCAATAGTTTTGCATGATGTGAGCGTGCATCATGCAAAACTATTGCACAATTTAACTATGTTACAATTATATGTCCTTAGAGTAAAAAACTCAAGCGGAGCGCACTATATCAGGCATATCCCTCCGCGAACCGCATCCGTAAATCAGGACTAACATCTATGTGTAATGCTCATCATTCATCATCATTTCAGCCAAAAGAAGTCCACTGCTGGACATAGGCCTCCCCCAAGGATCTCCACAAAGGCCGGTCCTGGGCCGCCCGCATCCATTGCTTTCCAGCGACCTTAACCAGGTCGTCGGTCTACCGTGTGGGAGGCCTACCAGCACTGCGCCTTCCGGAACACGGTCGCCACTCGAGGACTTTTCTGCCCCATCGGGCGTCGCCCCTGCGAGCTATGTGCCGCTCACTGCCACTTAAGTTTGGAAATCCTGTGGGCTATGTCAGTGACCCTGGTTTTCCTGCGTATCTCCTCATTTCTGATTCGATCTCGCAGGGAAACTCCGAGTATAGCCCTCTCCATTGCCCTTTGGGTGACTTTGAGCCTTCTGATGGAGCCCATAGTGAGCGACCACGTCTCTGTTCCATATGTCATCACTGGCAAAGTGGCAGCACACATTGGTCGAAGTCTTTTGTCTTCAGACACTGCGGTATTGTGGACGAGAAGATCTTTCGCAGCTTTAAATAAGGCCAAAACAGATGTACCTGTTGGCAGTTATTTGAGCCAAAAATATAAAGTTAACCGCTATATGTCCTACATTGACATAAAAAAACCTTTTATTACTAACGTGCGAAAAGTTATTAACTTTCGACATGTTTAATATATTAATTTATAAGTAAAGAATTTTTAAAAATAATTAGCGAATACAATGAAAACACCAATTAGTGCTTGCATGGTACTTCAGTAATTATTATAATCATTCAAATCTTCACATGAAACATTTCGTAAACAGTGTATATGAACAAATTAGAATGACTATTTGCATTGTAATATAATGTTACTGAATAAATCACATTCTTCAATACAACAACGACATAATATTATGACTAGGTGTTTATTTGTTCCAGCTAATACCAGAGTCTATTTCACTCAGCATAAGAAATCACTATATCACTATGTCGTCTGTCCGTCCCTATGTATGATTAAATCTTTAAAACTACGCAATGGATTTTGAAACGGTTTCATTTAATAGATAGAGCGATTCAAGAAGAAGGTTTATAAGTATAACTAGCGGCCCGCCCCGGCTTCGCTCCGGTGCAATTGTATTATACACATAAACTTCCTCTTCAATCACTCTATCTATTAAAAAACATATGGACGGATAGATGACAGCGATTTGATGATGCGATGATACATCCATAATATTGTAGAGATGTACTGATAAATTTAGAGGTTCATCATTGCACCCATGCGAAGCTGGGGCGGGTCGCTAGTAAAAAATAGAACGAACCAAGGAAAACTTGATACAAACCCTGTGCCAACCTGTCTTGCCAGCGTGGCACAGTAGGCTAATTTCCCTCCATGAATTTGGAGGAGGCCCGACTTAGCTGTGGGTCATGTACCTATAGACTGAGTAGTAGTAGTATGCATATAATTTATGAAATTACCTGGACATTTAGAACTATTTATATATAAAAAAAACATAAGCCTTGTCGTTGTCGTTTTAGCCCATAAATGACCCACTATTGGCTCGGGCCTCCTCCAAATTCATGGAGGGAAATTAGCCACTGTGCCACGCTGGCATGACGGGTTGGCACAGGGTTTGTATCAAGTTTTCCTTCTCTTGGGGCTAGGTGATCTGCCTCTTGCGTTCTTTTAGCTGCATCTAACCCTTGTATAACTTGCAAACTACTTGAAAGTCACATCAAACCCTTTCTCAGATCAGAAAAGTTTTAAAGATTGTCATTTTTGTTACAAATATAATATGCACTTACATAAGCTTAAACTAAAAAGTTGCAAGTACTATTTGAACATTTCAAACGAACACTCATTTATTATTTGCCTTTAAAGTTTATTTCTCCAGACCTCTAAAACCAATTAGAATTATTTACATCATCCAAATTCGGCTACCTGTTAAACGCTTAGCAAAACAATAGTGTCGCCTACGATTTTTATGAATGAAACTAGTACTGATAGGTTATATGGACAACTTGCGCCATTCATTTTTATTCATTCTAGTTCATTTAAAGCGTCCTTGTATGCAGGCTGTATGTGCTTGAATATACTGTATCGCCACTGCATTTTATTACAGTTTTATTAGGGGAAAGTTTTCATATTGGTTTTATGCAAACCAGTTGAAATTATGTTAATATTATTGAGTTGTCAGAATTACGGAAAACATAATAATTAGGTTTTGGAATGTGGTAAGATATGTTTTAAAAAAAAGAGTTTGTATAAACTTAGGTATTACCTATGCTATAAGGTTTTTCTATGAGGGTTTTCTTCAAAATCCATCCATCATATTTCGAATTTAGAACGTTGAGATTTCGCACATCGAAACTATTATTTAGATGTGTTTATGTTTTTCAATTGTTTCATAGCTGCAAATGAATGAATGGGTTTGTTAAATACTTATATGTTTAATTAATTTAATTTATCGGCTCAACTTGTAAACCAAATACCCAAATAACTTATATACAAAAGGTTTCCAACATGACATATGTGTATAAATAATGGAAAACGAAGGCCCATAATTGTCACACCACCTTTCTGTCACCAATGAAACCTTAAACAATAAAACACCCTCGATAACCTAATGTGATTTTTACCGAAAAAAATTAATCATGCGTGTGTGTATCATCTAAGAGTGAGGTCATTGTATCGCTACGCGTATGCGCCGATGCGCGAGCCGCAGGATATTTTGCTATAAAAATGTAAGACGACCCCTTGTGATCACAGTATCGAACGGGAAACGGACTCGGAAGGACACAATGAAGCTGGTGAGTCCTTGAAAATTTGTGGCCAGTGCGCGATGTGATAAAAGTGAAGAAAAAAATAAATTTTATATTTCGGTGTTCCATATTTACAAACAGGCTATAATGTGCGAATTTAGGATATTTAAATTTCGAAGTTTCACGGTGTTTTTTTTAAATAAACTTGGTGGGCTATTGCTCTGATCAGAAACAGTGAATAGCGTAATCCATGTAAAGTTTAGTTTTTCAAAAAGTGAATAGATTCTAATCCCTAATTCACTTTCTTGGGGATATTTTTGAACTTCCGTATATGTCGGTATTTTAATTTCCAACAAAACACCATTACGTATACATATCACATTAACTACATTACGATGTTATAGTAGCTTAAAAACATCCTGAGCCAAAAGCGCCGTGGTGGGGGATGTTCGCACATGACATCAATTCGGGTGGCTTACGAACGCCAATCACCTCTTAGGAGACTCAAAAATTGTATACCTAAAAATCTCAAAAATATTATGTTTACATTTGAGTAATACTTTTTCAAATTTCACGTCTTAACAATGCGATTCTATCTAATGCGATAAGGTGATCAGTCAGTTAGAGAGAAAGACCCACTGCTGAATCGGGCCACCTCTAATTAAATGGAGGGTGATTAGCCTATGTACCACACTGGTCACAGGGTTTCGTATCAAGTGTTCCTTCTCTTGTGGCTAGGACACCCTCAGGATGAAAAGGGCTGGTGACTTTATGCATTCTGAATCCGTCACCACACGGTATTTTTTTTATATATTATGAAGAAATTTAAGAGAATTATTCTTAGAAAGTAATAGTTACAATTAACAGACCATATATATGTCTTAGGTTTTTTGGAGCAATCTTCGAACCCATCTACGGTTCATTATGAGAATATTTATTTTTGATGAAGAAGCTTTTAATTAGGGTGAGCTCACGTTTATCCTTTTGGCCTCAAGTTAAGACGGAGCTACTCGAGATAAAATATAAAATTTTCAGAATGGCTGAATAGAATATTAACGAAGCATAAATTTCAAAATAATTAATTTAGAATAGAATTGAAGTAACTACTAATGATTCTATTCTATTCAAAATAATTAATTTCTCACTACCTTAATAACCATTTTGCAACATCAAATAATCTTAACAGCGTAGTGTAGTCCGTGTGGTGACGGATTTAGATACATAGAGTCACCACCCCATGTCGTCCTGAGGTTGTCGTAAAATCCGGCAAAAGGAAATGACAAGGCCACAAACCTAGCCACAAGAGAAAAACAACTTGATACCAAACGCTTATCAGAGTATTTGCCCTTCATGTAATTGGAGGAGGCCCGCCTAAAGAAACATCTTCACTATTGTAATACTGAAGATGTTTCTTTAAGGTGAATGTTCCAGGGACCTGCAAATTGCAAATAACGTAAGAAAATTTGAATTTCGCGGGCTACTCTGGAACATTCACCTTAAGTTTACCGAATATGTATTTTCGACCTAATCTGATTGTACCAGATAGTAAAAACCACAAATTATTTGTTCACATAATCCAAAGGTTTCTCACGCTATAGTGTCCGACAAATGGCCTTTCAACTTTGCAAACATATATGTATAATACTTTTTTTTTACAGCTTTACGTTTTCGCCGCCATCTTGGCCTTCTCCTTAGCTGATGAGGATAAAAGCGACATCGAAGACTTGGAAGCAGCCGCGTCTAGCGTTGAGCTGATGAAAGAAGGTGCTGACTTGAAGGCTGAAGCTAGCGCATACTCTTACGTGCCACCGAGCCAACGACCACCGCAATGGAACGTCCCTTATGCTCCTCCCCAAAATAGCTGGAACCCTCCCAACGAACCAGTGCCACAAACTCAACCGGCTTATCCCCCAGTTCAACCCAGTTATCCCCCAGTTCAACCAAGTTATCCCCCAGTTCATCCCACTTATCCGCCAGTTCAACAAACTTGGAACCCGCCCCACTACCATCCTTCGACAACAACGACCCCTGTCCCTGTTATCAAGAACGAGCAATACTATGGTGACAATGGAAGTTACAAATACGAGTAAGTTTTATACTTAAGTTATATCTAACAAATACTTCTCAGCTTCTTATTCATGAAATCAAAACCAAAACTCATTTAATCGATTTAGCTTATTAGAGCTCGTTTGAGAAGTCAAAAAAAAGTAATTGAAAATTTATCGTCGACCACATTCGGAATGCCGCTCTACAGAGGAAGAATCTCTGTAGTTAAATAAATATAAATAAATAAATATCCTTGGATATTTCACACAACGCCATCTCGTCCCAAGCTAAGCAACTTAATGCTTGTGTTATGGTAACGAGATGGATGATAAACTACTTATATACATTTTTTTTTTGTAAATACATACATATTATAGATAGAAATGACACCCAGACTCCGAGCCAGTACCTCTGGTTTAGACAAAGACACTTGCCCTACCCCGGAATCGAACCCGGAACCCGTTGATCCAAACGCGGCACATCTAACCACTAGACCAACGGGGCAGTCTATGCTCTATCTATGCAGTTGCTTTTATTAGGTCGCCATTTTTAGCTACAAGGCCGGGTTAAGACAGATTTGTGAGAGCAAACTCGCGCAATAGTCGCAATGGGACACACATCTGCAACATCTAGTCAAAAATAGTAACCTTTTAATGACTGAGCCAACCGACCCCCAGCAATGGCAACCAGTTAATAATAATAAATATAAATATCCTTGGACATTTCACACAACGCCATCTCGTCCCAAGCTAAGCAACTGAATGCTTGTGTTATGTTAACGAGATGGATGATAAACTACTTATATACATATTTTTTTTGTAAATACATACATATTATAGATAGAAATGACACCCAGACTCCGAGCCAGTGCCTCTGGTTTAGACAAAGACACTTGCCCGACCCCGGAATCGAACCCGGGACCCGTTGATCCAAAGGCGGCACATCTAACCACTAGACCAACGAGGCAGCAAGGTTCACAAAGTTCACAAAGATGGCGCATGTGTCAGCCATTGCTATGAGATACATCTGTTCCTTTTAGAAATAAAATTGCGAGTGGACTTTTAACGAAACGCTAACTCAAACACGGTACTGCACTGCAACCAATACATTGTAGATCTCATTTACAACATAGCCTTGTTGGTCTAGGGGTTGGAAGTGCTGCCTTTGGATTACGGGTCCGCGGTTCGATTCCAGGGCCGGACAAGTCTTTGTGTAAACCAGTGGTACTTGCTCCGTGTCTGGGTGACATTTGTTTTCATGAATTTTATGTTTGTAACCTCCAGCACGACACATGTTACACCAAGACGGGCTTTCGTTTTAAAAATAACAAAACCTACATCGTAAACTATGAAAGACGCAAACAAAATTTACTTAGCAAATACCTTAACGGCTTTATCATGCAAATAAATGGAAATGAAGAGTAAACCTACTAATAAATAAGGTTATCTGCATAAAAACTAAATTTTAAACACACCAATTATGCATTCTATCCTCAATCAATCACTATCACTACATAGTATAAAACAAAGTCGCTGTCGTCTGTCCGTCCCTATGTATGCATATATCTTAAAAACCACGCAACGGATTTTCTAAGCGGTTCTTTATAATAGATAGTGTGATTCAAGCGGAAGGTTTATAAGTATAACACATGCATAATTGCACCCGTGCGGAGCCGGGGCGGGTCGCTAGTAAGATTATAAAATCAGAATTGAAAGAGAGATTACCTAAACTTACAAATTTTATTAGTCCACCTGTAGAAAAGATTGAAGTAGCGTGTTCAATGTCAAAGTACTCGCGTATTATAACAAGTTAAGCACAATATGCGTGTAAGTGTGCTAAAGGATTTAAAATACGTACAGTCATCTACTCATTTCACCCTTAGCGTATCGTGGGAGCCATATTGGAAAATGTATACCCTATATCAGAATGTCCGGGGCAGTTAATTGGTTCTTTCAAATTGTGGAACGCTAAACGATATTCGATGACAGTCTCAGTGAAAATTCTAAATCGTATTGGACTCAGTAAAATTTTGCGCCAAGTGGACAACACAACTGGACCAAAATTAATTTGCGGCTGAAAAATTATTTGATGTGTAACTAAATACTTACTCCTTTTAATAGAAAAGTCTTTCAAATTGTAAAATCTATTTCTATAGTAATTCTATTTAATTTCAACGGGTTTTATTTACACGTGGTTAAATCAAAGTATAACAAATTACGGGTGTTTAGGCAATACTTGATGTGTACATACAGAGCGGCATATTCGCATAGCGAACAAGATCTTTAAATAGAGAATTAAAAAAAAAAAAATTACGGGTGTCACTGTCACACACAAATATGAGAAAATTGACAAACCCATTGTCCTTGACAATCAACGCGTTTGAAATGCAAATGTTATGCAAAAACACGAGTTGTATTTGTGTTCAGTGTCACGAGACCCTAACGGTCACAACAGATCATTGTATGGTGTCGATGCAAAACCACTAATATTCCGGTTACGCCAGAGTCATCGATAAAAAGGACCAACCTTATTAATTTGGTCATAACTGTTCACCCATCGATGTTTGGATATTTTTACAATCTCACCGTTACTCGACATGTTATTAAAATTTATAGCCAAATAAATTTACATTATTGGCTGTATCTGAATTAATTTCGCATTACTTTCCTTCTAAGGATCTCGCCTAGTGCTCTATAAATAACTGGACAATATTTATGGTGTTGATGAAGTTCTACTAACCGCCTTAGGCACTCTTTTTAAAACTGATCGATGTTCAAGTATAACAAAGTGCTGTTATTTATCTTTGTACAATATAAATCACGTGTCCCAGACAAGTCATATTTTTATATCCTATTGTTATAATAACCTTCCGTGCTACATATTTTGTCATAAAAGATCTGACTTGAATGTCTAAGGCTCTCGGCCAAAACAACGTGGTTTCGTAAGGATAATCGTCTTCTGTTTAACAAGATACGGTGTTCTTGAAAATAATCTTGTTATTTTTAAAATATGTGGTCCTTGATATAAGAGAAAAAGACCGTGAAAACAGCAGCACAATCGATCAAGGGGCTGGCTCGTTTGTTTTTAAAGGTTATTTAGGAAACTGCGTTCAAATTAATCCATCAGTAAATTTAGAGGCTCATTCAATTCCGAACATTCTTTAAGCATTAAGTCTACGGTTGTGGCTATTAAGACAAACCTACTTTAGTACAACATGATAATGATCAATATGCAGGAAGAGTAAAAAACTTTATATCCTTCGTACTATGATTGAAATCTCAATGGCGGTTCCGGCCTTGAACAAACCAACACATGGCATTATTCATAATCCGTAAGGACATCAGAAAGACGCCTAATAAGTCATACGTGTTGTCATAAGATAAGGACAGATAGGTAGCAAAGATTAAAATACCTAAATCCTTTAGCTGATTCACCTGACATTTTCGGTAAAGTAATGGTTATTACCGCGCGTACACTGAGTTATTCTCTATGTGATGCATACAAGTCACTGGCTATTCACCGTACCAACCTCAGTTCAAATAAGGTCGGATTCAATTCCATCAGCTGAAATGCCTGAAAAATATTAACTCTTTGAAATTAATTAAATTCTCACTAAAACTCAAACTCAAAAGGAACTCTATTTACGTAGGTTTTATCACAAAACTCTTGAAAATCGTCATATTTAAAATTACCATTATCATCTTACGGCCCCTGTCCCACGCTAAGTGGTAGTCTCCATACACACCTATCAGTCGTCGTCATATCTACATTTACACCTTTCATAAAAATGTTACATTGTACATGAAATTTTCTCTTGCATATAAACTGATCTTTTACATTTACTTACGCGTATCTAACTTAACTGATTTCGACAATACCAAAGTTCTGATTATTCATTAATTGAATTATTAATTTTACTTCTAATTTAAATTCATCAGTAAAATCTAAGTGTCTATCAAGCAAGTCGTACCACATTTACATGTAAAATTTAAAATATGGTAGGTAAGGATATTTGTCACAGTCTTAATAAACGGATTAAATGGTAAGAGCGGTGAACTCTGCCAATTCCAACGACAAAGAGACGTGACTATATTTTATGTTAGTGTGTAAGGGACAAACATGAAAAGTGGTACTATCTCACTGAAGTTAATAATAAACTAGAACGAGACCGTGGCTTAACTAGAAACAACTAGAACAAAAACACTAGAAGAATACGTTTTTCAGATTCAACGAGATCCGCGTTCAAGCCGAAAAAGGGAAGCTTACCATGTATTCCGATTTGGCTCACGAGGTTACCGCAATGTTGATTCAACAATTATTTAGCCGATAGTCGTTTCAGTAAACGGTCTTATTGCGAAGAGTTTCGAACAACATCTTAAGAAACTCTATCTGAGTTGCTGGATCAAGGGCCTGATACAAAGGGCTGTCATCCTGGATTCGGCAAGGACCGTGAGGAGGTTCCTCTCTCTGGAGTCCTGAACCGTCGATAGCTTAAGACATCTCAGTTCATTTTTTAAAAATCACTTAATACTTTAAAAGAATATATGAAAAGTAAGAAATAAAGAGACTTGCCTAAACCAAAACTACGGTTTCTATTGTCCAGGTACCAGATTGCCGATGGCACGCACGTTGGCGAAGAAGGTTACTTCACTGACCCAAAGGGTACCGATGAAAGTCTCGTGAAGAGAGGCTGGTATTCCTACGTAGGTGGTGACGGCAAGACCTACACTGTCACCTGGTGGGCTGACAGGACCGGATTTCACGCTTTTGGTGACCATCTGCCTACGCCTCCGCCAGTACCTGCCGCTATCCAAGCGTAAGTATCTAATGCATCTTTTACTTCTACCTCGTTGGTCTAGTGGTCAGATGTGCCGCCTTTGGATCAACGGGTCCCGGGTTCGATTCCGGGGTCGGGCCAGTGTCTTTGTCTAAACCAGAGGCACTGGCTCGGAGTCTGGGTGTCATGTCTATCTATAATATGTATGTATTTACAAAAAAAAAATGTATATAAGTAGTTTATCATCCATCTCGTTACCATAACACAAGCATTGAGTTGCTTAACTTGGGACGAGATGGCGTTGTGTGAAATGTCCAAGGATATAAAAAAAAAATATAAAAAAACCTCATCTTTCAGCCAACTGTCCATTGGCAGCCAGCTGGCAGATTAAATAACATACGCTCATGTGTTTTATACCAATATGGACTTTTCACGATGCTCTCTACAATACTTTCGGGTACAATGGATTGTTAATCTAAATTCGTCTCACGTTTACTTTATCCTAAAGGCACTTTAAATTAGAGTTTACGTTATAACATGGCTTCTTCTATATACAATATCAAATACCATTTCAAGAACCTAGAAAATATTAGTAGTATACTAAGCACATAAAAGACCCACTGCTGAGTCGGGCCTCCTCCACTGAAATAGAGGGTAATTATTGCATATTGCGCTGCGCTGGCCAGACGGGTTTCGTATCAAATTTTCCTTCTCTTACCTAACCTAGTGAGTTGTTGGCCTTGTCATTGGCTTTCACGACACCCTCAGGACGGAATGGGGTGGTGACACTATATATTCTAAATCCGTCACCACACCTAGTTATACAACTTCATTTAATATCGTGCGATAATTTTGGGCCAAGCGTTTACTTTTATAAGCGAAAACTGATAAAAAGTTATCGAATATAGAAAAGATTAGAATTGAGAAGAAAACACGTTACGTAGCCATTGTTAATTCTTTTTGTTGTAACCTTCACAAAGTAATCCTTGATCAAGGCAGAAAACGTATCGTTTCACTTTATTTATTTGTTTTCTTACTGTTATAGACTAAGAGCCCGTGAACCCCAGACTTACGGTATTTTATAACAGCTAAAAGTTTGTCAGCGCATGCTCCCAACACAGGTAAGAACGATGGACCATTTATGAAGTTTGGGTTACAGTGGCTTTGGCAGGTACACCTCACTAAAGGTGTGTAAAATACCGATCTAATTACGTCAAATAATAAAGTGCGATTTTTTGGTATTACCTTTAGATTATTATAAAAAATCATGTTATTCATTGACAGACACTTAACGTCGTGGAAACCCTTTGCCAGACACCCTTAATGTTCATGGCAGTATGCATATGGGTGGGTGCGCGTGAGATAGCGAGTTAAGTCTACCGCGCACCCTCACTGCGCAGTTGTTATTTCTACTGATAAAATCAAAATCAAAACTCATTTAATCAAGTTGGCTCATTAGAGCTCTTTTGACAGGTCAAACAAAATGATAAAAGTTAAAATTTACCATTTAAAATTAATTATTTACCATCTACCACCGGTTTGGAATGCACCTCTACAGAGAAGAGCCGGCAAGAAACTCTGTAATTGTTCTTTTTAGATCGCCATTTGGGTACAAGACTGGTTATAAGACAGATTTGTGAGAGCAAACTCGCGCAATAGTTCCAAAGGGCCAAACATCAGCAAGATCTAGTCGACAATAGTAACCTTGTAATGCCCAAGCCAACCGACCCCCAGCAACGGCACCTGTTCACAAGCATGACGCATACGGCAGCCATCGCCCTCCTCAACCATATTGCAGGGAAGAGAACGACCCGCCACACGACGCCACCACTGCCATGAGTCTTAAAGTGAGCATGATAACTCGAGCATTTCATACTTGAATTGAATTGAACATTTCAAAAGTTATACTAATAACGCGTTAGGATGCTCTCACATACTGTGTATACATATCACATTAGAAGAACACTATTTCTTATTACTTTGTCATTATTCTAAAAGTATTTAAATAAGAGCATCGGACTAGCAACTACACCGATCAGTTATTCCCAAGCATTTTTAGATATAGATATAGTCGTTAACTTTATAGTACCCCTTAAAGATTAGCCGACTTTTAATTTGACACTTAAAGTGTTCTAAAGGCAAGTCTTTAGGCGCCCGATTACGTCTGCAGATAGTTATAGTAGCGAATGGAGCCTCAGAATAAATATAAAGTATAAAGTTGGCTTGGGCATTACAAGGTTACTATTGTCGACTAGATCTGGCTGATGTTTGGCCCTTTGGAACTATTGCGCGAGTTTGCTCTCACAAATCTGTCTTATAACCAGTCTTGTACCCAAATGGCGATCTAAAAAGAACAATTACAGAGTTTCTTGTCGGCTCTTCTCTGTAGAGGTGCATTCCAAACCGGTGGTAGATGGTAAATAATTAATATTAAATGGTAAATTTTAACTTTTATCATTTTGTTTGACCTGTCAAAAGAGTTCTAATGAGCCAACTTGATTAAATGAGTTTTGATTTTGATTTTTTCAGTAGAAATAAAAACTGCGCAGTGAGGGACCGCGGTAGACTTAACTCGCTATCTCACGCGCACCCACCCATATGCATACTGCCATGAACATTAAGGGTGTCTGGCAAAGGGTTTCCACGACGTTAAGTGTCTGTCAATGAATAACATGATTTTTTATAATAATCTAAAGGTAATACCAAAAAATCGCCCTTTATTATTTGACGTAATTAGATCGGTATTTTACACACCTTTAGTGAGGTGTACCTGCCAAAGCCACTGTAACCCAAACTTCATAAATGGTCCATCGTTCTTACCTGTGTTGGGAGCATGCGCTGACAAACTATCAGCTTTTATAAAATACCGTAGGTCTGGGGTTCACGGGCTCTTGCTCTATTAGGGACGGGGAAAGCGTCATTGAGTGAATTATGGGGTAAAGTTATTTGTCATAAACAGTAACAAATGGTGGCTTATAAAAATAATAGAAGTTCTCCCAAGAATTCCGACAACAGTGAAACTTTTGTTATATGAAACTTGAAAGAATATAAAGACAATTCCTTTCAAATAAACGATGAGTAATGGTCATAAAGGTTTTAAAAAAAATTATAGATTTAGGTTACGACTGCACTTATAGATCTTAATTTAAAAATAATAAAATTCCATACCCACTTTCCCTTCTAGCTTCAAGATTGTCATCGTCATCATTATCAGTCCACTCTAGGACACTGCTGAAAATAGGTCTCCAATGAAGAACGCCCGTAGCGCCTTGTCTCCACCTTGAAATCCAGTAATATGAGCTCGCTCATTACGTTAAGAGTCTTTCTGAATCATTAGTGATTGTTCTTGACACTTGATTAGTGAATGATAATCATTATGTACTTGTGAGGAATGATCATGGTAAATTAAACGATGGTTGTAATATGGCTTTGCGTAGGAGCGGCGATCCGCCTTCTGCATGTTATTACTAATCTAATCGCCCAATATTACTTATATGGTACCTTCATAAGTGATCACTGTAAATCGGTCATTAACTCTTTTGGATATTTTTTATAACTAATCTAGATTATTACCACTCCTTCACCCACGTTGGTTTCACACCCGTGTCAGTGATAAATATTCATAGTGATAAATATTTTTTCTAAAAAAACTACGTTATCCACCCCGCGGCCCAGAACCGAGGAAAGACGTTGATTTTAGTGGGTAGGTGCATTGGGTAGGTGTGGCGTTTTCTGCGGATATGGATTTCCAACGTAACAAAACAATATGTCGAAATTCATTATATAGTAGTATATAAGTAGTACATACGATATTAGTAGGAAGTAGTAGTTTTATACGGCACATAAAACGATGATGTAAGAAAAAAAGAAAGTAATTAAATATATTTGGCAAAAGGACATACGAGAAACAAATTAAAATATATAACAGATTACTTACAATATCAAAAACAGTTTTTTTTAAAATCAGAGTTTTTGCACAATTGAAAAAGTATTAGTATTTTGACGGTATTTTCTTATTATATGACCCGTTTTCTACACTCAATTAGATTTAAATAAACAACTTGTTCTTCGAGTAACAAGATTTCATTTTCACATGGTGAAACATACTCTCCACCAAAAATGGATCATAAGTTTATGTAGATATGTATTTAAATGTATTGTGCACACATACTGTCATAGATAAATGATCAAATATAATAACTCTTATTTTTAATACACAACATGTCTCAAGCTAGAAGTCCCTATCCAATGTTAGCTACTGTGTACGTTATTAAAGGTTGCGGTTATTCTCAAGAACGCGTAGTATACAACAATAGCCACAAATAAAGATGGAATGGCAAACAATGACACATTAGGAGTGGTACATCTGTCTGTCCGATTTATCTGTCAAATCTGAAGCAGAATTAGCATAGACATAATGGATGGAGGGTCAGCGGAGTCAAGTACCTGCGTATAGGATATCATTTATTAGCACATTTTTATCAGGTTGTTGTTATTTTTTTATTTCGTGACTAGTTCATGAGTCGAACGTGATAATAGGTGCTTTATTTAACATGTCTAAGCTAATATTATATAGAGAAAAGATTTGATTGTTTGTTGGCATTGAATAGGCCTGAAAGAACTAGACCGATTTGAAAAATACTTTCACCATTAGTATGCTGCATTGCTTCAGATGAACTTATTTGATTTTTTTTTTATACTTGTATTTTACTTTGTGTGTCCGTTTTGTGACAGATTGCGTAAAAATAAGACGTAAAAGTTATGACACTTTCGTCGCCAAATTTTCAAGAAAATGGCTTTGTTTTTTTCAGAAACTTACTTATTTTAACAATATATTTATTTATGGCAATAAGGTTCTTCATAAGTAAGCAACGGAAATAAGAAAGTGGGTCAGCTAAAAAACCTCAAAGAAATCGTTCACGATATGAAAAAGGGATTGAAAATCAATCTACCCGTTTGATAGAAGAGATATTACTATTGCAATAAAGGGGCAAAGTATCACGCGATCCACCGAACATAATATCTAAGACAGATTTTTATTGAGCATTGAGCTACATCGGGAATAAAATATTTTTTCATCACTAACTTATCACAGTTGTTGTTGCGACAATCTAAAGTTACTTTTTATTAATTACATCATTATAAATTAATTTATTACAAGATAAGAAATAAGAAAACTCCGAGTGAGATTTCATGCGAAAATCCACTTTATTCTATATTGTGAGGTCGAGAAAAGAAACAAAAAGATGGTCTTGATACAAGAAGTAATTTTGATATGAAATTGTATCAATTAAATTGAAATGTAATTGTAGTAATGTACGAATGTATACCACAGTCAATTACGTAGCGAGACATTTATAGGAATTCTAAACAGGCTTTGGACACAACATTTGTCCTACGCCATATAACAATTTCCAAAACATACAACATACCTACTCATGTTTTTTTTATGTTTCAGCGCTCTTGACAAGGAAAAGGAAGTAACTCCAGCACCAACGGTGAGCCCAACTCCTGTCTATTACCCCACACCTTACCCCACCCAACATCCAGTCTATCCCCAGCCTACCTACCCATCACAGCCTGTATACAACCCACCTCAACAAACCTACTATCCCCCTCAACAGAACTACCCACAACAACCATCTTACGGCAAATAATTTAGTTTAGCCCTTACAAAACCTGTGGTATTTTAACGAGAAACAAGATCTATTTGTATATGATTTAGGGTATAATTTTCATTGATATACATCGATATGTTTTCATTAATTCGGTTAATCGATTTTTTTCTATCGATGAATCTTAATGGGTATTGACGCTTTATAGGTCTACGAATGTTACCTCTGACTGTATTTGTCAATGTAAATCGATGTGATCGATTATAAGTATATCGATTGTCAGTTATCTTAGTCACGATTATGAATTGTGAATTTGATCACTGATTTGGGTACGACAGGTTTGTGATATAAGTATTGTTCAAAACCAGTGATATGTGATGTATTCGTAATAAAATATGTAAGTTTATAGATATGTTGACCTTTTTATTTACGTTACCTTATGTCCTTTTCGGCAGCTATATAGAAATTAGTGTACCTGTAACAAGAGCAACCAGTTAAAAGTGTGCTAATTTAAATGTAGAATTGTGAAATTTGAGTATAATTCATTCTGTCAGAGAATGGCAGAAAAAGGTCGTCGTTATTTAAAAAAGATAACGCAGCCTAAAGTATTTAAAGAACGAACGCACAAGAACCATAATGACAAACCTACACTGCCAAGTTTGAAAAATAATCTATCTATACTAATATATAAAGCTGCAGAGTTTGTTTGTTTGTTTGTTTGAACGCGCTAATCTCAGGAACTACTGGTCCGATTTCAAAAATTCTTTCAGTGTTAGATAGTCCATTTATCGAGGAAGGTTATAGGCTATTTTATTTTCAAAAGAATTAGGGATCCGTATGAAAATTGCGATTTTGTAACCCAAGGTGTAAAATCGAAAACCTATTTACGCGTGCGCTGCAAAAACTATTGACAATAGAATAAAATGAAGTACTACGAGTTTGTAGGTCTTATTAAAATCTACAAAAAAGTCCGCGAGAGCACATATCTAACTATCATAGTTTAGTCACAATAACCACTTTTATATTCATAAAAAAAAATGCTTCGAGATAAGCACGGGTTAGAAGCCCACGCGAGCGAAGCCGCGCCCAAAAGCTAGTAGCAGATAAGGACCTTCTCCAATTACATGGACGAAACACATCCTCAACACGAGTATCATAGCTATTACTAAGCCCATATATGACCCACTGATGAGTCAGGCCTCCTCCAGTTACATGGAGGGTAATAAACCTACTGCGCCACGCTGACCAGACGGGTATGCACAGGCTTTCGTATTAAGTTTTCTTTATCTTGCGGCGAGGTTTTAATATGTATAAGCCTTGTCATTTCCTTTTGTCGGCTCTTACGACACCCTCAGACTGGAATGGGGTGGTGGCACTATGTATTCTAAATCCGTCACCACATGACATAGCTAATAAATCATTAAATCACTTAAAGGAATTGAACTTAAAACATAAACTGAAATAATGTCAGTGAAAAAAAATAGTTTGGAGGCCTTCCAGTGTTGTTTCTATTCCTCGGAGTTTATGTGAATTCACTATATATATTTACGTAGGTTTTATCACAAAACACTTATAATCTTCATAATACCATTATCATCTTACGCCCCTGTCCCACGATAGGTGGTTGTTAGTCTCCATACACGCCTATCAGTCGTCATACACACCTTTCTTACGCAATTCCTCATTCTTACAATTCGTCCATATCTTTTGATCTCCCACTACCGTCTGCCTATAACACTCACGGTTTACAATTGGAAAGGAAACAACTAAACAAAATTCAGGCCATCCGTTCAGAAACGATAATGCTACAGACACTCACAAGTACGCGCAGATCAATAGACACAACATATTCGCCAAACTTATAACAGCCCTCTTTCGTCAGTGGTTGAAAAAGATCTGTTCTAAATATTGTAGTGTGTGACATACTAACTATAGGTAGTGTCATGTGTTTTAAATAGGCCTCTGCTCTAGGTATAACCTGTAACGGGGGCTATTTACTACTACTAATAAATACTACTCAGCCCATAGAAGGAACGACTGTTGAGTCGGGCCTCCTCTAGTTACCTGCAGGATAATTAGCCAACTGTGGCCAGACGGGTTGGCACAGGGTTTCCTTTCAAGTTTTTCTTCTCTTGCGGCTCATATGACACCCTCAGGATGAAATGGGGGGTGACACTATGTATTCTAAACCCGTCACCACACGAACTACATAATTGTATACGAGCATAATGTGTTGGATACATAATTGTATTTAACATTCCTAAGTATAAGGTTTTACTGGCATCTGGCAAAGTAAAGGATTGACTGCCTCGTTGGTCTAGTGGTTAGATGTGCCGCCTTTGGATCAACGGGTCCCGGGTTCGATTCCGGGGTCGGGCAAGTGTCTTTGTCTAAACCAGAGGCACTGGCTCGGAGTCTGGGTGTCATTTCTATCTATAATATGTATGTATTAACAAAAAAAATGTATATAAGTAGTTTATCATCCATCTCGTTACCATAACACAAGCATTAAGTTGCTTAGCTTGGGACGAGATGGCGTTGTGTGAAATGTCCAAGGATATTATTTATTATATAATATATAAAATTCTCGTGTCACAGTTTTAGATGCCAAACTCCTCCGAAACGGCTTGACCGATTTTGATGAAATTTTGTGAGCATATTGGGTAGGTATGAGAATAGGACAACATCTATTTTTCCTCCCCCTAAATTTTAAGGGTGGGGTCAAAAAAATAAATTGTTTATTTTTAGAGAAACTTTATTGCTTTTATTTTTTTAAGATTCAGCATAAAAAAATACAAGCAACCCTAAATTTTCACCCCTCTACGATCAACCCCTATTTAATTACATGGCAAAACAACGTTTGCGATAGGAGATGTTCACGATATCTCTGGAACCATAAGACCTAGAGGGTTGCGCGGGGTGGGGGTTGCGCGGGGAAGGGAGTTGCGCGGGGGATGGTTAATTGTTTGGCAAAACAACGTTTGCCGGGACAGCTAGTTATATTATATTATTAGAGCGCTAACAATAGGACTTTACCAAGTGAGCAATTGTTCTATAGGTCGTTGAACTGTTTTGAGGAGTAATGGAGAAACGAACACTTATACTACTAACTACTACTCAGCCCACATAAGACCCACTACTGAGTCGGGCCTCTTCCAATAACATGGAGGAGTTTACCGGTTTAGTTTACTTAACCGAGCGAAATCCGCGATTGTCGCAACGTGTATTCACAGACACACTGTGCGTGCATTATTGCAGGTAAGGGACATCTGTTCCTCGACTCTCGTATAGCTGGGGTAACCGTTGTTCTATGAAATCTATTTTCAGCCTAAGAAGGGTTGGGGTAAAAGGGAAATCAAAGTAAGCATAAGCGTTCTTCAGTCGTTCAGTGTACTCTTGGCTTCTACGCAGTGAGGATTAAAAATTGAATAGTTTCAAACGAAAAAGTAAAAAAGGGAGGAGAAAAGTAAATTTTTTGCCTTTCGGAAGCTATAAATTGAAAAATATTGATGAAAAGAAAATGTTTCAGAGTAGTTAGGTTAGTAAATTTAATTTAGAAGAGAAAAGGTCTCTACAATTTTTTGCCTAACCGATTATCCGAGATATCGGGTTAAACGCGTTTTCATCGAAAGACCTTGAGCTGACCTTGCCAGAATCCTTCAAATTGGAATTTAAGCTCAGAATACACCCCCCTATCGATCCTTCACAATCCCCAAACTACATAATTTTATGGTTTTTTTTTCATTAATTTCCGTATTTGCAACCTAACCTAACCTACACCATACGGAAACTTATGACTGAACATGTACTCGGTATGTATGAACTAAATTCTAATAATAAAAACTGTGTGTTCGTTGCATTAAGTGCAATATGTGCCGATAGCAATTTATTAATAGATGTATGGTCAAATGTGCTTTATTCTGTAGTATTAACACTTTTTAAATAGTACCAAAGTTCTATATAATAAACTAGCGGCCCGTCCCGGCTTCGCACATTATTTTTTATTGTTAGTGATAATTTAGCATTCAAATACTGAAAGAATGTTTAAAATCGGTCCAGTACTTTTGCGTCATTTCGTTACAAACATACATACAAAACTTTTTTCTATAAAATACATAGATTTTGAATTTTTTTTTAATATTTATCAAGAAATTTTTCATGCACTCATAAATTTCTTTCAAATCGTGGAGTCTGACCGAATACGAAATGCTGCTCGGCAGAGAAGAGCTGTCAAGAAACTCTGTACTTGCTTTTTCAACCGTACTACAGTACTCCGTTCCAAGTTACAAAGTCCTTTCTTTTTGTTTAGACGGATTTCGCTACATCCAGTACATTCTCTCCATTGACATGATCGATTATGACATGATTGATGCAGTTGACTTTTAACACTACTATTACCCATAGATGACCCATTGCTGAGCCGGGCCGCCTTCAGTTACTTGGAGGGTAATTAACCTACTGTGACACGCTGGCCAGGCCGGTTGGCACAGAGTTTCACTTCCAGCTTTCCTTTTTATGCGGCTAAGTTTTCGGCCTTATCATTTTCTTTTGTCTCACGACTCCTGGAGGACGGAATAGGGTGGTAACATAATGTATCTCAAATCTTTCACGACACACAGTTGTTAAAACAGTTATACAATTTTTTTCTGAACTAATTGTGTCAGCCACTCATTTCAATCCATAGATAACTTACTGAGACGGTCCTCTTCCAAGTTCATGAAGGGAATTTTTAAAGAGTCATTACAAATCGTATTGCCGTCCGACAGACGCAGAAACAAATGGAAGCCTGGCGGTAAGCCTCTGCATACAGATATTCAATAGATACCATAGTCGATTATCATCTTAATTAGTTTTAAAATAAAATTATGTTCATGCAATGCTTATACGTACCGCTAAGGGTTTGAACCGAATTCTTCGCAACAGGTTTCGTGGGTCATTGACATGTCTACCATTACAGTGCTTGCATCATTTCGCAAACCGTGAATTTGGGATGACCGTATAAAAACTTAAATTTATTGACAAGGTTATTGTACGGGCATCGCAGCCGCCTCGAGGGTTCAATCCCTTTAATTAACTGAATTGTGTGATTCATTTTTTCTTGTACCTCTTACTGTAGTTAAAATTGATGTGGTTCTACAGTTATGGAACCTCGGATATGGGGTACACGTCATTTATTACAGGTTGTTCGCAAGGTTTCTTTGTTTTAAAGTCACAGCATTTGAAACCACAATATAATTGCTTAGATATAGAATTTTGTTGGGTCGACTTTGATCTAGGCCTGGGCCACGTAATCCGAATAAATTCCAGACTATGGTCGAAAAAATAGAAGAAGATCGAGGATGAGGTGGTGAAGCGAACTGGGCGGATTATGAGACGACTGGCACAAGTTGGCCTTAGAAAGAGAACGGTGAGACCAGTTGGTGGAGACCTTTGTCCAGCCGAGGGACAGTATACGTCAGAAACAATAAAAACAAAGGGAATTTGTAACAAAATGTTTTATTAAAAAAGCAAGAATAAAAAAATATTCTAAATCGCCCGAGTGAAGACGCGCAAAATGTTACTTATTCGTTCTATCATAAGACTATCGTAGGCTTAGTAAAAAACATTAAAATTCAATCAAGAATACTAACCTTATTTCTCCCCAATGGATTTTACGCGCGTTTTTTTTATAATTGCAGATTATTATAGGCTAAGCTCACCCAATCATCGTCAGCCCTAAGCAGTCCACTGCAGGCCTCCCCTAAAATGCTTCTCCAGCTTGATGAATCCAACTGCTGTCCGCAACATTTAGCAGATCGTAGCGAACTCAACCAATAGCTTTGTAAATTTCTACAGTATAGGAAAGCCACTGTCTCCAACGGGTGTAACTATGTATGAGTAATTACAACACAAGATCTCCGTACGTGTATTTGTGATCGAAGTGCAAAAACGTGCACTAAGCATTGCCTTATTTATCTTCATAGACATATTGGTTGGTAGCTCTAATTAATATAAATACGATTATGCAAATAAAGAAGTGTATTAAGATTATAATGCAACTGATAAGGGTTATATTATTTAATTGTTTACGTACACATATAGATTTTTTTTTTAAGATATATGTAGAATGATATGAAACATCTATCAACAATGATACGAATTAACTAAAAAAGAAGACAAGTCGAATATTGTTTAATAAAAATACAAAAACACGTTTGTTATTTAATCAACTATTGACCTAATTTCACCTTAAGCATCGGTATGCTAAAGAGGGACAAACATTTTCATAAAATAAAGAAACCATAATTAGTAATCGCTAAAAACCAACGCGTACCAAACGGGCACAAAATTTGAGAAACCTGAAACTAGGCAAAAGAAGCACTTAGTCAAATAAACCCCGTTTGACCAGCATTTTATGATTGGTAGGCGCTGCAGAAGGTTACAATTTAATGTGATTAAATCATTAGTTGAATGAATTTATATATCTTTATTATTTATATCATGGCTGGTATGAAACAAGAGAAACGTCTTTAGATTCAAAACCATATCTTTCACGTATGCCTGGACACACATCGCGTGCGTATAAATGTATTTGGAATTCATTTTCATTACCAGTCTATTTTCTACAAGTGTTATAGTGTGACGTGAAAATTGTTAACGAAAACGTTCGCAGCTTCAGGAATAATGAAGCTAGTAAGTGAAATGTGTTCGTGTGTATTGTGATCACGGATTTTTACGGTTAAAAGAGTAAGTCAAGCTAATATTTTTATTTTTTTCCAGATACCGCTAATAATCTTAACAACAGTTTTAGCAGTGGATTGTCGAGCTCATGATCATTTCAGTTTTCCGCCACAATTTTCGACACCACATGCCATATTCTCACAAGATAAGTCATCCTACTTACCTCCTGAATCCCACACCCCTATTCCTTATTTCGCAATGAAAAACTTTAATCTTCCCTTCCCATATCTCCCACCTACCGCTACTAGAGCGCCAGTACCTTACCCACCAACACATCCAATTGTTATATCATCAACGTACAGACCGAAGCAAAATGATGATGACGATGATAATGAGGATGAAAAATATTCATCACCACATCCACCGTTATACCGTAACGCAATGAATCGTTCAGATCAGCAGCAGAAACCAGAAAGGAGAGAACTGCGACCTGTACCGAAAAGCTTCCAATTACCTATAGATAGAATAGATACAAAGTTTCCAATTCAATTCAGTGCTAACACAGATCCTCTACCAGAGAAAGACAAAACAATTTCTCGAAGCATAGTGATATCAGATTTACAGAGAAGAGATAGTGCGTTTGATCAAGCAAAGACGTCGAGTTTCCAATCAACTCAGTATATTCCCCAAAGTATTTTTGTGTCATCTACAACAGAAACATCCATTCCTATACTTCGGCTATCGAATGAAATGGACTTAGATGGAAGTTTTAGCTACGAGTAAGTAATTTAATATTGTAATAACATGGGATATGTAAAGTTAAGATAAAATACGTCATTATACAATTATCTTCCTTGGTACCAATAAGTTTGATTGGAATGTTTCTTGAGCTTTGTATATCTTTCACGTTATAAGTCTTCATTAGAAGTAGCCAAATGTTTCCGTACTTTTTGGTGAAAATTAGTATATCTCCGCGTGTTCGTAAAATTTGCGATTGACAGAAGCAGACATCGAATTAAAGTTGATACGACAGTTTAAATAGGAAGGTATACATTGATTCTAAGCTCACATGAACATTATTATTAAAATTTTCAGAGCTTTAGGTGCAGACCAGACTCACTACGTACAGCATAGTCGAATGGAAAACATGGGTGAGGGTAAAGAGGAACAAATCGTAGAAGGTTCATATTCCTACGTTGGAGATAATGGAAAGACGTATACAGTTCAATACATTGCAGACTCAAATGGATTTAGAGCTATTGGCGATCACCTGCCGGTAGCGCCGCCCATACCTGAAATTATACAAAGGTATGCGACATTAGTTAACACCTGAAAAGAAATGGAAATGTATACTATGCAGTATTTGGATTATCCTTCTTTTTGTTTTCAGGTCAATACAATACAATTTAGCTGAAGAAGCAAAGAAACCACCGTCTTTAAAGTCATGGAATGATGAACATAATGAGAATACAGTCAGTGAAAGTGAAAGAAGAAATCAATTCGCCATTAACCCACCACGTATAAATCCTTTCTTCACCGGGAAAACGCCACAATCGTTTTCACATAGTTTCTCTGAAACTGCGAATTCACAACATAATATGGTGACCTCAGCAAGCACACAAAATCCAATGGTAGCCACCATTGATTTTACTTCGGATCAAATGCAAAATAAACAGAACAGTGGAACAATTTCGCCACAAATAACTTTTCTGGCTTCGCAGGGCGCCCACGTTCCTTCAGCGAACACACCGCAACAAACAATTGGTAGAATGTTCACAACTGAGAAATCAACAATGCCTCAGCTAATAAATTACGATGCAAATGTAAAGGAATCGGATCAAGAAGGTAATAAAGCATTATGGAGGTGGCAGTACGGTATTAATGCGAATGCCAATCAAAATATAGACAAAACTTCAATTTCACGTTCATTTGGAGAAGATGATGTCTCGATTAATTTTGGCGATATGACACAAGAACAATACACAAAGATGTTCAACCAAGAATTAAATCAAAATCAAAGACTCGTTGAAAATTCAAATGATTTTGACCATCACCGTTATATAAACTCAAATTCCAATGACATAGCGTATAGCCAAAGTATTATGGATAACACAAAATCTTTTGTCAGTACTGAAACAAACCAATATTCGCCTGATAAAATAACTTCTAGTGAAGCTCCAACTACATCTAAAACTGTAGAATCAGCTGCGTCTATGTATAATTCGTATGTTCCAAGCATGATTGAAGTACCTAATCAAAAACAAATCAATGAAAATATACGTGCAAAACTTATAACCCACAAGCAATTCGTACCTCCACACCAATTAGTTACTCAAATGTATGACTATGTCGACAATGAATTTGAAAGTAGAAAAAGCAAAATTATGACCTCTGAATTGGACAACATTAATGAGGTAAACTTAAACGTGGTGCCGTTACATTTCGACAATAACAAACAAAATAATTTTAAAACTGATAGCATTCAAAAGGAAGTAAGTATTGTAAAAACAACCACATCTCCACCTATCACAAGTACAGTAAGCGGTGAGATTAAATTTAGTGACTTTATTGTAAATGAAAATAAAGAAGGTTTTAAACCATTATTTGCATTTGAGCCTGAAATAAAGGAGACTACTACGACCGAAAATTCAATTGAAAATATGTTTTCAGAAAATATATTCTTGAAAAACATGTTAAGGGCCAATGATAACAATAAAAATGAACACAATAAAATGCAAGAGGAAAACTCAAAGCCATTAGTGAATCCTGAAGGGCTGAAAGTTGTTAAGCATTCAAACAATCATCAACCTAAAGCACATAATAATATGAAAGTGTTAGAAAGAAAACCTATTGATGTAGCGGAGGTCTTAAATTTTATGACGAAAAGTAATCAATTTGAATCCAGTAAAATAAAATCGAGGCCAAAGCAAATACCTGTGAATTATAACGTGAACTATGACGACTCGTACTATGAACCGGAAAATGAAGAAAATTACGACGAAGAGCGCGAACATAGAAATTTCCGTACACTACATGCTCAAGAAGAATTGCGTGGTGCGATAAAAAATTATAAAATCCTACAGAGAAATCATAACGTAGATAGGAAAGAGAGAGATAACAGTGTGGACAGGTTTAGAAATAGTTTACGGTCACATTCTTTAAAACCTTACAATCTTCCTCCTTTAGGTAGAGCAGAGCCTGCGACCAAAAGTTACTTACCATCAGTGTATGTATAAGCAACAAAGCCCTGTGATCAACGTTATATGTAATCTAATTTGTAAATATTGTATGCATTTAGTAGGATAACATAATACAGCGCTTGGAAGTTAGCAAACACTTGGTTATTTCACTCCAAACAAACAAACCAAACCCTTCTATAATATATTATCACTACACATTATAAAACAAAGTCACTGTCGTCTGTCCGTCCTTATGTATGCATAAATCTTTTAAACTACGCAACTGACCCTGAAGCGGTTTTTTTTAATAGATAGAGTGATTCAAGAGGAAGGTTTATATGTATAACTAGCTGACCCGGCGAACTTTGTTCCGCATTATATATATTTAAAACAAAATGAAAGTTGGACATGAGATTTTTATCCCGTCCGTATAAAACCTACTTTAACAAAACGCAACTGACAGCGAAACGTTATGTTGTCTATAGTTTAATATGGCCGAAAATTTGACAATTAGAAATTTTGAATTCGACTTGTTTATATTGTTGTAATTCACACAATATCTTTATAACTTGTAGCCTATGTGTTATTCTGATGTATAAGCAATATTATTGTAAAGTTTCATTAAAATCCATTCGGTAGTTTTTACGTGAAAGAGTAACAAACATCCATCCATCCATACTTACAAACTTTCACCTTTATAATATTATAGTAAGATACATGCAAAATTGCACCCGTGCGAAGACGGGGCGAGCCGCTAGTATCTTATATAATGCTTCTATACGTTTTCGACCTCGTCATTTCCATTAGTCGTCTCTTCCGACACCCTCAGGATAGGATGGGGTGGCGACTATGTATCCTAATTTCTAAAAGCTAGGTGCAAGTTAATACTCTACAGTGGGTTACTTATGAGCTCTGAGTAAGAGTACCGTAAGAAAAAAACGATATATGCCGAGAAACTAGATAGATGTTGAATTAATACTGAAAGCAGAAGTTGTCGTGCATTCCGCTCATGTTTCATCTCTCTGTCCGTACTGAAAGCGTGACGGGAGAAATCATTCTCGGAACAGCGAGCCATTAAAAACATCGTTGAAAGATATGAGAATGATGTACCTGTGTGTGTGAATTTACGTATTACACGAATATCGATGATTTACATTGTTAAAAAATATGATGATCTCTTATATGTTCGCACGTTAAATTATACACTTTAAGTGATTAATCACGTGTCATCATTATCATCATCACCGTTTCAGCCAAAATACGTCCACTGCTGGACATAGGCCACCCCCAAGTACTTTCACGAAGGCTGGTCCTTAGCCGCCCGCATTCAACTTTTTCCGGCGACATTAAGGTGAATGTTCCAGAGTAGCCCGCGAAATTCAAATTTTCTTACGTTTTTTGCAATTTGCACGTCAGTGCTAGGTTGTATGTTGATTAAAATGTTATTCGCGGCTGTAAGACGTATGTATTTATAGAATTATAATCATCAAAATCATCAATACAACCCTCCAAGCTCATAAAGGTGCAAGCTTTGATGCTTTGAGCTTGAAAAAGTTTTTCTTACACCTTTATGAGATTGGAGGGTTGTATTGATGATTATAATTCTATAACTACATACGTCTTACAGCCGCGAATAACATTTTAATCAACATACAACCTAGCACTGACCTGCAAATTGCAAAAAACCTAAGAAAATTTGAATTTCGCGGGCTACCCTGGAACATTCACCTTAACCAAGAAGCACTGCGTTTGCCGGAACGCGTTCGCCGCTCGAGAACCCTTCTGCCCCATCGGGCGTCAGTCCCGGTAGCCAATAGCGCGTGTACTTTACAATATTTTATTGCTGACGATTCGAATGCTTTAAACAGCAGCCGTGGTCACGGGAGAGACTAGATGATATGATGTACCAACTAGCAATCATTATTATTATCCCAAAATGTTAGTGTTTTTTAGCAGTGACTTTAATGTCTTTGACACTAGGCTCGCGCGATGGAAAGCAACGCCGGAGTCTAAGATGGAGCAGACAATTCAAGGAAATGCCCTATCGCGCACCAGCTCTCACATAAACACGACGAAACACAATAAAATTGCTTGGCGACTTAATCTGTGTTCAATGATGTTTCTTAATTTCTTTGAGCTCATTTCTCTAGTTTAAACATACGTTACATACACATGATCTATTATTGAAATAAAATAACAACTTTGTATCTCACGAATACAGACCAACAGTGAGTAACAGTTAATTAAGCAGGGATTTCCACAAAGTAAAGGTCAGTACAGTCAGTCAACTTTTAACAATACGGTGTGCTAACAAATGAAACTCGCTCGCCACCTGACAGAAAGGTATTAAAATCTCTATTAGCTTGCATTTTGCTTATTTCATTGTTGCTTAGTTTTGTCAATGTAACATATGAACCAAACGTGTTTAAAGTAGAATGAATGGATTTATTTATCACACACTAAATATATTGTTATCATTATAACATAGGTTCATCCATATAATATCTACCAGGGAAAGTCCAGTCAAAATTCGTCCAGCCGTGTTGAAGATTAGTTAAGTCAAACTAATATTTTATATTGCAGACTAGCTTCGCCTCGCTGCTTCGCCCGCGGGTAACATTGCACGCGTGCGAAGCCGGGACGGGCCGCTAGTGTAATGTAATTGCAATTCAACAAAATATAAAAAAAAACATAAGTATCACAGAAATACACAAACAAAGGGTGGCCTAATCAACAAAGTACGGAACGCTTGAAATCTTCCACAAACGACCTAAATTCTTATTGTTATTCAAATTGCCCCGGTTGCTTTCATTCCAGACTTAATTAAACAAAAATCGACCTCCTCATTAAGCATTCGACGTTCTGTGAAATCTCTTGTCTTGTTTTATTGTGTAAACGTTTATTTACACAATAATAGACCGTATCTGTCAAGTACTAGCACATATTTTCCAATTAGCTTCGTAAAGATGTGTTTGCGAATGCTTTAATGGGTCTGTAAAATACGAAATCTGTACAGTGCCCAGTCAACACACAGTGTCCTGTACTAGCCCTTCTTCTCTCACGCTCTAAGAGAAGATAGATATACATACTATTTAATGTACGCTAAGATTCAGACTACAATCATAGCACATTTTGGAACAAAGAAACGCAGAGGGCGATTTCTTATAGACAACCTTGTTGGTCTAGACTCTAGGGGTTGGATGCGACGTCTTTGGATCACCGGGTCCCGGGTTCGATTTTCGATAATCTATAATTGGTTTTCGTGTATTTCGTGTTTGTAAACAGCCCCCTCTATGCAGGTTACAACTAGTGCAGGGGTTTCACTTTAAAAAAGAAAACCTATTTTTATTTTTTTTCATCCAGGTGTTTCTCAATTCGGTTATATGTTTTATTTTATATATTTATCACCGCATATATCCGTTATATGTAAACCGATTCGAAAAAATATTTTGTTCTTAATACGTCTATTTCTTTTTAATAGATTGGCCAGTAATTAAATTACATTACAGATTGCTTCCTTATAAGTTTTACTGAAAACGATTCAGTAGTTTGGCAGAAAACTTGAAATACGTGATCAAAAAGATTTGTAAGAAGGCAATATATTATGTGTGTTTAAAAAAACGGTAATTCTACTTCAAAATAGGCACTAAAAAGCGAAAAATATACAACCATTTGAAATCAGAGCCAACTTAAATTCACACTGACGTTAATCAGGATATAAGTATGCCCAAGCCACTGACTTCAAATTGTTGTATAAATTTCGCTTTTTAGTGCCTTTTTCGAAGGCACGTTTATTATAAAAAAGATACTATACATAATAATATACCTTTAGGCTAGGTAGCAATAAAAAGTCAGAAAACATCCACCACAGTATTCCTTGTAGCTGTAAAGAATTTCAAACTTGTTTGTCGAGACGTTTATTAAGTAGATGCTGTAAGTTATAAGAAACTGTATTCAAAACAGGGTGATATATTTTTCATGGCACATCTACGTCTAGCGATCCCGCTATGAAACACAATATGCGCATCTGATTGCGTCGCGTCTGAAGCCTGTGCAAATCACCTCGTATATTCAAGCTAACCTCGTTTCGATGACACTGTCTTCTAATCTTGGCGCAGCTGCTAACGTATGAAACTCTAATTCTATTTGAGTGGAACAGATTGAAAAATGCACTCTGTACAGATCTTGGACAATTTAATCTCTATAAAATCATCATCATTTCAGCCTAAAGACGTCCACTGCTGGACATAGGCCTCCCCCAAGGATCTCCACAAAGGCCGGTCCTGGGCTGCCCGCATCCATTGCTTTCCGGCGACCTTAACCAGGTTGTCGGTCTACCGAGTGGGAGGCCTACCAGCACTGCGCCTTCCGGAACGCGGTCGCGACTCGAGCACTTTTCTGCCCCATCTGGCGTCGGTCCTGCGAGCTATGCCCACTGCCACTTAAGTTTGGCAATCCGGTGGGCTATGTCAGTGACCCTGGTTTTCCTGCGTATAGCCCTCTCCATTGCCCTTTGGGTGACTTTGAGCCTTCTGATGGAGCACATAGTGAGCGACCACGACTACAAAATAACAAATTCTATATTGATGGAGACTGAACAAAAATGTTTGGAGTTTCCCTGCGAGATCGAAGCAGAAATGAGAAGATACGCAGGCGAATCAGAGTTACCAGCAAAGCCACCAGAAATACTAAAGGTTAGTGGCCTACTGCTACTTAGCAGGCCTAGTTTAGCAGGCCCCATAGCTCGCAGGACCGACGCCCGATGGGGTAAAAAAGTCCTTGAGTGGCGATCGCGTTCCGGTTAGCGCAGTGCTGGTAGGCCTCCCACAGACGACCTGGTTAAGGTCGCCGGAAAGCGATGGATACGGGCGATTTAGGACCAGCCTTAGTTGAAATCCTTGGGAAGCTTGTGTATAGCAGTGGACGTCTTTTGTCTAATTTTATACTGACTAATATCCAGGATCACTGATATGATTACCATTAATATACTTTAATGTATATCATAGACCTAAGCAAAATTCCATAAAATGAAGATCGAATCCATTTCAACACAAACCGCATTAAAAAGAACATCAAACGCAAATAAACACACGGAAAGTATGTAAATTATAATAGCAGGGCGAGATCAAAGTGGGTGAGCAGCCTGCTTTTCACCTAACATCGACGTTTCGGCTTTTGTTGCAGAGGTAGGGATTTTCAAACTCACAGTCGTAGTATCCGAGCAGATGATGTATAAGGTTAACGCTATTATTACACATTGAAATTCAATGTTATCAATAAAACAAAATAAAGGCGGTGGATTTAAATACTTCTTTATACTTTTGAAGACAACTGCGATCTAGTCTCTGCAGCATACGAAACGTCGGGAAATCAATAATGGAAAAATACACGCGATATACCCGTTAATCTTGTATCTCGTTAGTCTGTATGTTGATGGATTAAGAATACATGGTCTCCATACCATTTCATCTTGAGGGTTCGTAGAAGTCAACAAAAGCCGGAGTCGGGGGTCGGGTAAGTGTCTTTGTATGAAACAGAGATACTCGCTCTGGGTGCATTTGTATTTGTGAATAGTCTTTACATTAATACGTGACGCAAAAAAATACCCTTTTTACGAAAATTGTGCTACTCTCATAGTTTAATATAGAGGAGTGTAGAATGCTAATATTATATTTACTATGCATAGAAATACATTAATCAATAAAAAACTTTACACACACGCATAGGTATATACTCTTTTATTTAACTATAATTTGAATTAATTATGGTTGAATTTCGACCGTTGGGCGACAAATATATAGTAACAATAGTTGGAGCTGCTGTCAGTTTTAACAATAGTGACTTCGTGTATCGACTGCAGCCGTCAGTCGCAAAAATGGCTGACGCGGATGAATGACTGGCGGTGGATTTACGTGTCCATCGAGTCACAAATAAATCTGGTTATATGTTGAATCGTTAAAAAACAAATAAATAACCCGAATATAAAATAACTAAACTAATCGATGTAGTCACAATTTATTTCAGTTCATTCATCATTTCAGCCAAAAGACGTCCACTGCTGCCTCCCCCAAGAATTTCCACGAAGGCTGCTCCTGAGCCACCCGCATCCATCGCTTTCCGGCGACCTTGACCAGGTTATTTAATATCAGCCGGCTAAACTAAACTTCGCTGACCATTACGTCATTAAACAAATGCCAAATTTATGTAGCCATCATACATGGATACTGTTAGTTATTTTCATTCAACACAACCTTTCACGTGTCCACTGCTCGAACTGAGTGATTTTAGTTCAACAACGATGTTTTTTTCTTTTTCCAGTTCCGATTGTGAGTATGAGAGCTCTTTTCATTTGGCGCAGCGCTTTTAATGTTTCATCGTTTCTTTTTTGATGGAATGGCGCTGTCAAAATACTCCGCTGAAGAATGCTTGATGTATTCATACTCGTATTGCGGCTTTATAAATGAGCAACTAAAATCGCTACCCGTGACTTCGTCCGTGGTATTCAACAATATGGAAAACGCAGTAACTTCTGAAAAGCGGGGGGTGTCAATAAAAGTATCCCAAGAAACTCCTTATCGCATCAGCTGTGAATGTCCCGTCAAAATCCGTTCAGCCATTTAAGGGATTAGCCCATACAAAAAAACGGACAGTAATTCCAAAAAAAAATGTTTTGGTTTATGTACGTGTGTGTATACATCCAAATGTACTTAGAAAAAGGTGGTTATTTTAATATTACCAAGAATATTATTAGGTCAGAATATTACAATACCCCACCGCACGCTGGGAATAAACCCGTGTTGTAAAAGTCAACAAAACCCAACACGCTTAGTGGTAGGATCGAATTGTTGTGTTTAGTTCAGTTTTAGACTTAGTCTCAAGGTGGTAAGGACTGAACTTTGACGCCTCTGGATCACGGTCCCCAGTTCGAATCCAGGGTCGGGCAAGTGTCTTTGTGTAAACCAGAGATACTCTGAGTCGGGTGTCATTTGTGTTCGTGAATTACATGTTTGTAAACAGCCCCTATGATAACTAGTACAGGGGCGATAACTAGTTTTATTTCACACAATATTGAAAACGATTTTGTATTCGTTTTCAATATTGTGTGAAATAAAATCGTAGTGTCGCCACAATTCCATCCCGAGGGTGTCGTAAGATCTGATTAAAGGAAATGACTGGGCCAAAGACCATAAAACTTTATGGCTGAGTAGTAGTAGTACTGCCTCGTTGGTCTTATGGTTAGATGTGCCGCCTTTGGATCAACGGGTCCCGGGTTCGATTCCGGGGTCGGGCAAGTGTCTTTGTCTAAACCAGAGGCACTGGCTCGAAGTCTAGATGTCATTTCTATCTATTATAAGTATGTATTTACAAAAAAAAATGTATCTAAGTAGTTTATCATCCATCTCGTTAGCATAACACAAGCATTAAGTTGCTTAACTTGGGACGAGATGGCGTTGTATTAAATGTCCAAGGATATTTATTTGTTTATTTATCTAACATAGCGATTTAAGTAATTATTAGTTACCGTACACATCATAGCTCAGAAAAAAACACAAGCAAACAGTAATCGCTTCTGACAAGTAACATATTCCCGTTTATTGACTGTTAATCATTGAACCCGAGGGTCGGAACGATCAAACTTTGACTATAAAGGTTATAACCAACAAAGCGTCCATAAATGTGGTTTTGTCGTGTCCACCGACATTTTGAGTGGATGGCAACATTAATTCCAGCCGTGCTAACAGGAGAGTATGGCCAAACTAAGTCTTTTGTGTTGATAGTGAAACTTACTATAATGGTCTTAGAACACACGATTATGTATCAGCTCGTTAACATTATTTTAGTCTCTCTTCTCAGCGCATAGATGACTCACTGCTGGGTCCCTCCAATTATGTGGAGGGTAATAAGTCTTATGTGCAATGTTTCGTATCAAGTTTTCGTTCTGGTGCGGATAGGATTTCGGCCTTAAAATTTCGACAATGCATGTCACTTTGGTCACGGGGTCCCGGGTTGGATTCCGGGGCCGGGCAATTGTCTATGTACAAACCAGAGTCAGTCTGGGTGTCATTTGGGTGGCGCAGTGGTTGAGCGATCGACTGTTGCGCAGCATGTCGCGGGTTCGATTCACGCACGGAAGAAATATTTGTACGACCTACAAGTATTTGTTCCGGGTCTGGGTGTTTTCTATCTATAATGTGTATGTATTTACAAAAAAAAAATTATATATAAGTAGTTTATCATCCATCTCGTTACCAAAACACAAGCATTAAGTTACTTAGCTTGGGAAGATATGGCGTTGTGTGAAATGTCCAACGATATTTATTTATTTATTTGTATTCGTGAATTTCATGTATGTTAACTGTCCCCGCGATACAGGTTATTCATAGTGCAGGGGTTTTGTTTTTGTTAAAAAAAGATATATTACTTAAATTTTAAAAGAACGCTAAATAAACCATTACAACACAACCCTTTCAACCCACTAAAAAGTTACTTATAAAAGTACAACTCCACAAATACCCTTATCCATGACACGACAGGGCAAGTACTGACTAGTCCCCTTTATCCCGATTCGAACCCTCGGATTTTCTGGCGACAAACTTTACCAATATCACGCGAATCAATTTATACGCAGTGTTTTAAAGCCAGGCACTTTGTTTGTGCCTTACAAAAGGCATGTAATAGAGAAGACATACATTATTTAAGCTGGTATTATTTTCGTGTTCAGGCATACCTTCCTGCTGATGGTAAGGGCTTACTGTCGCCTCTGGACGTTTTAACACCCTCTCAACTGTGCTGTCCTGCCTTTAGGACCCATTAGGGCCATACTGGCTCAGAGTCACCCACCAGTAGCCCACGGGTAGGGGGTTTGGGTCCAGCGATTCTTTTGTCCTTACAGTTGCATTGGGAAGCTTAAACTGCCGCGACATACAGCGAGATATCGGGTGCCGGTGGAGATGGATCTGCCACCAACAGCGGGAGCGGAAGGGTGGCCAGGCGTGAGGACCAGGGCTACGCTAGGAGCAACTAAGCGCTGCGCTAGAATAAGCGCTATTACATTGGACGCCTGAAAGACGGGCGCAAATTACCGCCTATCAGAGCTTCGAAGGCCCATATAGACTGGCTAACCAACATAAAACCAGAGTTCAAGGAGGGTTTTAAAAAAGGAAGCATGGCGCTGGTATCAGCATGATGTAGTTATTTTAATATTCCTTACTACGAATATTAATTAACTGTGTATGATACATACACACATTTATATGCATTGTAAATTAAAAAATAAAAGCATTCTAAAAGAAATGCTATAGTGGTTTTTTTTTTACTACTTTTAGACATCGTTTTCAATATTTTATTATTATTAAAATGAAACACTTTTTAACGGTTTGATCTCGTGTATAGTATACTAGCGACCCGCCCCGGCTTCGCACAGGTGCAATGATGAACTTCTTCATTTACCAGTTGATCTCTACAATCTATTGCATATTATTATACATATAAACCTTCCTCTTGAATCACTCTATCTATAAAAAAACCGCTTCAAAGCCGTTGCGTAGTTTTAAACATTTAAGCAAACATAGGGACGGAGAGGCGACAGCGACTTTATTTTATACTATGTAGTGATGATAAATTATTTCATTCCCTGCGGTCATGGACGTATAAAAAACTGCGGTTCGAATACTTTACAGCAGCAGTCGTGGTCACGGGAGATACTAGATGACAGTTGTCTTCAAAAGTACAAAGAAACAGTTAAAGCTACCGGCTATAATTTTGTTTTATTGATAACGTGCCCTGAGCACGAAGAACGTTATAAAGTATTTAATTAACCGAAAACCTAAGTCATCATTATATTATTCGTTATTATTTGTGTGAAAAAAACTATCAATTCCAAAAATGCTCCAACCTCAAAATCGCGTGATAAAGCGATACTAAACAATAATTTGAAGTCAACTTAAAGGGATACCGAAGTTAATTAAGATATATAATTAAGTTTTCGGTCGGTTTACATCACTATCACTACATAGTATAAAACAAAGTCGCTGTCGTCTGTCCCTCCCTATGTATGCTTAAATCTTTAAAACTACGCAACGGATTTTGAAGCGGTTTTTTTAATAGATAGAGTGATTCAAGAGGAAGGTTTTTAGACTTTTTAGGTATAATACATCTATAATTGCACCGTGCGAAGCTGGGGCGGGTCGCTAGTTTTTTAATAAAAAGCTTTTATCAAAACGTGATCTCACACCTAGACACGTAGGTATATTAATAATAGCCGTAAAAACAAAATATTATGCGGCTCACGAGATTTTGTAGTCGGACTACCGCTTATCCATTCATCGGATTCGTCTATCTCAATTCCGGTAGTTGCAAAACTATTTTTAACAAATACGCACAAGGACTGGTTCGGAATACACCCACACAAATTCACAATAAGTATATACGCCTACCTTTTCAAACTTTCTTAAGCCAGCAATATACGTTGGCCTAGCATTGCCGAGTGAATGCCAATACCAACGTATAGACGGTATACATATTTGCATTGTCTGGCCATCGCTTGGTGTCGCTCGCCTAGTTGGTTTCGATACACTTGCCCAACGTGTAGGCAGTAGCACTTGCCTTTTATTAAATTGCCTACGCTCGCGTTGGCCTAAACTACGTGTATTGCTGGCATTAGAACATGTCGATCTAGTCGTCGTTTCAGCCCATAAATGATCCACTACTGAGCTGGCCTCCTCCAAATTTGAATGAGAAATTAATGTGCCACGATGGCTGGGTTTTTTTTTTATCAATTTTTACTTCTCTTGCAGCCTGCAGCTATCTGATCTTACTTTTGCGTTCCATTAGTCGCCTTTTACGACACCCTCAGGACGGTATGTGTTGGTGCTATAGTGTATGCTAAATCCGTCACCACACGGAACACAAGTAGTTCTAATAATTCTAGACTACATTACAAGATCTAAGCAGGGGCGTAGCTACCGCCGTATCTGCCGTATAATGATGATTATCATGATTATACGGGGGCCACTGGCCAGGTGGGCCCCTGGCGCGTAAGCAAAAATTTATAATAAGTTCGACGAAAAAAAGGCAAGGAGAGTGTATATTTAATTTAAATTGTTTGGAATTTTTTCGGAAGAAGTGACTGATACATAATTATGATGAATAAATATTTCTATCAATTTTATGCACTATTTTTTTATTTTGTGAGAAATCTTTACCCTTCATATGGGCCCGCAAATATTTTTTTATACGGGGCCCCACCAAGGCACGCTACGTCCCTGGATCTAAGAATAAAAAAGCTGTCCCAAACCTGCTATGAAGCGTGAAAGAAGGCAAGGAAAGTTCAATTATGGATTATGTTATGAGACTTATGTATGAGTGATTCATTCATCCATTTCAGCACATAAATGACCAATTGGTCCTCCCATGAGTGTAATGGAGTTAAAATATTTTACAGTTCTACGTTGAACAGCATCAAAATCTAGCCTTAACCAATCTATCATCAACAGTCGCGTGACCCTATTAGCAGAGACGACATTAGTGTGAACAAAAACTTTAACATATCCATTACCAGTGGACAAGCTGAGTTGACAGATTATAAAAAATAACATGACGCTAATCTGAATACAATTGCTGACTCCAACGCAAAAGATAGTAGCTGATTATAATCGAGACGGTTGAAGTGAATGATTGTGCAGTGTGTTTGTTCCGGCTAATCTCTGGAACGGCTGGACCGATTTTGACAGGACTTTCACTGATAGGTAGCTGATGATATAAGTAGTAACTTAGGATACTTTTTTTGACTAGCTTCGCCCCAGGGTTAACGTTGCAACCGTGCGAAGCCGGGACGGGCCGCTAGTACATATATACAATTATCAAGTGTAGTTGTAAATCAAGATATATTATTAAATATATCTTGTATTCATATTTATGTATATCTTAATACACCATGTAGTGGCGGATTTAGAGTACTTTGTGTTACCATCCCATTCCATCCTGAGGTATTTCTTATTTGCAGCTCTTTTATTCACTCCCTCTAATCCAAAGGTAGACTAGTAGAGAATATGTGCCTTAAGTATGTACCGTTACTGTACATGAAGATCAAATCACTGTAAAAGCTGTTTACTTCAAAGAAAAACAAACGTAGGTTCATAATATTAATTGTATATTAAAAACAATGACTGCAATGTGACTAAAATTACAAATAAATTAATTTATAATTAACAAAGATATCAAACTATTATTAAAATTAATCATCACTTTAAGCGCAAACATCCTCTATTTATATTCGTTTAGATTCTTCCCAGGATACGCATCGTGTTTCGTCGCAAAAAACCCGCATATTTAACTTACAAAGCCAGCCAAAAACTGGTTAGGTAACAAAAAAGTCACGAGATAAAACCTGGGTACTGCCGCAGAAGCAAGTAAATTGGGGTAATAATACACTAACAAGAGACACGACGACGGTAATAAATTAAAAAAATGTGTTGGTACCTACTTATTAATACACCGAGCATTACATAATATATCCTTCTTAATTTTTTTTTGGTAATTTTGATTCTTGAATTTCTTTAGATACGGTTTTAGAGCCATTAGTAAAATAAATGAAACGATGCGAACGTTTTATGTAAATATAGTTTAATATGTATTTGTATTTATTACATAAACAAAAAATCACATTGTTCAAATCATTATAGGTATTTGCCAAAGCTTGTCAAACTTCTTCAAACACAGTAGGTATCTTAATTGAACATGAATAGTAGAATTACCTCATACTCGTGAGAATACAACGTCGATTAGTTTTAGTCTAGTTGCCTTTTTATTATTAAAATTATAGCCATTACAAAGACGGAGAACGTTTAAAAGGATATTAAGTCATATGTTCGCAATATTTTCAGCAAGCGTCCAATTTATTTAGTTACGTTAAATATCATATTGAACTCTCGTTTATGATAATGTCTTAGGCTTTCAAGGTTCCTCGCAGCTCTGTCTGGCTGTGGTTGGAAATTACCTCTCCATCCCGATCATAGTCGCACATATGACTGGGAGTGACATGTCTTGGAAAGAGAATACCACTCCGTTGCCTCCGTAATTTGGGGCTCCGGGTGTGAGACATGAGGATATCCCACACCAACAATAGACCCAAGGTGACTAGTGCTATGGCAAGTGTTGCGGACATGGCACCGCAGAAGTAGGGGTAGAGACCATCTCTCCAAGAGTGGACACCAAAACACCAGTGGTCGTTTTAGTGGGTAGAGGGAATGCCCCACGAATATAACCGAGGGGTGCATCACCAAGTCGCACATACCCTGCAACGGCCCGTCCCAGGCCGAGCAGGGATTTTCTCAACAAACAAAAAAAGGCTTTCACGACCCTTCCCAAACATAGTCTCTTTTGGTTAATAATTTTCCTTTATTACCATTTTCCCTTCAAGAGTCACAACCTACCACAACACTGCGTGCCCACCACAGTGTGGCATAGGTGACACTGAATACCGGTTTCAGTGGCCCGAACAGGTCCTAAAAGCAAGGAAGCTCCCTCACCACAACAGAGTTGCAGCACGTTTGGGGGTGACAAATGGTATAAGTGCATTGGGCTGCGACCTAAAGTTTGAGAAACGATGCTCTAATCATTTTACCTGATTATTTAGGCGAGCGTAGACAACAATGCATGCCTAGGGAGAGGGCAGGGCTGCAATGTCATCACAGGGATTAATTAGTGTAAAATGAACATCGCACCGACTCGACATTTTCAATTACTGCGCGCATCCCAAACTGAACGCGATTATACGACGCCCCGAGGGAATACTCATATTTTGTAATCCGGTTAAAAACTATCCGGCTGCGTAATCGTTGGCGGATTTTGGGCTTAATTTTTATGGTAACGTCATTTTCGCTGGATGAAAGACCGGTTACCTATATTTTGTTTATTTCGTGTTTCGCCATGACCGTCCGTAATTTTGCATCTAGGGAAATAAATCTAATATGTCATGATGGCCAGGAAGTTTTTTTTGGAAATGTAGACCAGGCTCATGTAGACCAGGTCGCTAAGCGCCAGCCGGGACTCCGGGGCGCAGAAGCATGGTAATTACGCTTCAATCTACCCAATGGTTTCCCTCAACTGCCCGAAACAAGGCCACGGGTTTCACTGCCCAATGGGAGTGCATGCTCCGTGGCCCTGATGAGCCTTGGCCCACCTATACCCTTCGCCACACGCACACGTGCATGGCCTTACAGCAGTGTAAGCAGCAGCAGCAATTTCCTTCAGGATCACATGGAAAGGAACTTTGGCGTAAATAAAGAACTAACAAAAGGTTGTCTGGAAGAAATCGCCTAGTGCGATAAGACCGCCCATTGTATATTTCTTTGTTGTATTTCTCTGATATGTTAACATATATTTTTATTGGTGTACAATAAAGAGTATTAAATTCTATTCCAAAAGCATGTTACGATCGCGTCTTACGCATCTGCTGACGCTGCTGTGTACAGATATCGGGGATGGCGACGCTCAACATGAGAACACACTCATTATAGGTCGAGCAATCGTTTCGGCACTAACATCAAACAGAATCACTCTCTTAATTTTATTAGATATGGATATAAGCTAGTCTAAAAAAAGTCTAAGTTACTCCTTATATAATCAGCTACCTATCAGTGAGTCTATCAAGTCCCGTTTAAATCGGTCTAGCCATTCCAAAGATTAGCCGGAACAAACAGACAGGCAAAAATAAAAATATAAGTTATTTCGATCTATGTACATACTTACGGATTTAGTAAAAAGTGGTTATTTTATTACAAGCAGACACTCCAATTTTATTTATTTGTATAGAGTATAGATAGTAAAATGGCACTTAATTTCCGTGCGGTTACGGATTTAGAATACGTATTGTCACCACCCGATTCCAGCCTGAGGGTGGCATAAGAGCGGGAAAAGGAAATGAAAAGGCCGAAGAGCTAGCCGCAAGAGACGGAAATCTTAAAACGAAACCCTGTGCCAACCTGTCTGGCACAGTAGGCTAATTACCCTCCATGTAGTAATAATAGTACCTACATAGTAGTAAATTGTAACTGTACATTTCTTTCTTGTATTTGTCTGATGCCATGTTTATCTTATTACTAGCTGATCCAGCAGACTTCGTACTGCCTCAATCGATAAATAAAAGACCTAAAATGTTGTATAAAATAAACATCATCATCATCATCATCAGCCCACATTAGTCCACTGCTGGACATAGGCCTCCCCTAAAGAGCGCCATAGCGCCCTGTCTTCAGCTTCACGCATCCAGCTGCTGCCCGCAACCTTTCGCAGATCGTCGCTCCATCTAGCAGAGGGCCGTCCCACACTACGCTTGCCGATTCGCGGTCTCCACTCAAGAACTCGTCTACCCCAGCGGTTGTCGGTTCTTCTACAGATGTGACCAGCCCACTGCCACTTCAGTCTGCTAATTCTCTGAGCTATGTCGGTGACCTTGGTTCTCTGTCGGATAGTCTCGTTACGGAGCCTATCTTTCAGAGAAACTCCAAGCATATAGTTAACAAACAAAAGGTTCCCGTCAAGGTTCACGTCAAAGGAAAAACAACATTTTTGTTGTATTTAATTCCGAGCATTTCCATGTTTTCTCACCTTTTAAACATTCCCGGGACTTCCACGAATATTTCAAGACCAAAATTAGCCAAATCGGTCCAGCCGTTCTCGAGTTTTAGCGAGACTAACGAACAGCAATTCATTTTTATTTATATAGATAGATAGATTATTGATTTACATTATAGAGTATTTCATTCTATTTTAATAATTATATACTCTTAATCGGTTTATTAAAAGCTTCCGACCGCTACCTTTCGTAACTATCAGCAAAGGAAAATAAAAACATATCCCTTCACTGTATAGAAATGCGGACTATTTTGCGGCAGCCCACATTATTCAAGTATGGAATGTCCCAAGTTTTCTCATAACGGGAGTGCTGAACGTATTTTAGCCAGAGGGAGTTCTCGCTTTCCGCAGTGTTAGGAACTATGTGTCAACTTAACAAGCTCGTAATAACTGGCCCTATGTACACCAAGAATGCTGTGGTTTACCGTTAAGGGATGTTCACATATTCCCTTTTATAAGTCATCGCAGAGAAAACGACTGATTTAATCCCTTTAATCAGGCATTGTTATTATTATTCCAGCCAAAAGAAGTCCACAAAGACCGGTCCTGAGCGGAGTCTGCTTTCTTTCTTTAACCAGGTAATTCGTCCTGTGTTCGGCCTACCAGCTTTGAGCAACGTCTTTCAACTTTCTGCCTCACGGGCTTCCACTCCTGCGAGTTATGTAACCTTCTTACTGTCGCCAGTTAGGCAATCCAGTTGTTGGTAGCTCTGGTTAAAACATTCTGTATAGTCTATGTTTATGCATCGCAAAATATAAGCGTGTCAGAGAGCAGTGGAAAGGGGTAATAAATGTCCTGTGGACAAAGGACAAAGGAAAAACTATTATAGTTTCAAAATATACTAGATACTAATGTGGTAAATTTATTAAAAAAGAATAAAACAATCAAAGTTCAGGTCGTTATGGCACAAAAGAGGAGTGTTATAAAAAGTTATAACAGGTTACAGGTCAAAGGACCTGTCTGTTTAATTATGTGCTTTCCAAAATAGCTACTAATCGAAATGATCTATTAAGGGAGTACCTTAAGATTTTGATTATATTTATCCTTCACCTGCGCCTAGTCTTTTTTGCCTTGTCATTTCCTAAATTCAGCTCCTACGATAATAATGGACACAATGTACTCTACATCCGTCCAACACGTGCGAAGTGTCTAAACTATTAGTAAAGTTCAAAAGGCTTGGCTTACGGACAGCCACTTACAACTTTTCATAGTCTCGCAGTTTTCCCGGGCGCATCTGGCGCTATGCATTAGTATGTTGATGAGTCGATCACGATCAGGGCCTAACGTGATTTCTATAGCCTGGAGGGCTATCGATTATGCATGGCATATTGTGCATGGAGATCTAATAATGTAGTGAACATTCCAATGCATTCAATGCGAAAACATACAGACTTCAGAAGCGGAGGCGTGGCGGCGACCGTTTTTTTATCTAATTAGTATAAATTACGCTCCAAATGGTGTCTGTACTCCTTTATCTATCTACACAGTTTACTATTGAGCCCCGAGTCTGCGACTTAACTTCAATACATACTCAAGTCAGTCAACAGATATCGCCATCTGTTAGAATCGTTTGGAGCTAACATATAATTGACACATTGATTATCTGATATAATAGAAAAACCAATAATTTGCAATAAAATAATATTGCGTCTATAAATTGAGATGAGAGATATCTTTCAAGTTGAATCAAACTGCACAACCTAGTCGAGCGCCAACCAAAGGGTGTGCCGCAGTGGTTTAGGTGTAGCAAGTCTGAGGACAGAGGAGTCCCGAGTAGCGCTCTTTCCATAGGTAACCTACAATCATAAAAAGCCGCATCATATTCGGTCTATTCGCTTAGGCGTTAGACGTAGAGGCGTTATAAGTTTGCGGGGCATGTCTATGTCATAGACATGTACCGCAAACTTATAACGCCTCTCTTTTTTTCTTAACTTTGACAGTGGTCAATCCGTGGTACATCCTGTATTTAAACTAAGTTAAACCTAGAATTACGGCGCGATGAAGATACGCCAAATTCAATAGTCGTTTCGTCGTTCGTTTCAGCCCATAAATGACCCACTACTGAGTCAGGCCTCCTCCAAATTCTTAGAGGGAAATTAGCCTACTGTGCCACGCTGGCAAGACGGGTTGGCACAGGATTTGTATCAAGTTTTACTTCTCTTGCGGTTAGGTGATCTGCATCTTACGATCCTTTAGTCGCCTCTTACGACACCCTCAGGATAGTGTCGGTTGGTGTCATTGTGAAATCTAAATCCGTCACCACACGGAAAGTGTGTGTGAAATTCAATAGTGGTGGTGAATAATGCAAAATGCCTACTTGAATATCAGTGCTTAGAGCCATCTAAGCACTGATATTCATGTAGGTATACCTGGTCGACAACGCTAATAGCATATTCTAAAGATATGGTATCGATAAATAGGTGTAATGCATGTGTAATGCTTCAAATTTTTCGTATAGAACCTTCGATTAGCTGTCGACGAGGTGACCACGCTGCGTAATTGATAGGACAGATGATATTAATGCCCCACCCCTGCGCCACGTGTGGACACGCTGTAATTTATGTGCGATACCACAAGCCACCCTATATCCATCTACACTAGACGAAATACAGAGATGCAGTTTTGAGGGTGAAAGCTTATCCAATATGATGTTGAAATTATTACAGTAATTATAATATATAGATGGTGACGGATTTAGACTATACAATGTCAACAACCCGTACCATCTTGAAGGTGTCGTAAGAGGCGACTGAAGTGCCGCAAGCAGGGCCGGATTTAGGGGGGGGGCAACCGGGGCGAAAGCCCCGGGGCCTCCACAATAGAGACTTAGAAAAAAAAAATCTTTCAAATTTCAACTAGTAAACCTAGTAAACATCTTTTCCTTTGATATTTTTTTTTTCGCTTTTACCTTTACCTACAGCCTAAAGTACTTTATACATACTTGATTATTTGATTATATTAATCTTAATTATCCGCTCACTCGCCCCCCCCACCCGAAATGTACCATGACCCCTTGATTTTACCACGCATTTTTTGCCCACTCACACTTGTCAAGGGGGCCTCCACTCCTTTGTTGCCCCGAGGCCTCTGGAACCCTAAATCCGGCCCTGGCCGCAAGTAAAACCTGATACAAACCCTGTGCCTATAAGTATTATTATATCTGTGTCTGTGCCAACCCGCCAGCGTGGCACAGTTGGCTAATTTCCCTCCATCAATTTGTAGGAGGCCCGAATCAGTAATGATGGTTAGTTTCAGGGTTGATTTGAAACGAACTAATATAATTTTACCAGTTGAATATATAACGTTTTATTTTGTTAAGTTGTAAATCCTCATCAATGCCACAATTTTCTATTTAAAAGCGGTTAATATAAGTTGAATAAATAAATTTAAAAAATGGGATTTTAAAATGTTTGTATTAGCGCCTCCAAATGTCCGAAATCGGCTAGTTTACTACTAAAAGCTAAGAAATTAGAGAATTAGCGACATCTATCCGATAAACTTGAAGACCACTGATTTGTAGCTCCACCTATAATTTTTTTGTAGAACTTTTTGGTGTTTACAAGCGGTACGCTAAGTTAGACAGTAACATTTGCTTAATAGTTTTGCTAGATGGCGCTACTAGGCATGTAATTATAAAGTTATTATTTTGATATCACGGTACATTTTTTTAGTACCTGATAAATGTGGACTCAAATTTTCCTATTTTCATTATATTCGTATTATAAGGATTAGGCAAACTCGTAGCTTGATCGAAATATTATAGATAGGTAGACTACTGTTTTGCTAATTTATAACATGTAGGTAATCTGGTCCATCTTTGATCGAAAATCGAATAGTTTTCCATTTGCAAAATTTTTCATTTGCAAAATAGGTAACCAACAGATGATAATATCAATTGTTGAGGCATAATAATGCGGCAGATTTTTTTATGTTGTATGATGGTTGTATGTCTCAAATAAAATGGATCGACAGACTGATTAAAAAAACATCATAAGAAAACTTCATTATCCCCAATATAAGGTTTATACGACTTGGGCTTCGTTAAGCACGGGATGGACGCTATTGAACGTATAAAAGAAAATAAATTACGTAAAACATATCAAACATAATTTACCAAATTTACAATGCAGTTATACAGAATAGAGCGAGCCTCAGATCGTGAGGAAGCCAAAGTTCAATAGCAAAGGAAATCCTTTCCATGGAGTTTGTCAAGCAGCCTTTTGTGCCGTAGATGGCTCATCTAGATAAGTGGGTGACGCTTTCAAAGTGTGAACGAGGTGCGACCCGCCGTATGATAGATATCCTTAGAAGGACCTTACCTCGCCATTTTCAACCAGTCTATGCATTGAATTTGAATAGCGGTTATAAATTCAATTTTAGACGATCGTCAACATTTACAGTCTTCGAATGACTGGGAATATTTCATAAAAATATGAGGAGAAAATTTAAAATTTATATCATACCCAGACATGTCTACGTGTTATTTTGGTTGAAGTTTTACATGCAGTTTGGTCCAGTGAGTGGGTTAGGTTGAGTCAAATACAGTACTAACTATATGAGACTTTGTATTTCTACAGCGGGGGCTGCCTGATTGCGCTTCCAATAACTTGCCTTCTTAATCGATAGTCTCCCTCGAATCCACAGATATGTCGTTTATTGGCGTAGCCACAAACAAACTGCTGCACCTAAGCCTCTACTAAGTTTCTCCACGATGACCGATTCTGAGGTACGGATTATTCCTGGGAAACTTATCTAGACTGGTGGTGTACCCTATGGCAGGCTACTAACACTTCATCCTAGTCGTATGCCTGCTAGGTAACTCGTAGCTGCTTACCTGTGATCCAGAAGCAAACTCCTCAGCCTGAGGCTCCCTGGTAAATCTCTCGAACTTGAAGCTGTTGGAGCGATAGAGTTCGTTGTCTTCCCGTGATCGCCGTCCACGGCAGAACCTTCGGGTTATAGAAGTGTGCCTGGAAGATAGAAAAAAAAACCTATGAACGTTGATATTACGCGTGGTACTAGGCTGAAATTCAATAATATTTTATAATTAAACTAGTGACCCGCCCCGGCTTCGCACGGGTGCAATGATGAACATCTAAATTTATCAGTGTTTCGCTACAATATTATGCATGTATTATACATATAAACCTTCCTTTTGAGTCACTCTATCTATTAAAAAAATCCGTTGCGTAGTGTTAAAGATTTAAGCTTATACAGGGTGGTCATAAAGTCGTGGATCAAATGAAACCAGCGGTTAGATGGGGCCATCAGCAGCAAAAAATTGTTCTACGGGAGGTCCTTAGGGTCAACCCCTGCAGAGTTACAATTGATTTTGTGTTTTTATGAGAAATTGTCTTTTTTTTACTAAAACTTGATAAAATTCGAAAAAATCTACATCTTGTATCTTTTTTATACTTTTCACTAGATTGGTACTAATGAGTCCTTTCGTTAGACATGCTATTTATGGTAGTTTATTGGGTGTGTTGAAGATAATATTAAGTTTTACGAAAGCAATAATTCTTAAATCAAAACTTGTTATTTACTTCGGACCTCACTGTGAAAAAAAAATACTCTACAGAAAAGTGCCACTGTATCACAATTTGAAAGGACAGACGACAGCGACTTTGTTTTTATACTATGTAGTGATAGTGATACAATGACACGTGTCCCAATTTACATGTTGTTTTTTAATATTTAAATAAATACTGCAACACAAAATAGGCAAATGTGAAAATTTACCTTCATACTTTTCAACTGGATTATATCGATCGTGGTTATTAACTGGAGATTCGGCGTTCGCTGCACTTATTCGGAGTTCTCCTTGGAATCGGAATTATATTTTCCTATGTCATGTTACCCGAGAAATACTTTAGTAGGTGGGTATAAAAAAATACTAGGAATTAGGTTGAAAAATAAAATAAACTACCCCCGACCAAAAAACCTTTAGGTGCGAAAACTTGTGAATGTAGGTATGTCGCCGTTCGCCGTTTCAGCCCATAAATGACCCACTACTTTGTTGGGCTTCCTCCAAATTCATGGACGGAAATTAGCCTACTGTGCCACGCTGGCAAGACGGGTTGGCACAGGGTTTGTATCAAGTTTTCCTTATCTTGCCTCTTGCGATCTACCTCTTGGGTTCTTTAAGTCTCCTCTTACGACACGCTGGAGACTTGAGATTTACGCGATGGGATGGGTCTTCTAAATCAATTCTCTAACTTGCTAGTGTACCTACTTGTCTGTAGACCTCAGACGTTTTCTAAAAAAATACCAGTTACGTTTATATTAATGTTTTTCGGTATGTCCTTTAAAGAATCGTAAACATGCATTTGATCATGTGATGATCTTCAGCATAGTGATGTGCATGAGCCCACGAAGGTTTCAGAGTTGATACGACCAATCATGATTATCACAATTTTCCATCACCACACGGGTGAATCCGCGAGGCGTAGTTACTATGTCATCATCATCATCATTTCAGACAAAAGACGTCCACTGCTGGACATAGGCCTCCCCCAAGGATTTCCACAAAGGCCGGTCCTGGGCCGCCCGCATCCACTGCTTTCCGGCGACCTTAACCAGGTCGTCGGTCCACCGTGTGGGAGGCCTACCAGCACTGTGCCTTCCGGAACGCGGTCGCCACTCGAGGACTTTTCTGTCGGTCCTGCGAGCTATGTGCCCTGCCCACTGCCACTTAAGTTTGGCAATCCGGTGGGCTATGTCGGTTACCCTGGTTTTCCTGCGTATCTCCTCATTTCTGACTCGATATCGCAGGGAAACTCCGAGCATAGCCCTCTCCATTGCCCTTTGTTATGCAGTTGCTGTGCAGTTACTATGTAATAATAATTAATTGATCACAAATTTATTAGATCCCGTGATTAAGCGTGAGTAAGGTCATCAAGCTAAGTCAAGTATGTTGTACGGAGCCACTTTACGTCTGCTTCTAGCGTAATGCTTTGTTGGTCTAGTGGTCACATGTGCCGCCTTTGGATCAATGGGTCCCGGGTTCGATTCCCGGCTGGGCAAGTGTCTTTGTCTAAACCAGAGGCACTGGCTCGGAGTCTCGGTGTCATTTCTATCTATAATATGTATGTATTTACAAAAAAAATATGTATATACTAGTGGCCCGCCCCGGCTTCACCCGTGCAAAGCGGGGGTGGGTTATACATATAAACCGGGAAGGTTTGAATCACTCTATCTATTAAAAAAAACCGCTTCAAAATCCGTTGCGTAGTTTTAAAGATTTATGCATACATAGGGACGGACAGAAGAATGCGACTTTGTTTTATACTATGTAGTGAAGTAGTTTATCATCCATCTCGTTACCATAACATAAGCATTAAGTTGCTTAGCTTGGGACGAGATGGCGTTGTGTGAAATGTCCAAGAATATTTATTTATTTATTCTTACAGGGTCGAGGACGTGACACCTCCGGTGCTATAAAAGTCCATAGGTACGGCAACCGCTTACCACCAGCCTGCTTCCTCCAATCAAATGGTGGGGAGAATACCAAGACGAATTGGCACAGGGTGTCGTAGCTTAGCGGATTGTGCGGACGCAATCGATCTGCAGGCCAATCAACATGTTGTGGCTCTTCTGAATGGATCATCTGTGTGTGATGAATCCTGCCATCTATGAGGTCGTTACCCGTAGCATGAAAACTGACAGCTGACGGTAGTAGGTACTCTACCTCCAGGCGATCGTCCATGAAAATACTGGTAGTTAGCCAAGTGTGGCCGTGTGGTTACGAATTTATCCGCGTGGGGACGGATTTCGTACACACAGTGTCACCACCCTATTCTATCCTAAGGGTGTTGTAGCCGAAAAAAGAAAATTGCAACGCCGATAACAGATAAAGGATATGGCCTCGGAATATAGGAGCACAGCGTTTCCGGGTCGAGCAAGTGTCGTTTGTGAAACATAGATACAAGAGAATAGAACTATATTTAAAACTATAATTTAAATTATATGTGGTTTAATTTTATTACTACCGTTGGGCGACCACTAGTATACATTAATAAATAACCGCTCTGGCCGGCAACTTATTTTTGTTGTGCTATAACTAGAGGGAGCTCGTTTTCGCTAGAATTGGAACCCATGGTTTGTGATAAAAGCCAGGTTTAGAAAACCATCGCTATCTCACTCATACTTCAAGTTAGACAAATGTTATAAACACAACTGCTTCCATATTTTATTAGCTGTATTCTCTCTTCGGATGTCTATAAGGTTGTTGTAACATGTATAACCATCACTCCTAAACTATTGCAGCCCTTTAACAAAAAGAAAAAAAACTGTTTTAATAACTGCATAACTTATTCTACACAATGTTCGGAGCGTCTACTAACATAGTCATCAAATTATCATCTGTATCTGCTAAATAGTTACTCTACAGGTAGGAGCTATCAAATCGAATCGAATCAAATCAAATCGAATCAAATCGAAAGAGCACTAGATAATCTCAATATCATACGCGTATTTTATGTCATGCTAACAAACACGTGAGCAGCACGTGTACGTTTTTATCCAGTAGATAGATAACAGATAAATTAACTATCTGATGATGTGGTTAGGTATTTACAATCACCGTGATTTGCTGTTATGTCTAAACTAGTTAATTAGACTAGATTCGTTTTTGTTAATGACGTCAATTCTTGGATAATTACGCTAATCAGGAACAAACCATCATGTGTGTCCATCATATAAAACACCTGACGTCTTCCGTACTTAATATGGCGCGTACAGCTATCATTCCTGACTGAAGTTCTACCATCGATGGAAGTCGAGACTCTAAGTCAGTGCCGTGAAAACTGACAGCGGGTATAACCATATAATTACCAGTTATCCCAATAAATGGGTCGCGGAGGGCAGACCACAGTCGCTCCGTGATTATAATACGATTACTACTAGTCAGGCCATACATGAGGCACTACTGAATCGGGACTTCTACAATTACATTGAGGGTAATGAGCCTACTGTGTCACTCTGGCCAGACGGGTTTCGATCAAGTTTTCCCTTCTCTTGCGGCTAGGTTATCGCCCTTCTCATTTCCTTATGTCAGCTCTGTCTAGTCGCGTAGAAGGAAAACTTGATACCTACTAAAATGTATCTAACTCATTAGACCAGAGCGTAACACCATAGGCCATTTACTCTTAATCAAATTGCAGGGGGCCTGACTCCACCTCAGAGCTTGAGGCTCCACTAACAGAAGCGGGCACCCAAGACCACGGATCATGGTCCCCTCATTGGGGAGCACACTGCAAGGTAGCTCGGGGTTACTTATAAGCTGAGATAATGATGATGACAGAACATGATACCATCTTCGGAAACAATCGATGCTTTACCTCCTACCCACGTAAGAAACAAAGTTCCACATCACTGGAAGTTAATTTACACCTAATCATCCATGATTACCCATAAGTACCTACCTAACAATGTTTTGCCAGCACTGCAGGCGGTGGCTGTTTACATAAGTATGGACTGTAATCAAGTCGGGCAATCTACCGTATTGCAGAATAATGAAGGTGACTTGTTCAGCGGCTAGGTAACCTAATTCTGTTTTCTTTTTAATTAAATTGAGCGCCTGGTAGCGTACGGGAGGAGATATAGGAAATAATTAGATTGTTTGTTAATTGCTTAAGGATGATAGTGCTGTCATAAGCCTAATATCTAAGAATCCAAGAAATGTTGTACCCAATCTTGAATATACCATCTTTATATCCCTGTTTATGAAAATTGAGCGGATGGAGTAGTATGAAAAAAATTCGAAGGAGTGCAGAAAGCTAATTGTTTCTTTTTATTATTGCTTAAAAATACATTAAATCAATAAAAAACATTACAGACACTATCATGTATGTGTGTATGTAATGTTACACTGTGAAACTGTGTGTCAAACACGCGCATATGTAATCTTTTGTTTAGGGTCAAATTGAGAACAGGTACAACTATATTTATAGAAATATACTTAATTAAAATTCATTCAGGTCGAATTTCGACCACTGGGTGACCACTAGTATAAATAAAAATGTATCACCGAAATATACTTATGCCCATAACTTCCAAGTGGATGCACCAAACTGAATAATTCTATAATTTTCTGTTCGTTATCGTCAGGATAAGGTATTGTCGTTTCAGCCCATATATGACCCACTACTGAGTCGGGCCTCCTCCAAATTAATGGAGGGAAATTAGCCTACTGTGCCTCGTTGGCAAGACGGGTTGACACAAAAAAAGGGTTTGTATCAAGTTTTGCTTCTCTTTCGGCTAGGTGATCTGCTTGCAGCTTGCAGTATAAGTTGGTGACATTGTGTATTATAAATCCGTCACCACACGGACAAGGTTTGTATGTATAAAAGGATAAGGTTTTTTATAAGAAAATTTAGTATAATGATGTCTTAGGTTTTCACGATCTTTACACATTGCAGGAAATGATGTCGCCCGCGACCACGGACACTGCAAAGTGTCTGAAACGTTGGGAATAAAATAAAATAAAACGATCATAACCGTGAAGACATCATTTCCTGCAAAATTTTGTATGTTTGCTCAAATACACTCTCATCTCATTTAATATAGCGTTACGAAGTACACCAGCTAGTTAAAATTATTGACTTTCTCATCTGACCATGACTAAAGTATGTCTATGTCGTCTCATGACCTACTGCTGATTCCGGTCTTCTCAGACTTAAATTTAGGCTACTCTACGACGCTTTTCTTTTTCTAGTGACTAGATTTTCTAGTTACGTTAAAGACAAGATGTAATCCCAGACGAAACAGCTAACTCCGCTAGCAGATGAATGGTATTACTCAAATATGTAAAGAATCTAGGAAGGAGTTGCATCTAAGCCTCAACTTAGATCTTCTGTAAGATTCCTTATTGTAAAAGGTGGTTATCACGTTTTGTATATGTTACCTTGGTGGATAAATATTAATGAAACAAATCATTCTTACCTAGAATCACTTGAATGCAGGGGCCATTGGATGCCGAATATCTTCAACCTGGCTGGGGGTCGACGCTTTTGTTCCGCGCGAGGAGTTTCCTCAACTGGCGGAGTATGATGCCGGCTTCCGGAAGAAGCTCTGGTTCCACTTCGGCGTCGTCTCCTCCGCCTCCGCTCCACCAAAATAAAGTTATCCCCGTTCCGTATAATGTAAGACGACCTCAAAGTCGACTTCTCATCGCCCTGCCTTTGTCTTATCAAGTCCGCTGTTCTCAGCGTATGAATATTCTGGTACTCAGCTTCTTGCGGCACATCTGATGATGTCACTTCCTTACTAGTCCCGCTTCCATCCCTCTTCTTCCGGGAGGAATGGAGACCGACTCGACGCCAGACCTTTTCCATCTGTAATTACTCTCATCCCATTACTGTCACCGCTCTGAACTTTAACACTGACACAGACACCGAAATCCTTAGCCGTAGCTTCTTGGAAGTTCCCACATTAAATATTAACAGATGAATCACTGTCTGATCAGCCGTTGTCTGTCATTGTAATGCTGTTTGGCGGCTGAAATGTTCCAAAACGCGGTTCTTTCAACACAGATCGCGTTGAATGTCTCGCAGGGCGTGTGCCGCAATTTATTTCACTGATCAAAACGCACTAGGTTAGTAGAAATAGGGGAATAATAACATGTTTTTTGACATCGCACTCTCTGATGTCCCGGCCCAGTAGGGTGCGGGGAACGTTTGTTCGCATGCGCTGACCCCCGTCGCTCGAAGACCCCGTCTGATGAAAATCCATCATGGCGGCGTTACGACCCTTCCCGTTGTTCCGTTATTGAATATCTAATTTTGTCGGTGTGCACTTATTATCGTCATCCATGATTCTGTCGACCTAGTTGCTTATTTAATTCATTTGGTCACAGCAATGCTTATGTTGGTCTTTATTCGGATTACGATCGAGATTTTTTTGACGGCTACAAAAGAAGGGTGTTATAAGTTTGACATGTGTGTATATCTGTCTGTGGCTAAAATAATGGATCGATTATGATGCGGGTTTTTGGTGCTGATTTTCTAGCGGTGGTAATGTTTTATCGTTATGCGTTTATAATTGCATTGAAGGTTCTTTAAACTTTCAATTTTATTTCTTTCTCTCTGGTTTTAAATTCTAATTAAAATTATCGTGTCACGGTGTTTGTTATTGAACTCCTCCGAAATGGCTCGACCGATTTTCGTGAAATTTGTGTTCACATCGGTTAGATCTGCGAATCGGCTAATACCTATCTCATATCTATTTCATCAACCTAAATGTTAACGGTCCACCCTTAAAGTGTATTTGTTTATTTCTTAAGCATTTTATTTTTGTTTTTATTTTTTTATGATACAGCATACAAAAATACATACAACGCTAATTTTCACCCCTCGACGATCAATCCCTATTTCTAATAGCGATATTTATATGGCAAAACAATTGCTGTTTTGCTAGCTGGGTCAGCTTGTATACTATAAAATAACTTAATAACATCATCATCGTTACCATGACTCGGATGTCCCGCATCTATAGTTGATCTCAATCAATTAGCACAAAGTGCCGTGGTGGGGGACAGTTCGCGCATGTTAGCAACCAATCGCGTGGTTTACGAACCCCTTCTCCGCAAATCAACGCCACAGAGGCACTAAAATCGTCTTGTGGGCATTGCTCAAGCTGTTTAGCTCTAACTCTACTGGAACGGAGTGAAATAAGTTTACTGTGTCTTAGATTTCCTCGACCTTTGCACATTGCGGTACCCTATGCAGACTGGTTGATTTCATTAACAAAGGGCGCCCGTTGCGTTCCTCCTGTAGTTTAATCGCTTCTTACGACACCGTCGTGATAGAATGGGTTGGTGACATTATGTTTTACAAATCAGTGACCTCGGTCAGAGGAATTTCAGGCCACTTATTAATACGCTAAAATACCTACCGTGCCACGTTGACCTAACGGGTCAGCCCCGGGTTAGTTAGACTGTACCACGCAGGCCAAACGGGTTGACACAGGGTTTCGTTTCAAGTTTTCTTTCTCTTGCAGCTAGGTTATCGGCCTTGTTATTTCCTTTTTTCGGCTCTTACGAAACCCTCAGGATCGAATGGGGTGGTGACACTATGTATTCTAAATCCGTCACCACTACTACTTTTTTATACCAGTGACACTCAAGCATAATGCTTGCACCTAGGTAGTTGGGTGTAAAACCAATAAGCACTATAATTCGGAGGACACATGAAGGTACCGTAGCCTTGTCCAGGACGGTAAAGTCCAACTTTGGGAAAGAGGCCAATCGCCAGATCCAACTCGGTTGGGAAGCGATCGGGAATCTCCGCAGTGTTTGAAGACAAACCTGTATAGTGATAATTATACAGGTACATCGCCGTCCCCCTCCCGAGCCGAGCCGTTCTACTAATATGATTTATGTCTTTGTTTAGTTTATCACTATCACTATCACTACATAGTATAAAACAAAGTCGCATTCTTCTGTCCGTCTTATGCATAAATCTTTAAAACTATGCAACGGATTGTGAAGCGGTTTTTTTTAATAGTTAGAGTGATTCAAGGGGAAGGCTTATATGTATAACCCACCCCCGCTTTGCACGGGCGAAGCCGGGGCGGGCCACTAGTTTTAAATATAAAAAACTAGCGACCCGCCCGGGTGCAATGATGAACCTATAAATTTTTCAGTGTTTTTCTACAATATTATGGATGTATTATACTTAGAAACCTTCCTCTTGAATCACTCTATCTATTAAAAAAACCGCTTCTAAATCTGTTGCGTAGTTTTAAAGATTTAAGCTTACATAGGGACGGACAGACGAAAGCGACTTTGTTTTATACTATGTAGTGATAGTGATATGGCAGTCCATTAGTGACGTGAAATCTGACAAAAGGTCTCCAAGTCCAACCAAGGGACTACGGGCTGTCCCGCTAGATGTGGCGGAGGACAGGTGGCAATTGTAATGTGTAAATGCTGGTAGTTAGACTAGTTCCGACTCCGATGACAATTTAGAAAAGTTGGTCAATACAAGGGGACCAATTCAAAATGGTGACGATGATATTTCCGTAGAAAACATCGTAATCCTATAGATTTGACAGTCATGAACGTTAATTTGTCGTTTTGATCTGTCATTCACATACATATTAGTGTTGCAGATATCGGAACGTGGGCACTTGCATCAGGAGCCAGGTTGGTGCTGACCCCAATTTAATTGAGAAAGTCCGATAATATGAGTAGGTTGTATTAGTAACCTATTATCGCACTTCTACTTCATTAGACACGGACACGTAGCGGATACGACACAGCATTACGTGTAGTGACGGATTACGTAGTGTCACCGCCTCATTCCATACTGCAATTGTCGTAAGAGCCGACAAAAGGAAATGGTCACGACTCAAAGTCAAACCCAAAGGAACTTTATTTACGTAGGGTTTATCACAAAACTCTTTAGTCAAAGAGTAGTCTTTGACTATGTTGAAAAGTAATACTGTCATGTCATCTTCGGTGTCAATAATTATACAAATACGTTACTGTAATTTTTGCTAATTAAAACCTTATATCGAAAGGTTTTGCTTATTTCAATTCATTTAGCAAAATGTGTTACAAATGCAAGATGGAAAAATATCTACGCCCTGCAAGGTTTGATACTGACCCATCTTATTCTAACACTTCTCTTGCTTGGACACATTGGCAGAAAACATTTGAAAGTTTCATTTCTTCAGAAAATACATGTTTATTAAACGTAAAAGGGAAAGCAGAATTTGCTAGGATAATACATCAAGTCCTTATCAACCATATTTCTTCAAATGTGTATGCATGTTTATACATGCATACACATGACGCTAACAGTTATGATGAAGCAATAACAATTCTTCAAAAACTTTACGTGAAGCCCAAGAATATTATTTTTGCCAGACATGTGCTTGATACTAGAAATGAATATTCCGATGAAAATATCGATACTCATTTAAATTCTCTATAACAATTATCTAAGGATTGCAATTTTAGTGCTGTTGACGCTGAGACAAATAGAAACGATAGTATAAGGGACGCTTTTATATCTGGTATCTCTTCTTCTAAAATAAGACAAAGACTTTTAGAAAATTTAACGCTATCACTCGATGAAGCGTACAATCAGGCTGTATCTTTGGAATCGGCTGAAACTAATTCAATGAGTTTCAATACTTTGTCTGTTAATGCTGCATCAAATCAAGCTGTTTCTGCGCAATCTACAAACGATACACTGACTACAAAAGATGAGACATACGCTGCTGCTGTCCTTGATAAACGCAAATGTTTCTTTTGTGGAGGCCAAATGCACTACCGACAGAACTGCCCTGCACTACATAAAATATGTCAGCTATGTGATAAGAAAGGCCACATTGCTTCAGTTTGTCGAAGTACTAAACAGTCTAAGCAACAACAATTTCTGAAAACTGCTAAACGAAACCCTACTTCTACCGTCGCAGCGTCACCTTCTTCTTTACGAAAAGCAACTGCGCCTGCGTATATTCGTGGCATAAGAGCAGAAGCCCTTTTAGATACAGGAAGCTCTCTAAGTTTCATCAAAGAAGAATTTTTTAAGCTTTGCCGTCTTAAGAAGAGACCAAGCAGTCAGACAATTTCCATGAATTCACTCAGTAATACAGCAAAGGTTCAAGGACAAACGATTCAGACTATTTAGACGATTATATTCATATCAGACTATTCAGACGATTCTTTATTTTCCAAATTTTACTTAATATTAATATTAATGACATAACTTTGGCTTAGTTTTTAAATTTAAAATTATTGTGCATGCTGTGGTCTCCTATAAGTGAAGGAGTACACTATTTAAAACCTGATGTTGCCATATAACAATGAATCATGTATTGTGTATATCTTTTGTTGGAGATCCTTATTAATATAAATAAATAAATCAGTATTGGGAAGCATACTTATGACAATATCAGTTTACTAATAGTAAAAAATGTATGTGCTGATTTGATTATCGGGCATGATCATCTTTAGAATTTCTGTTTGGTGGTCTTAGAATGCGCTGCAAGTATGTAATGTTGCAGAAGCTTCTGTTCCAGCTGTACCACTTTTCGCAAATGTATCGGCTGATTGCACGCCTATCGCAGTAAAGTCTCGTAGACACAGTGAAGAAGACAATAAGTTCATTACTGAGGAGATTGAACAGCTTCTTAAAGAAGGTATAATAGAAGAGAGTAAGTCTCAGTGGAGAGCTCAGGCACTCATAACTAAGAATGATACTCATCGAAAATGACTTGTAATAGATTATTCGCGTACTATAAATCGATATACACAACTTGATGCTTATCCTTTACCGAATATTGAAGAGTTGGTGTCGAAAATATCCAAAAATAATTATTTCAGCTTAATCGATTTGAAAAGTGCATATCATCAGGTACCTATATTACCATATGAATGAAAATATACTGCTTTTTTACAAGAGATACATAAAAATACATATGCGCATCTCGAAGACATAACAATTTGTGCCCAAACTCGAGAGGAACATGATATTAATTTGGAAAGATTTAGTGCAAAGAAATATGGCTTAACTTTGAGTATACCTATGTGTAAGTTTTCTCAAGAGTCACTCAATATACTTGGCTATAACATAACCAATCACATAATCAAGCCCGATAGTGAGCGTCTTAAGCCACTTATGAGCTTACCTCTACCACATGATATGCAAAGTTTAAGAAGAACACTTGGTATGTTTGCCCATTATTCCAAATGGATACCCATCTTTTCTGAAAAGATCCATCCTTTAGTCAAAGTGGACAAATTTCCATTAGGAACGGATCAAAAGAAATGTTTTGAAGAAATCAGATTCCAAAAACTCTACCTGAGATTATTGAATCAGCTTCATTGCTTTTTTCGCTGCTACTGCTACTGTCCCCTTGATGTAATATGAATGGTTTAAGTTCGTTTTGAGTCTTATGGTCCGTTCATTTGTACTGATTTTCCACATAAATTAAATGATCTCTATCTGTACTTCTTCCAGTCATCAGCAGCTATGGAAAGAAAACATTAATACTTACATTACATTTGCATTACAAACCCTGAAATCAATATTTTTCGTAAAGAACTGCAGGTTTATAATCTTTCACCAAATACATTAATTCAGCTTTGGTGTAATATTCTTCAAAATGAATATTATTTTGTTTCTTAAAGCTGAAATATCAAATTTGTTATGAATACTCGAAAAGTATCAAATTGTTTCATATAAATATGATAATGATTTTGACAGTCTTAAATTATTGCCTTATCAAAAGTTCTGAAAATAATGCGTGGACAGCTTTCGCTGGCCAGACTATAAATAAGACAGTAGCACTAATAACTAAAAACATTATATTAGCTTTCAGGCAAACATCAAATTGTTGTAGTTTCTAGTTGAACACGCCCTTTTATTTGTGAATTGTAAAGTTGCATTAACTTTAATGGACGCGTCCGATGGGTTTGTTCTGTTTTACAGATACGATGTTAAACCTCAACTATAGCTGCAAAAAGTGTGCATCGCATGTTACGACTTGACAACTGCGCACTAAACCTTAGTAGTATCATAAGTGACGGGGAATAAAAATGGAATTTTGTACATTTACGTAGTCACAATAATTGTTTTCAATGCGAATTCAATTGTTATAGTATATCAGTGCACGGACTGATTGCGAAGAGCTTCGACCAGCACTTAAAGAAGCTCTCGATAAGCTCCTGGGTGTAGGGCCTGACTACAATAGGCAGTACTTTTGGTTGCGGCACGTTTTATGAAGGGTCCCTCACTCTGGACCCGTGGTTTGGCCTTTGGCTCTGCTATGGGTGAGGGGTTTCTATTTTGTATAAATGAATACATTTTTTTTAATAATTGTATTCTTAAATTGTTTATTTAAAGCATACACATGTAAAATATGACAAATAATTATATTTAATTACGGTATTACGGTGTCAGTGTGTTTTAACACAACTAACACTATCATTTGAATAATAAATCAATAGTTATTATTAGCCCCTTACCACATACCTAAAACGCCATTTATGGCTTTAAAAGATAACTTTTTTTTTCAATTAATTAAATCATGTTTTTTCTCAACCAACGTTGAATTCATAAACATAATTTCTTCGTTATATCGGAAGATGTATTTTTTGTTGTCTATGGTAAGTGCAATCAGTCAAAATATTGGATGGTATGTGCAGCGTGTAAGACCGTTATAGTACAATTATTTAGTGCTAATTTTATAAATGGAAATAGCAATAAAACGGTAAGTAAAAATCCCTATAATTTCAAAATACAATGTTTACACATACTATAAGAAATAGTTATCGTTTCGGCATTTTTCCTGTTTTTGTATTGTTAGTGAGCTTTCTTTTCATAATGCCATAATTGGCTTCGTATGCATTTTTGTCAAACACATTATGGGAACAGAGCTTCGCATGCATTCAAATGTTTTTTTATTTTCCATGCAGCAAACAAAACAAATCGTAAAAGTTGTCAGAACTGTTAAAAATTTATGTTTCAATTATTTTATGAACTTGTTTCAAAGATTTCCATAGTAACATAATTTCATTTTTACGAAGTCATCTATGGATCAGCATAGTTCTACTAGAATGCATACGATGCCTTAGATGGCTTCGTGAAGTAATTTCTAAAATATGTACACTTAATTTATTTCCTATTCAGACCCTTTGTTTTTATGAAAATAAAGATATTCTCAGAAAAAAATATGTTTTAATCATCTCCTTCATAATTAATGCAATAAGGTGTTAATATTACCTAAATATTTGACATGCGGTGACGGATTTAGAATACACAATGTCACCAACCCATACTTTCCTAAGGGTGTCGTAAAAGGCAACTAAAAGAACGCAAGAGGCCGATCACCTAGCCATAACAGAAGGAAAACTTGATACAAACCCTGTGCCAACCCGTCGTGCCAGCGTGGCACAGTAGGCTTATTTACCTCCATAAATTTGGAGGAGTCCCGACACAGTAATGGGTCATGTATGGGCTGAAACGACGACGACGAATTATTGATGAGACTTCTGATTAACGCAGTACATAGTTAACGCCATAAATAAATAGATGGCGCTGCACAACACTTACCCCATTTTCATTACTTGCTAATTCAAATCTGATATTAATTTATCATGAATTCAATATTCGTCTGCCTCGTTGGTCTAGGGGTTAGATGGGCTGCGTTTGGATCATCGGGTCCCAGGGTCGGGCAAGTGTCTTTGTCTAAGCCAGAGGCTCGGTGCTTATTGGTGTGAAGAAAATACGTATTTTCCTAAATATACATGTATTCAAAAATACGAATATTACGCTAATCAATAGAAGCAATTCTGTGTATTTTTTTTCTATCTAGAAGTATGAGTGAGGTCGATGTTCTTATGAACCTGGTTTTTTAATCACAAAACATGGGTTCCAGACCAGTGACAACCAACCAATTAGCTGTCGCTATTATTATTCAACAAGTTTAGTAATCTGAATCCTAAGGGGATTTGTGCTAATTTCTGTACACGTAGCACTTTCCGTCAAAATTTAGAGAAAAATAATTGTGTTTTTCCTCAAATTTTGCATTCATAGTTCTATCGATCCTTTCGTTATGGCAAAGTTTTTAGTCCATTCATGGTGGATACCTACATTGTCTACATCATTAGCTTTTTTATGTAACTTCTGAATCAGATTGGTCGAAGCAACCGAATAACTGGCTGCAGCACCTTGATTGTAGGTACTCTGTAGAGAAAAAGACTACTGACTGGCTTTGCTACCTTTGCTGCTCAAAACAGTTATCATTTTTCACCTAAAAATCTCTCTGCATTCAGTATGATGCCTTGTAAATGTCTGATTGCGTTTTAGGGTATCTACTAGGTTAGGGAAAAATGGGGGAAAAAGTCTTTTCGCATTATAGTAATGTATGAACTTGTAATAAAATCTCTTTGGCTATACTATTTGCATCTGGCTGGTTTTGGTATCAGTGAAAGTTTAAAATTTAAAGAAAATCATTCCAAATTCAAATTAGGAAAATAAGTGATTTTCATTTGTTTTTCGTGAGTGAATCTAATGAAGAAATTCGATACATTTTAAAATTTTACTACAAAAAAGGAAAAATGCAACGCAAGCCGCGAAATAAATTTGCGATGTTTAAAGACCTAGTGCAGTGTCTGTGAGAGTAGCACAAATTTGGCATAAGCGTTTTCAATCCGGAAATTTTGATGTCAAAGATGCGAAGACTTCGCTCTAGTCGCCTTAATACGGATAAAATGGATGCCATTTTTGAGAAAGTGGAGCAAGCTCCGAGGAGAAGTGGGTATATCAGTAGTAACGACGTAGCTGAAGAACTGGGAATTGACAACAAAACAGTTTTGGCGCATTTGAAAAAACTGGGTACACAAAAATGCTCGATATTTGGGTACCTCACGAGCTCACTGAAAGAAACCTAATGAATCGTGTAGGTACTCATTGGTGATTCTTTATTACGACGTAATGAAACCGAGCCATTTTTGAAGAAGCTGATAACTGGTGATGAAAAGTGCATCACGTACGACAAGAACGTGTGACAAAGGTCGTGGTCAAAGGCCGGTCAGGCTTCACAGACTGTGGCGAAACCCGGTTTAACTCGCAACAAGATGATGCTGTGTGTTTGGTGGGATTGGAAGGGCATTATTCATTATGAGCTGTTACCACCAGGCAGGACTATCAATTCTAAACTCTACTGCGAATAACTGATGAGATTAAAGCAAGAAGTTGAAAGCGGCCGGAATTAATCAACAGAAGGGGTGTGGTGTGGTTTTTCATCATGATAACGCTAGACCTCACACATCTTTAGCCACCCAGCAAAAATTAAGAGTTTGGCTGGGAGGTGTTAATGCATCCGCCGTATAGTCCTGACCTTGCATCTTCTGATTTCCATCTGTTTCGGTCTCTTCAGATTTTTTTAGGCAGTGTCAGGTTAACATCACGAGAGGACTGCCAAAACCACTTGTCGCAGTATTTTGATCAGAAGTCCCAAAATTTATATAGCAATGGGATCATGTCCCTACCTACAAGATCGCAAAAAGTTATCGAACAAAAAAGTACAAAACATTTTTTAATATAAGTAGTTTATTTACATTTGTAAATAAACTACTTATATTAAAAATTGTATTGAAATTTCTTAAAAAATGCGAAGAAACTTTTTCCCCAACCTATTATATGATCCAGTTTTTTCGATTCGTCATCATCATCCCCATCATCACCAATTTTATTTCGGTAATAGTAAATTTATCCTCTATGTCATTGCATAATGCTTTTTACATTCACTGATAATTTGAAAGATTAGGTAATTTCAATATACTTACTGAAATAGCCAAACTCCTTGGTTCAGCTCAACTAGAATGGTTTTGTTTCTGAATGAAAGATATGAATAAAATAATATAGTATTCTTAAAAAAACATAAATAACCTTATTTAACAAGCATGTTTTAAATTCGAATACAAAATGTTCACAATAAATGCAAAACAATTAACTGTTTTGTTATGTACATACAATACAAATTTTATTTAATAGGCGCATTTTTCATGGACTTAGTGGTTACAGAATTGCCATTAACTTTGCTGATTAAGTTATTCCCTTGCCAGACTGCTACCAGGCTATCATTTGTTTTCAGATCAGCTTGTAGCTTTTCCCACACTTTCTTTTTTGGGTTTAATACCTCATCTGGTTCACCATTTTCATATCCTTCAATTAAAATTCTGTCACCAGGTTTACTGCCTTCTGGAGCAAGTAATGGTTCAACTTGTTTAGGCTCATCAACCGAAGCACATAGCACCATTCCTTTTGATTCTACACCACGCATTTTAGCTGGTTTTAAGTTGCATAAAACAACTACATCTCTATTTTGCATTTCTTCAATAGGGACAAAGTTAACTAAACCTGAAACAACTGTTCTTGGTTCATCCTCTCCTACATCGATTTTTTCAACATACAGAGCATCAGCATCAGGGTGTCTGGATACTTCAACTATGCGCCCTACTCTTATATCTAATTTTGATGGTGTAACCTCATCAGTGGCAGCCACATTGGCTTTAACTTTAGTAGGAGGTGGGTAAGCTTTCTTAGTCAGCTCCTGTAATTTTGGATCTTTAAATATCTCCTGGATTGGAGCTAGCAATCTGTTAATAGCTTGTTCAACAGAAGCCTTTAAGTCCCCTGGATGAATATCTTGTTTCGCAAAGGCACTTTCTAGGTCATCAAAATTAGAGAAATCTACATCACCTCCAAATTCAGGTGACCTAATGATTTTGAATGTTTCACCATTTTTCATCAGTGGAAACACTACATGTTTAGTGAAAGACAAAACACCATTATCTGTAATGTTTCCAGGCTCACAAAAAGCTCTCTTCAGCTTTTTCTTGACATTTGCTGGGTTGTCTAACAGATCTATTTTACTGTCTTCTTCAGATGCAGACATCTTTCCACCTGTAAGGCCAGGAACCATTGGGTTCATCAGATGAACTCTCTTAGCATAACCCAGCTGTGGCAAATATTTTTCTGCTAAAGTAAATATTTTTCTTTGGTCAACACCTCCAAATTGGGCATCAACTTTCAAATATTCTTCATCAAGTGCTTGGAGACCAGGGTACAGCAGTCCACTAAGCAATGGGTGTTCAACTTGTTTTACTACCTCAGCTCCTGCCTTCTTGGCATCATGACTAGTAATCACTGATGACATTCTATATACATCTAAAGTGTATTCTTTGCTAAGCTGATACTCAGTTCCTCTTACAAACTTAAGCTTCTCTATAGACACACCAATTGACTGCAGCATAGCTTTAATAGCAGCTTCATAGTACTGAGTACGAAGGGCCAGGAGTTGCCATGGTGCTTTCATATTGTCCAAATAAGCATGTAAGTCAGCAAACAAAATTGTTACCTCACAGCCAGCTCTTAAGAAGTCGGCTATCTTAGACATTGGAACAAAGTATGCCACATGAGGTCGTCCAGTTGTTGCTGTTCCCCAATAAAGCTTAAGGTCCCTTTGCTTTAAAATTTCTGTGAGCTTTTCATCTCCTAACACTTCTTGTAAATTACGTGTTATGATCTCTTTCTTCTCTTCCCAACTAGCCATTTTCAACACTCTTCACCAGCTGAAAGAATATGAATTAAATTGTTTAATTACACTTTAAGAATCTAGAAAAGCAAATTATTATAAATACATCACAAAATTTAATTACAAAGATGTGATGAATTTGCTTTGATTCTTTGGAAGTATGACAATACTGACAAGTGTCAGTATTGTAATACTTCTAGGCTAGGGCTTTGATAACTATAATGTAATAGGCAAAATATCTCGATAACAATGTCCTCCAAGGAGACTGAAGAAGATATGATTCAAGTAGCTGTGCAGGCTAGTAAAGAATGAACATTTTGGAACGTATTTGAAGCAACATTTCTAGGTAACGTGTCTGTTTAACCGTTTTCCTTCTTTACTATAATCCTAAAGATAGTTGTGACATGGAACGATGATACTACTTGAATTAAGTATGGATATAATAGGGGAGACTTACCTAGTTCGTGTAGTCAGATATGTTTAATTTTGCAATTAATTAGAAACTAAAGCTTTTAACTTACACGTACGTGAAATGAGCAGCTGGTACCGTGCTTACGAAACGAAATAACGTGAAATATAACCTCACTCTTTCATTTGACAAATAATCATGAAAAGATCAACAACCACACCAAAAATACCAGACTGCTACAAAATAACATAAAATGATTACGAAATATTACATTTATTGTTACAATTCGTAGATTTCCTCTAAGATATTCACGCAATTATGAAAAATATTGTAAATATTATCTAGAGTGAAGTTAGCAACAGTCAAAAATACTTGTTGCCAACTGCTAAATGGCGCTAGTGTAGCAGAGAATGCTCGCGTTTCCTGTCAAAAGCGCCATTGCGCATGACAGTCAGTGCGGCCTTGCGGACTGAGAGCGGACAGCGGTGCCAACAAAGGCCGAGTCGATGGGGTTACAAAAAGATTGTTAATTTGGACTGATAAAACCCTTTTGTTGTAGTAATTATAATTTTATATAGGTTGTGAATTTGTGATTATGGTTAAGAATGTGTGAATGATATGAATCGTGACGACTAGCAAAGGAGTCAGCTGGTCTACAGTGCGAATAGTGAATAAGAAATGGCGGCCTTGCCAGCAGGTGTTCAGTATGGGTTATCATCGGAGTCTTCTAGTTATACAGAAAACAAGGACTTAGTGTTTGTGAAATTAACGGATTCAGCTCTAAAAGCTATTCAAGACTTCCTTAGAAATAATAGGGTAAGTACGATCGCCATATTGTTAAACCAAAATAAAGATAAGCCAACAATGTCAGGCGCCATACTTCTAATTCAGTAAATGAAATGAAACTACAGATTTAGATGATACATTACACCAAATCAGTGTTTTGAAGGTGCACACTGGCTTCTGAAGAAGGTTGTATTGATAGCCTGGCATATTGAACTCCTTTACAATGTCACGCCACGTCAACAAGTAAAAAAATTGCTATGTTATTTTCACAGATTTACATTTCATACGGCTATATTTAGATAATTCGGACTTATTGTTGCGGAATTTGTCGTTTACCGTGGGGTTACGTTACAATTTGTTGCTTATTCTTCACAATGGATACTTACTCGAGTGTAATTTCTTTAGAGGGCCTAAGATATTAGGCTCGTTTATCTTCTAGAAAACACCACGCATTTTGTTTTTATCCCCAATCTAATAGTTTTAGTTTGAATTTATCGAAAATAAATATATTAATTAGTAAAAAATCGATCTCTGAATTTAAAATTCGAAACTCTGTCTCTGTTTTATCTCCTCTCATAACAAACTAACTAAATATTACGAGCACCATAAATTTTTCTGAAACTAAAAAATAAATAGTACTTGATGCAGAAAACAAGATAATCATTTACCCTACTTAGAATATGCAATGAGTGCTACTAAAATATAAAAAAATATATGACATCTATTGACATTAATTAATTTGATTCGAACATGTAAAATTTTGTTTATTAGACCTAAAATAATATAGAATTTGTCTGATGTATATACAATATTGTATCTGTACTTAATAATTGAATTCATATTTCAAAATCACAATAAAAAAATAGTACTTACGAAATTACCCACCGTAGTAACTGCTTACAAAGATTATAGTTTCAAGGTAAGATTTTGTAGTGATCAATAATAATAGTAATACATAAATGTTACAAAAGATGGCGCTGTATGTAGTGTAATTTTAGTCTATGTATATTGCTGGTGAATATTCACAAAATAATGTTTGAATTAATTCAATAAGCTGTGTAATATAGTTTTAGAGATTAAATCATGAATGAGCAAATAGTAATATTCCATAAAACAAGTTTTACGTAATATATGAACCTGTAAAACAGATTCAGAACCATTTTGGTAAATAACTAATGATGTGAAAGTTAGTGAAGCTAGTCACTATTTTTTTTACACTTTCTCATAAAAATCCAATGAACATATTATGTATATTGAAATGGAGTAAATGTTTACTCTGATGCTTTTCATCTTAAAAAATTAATAGCTCAATCACTCTTGATAAGTTTAAATTATTCTTTAATTTTCATGCTAAAATATATATTTTGTACATATTATGCATATTCATAAAGTAAGTTTCAACTTTCCTTTTTTGTATTACATGTAGCAATGTTTCAAAAATTACATAACCATGAAATAAGTTTGAATTATGAATGCATACTAGTTTCACAAATATATTCATAGAGAGCATATCAAAGGTTTGGATTAACCACTAGCCAACATTTGATATGTTGAGAGACCTCTAACATTAGAAGAAAACTGATAACATACTCTAAAAATGGCTTAGCAAAATTCTTCAAGCATTCATCGAAAGTGTAAGAGCAAGGTCTTTATTATAACAAGTTCCTCCGAAAATATTGATTTTTGTAGGGATTATGTAACTCTAACTTGGTAGCCTAAAGTAAAATCCTGTGACAATCTGCAATTTTATTTTGCATAATTTTGTACAATCTTTATTAACAGATGTTGCCTAAACAAGATTAAAACTGTAAATTAAAATGTACAAAATAGCTGTGTATGTAGTAATGAGCTTGTTCAGTCACTTTCAAAGTTATTAATTTGTATAGATACTGTACAATAGTCTTCAAAAGTCAAATATTATTTATATGAGCTAGGTCATTGGTTTTAAAGATTTACCTGGATTGTAAAATACACTGAATAAGTTGATAGACATCATGTTTTTATTAGTAAATTAACCTTCTTCATGCAGTGTTCATTTGCATTGGCTTACTACCTTTTTTCCGGGAAATGTTTCAATTTTTAATGTCATATTTATAATTTCAGCCCCTAAATAACTTGCTACTGAGTCGTGCTTCCTCCAAATTCAAGGAGGAAAGTTATACTATTGTGCCACAATGGCAAGACAGGTTAGCACAGGTTTTGTATCTAGTTTCCTTCTCTTGCGCTCCTAGGTGATTAGCCTCCAGTGCATCGCCTCTTGAGACACCCTTAGTGGTATGAGTAGGTGGCATTGTATATTCTAAATTCGTCACCATACGGACATTCTCCCAAAACCATATTACTATAAAATTGCTGCCTAAGACGAAATATATTAGTTAAGCATTTTCAAAAATACTATTTTATTCTAATATATTTTCATTATAAATGTGGAAGGCTGAATCTAGCTTCAAGTTTTTACCAGCTGAAATAATGGTTGTTTATTTACATAATTATTGTAACGAAAACTAAATTATAATCTTCATCAGCCAAACTATTTTCGAAGACCTGAAAGTACCAGGTTCACTAACGAAAACAGATTTTTATTATTGTGGCAATATCACAGTAGCTATGACCTGATATACCAGTGTACATAGACAACATTTTCACAATTCAACAAGACTTTAATGTTGTAATTTAATCTTTTTGTTTGTAATACGTGTTGCTTTTGCTCGCGATATTTGTTTAAACTATTTTCGACATCGCTCTTCATTTCCTAATTAAACACCCTGTCGTCAAGATAATCTGTGCACGCAGAAACGTGAAATATTATGCTCTTGTGCCATAAACAATATTAACAAAAAATCAAGCATACATAATATCATAAAATCTTTTTAACTTAAATGTCTACCAATATCAAAAACAATAAAAAACTAAAAGGCAGATTAACCTTTAAACAACCATTTGAAGAAGAAGAAGCGAGAAAGTTGCCTACCTACAAATAATTTTGTTCACTTGGATATACTTTTACAGCAAACTACTGACCGGATTTCGATAGAATTGAACCGAAAGCAAAACCAATCCAATAAAAAAGGATTCAATCAAATAAAAATTCTTACAGTGGCAACATTAATAACCTTATTTTAGCGACTAACCTACCGTCGCTTTATTAAAATATTTTAGGTTCGTTAATTGCAATTGGTTTAACTACCAGAATTTACACGGAGCGATTCGTAGTCTAGCGGATTGTGCGCATTCGATCAGCAGGATAAACAACGTTTGGCCCTGCTGGACGTTGCACGGGTGTCCATAATTTGTGCGAAATATCTGACCACCTGCCTGCTTCGGAATTTACTTAAAACCATCGGTCCTGGCTCCCATTCTACCATATCTGGCAGTCGTTACACGTGATCAGCTGCCGACTCCACTGAAATGGAGGAAAAGCCGAGGAAGACATATTTTTAAGCCGAACGATTGTTGTTCGCCCTTCGTGGCTCATCATAATATAAAGTCTACGAATATCTACGTTCATGCTAATGACTTCGAGTTAGCACACCTATAAGTGCTATCCAGTATCAGCTTAACTTACTTAAAATGGATTTTGGAATGTAATGTACTTTTTTATATAAAAAATACAAATATTTTTATAGGGATCAATTTATAACAAAATTAATCATGACAATTTCACTACAAACATATTTTAAAGTGCTGATGTATGTTGAGTTGTGACCTCGTTTTCTAAGATATACGACACTTCTTTAACGCTCATTTATGTTTCATTACCATCGATAGAGCATCGTTATCAGAATCGCTGCGATTAATAAAATGGTACAGAAGGTAGTTATTAAATTTCTGTAAGAATCAATAATCAAATTGATGCTTGGGGATGTCGATTAGAGTACAATATCTGTATTTTTTTTTTATAAATTTTGTGTTTTGGATATTATATTTAAGTACGAATTACTAATAAAATAATGAAATATGAATAATATTTTTCGATTTTACCGATTTTACTCAAACGCCTCCTTTTTGTTATTTTTCTTCCGAGTTTAAAAAAAAATATGATGATGATTCCTAGCTAGATCGATTTATCGCCCCCGAAACCCCCTATATACTAAATTTCATGTTGTCAAATCGTTGGAGCCGATTCTGAGATTCCAATTATATATAATATACATATATACAAGAATTGCCCATTTAAATATATAATAATAAGATATTTTCAGCAAGTAGGACCCTACGGCGCAATAAAAAAAAACTAAACTTGTAGCATCGCTAGTCATTGCAAGGAATGACGAACAATAACATCCTCCCCTCCGCCCCCTCCTTTTATTATTTGGAAAAATTGAAGTACATACAAATATAAGTGTTTATCTTACTAATATTATAAACGTGAAAGTTTGTAAGTATGGATGGATGGATAGATGGATGGATGGATGGATGGATGTTTGTTACTCTTTCACGTAAAAACTACTGAATGGATTTTAATGAAACTTTACAATAATATAGCTTATACATCAGAATAACACATAGGCTACAAGTTATAAAGATATTATGTGAATTACAACAATTTATACAAGTCGAATTCAAAATTTCTAATTGTCAAATTTTCGGCCATATTAAACTATAGACAACATAACGTTTCGCTGTCAGTTGCGTTTTGTTAAAGTAGGTTTTATACGGACGGGATAAAAATCTCAGGTATCCTATGTCCAAAGCTAACAACGTAGCGGTAGCACAATGACTGACAATTTTTTTTGTAAATAATGTAACTAACACGATATTGTTTTTAATGATTGATAGGATTTAATTTCACTAATTATTTAAGAAACTGACAAAAATATAGTATTTATAGGTTACCGGTTATGGCTCTTGCTCAGTAACCAATGAATAATATAATTTACGATGCTTAAATATTTACATTATTCTAGAAATTACATCGTGTGCGCGTAATTTTACCTTAAATAAAGACAGTTTAAGAGTTGATAAAAACAAGTCACAAAAAAAAACGAGAAGCTTTCCTCTATTAGGTAACCAAATTTTATGTTTTGTATCGATTCATTAAATAAGTATAGGCTTAGTATTTACTAAGCTAAAATCTTGTTAAGATGATTATGATATTCTTATTTTGCTCATACACAAATAAATACCTGAGATATTAAAATAGATATACACCGTCATTTTTATAGAGGGTTGATAATTATTGCCATCTAAATACATCTCCAAGGTCTCTTCTAGCTGCTTGGCTGACAGTCAAATTTGGCTCATGGAAGTCTGCAGTCAGTTCCTATTTTTTTTTTTTTTTTTTTTTTTTTTTTTTATTACTAACTGTCCGGCGGTTGACCTCTATCTCACCTGATGGTAAGTGATGATGAGGCCGACGGTGTAACCCGCTGGGACAGTAAGAGCCTATTCACTCCAGACTTGAAGGCATCCAAGTCATATTTACTTGGAAATACAGACGTAGGAAGCGAATTCCACTCCTTAGCGGTCCGCATCAAGAAAGAGGAAGCGAAACGCTTAGTGCGAATATGTGGAATTTCAACCGCATAAGGATGAAGTCGCTCCCCACGCCTGGATGTCCGATGATGGAAAGGGGATGGTGGAATTAATTCGTGCAATTCCTGCGCACACTCACCGAAATGTATCCTATAAAACACGCAGAGGCAAGCAACTCGTCGTCGGTGCTCGAGGCTCTGCAATTTTGCCTGTACCAACCGCGTATCACCAATGAGCTTGTAGGCCCGGCGCTCCACAGAATCCAAGGCGGCTAACTGATACTTGGCTGAGCCATCCCAAAGGTGGGAACAGTACTCCATACCTGAGCGGACCTGAGCTTGGTAAAGAGTGAGAAGCTGTCCAGGTGTGAAGTAACGACGCACCTTAAATAGGATACCAAGTTTCTTTGCTGCAGTTTTCGCTTTGGACTCTATGGAACTCCCGAAGTTAAGGTCTGAACATAACTTCATGCCCAAAAGCTCGAGTCGACCCGCAATTGGTACGGACACATTTCGGAAAGTGGGAGTCAAGTTGAACGGACTCCGCTTTGCGGTGAATAGACACGCCTGTGTTTTGGTCGCATTGAACCTGACTAGATTGTCATCGCCCCAGTTGGACACTGACTTTAAAGTCAAGTTCAGACGTTCCACCACCACCTATACGTACACTTACGTTATTGACGCTATATTAATTAGCTATTTGGCTATGGGTAATACTTTAAAGAATGCACCAGGGATATAAGAGTATAACTGAAAATTATAACTTACCTTTTTATAGACGGACCAATTTTTAGTAAGTTTGAGTACGAAATTTCTGCCTTCTTGTCCATTAAACCGTAGATAATTGAGCTCAATGCGTGGTCCTCGAATGGCGGAGTTTGTTTCGTATTCAGTGTACGTAAAGTAGTTTGGTTATTTTATTCAACATATAATGTACATTGATATTACAATCCAATACATACTGACTATGGAATAAGTAGAAACAGATGCTACTAAGAACAATATGCAAAATGTAAATCCATAACATACCTAATTAAAATCAGTGATGATAACTCATCATCGGCTTGTTAATGTAAAATTTAACAACACATTCTCATTTACATATATGTAATTATGACAAAGCTACTTTTCAGAAAATATAATATTTCCGAGTTTAGACAATACGGAACGATTATCAGTACCTACTTGAAATAATTAAGCCAATTTAAAAAGATTTTAAGTGGCATTAAATAATGTAACGAACTATCGTTATTTTGTAACTGAAGTAAATTATATAATCGGTTAACTAATAGACGGTTAATTACCTATATACAGATTTTCTATAAGAGCATGGGGGCTAAAACGAAACAGTTTTTGCCAATACAAACATTTTTGTGGCGACGCCTAAAGCTGGTCGCCCACCTGATTATAATTCCCTAGTCCCTGCACGTGTTTAACAGCGATACACATCTTTTGTGTCGGCATAAGATCACGGGCACCCATTCTACCTCGTCATGCGACTTTCGACACTCCCTTTACCATGTTAAAATACATATTGCTCCGAAGTTTTTGCATACACTATCCGTCAGGTTTGGTGGCTGTTTTTTTGTAATAGCTTTGTGTTGATGCCACCTGGCCTTTTTTCCTGGCCATAGAATCCATTGAATGCCGTGAATCACTTTGTAACGCTGCCGTGTGATTGTCCAGCATACCGTTTTGAACAGTATGACCTTAGTTGTATTGAAAGAATTACCAACTCCTTAAACAATAAATTCGCACGTATTAGTCACACTCGGTAACCGTATTTTATTCTGATATTCCAATAGTTTTAAGATTTTAATCAATCAAAACATTCGAACTCAACGGCATTAGGTATTTGTAAAATTATTTTGGCTGAATAGTCGCGGTTATGCTGTCAAAACTGTCAGCTTTACTGCTTTTTTGATTTCCACGAATAAATAAATAATTAGTTTGGGAAAGTGATGAAATTCATGGAGGGAAATTAGCCTATTGTGCCACGCTGGCAAGACGGGTTGGCACAGGGTGTGTATCAAGTTCTCCTTCTCTTCTTTGCCTCTTTCATTCCCTTAGTCGCATCTTACGACACCCTCGGGATGGTATGCGATCGTGACATTGCGTATTCTAAATCCGTCACCACACGGAAAAATGTCATGCATGGTAACAGCAATGCAAAATAACAGGCATGGTTACTATCAAGTGAAATTTACGCGAGTAACTAACTTAGTTTTTTAAATATGTATAACCGTTTTCCATGTATGGTTCAAAACACGGTTTAGTTCGAAATTTTGTAGGCAGATGTCGCTACCCTTTTGTTTCACTAGTTAATTTATATGTATAGATTAGTGCTGAAGTACCTGTTGCCAATATACAATGTAGATAGCCACTATCACTGCACATTGACATTAGGGGTCATCTCAATACTACTATATCAGAAACCGCACTCTCCACGAAGTACAAACATCCGAATGAAATCTTCGGTTTTCTATAATAGTTCCAGCGTCATCACTAGTATGATAAAAAAAGGATTTTTTCTTATCATCCATCATTTACTAAGCTAAATTCTTCTTTAAATTGATCACACTAGAATTGTTATTGGCGTGCAGTAGTCTTGACGTGACGTATCCGTGACGGTGAGCACGATAGGGACCGAGGTCGTCGCACCCTCTATCCCCTAAGCTTTGGCACCTGGTTGTCCTTTGCTAAGGAGCCACTTGCGAACAGATGTCTGAATTCCGCCTTCCCGTGGTTCTATTTAGATCTTTCTTTTAAAACTATACTTTTTTTATTTAACATTAATCTGACATGTGACTTTTCACCTGCTCCCTGCGATGATATGACTGTATACTTTGAATTTATTAAATCATCATCATCATCATTATCATTTCAGCCAAAAGACGTCCACTGCTGGACATAGGCCTCCCCCAAGGATTTCCACAAAGACCGGTCCTGGGCCGCCCGCATCCACTGCTTTCCGGCGATCTTAACCAGGTCGTCGGTCCACCGTGTGGGAGGCCTACCAGCACTGCGCCTTCCGGAACGCGGTCGCCACTCGAGGACTTTATTTATTAAATAATTATACATATATGTATTACTTTTCTACTTTGATTTTTTATAGGGGTTTACTATAAAAACCAAAGTAGATATTCATACTGCTATTACAATGCTGCATACTACGTAAAACATCGGAAGGTATGTTATATTACATAAATTTATTGTGTTTTCTTCATTTGCGAAGATTACTTATTACATTTAGTAGGTACATTGATTTTCAGATGTCAAAGTTTAGTAATGAAGCCGTATACAATCAACCTTACACTAGGTATGCAAATATTTGTCACGATTTACAATGAGTTCATCGTTCCTATCAAGTTTTAATAGAACGTATCTGGGCGGACTATATTTATTTTTTGAATCCACACTATTGTTATTTTAAGTATACACCAAAAACGTAAGGTTTTCCTAATCAACAATTCCAACCAAAATTGTGTAACATTGTTTATGAAATTTGTTCACTTCGTACACCAATATTGTTTAGTCCGCAATAAAATTTGCGTTTTATTCGCCTTTAACTACACCTGTGTCCTATCAACTTTGAAATGTGTAGTTAGAACAAACCAGTTTGCAAAATGTCAGCCAATCCGCACGAAGTACTGCAAAAGTTTTACGTAATGCAGCTCCATATAAATGGGGCTTAGTAGTTAATTGTTTGGGACATAAATCGTAGATAGTCCGTCTCACCCCTTAAAGACATAAAACGGTAGTAAAACGGCGAAATTGATCCACGAATCATGTGATGTTTTATGAAGGGTTCTATGGGTATATGTCGCGTTTGGGGTAAACACGATGCTTTTCAGAAAGGGAACTGATGATATGGGCTGAATTTGGGGACGGGATGCTCAATAAAACTGGATAAAGATTCCGTTAGCATTCTATTACTTTTCCGTGCAAGCCAAGTAAACATTTACTTGTTCGTTTTAGACTCTAATTAGGTACTCAAACAGATTTGAGTATTCGGAAGAGTTATATTGGTATTTTTATTGAAAACAGTAAGCATCGAATATGTGTTACATGTTAATGTTACTGACATTTTGGAATATTCTTTTGCATTGGAAACTATTTGGAAAGATTTGAAATAAAGAAAATGATGGCTATGCTGACTAAATCTGATCATTTATAATGGTTAAAAGATATCTATTGAATTAAATTTACTTCATTCATTAGTAATAAGATTTTAGTATTTTTAGGAATTGCAGTAACGTCCAAAATAACTACGGTATCAGTCTGTATCCATTTCAAACAAATACAAATAATAATTTTTTTATTTCATTTCTAGGATAACTTACTCAATCAACAAATATTACCTTCTTGAAATTTTGTCACGCGCTCATATCTAAATGTTATAGTCTAGTCGACAAGTTGAAAATGGTACAAAATAGAGATGCTGCGCTTAGAGTTCCGGGAGTTAGGAGTTTTTTAATGAAAAGAAGACTGGCGAGAAAGGACCCACTTGATTTAAACATAAAGGAGGCGTCGTTCACTTGCAAGTCTTTACGAATTCAAATTACGAACTTGATAAAGGATTATATAAAAAACTAGCTTTTGGGCGCGGCGTCGCTCGCGTGGCCTTCTAACCCGTGCTTATCTCGATGCATTTTTTTTATTAATATAAAAGTGGTTATTGTGACTAAACTATGATAGTTAGATATGTGCTCTCGCGGACTTTTTTGTAGATCTTTATAAGACCTACAAACCCGTAGTACATAATTTTGTTCTATTGTCAATAGTTTTTGCAGCGCACGCATAAATAGGTTTTCGATTTTACACCTTGGTTTACAAAATCGAAATTTTCATACGGATCCCTAAATCTTTTGAAAATAAAATATAGCCTATAACCTTCCTCGACAAATGGACTATCTAACACTGAAAGAATTTTTGAAATCGGACCAGCAGTTCCTGAGATTAGCGCGTTCAAACAAACAAACAAACAAACTCTGCAGCTTTATTATATTAGTATAGATATTGAGTTTTTAGGTCATAGGAATTAAAAGTTACAAATAAATTAAATCTAATAAAAATAAGTTGTCATGCAATTTACGAACGCATCGCGTGTCTCTGATTGCATTCCAATCTTCATAATTAAACAAATTCATCACCTACTTACACTTGTGAACGTGTAAGTAACTTGTGTTACTTAAAACGTAAAGTAAAAAAAAAAATAACAAAACTGAATATGCAAAAATACACATTTTTAATAAATAATAATTACAACGCTAGCATGTTTAATTGCTAACCTTTGTTATGCGAACGTAAATTGGAACGTTTGCTATTTGAGACTGCTGTCAGTCTGTGTGATGTCATTATACTCATTATTGTCATTCCATCGTTTGTTTTTAACGGCTAACTTGGGATTTCAATGCGATTTTGTGGAGTATTTTTGACGACTTGGCTTTCAATTTGGACTGACGATTCTGCAATAACGACTACCGTTTTATGCTCAAAGACATCATTCATCTATAGTTTTAGCCAGGTTACTACCTACCACCAAGTCCCTAGTTCACAAATATTTTCTTCTATAAGATCTTCTACCTCGCATAACTTTTTTCTCCTAACTTATAAAATTGACTATGCATTTGCATTTTTGCTAGTTTTATATAGATCTAGAAGTAGTACTAAGTTTCAATAATGTACGGTTCTAATATCAGTGGGTCCCAATTAACATACAAGTTCGCCATTCTTCATTCCTCCTCTTACAGAATCGTTTTTTGAATTTTCTTAAATATTAATTAATAAAATAATATATAAAGTTAATTTATTATATATATATATACATATTATTATTATTAAATAAATAATAATTAATATATAAAGTTTATTAAATATTGCCAAAAAACGAAATGCCATTTTTTTTTCATCTTTAATTGTTTATAACTTTTGCAATTTTTATGTGCTAATACACGCTTTTGGCACATTTTTCTAGACGTCATTCCGGATCCAATGAGCTATCGCACATAATTTTAAGAGCAGTATCTCTATTTTGTTACGTGCAAGTTTACTTTCAAAGATATTTTAAGATTAAAAATAGATTTTATTAGTTCAAGGAAAAAAGTGCTTACGAACATTAGATAACGCAACACAAAGCTAGACAAGAACAATTTTTGTTTTAAATGTATGAATTGGGATCCATTGGCCACGCAGACGGCGTTTTTATATTATAGTAGTATATTTAACTAAAAGCGGCACAAGTTTAAGTTTTTTTTAATACTAAAATATACAGCATCGAAAACTAATCAGGGCAATTTTATTGGAAAACACGTCGTTAGCCAGGTATGCATATTGAGGTGCCCACTGATATTGAATATGTTATTCGTCCCGTTCTATAAATTGAGATAGGACTTTATCGTAAAATACGGTAGCAAAAAAAAATGCAATCGGTGTTTCCTTCCCGCGCCAGTTACCTTACTCACTCATAACATCCTGTCCACGATCATTTTGATTGAGTTCGCAAATGTTGTCATAGTTAGGAAAAAATATATGCACCTTAAATGTATCTAATTGTAAAAATGTGTGCAGCGCTTTCCCTCAAATGGAAGCTTAGCGGTTTTTTTTTCATTGTTAAGCTAGTCTTTTTGCATAATAATATGCTTTATGCACACACTAAAGCTAGGTAGATAGCTTAACCTAACGCTAGCCGTGATAAGGACGAATTTACTTACATATCTTTGGAAAGATAGAGTAAATTTCGTTTCGTAAGAAGCCAGATTCCTAGTAAAAATAAATGAGGTTTCCGAAATTGGTCTATCCAAGATTTTAGCATGTAAAAGCTTTGTCCCGCTAAAGGTCACCGGCTTATTCCGCTAAGGTCACATTTGTGCAGGTATTTTATTGCCTCACAACGCAACGATCCAACGCAAGGCCAAAATTGCTTTTGAATTTTTTACTCTGCTAAATAACGCTTAATGGTACATGTAGTTTAAGTGCAGTTATCTCGTTCTCTCCTACAATTTAGTCTCTTCAATTAAATGTGATGTTACAGTTAACAAATGTATGATGTTTATTTACCACGTCGTTAAATACGCACTAACTTATTTACTTACATTTGTTTATTTCCAAGATAAGTACGCCGCGTCTATCGTCAGTTTCTTAAAAATATTTTTTTATTTTAGCTCATTACGAAGTATTACCATTCTACAGAATGAAAACTGATTACAGTAATTAACCATTCTTTCTCATTAGCATTGATTAGTTTCATTGTCCATAGAATTATTATTTTAAATAATTTGTTTATTCATCATAGCACTTCAATACCAATGGTTAAATAGGTACGGTTTAAATGTAAATTGGAATAATATTAACACGACTGTGACCTTGCGATTTAAAACTGGTTTGACATTCAACTGATTGGATCTCAATCACAGCAAATGATCCACTTTTCGTACTTTTAGCAGTACCAACAGTGTGAAATTATCAGAATAAAGGCAATTGATTGAATTTTTGATGTTACTAGCCAGAACACTCTTGATTAAGACAGTTTTAATTGTATCATGACGAGTTATGATCTTCAGACAGATGAGTCAAGCAGACCTCTCTTTTCTTTCAAGGATTAAAAACTCATTTTTAAAGATTTATTAAATATGTCCCAAACTTTTCAATCATAAATCATAATCATCATCATCAGCCCACATTAGTCCACTGCTGGACATAGGCCTCCCCTAAAAAGCGCCATAGCGTCCTGCCTTCAGCTTGACGCATCCAGCTGCTGCCCGCAACCTTTCGCAGATCGTCGCTCCATCTAGCTGAGGGCCGTCCCACACTACGCTTGCCGATTCTCGGTCTCCACTCAAATCATACCCATGTGTTTTTACAATTTGAATGAATATCGGAGGCAAAGCACGAATTTATACCACTTTTTGCGAAAATTATGCGTGCGGAGACATGATTGTTGGCACAGTCAAAAAGATAACATGGCCAAAAGTTTTAGCTCATATTTTTGTAAAACACAAAGACGCACAAAATTACATGTTTATGGCAAATGTTTGGTATTCATAGTGAAAAAGAGGTCGAATTTCACACATACAAATAGACACCTATCTTTTCGAACATCTTCTTGTTCGACAAGATAGGTAGGTATTAACATCGATCTTGTTGTCAATTTCATAAACATTGCATTTTTGAATATAAATAATTGCAAAGTAATGTACATTGTTTGCTTTTTTTACGCACATCAATCGTTTGGCCATCGTTGAATCTGCTGTCACGGCCATGGATGTTGAGCATTGCAAGTTCCGGGTCGTCCTTTCCCGTTTCTATGTCTAGACGTCTATTGCTAGTGGGTTTTATATATTGTTGAGCGCTTTAAATTATCTTCATTTGGTTTCATTGGTATTACATACATAATTTTACATAGATTACGACGTTACTTAGATTAGAGCAAATTAATCCCTAAGGTAATTTCGTTTAAATCTGATCTAAGACAATTTTCCTAAGATTTTAACCTATATTGAGAGGTATGTTTTTTTTATGCGTGGACTTCTCTAGGTATAATGTTGTTTTATAGAATAGGTTGCTAAGCGTAATTAAAACGGTCACATTTACAATGCTGTGTTGGGGCATGAACATTGTCTTGTAAATTGGTGTCCCCTTTTCCACTATTCCTTACAATTTTGACTTGTATTTTATAGGTTAATTGTACCGCAAATATACTCGGAATAAATTATTAGGAAGTAATTGGGAAGATAAATGGCAGTAAATTGGATTGGACAATACGAAGCTTCACAATAGCTAGTACGGATAATCGTGTCGCGGTACAATTTCACATTGAGCTCTGTGGTTAAGTAAGTAAGTAAAGCAATTTTTAAGTTTACATCACCAGCGCCGCCCAGCCTAGTTATGTTTCTCGCGCTCGACCATCGCCGGTTGTGCAACGAGACTTGCCGACACTTGCTTATTGTGGCCAGCTCGACTTGTTGCCCAACTGGTTTGGCTTCTTGTCGTCTAATTACGACGTTTCATTAGGTTATGCCGTGTAATTATGTGGAAATTTTGGCTCTCCAACTATTCGTACATAATTTGATTTTGGTTATTTTATTAAAGGCCAAAATGTGCAGCATATTTTGTGCGTCCAAAGCAATCACGACTAGGGAATTATGGTTATTAATTGGTTCTTTTCATATTGAATTTGGTATATTTGATACGAAACAGATTTCCGTAATGAGCTTCACTGAATCTAGTGCAGTAACAACTTTATCCACTATTTTAGTCACCAAATACGTATAGAAGACTTCACTTGCTGTGTTATTATTGCAAGAACTATAACTGGTATTGTGTCGTGTAACTCGTGTACCACGTACGCTTATCTGTAGATTATTATACCATGCAGTTCGATGGCATTACCTGATGCTATCTGCACAAGTTTACCGGGAGCACAGATAAGTATCACTGGACGGAGCCTGTAATGCCTTCTTGCGTTATCTGCTGTGAAAACGTGAATAACAAATACTCAACAGTTATTAGATTAAGTTCTGAAACAAATACAATGAAATGATATACTCGTCGTATAAACAAAAATAATTAGCATACATTTTGTAGCAAGCAAATCTGGTGATGTTTGGGATTAGAATAGTTTAAGTTTGTCATTTGATTGTTCCGCTAATACAAAAAAGAAGAAAAATTGTAAAAATTGTTACTGACCATACAGTTATTTTCCTATGTATCCCGAAATATTGTGGCCAGTCACAATCTAAAGTCTTCTATGACCTATCCTCGTTAAGATTCAACCCAATAACGTACGATGCTTGACCTAACTTTGAAGCAGTGTTGTCGTGATTCACAGTTCGTCGTACTTACAAATGAGTTAACACTGTTGGTGTCGTTGACACAGAATAATACGAAATGTCATAGATAAACCTTAAAATTGTAATTAAGAATTTGTTTTAGATAACGATGTGTAAGACGTGACGTACCTTGAGTATAGGGTGCCAGTAATTATCACAAGCTATATCCGTTTGATGACGAATCCGGAATACATTGTGTCACCACACCATTCTATCCTGCGGGTGTCGTGTGAAGGAGGTTGGGCTCAACAGTGGGTCTTTTATGGACTGCGATGATGAAGATTATGATAGTATAATATCCATATTGTTTGTAAAAACTACATTATATGTAATACATTGCATATTTAGTTCCTATTCACGGATTATTACCTACACATTCCAATTAATTCATTAAAACTGTTTCTACATAGCTGGTTAGGAAACATTAATGAAAGTTTTTTTTTAACTAACAGCAAAAAAAAACAGATTCCCCAGATTTAGATTCTTTAAGGCCGCGGATGATACTCCCTTAGGCCTGGAATCGGGCTGTCGAGAAACACTGGGTTTAGTGCGTTACTGCCATCTTCACGCCCCCCCGGAGTCCTACATAACCCGGCTAATCCCCAACAAACAGGCTATATACGAGCATTTCCTACATAAAAAAGGTTTTGATTCTAATCGAGCCGTGATCGACGAGAGCTAGTTGTAATTGTGATCGACAATTGAGCTGAGATTCAATGAAGCTTGGTAATCATATAGAAATCCATCCTCAAAATGGGACGTCGATTTCATGTCTAACATAATGGCCAAGATTCAAAACTGCATTTCACTGGTTTTTGTAGTAGATGGTAGATTGTTGTATGATAACAGCGAAACTCCTCGCATGCATTGCAATGACCTCGCAAGGGTGACTCCTGATTCATGACGCTAATGACGAAATGGGATAATCGACAGTAAAGACTACGACTAAGATCTACGTGCCCAGCGAAACAAGGAGGTCTTTCGGCCCCGGCTGGCATTCTACCATTTGTGGCAGTCGTTACACGTTGCCGGTAGCGTGTAAACTGACAGCTGGTCTTACCATATTATGACCGGTGGACGCGCAAATAGCGGGCGGCAATCGCTCTGTACACACAATGGTAGTTTCAGTTCATAAATGACCCACTACTGAGTCGGGTCTCCTCCAAATTCATGGAGGGAAATTAGCCTACTGTGCCACGCTGGCAAAACGGGTTGGCACAGGGTTTGTATTAAGTTTTCCTTCTCTTGGGGCTAGGTGCGTCTTGCGTTCTTTAAGTCGCCTCTTACGACACCCTAAAGACGGTGTGGGTTGGTGACATTGGGTATCCTAATTTCGTCACCACACGGACTTAAATTTGATACGAGTATTATAATGAAGACAGATTTGTATTTTTGCCACAAATAAAAAAAAACAACACGTCTTTCACTGTTAGAATGCTTCATTATCACGGTGTAAACAGATAAGCATGGATTAAATAAAAAACCCACGCGGGCAACACCACGTGCATCGGCTATGTGTTAGTTAACATGTTGCAATTTTTGACACTTCCAATGAACAAGGATAGCATTTTTCATGATTTAATTGTCCAGCTATTTGGTCTCTTATTATAATTATCACTATCACTACATATTATAAAATAAAGTCGCTGTCGTCATATGTATGGTTAAATATTTAAAACTACGCAACGGATTGAAGCGTTTTTTTTTTAATAGAGTGATTCAAGAGGAAGGTTCATATGTATAATACATCCATAGTATTAGTAGAGAAACACTGATAAATTTAGAGGTTCATCATTGGACCCGTGCGGAGCCGGGGCGGGTCGCTAGTAAAAATAATTTAAATGTGTCGTTCCTTGAGAAGTACCCACAAACTTCCAAGGCTATTGAAAATTTTACGCAGTCCTTCTGTAAATGCGACACGTGTTTTCCCATACGTCAATTGAGGAAATATTATTAAGTTCGTCAATCATGTTAAAAATACCTAATAAACACCATAAAACAATAACCCTATTTGTCCGTAGTTATGCAAAAAGGAACCACCCAGCAAACACGCACTTGTCTTAAGGTTCCATTTTGCATAAATACGGTCAATTTTAAAATTATAGTAATAATTTAAATTAAAAATAATACATATGACCTGGCTTGTTAACACATGGTGTATTGAATACGTAATGTGTAGTTATTTTCATTAATTTTATCGGTGTGCGGACTGGAGACGAAAAACAGTAACTTTATAAAGCCAATTAACAAATAGCCCCTAGTTAACGATTACCGTTAGCAATTATCAAGCAATTACAATATGCAAATTCGAATCATTTATTTACACTAACAAATTGTCAACATGTTTTTGATAACATTTAAACAATACAATATTCGGCCATTTACTTAGGAATAACAACGATATACATCCGCGGGATATCTCGGGCCTCCTCCGAAGTCATGGAGGGATAAAAACTTACTGTGCCACGCTGGCAAGACATATTGGCATAGCGTATGTGTCAAGTTTTCCTTCCCTTCCGCCCTGAAGGTAGCGTAGATACAGCTAAAGGAAATGTCGACGCAGAAAACCTAGCCGCAAGAGAAGGAAAATTTTGTCATGAAACGCCAACCCTAAATCTAGCGTACGCTATTTTCCCTCCACGTAATTGGAGGAGGTCAGCAGTGGGTGCTTCATGAGCTGAGATATCTTATGTGTTTATTTATACCCACGGTACTTAACCTTTATAGCATTATGATGGTTGATAGATTTTACGAACTACATATTAACGTGCCAAAAGTCACTACAAATTTCTTTTGTTCGTTTCATTATATTTTGAACCAAACGTATTTAGTATTTTCTTTATTCAATTCTTTGGTACCGATGCTGCCTATTATTTATAGTATTTTTACCCACTTATAACGTCGATCCATATTAATTATGTATGTTTTTATCATGTCTGTACTAATTTATATTTTTTTATGTTTCAGGACAGATTGGCAAAACCTAAAATACAGTTCCTACCCGGAAATGAAGGGGTAAGTTGTTATCGTACTTTTTAATAGCATTATTAACAACAACGCTTAAAAAGTGTTAATGATCCCTTTTAAAAATGGTAAAATTTATTTTGCGTAATTATCTATTAGGTAGGCTGGTAGGCCTCCCATTCGGCGGACCGATGACCTGGTTAAGGTCGCCGGAAAACGATGGATGCGGGCGGCCCAGGACCGGCCTTTGTGGAAATCCTTGGGGGAGGCCTATGTCTGGACATAGGCACTGACTTTTGGCTGAAATGATGATGATGATGAATTATCTATTGAGTATTCTATGAAAAAACAACACTGCGTAGTATAATGCGTAGTCTTTATTAAAATTGATTAGTTTTTTACTGTGAAGTTCATTGTGCGCAACACTTTATCGTCCACAAGTTTATACGCCCCTCTTTGTAGGAGACAGTATTTTGACCACATTTACCGTATATTGCAATAGTATGAGTCATTTATATTCATATCATTTAGCCTTTTGATTTCTCAAGATATGTGAAGTGATATAACAATTGTCTGTGTTGCACGTACTTATCACAATATTTTACATAATTCGATGACCTTATCACCAATAACGTTCTATGCGAGCGTTAGGCAATTTAATAGAAACATACAATTTATACGTCAGTACGGCAGTCAGTAGTTAATGTACAATTTGGTTTGTTTCAAAAAACCTTTACTTTGCGAAGCGCGTATGAAGCGGAAATCGAATGTGATGATTCATCATCAAAATCCTACCTAAGCATAAAATCCTACTAATGTTGTAAATGTGAAAGTTTATATGAATAAATAGCAGTGATAACTCTTTCACGCAAAAACTACTGAATGGGTTTTGATGAAATTTTACAATAATAAAGCTTATAAATCAGAATGACACATATGCTATTATTTATAAGGAGTACATATGCTTAACACATTTGTATTTTTTGTTAAATACCCGTGAACGCCGGGACGGGCTAGTCCTTAATTAATTACTTTCGAATCAACAAAAACCATTAAAGAAATAAATCGTTTTCATATTAAATTTTGACACTGAGTCTATCGTAAATCATGTCAATAACTATTCTAATAGCGTGTCTATAGTTTTGTTTTGTTAGCATAATTTAGTTATTTTAATAGTTTTTCAATGTATGTCATTTTTGTTTAAAATCCGATAGTTTCATTAAAGTGCTCGTTATTCACGTAGTCTTCCATTGAAGCATGTACTGTATTAAGTATAAACACAACAAAACTTTTGTCTTTATTTATATCGTCCATTCCTTCTTATTTAGTATGTATTGGGTTTACCTTAGACAGTGCTACGGTTGAGTATCAATTGATACTCAGCCTTGCCTTCCGATGTAGCCCATCTATTTACAATAATGATGATACCCTAAAAAGCTTGTCAAGCTGTAAGTATCATCGCTGTTTATAGGCCTTGGCTTGCCTCAGGCGTACCAGTTAACGCTTGCAGCACTCAATACGCTTGCGAAATTATATGATGACCCACTTAACGATTTCGATTTGCTCTTTGACGCTGCCGTCGGTCTATTAAACTTTTTACCCTAAATTTCGAAAAGTATTGGATGCATATACCGTCACGCACACCGGTTCGGCCATTCGGTTCCGAGCTACGAACATTTACTGCTTCGTAATAGAGTGAATCAGTTCTTTAAAACCAACTTATCATACGCAATACTTGTTCTTTGTTAGGTAAAAGTATCTTTCATTTGATAGTTTGTAATACCATTTTGGCAGAGATTTCTTCGGAAATCGTCTATTAACCAAACCACGTCGATATGTACTTGTTAACGGCAAAATTATCCAATAATGGTTAGATCTTACTTATTCACGGAATTAGAGAGGAACTGAAACAAAAGGAATATTTTGATTATTGATAAAAGATTGCTCGCACGCGACAGGATCAGGACAAAATTGCCTGCAATATATTTTCATAGTTGCCTTGATTTAGTCATTGCAAAAAGCGTAGCTAATGCCATTTTGTTTACAAGGTGCTAATCCCCGGTAGAACCCCGCCCGACGCGACCGGCGCCTCCGACCGGTTTACTTGTTGCCACCGCTTGACTCGCTTGCCGGTTTGACGTGAGCTCTTCTCTTGTTGCTCGTCACTTGCCCGTGTCGTATGTAAACGACCCCGACAGCCTTATTCAAAATCTAAGGCCTCAATACCTTTCTGTGTAACCAATGACACTTGGTTATGGATCACTTTTAAATCTTTTACATCGTAAGAAAATATTAATACAATTTGATATTTTCAGATCCTGTGTCAATGACTTTGACATTAGATGATACAGTACCTACATTTTATCTGTATCGGGTTTAAATTTTTTATAGACCTTGTTTTAAACATAAACATCCTTGGGTTGCTTTACTGAAATGTAATTGTACAGTAATCATTTAGACTTGAATACTCAATTTTAACCTTGGCTTTGTAAGTTTTACTGTATTCTCGGTAGCATAACCAAGATAAACCTTCTCTGAAAACGCTTCGCCATCATTCCTCGAATATCTGTATATCGGTGCGTTAGGTTCGTGGCTTGCTGGCACATATCCAACTTGCACATAATAACCACAATTCAATGAGTCGCAGACCAGAATAGTAAATAAGATAGAGTGGTCCGAGTAAAAATAGCAACAGTTCCAGTTGTAGACGTATGTGTTGTGGCCTGCACTTCACAGGTGCGGCCGTTGTCCCCTTTGCTGCATTTCTAATACAGCTTGAAGTTAGTCGTATTTGTTAACTCTCACAGATTGACTTGAAACCCGTTCCGCGTTGGAAGCATTATTGTCCTTTTGCAGCCATCTACATGTCTGTTTGTCTACATGTTTGTTTGTTTTATACTATGTAGTTTCGTGTCACTATCACTACATAGTATAAAACAAAATCGCTGTCGTCTGTCCGTCCCTATGTATGCTTAACTCCTTAAAACTACGCAATGGATTTTTAAGCGGTATTTTTAATAGATAGAGTGATTCAAGAGGAAGGTTCATACGTATAATACATGCATAATTGCACCGTGCAAAGCCGGCAGGTCGCTAGTTAAACATAAAATAATGTACTTTTTCTAGCTTAAATAACTTAAGTTCGGATTTCTGGCTTGATGTTAATCATACAACAACTCCGTGTCTATTCGATCAGCTATTGAATTAATATTTACACGGTCTCATTATTATTATTATTGCCCCTTTCTAAGTAGTATATAATATACTACTTTCTGTGAGACAACGAGCAGTCGGTTACCAATATTCACATAAATTATGCACATAAACAAGTCCTTGCACTATCTTTCAATCATGATTCATCATCGACTATGTTCATTGAATCCAATTTGAACCCAGTCCTCTGCATTGTAAAATTGAATATTCCTCACGGTGTAAGTTAGAATATTATGCTTGTAGCCAGTGTCACCTAGGGCTGGCAGCTATCTCTTAACAGTGACAAATGTATACTATACTATTGCATGTTCGTTGTGAGCATGAAGCTGATAGTATACACATTACCATGGTTATCAACTTAATTTGTATGACAAGAAGCTATATGAATTATATCTCGTGACTTAAATTTTATCTTTTGTTTAGTTTCTAATATAACCGAAATATTTAATCAACGATTAATTTGTTAGCACCTTTCGTTTGCTCATCAGCTTCAGTTCCGCCATTTCTAGATTCAAGCGACGTAACCTCTTTGTTATAGGTATATCCACATTCAATTAAAACATCTGTGCCGTTGTAACCCTGGCCAGGTCGTTGTCCTCCCAACACTACTACCTTCACCAACAACGGTTCACGGAACATTTTCGCAGTCCTTGAAAACAGGATTCTATATCTTTATCTTTACATAATATAATTTTACTCTACGTGTGTATGTCACTGAACTCCTCCTAAACGGCTGGACCTATTTGAACGGTTTTTTTGTATGCGTTTGGGTGGCACCGAGTATGGTTTAGATTCACAAATCAGCAAGACAGATGGTGCTTCAGTCGGTAAACGAATATGATATAGGACATCGTCTGCCCGGTCAGCTAGTTTTAAACAAATGTTAAAGTATATTTTTTAAGCAAGAGAACTCTGCAGCGGAAATAAAACGCCTTTCAAATTGCACGCACACAATATTCATCGTGTCAGGATTAAAGTGTACCGTTGCTTAACAGTCTTGCGGAACATCTGAACAGGCTCAGGACATTTACCTGTCTAATACATACATCTATACGTATGAAAGTTACACTCGCGTATTTGTTAACAGCTGGAATTAAATATCACTATCATCATCGTAGAAGTGCACTGTATTTGGTTATTTAAGTTTGGATAACAGCCTTACCCTGTATTTCTAGACTTTCGGGAGTAATCGTGTCAAAGTGAGATAAAATCAAAGTACATGCATTTTAACGCAACCGACTATGATCAAGCATTCTCTGACTAAACATTGAAGGTCCGCTAACCAGTCTTTGATTTCTCCTTACCTATAGGCGCGCATTTTTGCTCGTGTAACCTTCCTTTACATCTTGTTTAAAAAGTCGCACTGAACACGCTGATCTTGGCTTATTTACATATTTTTAATAGCAATGATTTAAAATAATTATAGCGACACGTTTAAAGTTGTAGCTGTACTTTTCATGCTGTCAAAGTATTCAGGCTTCGTTGAAAAATATGCAAATAAATTTAGTCAAACAGTTTGAGTGTTAGACATTGTTGCTAAAGTAACTATTGAACAAAAGTTGGCTAGCATGAACCCCTTTATCAGATCATAATAGACGTGGACACGTGATCAAACAATAGTGTTTATACCAGCTTCAAGGACAAAGTCTTGTACCTAAGGTTACTACTTTTAATATTAAAGATCTTGTATATAGACCTATTGTTTTTCTACAGTATACTCGCGCAGTAAACTTGGCCCAGTCTTGTATGAAGGCCTTGTCCGAAAATACGTGCTAAATTGCCAACTTATAATTGCTTATACTTACAAAACATGCACTTTACTGTGGCAGTATAAACGTCGTCGACTGTGTTTGGTGCCTTTTTAACTCTTCGGGACTGTACGAGTTACATACTATGGTCATTAAACAACATGAATATTCGACGTTCATCATCATCATTACAGCCAAAAGACGTCCACTGCTGGACATAGGCCTCCCCCAAGCATTTCCACAAAGGCCGGTCATGGGCCGCCCGCATCCATCGTTTTCCGGTGACCTTAACCAGGTCATCGGTCCACCGTGTGGGAGGCCTACCAAAATGCTCTCCCTTCGTAAGTTTTCGTAAATTTATTATCGGCATTGTTCGCTATCCGTCAAAGAAGCTTTACTTCAAATACATTTGGTTTGTGCGGTTCGAATATCACGCGTGACAATTTAATTTTGTTGTACTTTCAATTTTGTTCGCGTCATTCACACGCAACTGCCTTAGCTACTTCGCAAATAAAACAATTGCCATCGAAATCGCTAGACAATGTTTTAATAACAACGCTGTTAATCGTTATGTAATACTTGAAATTGCACGATCTATTGCAAACCGGAACAGTGTAAAACTTAACACTCCACATTAAGGCCAATTACACGTATATGCTATATCCGACCATGGGGTCAGGGTTGGATAATGTTCATTGGATATCAATCGAGTGAGATTATTAATTATAAATATTCAATCAGTTGGCTATAAAGTATTTACAGCTGTTAAATCTCCGACTCTGTAGCAGATAAGATACCAAACACAGTATTCCAACTTTGTCTATTATGTGATGGACGTCCTTTCATGTACTGTTTAAGCCACCTGTAGGAGTCATACAACTGTTACATAGTATCACTGAGACATTTGTAAGCTTAAACTATTGTTTAGTAATTTTGAGTGCAAATCGATGCTGCATTTTCCTATACGCTCTCTACTGTGATATTGCCTCACAAAAATTCTACTAATTTCGCAACACTAGCCTAGGTTAAAGACTCGAGTATTGTAAGAAACATAGCCACTGATGTTTCGTTATTTTAGTAGGTATGTCAGCAGACAGCTGTCCATTTATTTCGGATCCGAGGTTCTAGGAGCGATATAGCGGAACGGTGCTGATTTCCTCGTGGTAATTGCTGAAGTATGCGGACGGCGGTGTCGTCTTATTGGGGCTGCGGGCTGGCGCGGCCGTACGTGCGCGTTATTCACTTTCACTTCGCGGCGCGTGCCTTTGCCATTGGACCAGGCCGGACTGCTGCGTTAATTTGGGCGTATCTCACCTTGCAATTGGGGGCGTGATAGGAATAATGCACAATACATGGACTAGTATAAAGAATCCCGAATATAGCGCGTAGTTTTGCTCGACTCTAGCCGCTGATCTGTTCGCAAACGGTCTAAATTGAGCTAGCGACAAAAAACTGTGCAACCTAACATCCCTTGTTTCGTATTTACTATTTTTACTTTCAGCAAAACCATCGAAATACATGATTTTGCTAATATTCTGCTTCGATTTGACGTTTATCAATGCTTATATCTTTAAATAAGCCATAATGTAAATTCGTATAGCATAATCAAGTTTAAGGAAATTGGAAAGAGAATTTAATGTTTTACATAGGTTATGTATCAACAGAAGCATAACTCTTGCCAAGGGAATAATGGTCGTCGATGCTATATCTATACATCATCGACATAAAAATCGACGATCGATCATTATCGAGAACTGTTCTCATGCTTTCACTTTTCGACAAGATGTCGTTAGATTACAGTTATTAAAGGTTCAGCTTCAAGACTTTTAGTTTGGCCTATTTTGTCTGTAACAGATTTAAAAAACCTTTACTTTTAACTAAGACTTCCCAAGCTTGAAGGAAATAATAATATTATATTGATTATCACGTTTCTTTCGTGCTTTTCGTTGGCAACGTTGCTCCTGTTATTACTTAAATTCTAAGTATAAACAAAATTCTAGCGATCACGATTATGGTTTGTCATGTTGTGTTGCCGTAATAGATAATAAAAAGGGAACTTATTGTGTTTGGGTAAACAGGAATACATTATTCAACAGTTCAGAAGAACGAATCCTTATACATACATTTGAATTGAATTTCGTTTGGACAGTGTCAACAAAACTTAGGTTAAGTCAAATTTGTGGTTAGGCCGGTATGCGTCGCGGTAGGCGCGTCTCAAGTTTTACCCGTGCGGCCGTAGTTTTAACGCCGTTTTTCCAATAAAGAAGGGAAAGTTATCGTGAGCTGACGCCGCGCCGTGTGTCCATCACACATAGCTAATACCGCTTTCGATGAACGTCGAGGAAGTGGATGTTAGATGCTCTGATATACTGATTATATTATTTATTATATTGTTAGCTGGATCATTGTATCAAAATGTTCAATAGCTCTTGCAGACCAGCAATGTTCAAATGCAGGTCAATATCATGTTGAGGTCTGATCCATACTGTAAGTAATCTGACTACTACAAACATAAATATCCAAGGGACTCTTACTCGCCTTTTTCCGAATTTCATTGGTGTCAGCGCCAGACTAACCTGACTTGGCTAACAACCAGTATTTACACGTAGCGATTGCCGTCTTCCCCTCTAGTGGAGAAACCTGTATATATGTATTTGGTTAAACCAACTGTCAGTTTTCACGCATATAATGACTGTCACATGCGGTATAATGGTAGTCGAGACTGTCGACTTTACGTTAGGTCAAATACTACTACTTATGGACACCCTTCCAATATCCAGTAGATCCACATCTAATCTTCAGATCGCTGCCTTTCTGCACGACATACTTAATATTTCTATTTTATCTCAGCGACCATATTACTAAGTCTCGCACACAGGTGGCGCCTCTGTCACTACATCGGCTACTTTTAATACACTGTAGATTTCTCTTCAGAAATGCCGGTTTCCTCGCGATGTTCCGACACTGTCGAGTGATGAATAACGTTAAGTAGTCTGGAAATAATCCATGATACAGCTTACGGTGTGTAATACTATTCCTTTATTTGTCAACCGAGATGATATTTCATTGAATTTGTTGTTATTTTTATTCACTGGAACATTACATATATAAGGCTTATCCTATTTATTTATTATATTGTTTTGTATAGTCGTCATCTCAAGTTTAGTACTCTTATGAGTAGGTACCAACTAAATAAATATAAACGTAGTAAAGTAATAACCAAGGAAGAAGTGCAGCATGAAGTATTTTTTCTTATGTATACAAAAGTTGGATCGCATCTTGGACACTCCCATTTGGCACGATGCCTCCAATAATGTAGCTCCTTGTTTTTAAATGTAAACCAGCTAAATACATTAACCTACTTTTTACGTGTGGAGCTACATAATTGAAGAACGAGTGTCGAGTAATGCCATGTAAACCGAAATTTGTATTAATACCTTCGTTACGGATTCGGGATTCGGATTTCGGGCCCTAGTTTTAACCCTAAATCTCCCAAATATCAAATGATTTGAAGAAATGCATTATTGAGAACAATTAGATCACCTAAACATTGACTTTGTTTTAAATAAAAATCTACAAATCTTCGTCTAGCATAATCTAGTTGTCCAGCTTGTTTTATGTGTTTAATTCAACAATAAAAACAATGACGATAACTGAATTCGGTGGAGAATGAGATCACTGTATGCAACGATGCGTACAATGTCACATTGCAACCAGCAGCTGCAAGATTGTTACTAGTTCAACCTTATTACAATAGCATAAAGTGCTAAAGTTAAATCGTGTCAAGAGCTATTCGTACTTATAACCCACTGATAATGGCTGCAGTGTTATTGTCGAACAACAAATAAGTAATTATGTAATGTACATCTGATCTTTGTATTCTTATTATACTATATGAGTACCTGCATCATTAAAACCAATTAGCCTTATTTACTGCTTAAGATCTGCTACTAAACAGATTGCATCATGTTCATTATACTCACCTTTTCACAATCTAGGCATCACTCCTTTCATTTCTTCCTCACCATTACCATATTTACAATGTGGATTCTATCAATATCGATTCCGAATTTAGTAAACTACTGTCTATCATTTGATTTCTTATTTTATAATTTGACGTACACAACTTATTGCAATCACATCAACCAACAGCTCAACATTTCTCTTAGAGGACATAAATGTAAAACCATTTTAATCAGAACGAGTACTTGCTTGCAAAAAACACAATCATATATCATAACCGAATACACATATTTTAGGCGAGTTTAGAATATAAAAAGCATCTCGATATATAAAGCTTTTAATTGATTTAATGACAGTCATTCGATTATCAATCGTGCTGGCCATCCAAGTAAGGCAATCATTCCTATGTCACTATATCTGTTGCGGCAGGTGGCTCAGAGTTGACAAGAAAAAACTTAACATGAGCGGTCGGTTACTTTAGTGGTTTAAGTTGAGTTGTAGTGCAACTTTCACCCAAACAGCTGAGTATTTGTTTATTTATCTTACTATTCTACTACATATTAACATTGCTAGACATTCCTTCTTGCTGACTATGTTTCTTCGTGTACATAAAATATATTCATACCGTAATTCTCTAAATTACCAGCATTATAATATTATCAAACAGGAACTAAATGCGTCAAGCTGAAGACAGGGCGCTATGACGCTCTTTAGGGGAGGCCTATGTGCAGCAGTGGACTAATGTGGGCTGATGATGAAGATGATGATATACTGTCTATATAATATTACCCGTATTTACAGGATTATTAAATGCTATATAATTTTACAGTTTAGGGTGTCGTAAGAGGCGACTAAAAGAACGCAAGAGGCAGGTCACCCAGCCCCAAGACAAGAAAAACTTAAAGCAGACCCTGTGCCACCCCTCTTGCCAGTGTGGCATAGTAGGATAATTTCCCTCCATAAATTTGGTGGAGGCCCGACCCAGTAGTGGGTCATTTATGAGCTCGAATGACGACGACACAAAAAGTATCGTGTATCTCGGAACATCACCCTTTTGTAACAGTAGTTTCCAAATCTAGTCAAGGCCTATTACATCCGGGTACCCATGGAAAGAGCACAACTAGTCTTATAGTGCATTAGCAATTCTGGCTTACATTACGAAAGCTCGCTATAGAGTCGATAATAAATTGTGTCTGGCGGTCTTACATAACCAGGTAAAAGTTACCGGTCGCTAGCTTCGTTACTCTGAACTTCAGTTGAGATATTACTCAGCTATTTCCAGACAATTAAATTTGATGGTGTGTACATTAAAAAATTCAATCATGATCAAATTACCCAGATTTCTATCTAGTGGAACGACACAGTCAAATAGAAAAAATAAGACCACACTTGACCTAAATTGTAAGATATCATGATTTGTGATAGTTATTAGAAAACAATTATAATACTGAAAAGAGTAAATTCTCTTTAATGACTAACAGAGCTAATCCTAAGGAGGTTACCTAGTCGAATAACCTTCGCCTCAAAACCCATTTACGATTTGAATGAGACACGTCTACCGAACACGACTTAACAAAGAGTTGCTCAAGCCCTCATTAATGATAGAGGGCTTGTTTATATGAAAACAATATATTGGTCATATAACTTCATCACATGCACCAAAAGACACGTGCTCTATCGATTTTAATAAATGCTTTAGTCGCCTATTCGCAGTGTAAATGTTTGATTTTCGTTTCTTGATATTTCTAAGGATCAATCCCATTTAGCGGTTTCTTGGTGACGCTAATTGTTTACGTTACTTTACCCTTAGATGCTCTTTACTTGCTTATTTAGACTAAGAACATACCTTTTTGAAATGGCTTGTTAAATACTCGGACATTCTTCTCTCCACTCTAGGGTATTCCCTATAGCGTAACAATTAGATTATTTTAATTTCTTATTAAAATATGTCACCTGACACGAACACGGCCTGAATGCTAACCAGTCTTGACCATATTGTTTTTACTACGCTGGCCCCGAAGCCTTAATGACCATTATACAATTAACTAATCGTATTAGGGCGCTTGTCGCATTCGATTTCTCTCGACTACCATAGTCATCGAATTAGTGCATGTTTTGTTTTAGATTTTCTAATGAAATACTATGTTTCAAACCTCATATTGAAGATATCCGTTGAATTGTGCTATATTCAATAAATTTTCTGTCTTTTGACCGTAACTGTTAGTGATAAAATCAACCGTTATGTTTACTGAGAGTGAAATTTTTACAACATGACGCGAATTAGATATACGAATAACAGTTGTGTTCATTGAAGTGTTGTTACTTATGATTTGCAAGTGCCTCAAATACTATATGTATGTATAAGGTTTTCGGTATTATGTGAATTATAGTTTGGTGCATAAAGTATGAAGTAGTGAAAATATATCCTCTTGCGCTAAGTCAACTCTGCCTAGATTATAATACCTATTATATAAGTATACAAATACTTCATCAACCAACGCAACGGCTCCATTGTGCTATTACCACTGATTACCATTTTCGAATGCTCTAATTGCTCCCATACCAATTGTGAACAATATCTTCATTAAGATAATGTCGACTCTACATCGGTAATTCCTATACAATATGTATTTCACTAGCGACCCGCCCCGGCTTCGCACGGGTGCAATAACACATCTAAATTTATCAGTGTTTCTCTACAATATTATGCATGTCGTCCTTGTCAAACCAAAATCTGCTATGTGCATTTTTTGAGAATTTTACTTACACACCGTAATAGTGAACTTTTTTACTTTATGTATGTTCTAATAAGTATGTTTCAACTACAAAGTCAATATTATTTGAAGTTCATATACAATATTACAAAGCCTTCATATACAATTTATTACGAAAATGTTTTTACTCGTTAATTCAAAATAGAGTTTTTGCACATAGCAGATTTTGGTTTGACAACGACGATGTGTTATACTTAAAAACCGTCCTCTTGAATCACTCTATCTATTAAAGAAAACCGTTTCAAAATCCGTTGCGTCGTTTTAAAGATTTAAGCATACATAGGGACGGACAGACGACAGCGACTTTGTTTTATACTATGTAGTGATGTAGTGATTTACAGAATGCTTGTTCGTATTACCTGAGAAAAATCCGGCTAGAAACAGTACGGCGCACCTATAAGTCTCGACGACACATTGAATTAACCCTCCGATCGCGGTTTCTCAGTCAATTTGTTTGCTTTATTGTGTGTAACATGTATACGGACATTATGCCATTGGTTTACTGGCACTAGTACTTCAAAGACATGTACAATAACAACGTAGTTGTTTTTAATCTTGAACTAATTATTGAACAGTATATTAACTTTATTGAGGACGGAATTACTTGATGTTTTTACCCTAGTCTTTGTATTTGTATACAATTTCCTGTTTCTAAAAACATTTCAATAAAATTACCAGATTTAATAGGGAAACTATATAACATATTAAATTTGTTTTTAGTAACTACTGTATCTTAGACTTGTTGCTTCGCATTTTGGAATATGCGTAGCAACAAGTTCATCCCAAACATTGATGAAGCTTACGTACAAATGGATTTTCTTCCCATGACTACAGTAATTGCGTAGGAAACAGACGTTATATACACCGAAGCGTCGGAGGCGTGGTCGGCGTCACCCGTCGCGTCGCTCGGCGCCAAGTCTACTCCACCAGATTATTCTGGATCCGGCATTGTATACTCAACCCATTGAGCGAAAACATTTAATTTCATTATTAATTCTATGTCTCCAGATATTTTTTGTTTCTAAGTACATACAATTTTAGAAGATTCTAGTATTTTTTGGACATTTTCCATGTGTGTTATATCATTTGATGTCTTACTTGTTTTAAGTACATGCTCACTATCTTTCGACAAGTTATCTATTTTGATAATAATGGGAGTATTATTTTATTAATCTTTTACTTTTGACTCTATCTTATCTATCGTTTCATTGTTGTTTTCTTGCCCTAATGTTAATTGTTCGTGACATTTAATACTCAATTGATTCATGTTTCCTATTTAGCCATGACAGTTGTCCTGGTACATTGCTTCAGTTTCATTATGAATTTATGAGCTACAACATGAGTGCGAGCGTGATCTTCAACAAAAATTCCTCGGATCCGATCTCGACTCTCGGAACGCGTGTTTCGCACCTTGATCTAAATACTTGCGACATTATCTGGTCTCGTCGCTGTATTGTACGCTACTGCATCAATAATTTCCGATTGCCTTGAATATCTAACTGCAATGTCATGCTACATCGTCAACATTATACATCTCCAATATATAATTAACACAACTTTTCCAATTTTTGGGAATAAATAAGTTTATTTTCCTGTAAGCCTCTTTTCTGGCGACGCGCGTCCCGAGGGAAATAACCTCGGTCAATAGCCTTTTGTATTACTACGCTTTACATCGAGGCGATGAATTCCATATACTCTTTGCCGTCCTTCTGCTCTATGCGGGTAGTAATATTCAATTCGGTTTTGTTTAATTCAAGTTAGACTATTTCGCAAAAACAATATGACTCAAGTGAATGGACAGAAACAATGTTTGCTTCGGCACCGAAAAACTATCTGACATTTTAAATTGTACTGGCTTAAGTACCTGTTTTGCAATCTTTGCTGTGTTGAGAGGTCGTATGTTGGTTAATGCGTTTGTTTTCGTATGTTAAAACAATAAGTTATTATTTTGTCGGCTGAGTAAAAGTTACTCGACACAATAGCTCAATCTCATTTTCTGTGGGAACATCCATTTGCCTTTTACTGACTTGGCATTGTTTTGCACAACCTGAAATCATACTTATCGGCACATACTACATCGTCATGTTTAAAATAATTATTTCCTGTAAACAGATAATTCGCTGGTTTTGTGTATAAGCAAAGACGAATAACGTCATCAATGATTACCTATGCTTTCGCAATTTGCGCAGTTTCACTATCATTATCTGATTCATTATTAAGAGATTTCTATGTATTTCACGTTGTATCAAAAGGTGTGCCGGCAATAATCGTTACGCAAGGTAATCACGTGATCTGGTAGAGGCTATACTGTCAAGTATGTATGTATCGACAGAACTATCGGGCGTTGAGTAACCAGTGTTGGAAAGAGCTGCGTTACGTAGAGGTTTCGATACAGCCTCGCGACGTAAGGCCGTGGTTGCAGTCACGTTGTCGGTGAGAGGTGCCCCTCCTCTAGCGGAAGGTCGCGAGCGGCCGCCACGAAGGAGAACGGCAGAAAGGAATCCTTGCATAGACCCACCCGACCACTACTACAATCGCGTTATTTGCCAAGCATATTTAACTTATAGCGTATATTTCACTGCTCAACATCAAAAGTGCGTGGTTTTGTATTGATTTCATACAAAATGTAATCTGCCGGTTTGACGTAATCAGCGATATCTTTAGTGTAGGAAGCCGCGATAACAAAATTCACGTTCTTGTGGTCTGACTCGGGGTGCAGTAATCTAATCATTTACCACGCGCAAATAATTAACATAGTTCATTCACCGCAATAGAAACTATGTAAAACTGGAATTAGACAAGACTTTTAATTATGACGCCTGCAACATTTACGCAACCGTGTCAGAACGCTGTGTTTGCTAATAGATCGAAAAATTCAAACTTTGCAATTACTCTATCTAGCGGCATGGGTAGGTTTCCACCGTTTACTCGAATTGTAACCGAATCGCGAACGCAAGGTATTCTGGTTCTCGGAATACTACTACGTTTCATCGACCAATCAGCGAGTGCCGTGCCAACAAAAAACCCCAAGACAAGCCGACTTGTATGAGAGTGTTCAATAGCAACAATGCGCGAGGCTAGAGTCATATTTAGTTTTTTTTTCATCATAAGTATATAATTAAATGAATCGGTGTTACCTCACCGCTGCCGACGATTGCGACAAGAGAGGCCGCATCGTCCATTAGAAAGTCGGCGAATATGCAAATAGTATCGTAGAAACCTCACGAATAACTGGCCACTCACTTCGCCTTTAAATGTGTCTGCTGCGATGAAAGTGACTATTACCGTTAGTAAATTGTGCTAGAACAATTTAATCCGTGGCCGCATTGCCAAATTTACTACTCTTCCTAACGCCATGGGCGCTGCTCGGTGATATTAAAATGGAAATAATATTCTTCGTTGCCCAAACATTGTTTATCAACATGTCACCTACTTCAACGTTTACTGTTTATTTATAAATAACCTTACATCTTCTCACGGTCTTGTGGTAGAATTAATTTGTCTTTTTCTTTGTTTCTCCAGTATTTGGCTTTAGGCGTTTTATAATTATTATAACGTTTTTAAAGATAAGCTTGGAACATGAAGCCTCCCTTCAATCATGAATTGATATTGTGTAATATCAAGACATTCCTCCAAACAATTAAATATTCAAAAGTGAAGGTTTATGTGCAACCCGCACATAAAGGAATCTATCGCAACTATTCAATTTTCCGATTTTACCGTACCGTACCGTTTTTTGTGTTAATCTGAAGGTGACTTGCTCGATTTTGTTTGTTAATTTACAATCTACCATTTTCTCTTGTGAAGGTGAACTATAAGCGACGATTTTTTTACTTTAATACATATTTTTATAGTATCATGATTATATCGCAAAGAGAATAATAAGACGGCAAGCAATTAACATTGTGGCGATCACAAGCCAGTCGCGTGGATTTCCCGCTACAATTCGTGTTGAAGTGTACCATTTATTATCGTACACCACTGACGTATGTCAAGATTGTCTCAAAGCATATTGTTTCAACGGCCGTGTTGTTTAAAGTTCAATTTGCACCAACCACTCAATTCCACCTCCGCGCTGTTACGTCAATAACATACAACACGTTAACTCGAGGCTAGGGCGCACGACCGCTGCTGATTTCGCGTCCGGGTTTGTCCTGTTTTATTGGAATTTTAATAAAGTATTTTTAAACGTTTCGACGAATCTTATTTATTTGTGTCACAGTACTTGCTTAAGGCTTCCAATGGACACCTGACGTGTATTTACATAGTTGAGATCTGTAAAACTATTTACGCAGCCTCAGCCTGTCTATCGAGCGAACCGATTGGACCGGTTGCGACGGGCGGCCTCTCACTTCGCAACTTTATGTACCGCTCGCTTTACTCTGTGAAATTAGGTAACGAACAAGAACCACAGTCGTGAACGGGCAATGCACACAAAAGAACCCTCTAACAACAAGTATAAAAACAACTGACGTACTAAGTTTGTTTTTCTATTACGTAACTGGAATATTTATTGGTACATCTGACCTGAGACTAATAAGGCTAATGTCGTAAATACTCTACACGAAAAATGCCTTGATATACGGATGGCGGATTTCCTCGTATACGTACGCCTTTTTTCCGGTCAAAAAGAGGCGCAGTGCTCGACCTTCGCGAAAAGACACAATGAAACTGACGACCTTGACATGATAAATTTGCAGATGGTTAGACTAATTACCTATAAATAACTATCTTATCGTAAATGGTTTTGCATTAGTGACAATCACAAATATCGGTCAATAAAAGCAGCAAGCCAAAACAATACAGGTAAACATGAAATGAACAGATGATGCGGGCGAGACGGTTGTTCACCGAATGCCAAAGTGTTCCATCGCGAGGCGCTCTTTATATCGGTCGCCTTGTACTGTAGAGAAAGCCGCGCCCCGCACTGCCCCGCGGCGTATGCTGCCTGCACCGTTCGTAGCGGGTTTTTTCCTCATTAGCTCTATAACTCCACATTATGCTATATGCCTTTAATATCTTGTTTTTATTAGTTGATTCGCGTGATGGACGCTTTACAACTCTTGTCTTATTGTCTTGCATTATGAATTACTGTACAGTATGGTAGAGCAAGAGCTAGGAAAATTACAAATTCGCATTGTTTGCGTTATTTTCGATCACGTACCTCTATCTTATCTCTTAATTCTACTACGTCACGATATAGATTTACCAACCCAAATGAACGTCAATAGTTTGTGCCATACAAATTTCTACTAGGGGAACCTATATCAATAAACACGCTAGCGACGGGACACGCCGGGTTATTGCTCCATCGGTGTCCGCTTCGCAGCGCACTCTTTAATAGGTTAATTGCCTGGCATTGTGGTGCTGGCACACATCGCCTACTGCGACCTTACAACGACTCGCGGCCACGCTTCTCAGTTTGCGCGTCACCAAATGTGGCATGCTGAACAAATCAGTCTACGTGCTGTCTATTTCCCCACCCATTCTTCACAACATGTCACGGATCTTACGGAATCTGATACTTCTTAGCCCAGATTTAAGTAGTCTATGTGAAAGGGAAGTGGAAAATCGTAATTACACTCTAATTGAGTTCATTTGTTTTTTCTGGCACTGGGCGTAGCGAACCATGAATTGTGTTCTCAGCGGCCTCAATAAACATATTCCGAAAGTTTTCATATGTTTACTGACATCTCCAGACAATGACAATAAAACAAATTTATTAACCATTTTCCAATTTCCAATTTGACCATGATTCAAGATGATCTTATTCTCTCACTTTTGCTACTCAATGGTGAAACTCGATGTAGCATGAATCGCGACTGTAGCAATTCCAGACGATGAAAGTCATTACTCACTTCACGTTTGTGTACACATGTACGGTTGCGATCTTGTTAAACCTACTGGCACAGGTCGGCCTTATTTGGAGTGGCAACCAGACTTGTCGTAGATTTCTCGTGGGAGTATTCTGGTCTTTAAATAAACATCACCAATTTCAACAGCAGGTGCATTAGTATACATAAATGAAATAAACTTGAGCTGCTTTTCATTATCCGCAAAAAGTATTTGATTACGTGCACCGCCCTCGCAAATTTTACACCGTTGTTTGTCTGAATCACGCAGATCTCGTGCCAGATTTCTCACGTTGAAACGCCTAATATCTTACACACGCGATACAATGGACTATTTTATAAATTATTCACGTGATACACACTTGACTAATATTTAATATTTTCTTAACACTTTTACACACATATATGTAAAAAAGTTTTGAAAACATGTCTGGTGATCTATTACACGTCTAAGGGTTGTCTATAATAGGAGAATCTTAGTATTATATTTTTCAGAAATTTTATTTTTTTCGTTGTGATCACGGGAGCTAACAGTCCTTTTGTCTCGTTTCAGAAAATCTCTATTCCGGCGCCAACAAATGGCAATGGCCCATCGGGCGAGGCAACGTTTCACTTCAGCATCAACAGTAATGCAGAAATCGAGGGTCCACAGGTAATTGATGAAACTACTACATACAAATTGTATGCAATAATAGAAGCAGTCTAATAACCTACTAAAGTTTTGGTCGCGTATTGTACTTTGGTCTACCATTAAATAAAAAGCGTACCTCAATTTCTTAAATAGTGACCAGTCATTTATTTGAGCACAAATCCCAGTTCACCTTGATAATAACCGGTGTTTTGCGTCATGCGAGCATAATCAAATAAGCATTGCTGATCTTAAACATTTTACTACAACTCTAGCCCAAATTGTTATCTATATATTTATAGGGATTTGGTAAAGAATAAATTTACGGAACCATAATAACTCATCATCGTCATCAAACATTAATCGAAGATCACTTGTACCCTATACAAATTCGAATGTTTTGTCATAATATCCAGACTCATAATTTACTAATTTCTAGAAAATATCAAAAGGTATTTCTAAAATACTATCTGAGTTTAATAGTCTAATACCTGATGAATTTATCGAACCTCAAGGTTAAACATCGGACGATAATAAATTATTTAAAACCTGATTGCAATGTAGTGGACATCTTATGTCTCGCGATGTTTTGGGTAATTCTAAAATGGTATGTTCTAGAATAAATAATTAGAACATTTTATCTTAATTCGTATTTATATTAAATTGGTTTTTCTATTCATAAATACGTAATTAATCTAAATTATTCTTATAAGTTTTATACCTATTTCTAACGAGTGTATCGAATCGTCTATGGTTTTGCTTAATTATACACGATATAGAAAATAAAGCACTATTAAATAAATTAACCTTTGTATGGCAATTAACTACTCGATAATACAAAATGTTCAAAATTCTTTTGGTAGATATCAATTGAATAAACAGCCATTAATTGAGTCATCTTAATAGGTTCACTGAATTTATAGCACACTCCATGTTATGATTAATGATTCTACATTAAACTTTTAAGTCTTGTCTCTCTATTTCAATGTCACTTATTCACCAATAAGTAGAATTGCACTGTTAGTACTCTGTAGAAATCGGCTGTTCGTTTTATACCGTAGCAGATTGTTAATATGCCCTATACTTCTTCCTTGTAGTGACGTGAGTACCGAGATTATTAGGTCGTGGCACAGTTGCACCCGATCATATGTAACGTGACCGAGAAATTTGTAAGAATAAATCATCATAGCGCCTCTTCGTGATATGTACTTCCATTCCAAAAGTGTTTAGCTAGCTAACTAGCAGTTTCCAATACAAATATTAGTGATATCAACATGAATAACATTTAAATTGCATAATTTTGGATAGAATTGTCAATAAATCCGCATTATACTGTGGTCTCTTATTGTATATTGTTGAAGTTATATTACCGCTATTTAAAAATCCACTGTGTTGACATACTTTGCATTAGGTGTGATGATTATAGTTTACAAAGTACTACTGTTTTCTCTAAAATACTGTTTTCTCTATCGTAACATAAACTATAAACTGATTATTCATCGCTTTTAACAATCCAATTATGTAAATTGATAAATGACTGATTCTCTGGCGGTTTTATTCCTACTGCGAATTATGTTCCGGTTCTAAAAATACACTGTCCCGACGATCTTTCTCATCTGTCGTTTCTTAATCTTTTCTTGTGCAAAAGATTGAAAGTCTCTTGTTTTCTTTTGTACAATATTCGCAAAAAAAATGGAAATCCGCCGTGGACGCGGAATGCGGCGGTGCGGGCCGCGTTAAGAATGTTACCCAATAGCCGTTAGAAAGTGCGATTTCAGTCGTGGAGTGCACGCATTGCATCACAAAGAGCCTTCATTAAATAAAATACCCTTGACGTGAAATAAAATACCCTTTTTGACTACGCCATTGCCATTGGTTTTGATAACATATCGTGCGTACATTCGGAGTACGTTTAATTCAATATTCATAGCTCGAGTAGTCCAGTCTAATATTTTTCAGATGTTAAGATCTACTCGAGGCAAGTCCAGTATAGTACTGTCAGTAGCAACTAACTAATGTATGTGTGAACATAAAAAAAAGTAAGAGTTGATATCATAGTTATGAAAGTAACTGAATGCATGCATGTCACTAATGATGCTAATGAGTAACTACATACATATGAAATAATTGATCCTACATTGTACGAAACGTCTAAAATAACGTAATCGATTCATCTGTTCTATAAATACTTTGAGCGTAGGCGGAGACATTTCTCACGCCCACGGGATGTAAAATAAAATAGTACTCCGTGACGCTTTCACGGTAAATGTAGATTTTGCAGATGATCAAATTCCAAATACTTATTTTCTTATCCCTTTATAGGTAAAAGTCGCTATCATGCAAAGCTTTGTTTACAATATCAGAAGTGGGATGGAAGTTTGCGATTTCATAGGTCGAATAATATATTTTGAGTTCCCTCATACTATTGTACTGGTAGTTTACCGAAATCAGGTTAAACTGCTGCCGATCCTAATTAAAGGGGAAAATGCAGTATAGTTGGGTACCTACCTTTAATGTTAGACATAGTTACAGTTATATGGATGATCATCGATCAAGTGTCATCCTTTTCTAACCTCGATTGTGATGGAATCTGATTATGGATCTAGGGCCGATGGCAGATGGATGATAGGGGAGAAAAAGAGATATATATGTATACGTTATGTTTGCTTTGAGGTTTTATAGATCTAACCGCTACATAATAAAAACTTAAAAAAATTGACTAAAGTCTAAAGTCTAAAGAAGCTAAATTTTTAACTGATGAACGTGATATTTCTTGCTTCCAGGGTTCGTTTGAGTGCGTCAGGAGCGGTGGCGCGCGGCGTCTGGAGTCGTGCGGGCCACTTCCACGGAGGATGCGGGTGCAGGCCAACGACGATTCGTATGAGGCCACCAAGGTCCGAATGGCGAGTACCGTCGCCGCGGAGCAAAGTAAATGGTGAGAAGCTTAAAAGCTTATAACAGATATATTTCCCTCGTCACTGTTAGTTTCTTTTGGGGCGGCACCCGTCTGACCTGATTTGGCTTACTACCAGTATTGACATGGAGCGATTGCCGCGATCTATGTAACGGAACCGCAGGTAATGGTAGTTGTAACGTTACGTACCCTCCGAAGCACGGAAGAGGTCGGATATTACATATTACACGAATACACAATGTCAACAGCCCATACCATTCTGAGGGTGTCGTAAAATGCGACTAAAGGAACTCAAGAGGCAAATCACCTAGGCGCAAGAGAAGGAAACTTGACATAGACTTGTAACATGTGCTAACACTTCTTGCAATCGTGGCACAGTAGGCTAATTTCCCTCTCACTTGGATGAGGCCTGACTCAGTTGTGGGTCATTAATGGGCTGAAACCATCACTTGCATGATAGATGCATATTACCAAATTATTACACAAGTGCGGCCCACGGATATCTTATTGTCGTATCATGTGGCCCTTGCATGTAAAAAGGTTGCCAACCACTAGTCTAAACTTAAACAATTAACAGAGGCATTGTTGTGATCTCATTATTGTGTAGGTCCTAGTTTGATGATCACTTCCATTAAATTATCGATTCCAGGAGTTACTTAAATTCAGAAGGAGGTATAAGTCACGATATCTCGCAATATAAAACCGTTGTTGGGTGAATGTAAACTATCAACATAAACACTCGTCTGTTTTCATGTGTCGTCCGAGCAACAAAAAAATTGTTTTCGGAGTAGGTACAATTTATTTATAATTCGGAATACGTTATTTCAGTTATTTATCACTTTGTTTCGCTGGCATCATTAATAATACATGGGGGTCTACTGTAGACAACACAGAACAACAGGATCCGAATATAAAATAGGAAACATGATAACATTCTTTAAATTTGCCGAACGATTTAAACGGAAACAATACTTTTGACGTAAGGAACATCAATAAGGTGTCACTGAAAAGTATTCTATTATTCAAAGCGACCGAATTTCCATGAGTTAATATACATGGAGGAATTTAAGTTCACAGCTGGACACGGGTTGACAATGTCTTTGACCCTGTTCCTAAAACGAAGCAATTCAATCTTGCGCCTTTAGCTAGAGACAAAACCGGCTTGCGTATCAACCGGACGCCATCTATCTGCAAATAACAGAGACTAATTTTAAAAAAATCCGATCATTGAGAGTCATATCACCAACGCACTACGCGTTATAATTATATTTTTGATGTGACACCACTACGTGTGAGTCTTCTCTTTAGTCATATTTGTACTCTGTTTGTATGATTCCCATGTCTTAAGGTGAAGTTTGACATGATCAAGCTTTGCAGTTGATATTATATTACCTTGCAAATAATTTGAAATGTTAGAGGTTTCTTAGTTAAACTAGAGTCCTTATCTACCTGTGGACAAGGATGAATAAATCAGTTTCCGAGTATATGTTTTTCATCACCATTATGCACAAGTGGGAAATTACACAGATTAAAACCACCGTCCAAATGTTAATTTGGATTCCCTAAATTGGAATATTCAAGTAAAAATGTTTCTTCGCTATTAAATAGATTTTAGAGAACAGCCCTCTGCTAGATGTAGCGACCACCTGGAGGTTCCGGGCAGCAGCTGGATGCGTCAAGCTGAAGACAGGGCGCTATGGCGCTCTTTAGGGGAGGCCTTTGTCCAGCAGTGGACTAATGTGGGCTGATGATGAAGATGGAACAGATTTTGTATTTTCTTCGAATGTGAACCAAGTTATAGCCTACTTCGACACCTGACTAGACAATAATAAAGATAGCGTTTATCGCTGACTTCCGGTTCCTGTATGCTGAATGCAAATAATAGACCATTGTTTATGACTTAGTTATACGAATACCAGCAGCATCATGTTGCAGTTGAAATAAATTTATCATACGTATATAGGATTAGCAAATCACATTGTCACCGACCCATTCAAAACGGAGGGTGTCGTAGTGTGCCGCTAAGGCAAATAGATTATCAGAAAATCTAGCTTCAATGAAAGGAAAATATTGTACGATACCCTTTTCCATCTAGTAGCAGGTTAGTTCTTGAATATGATGACTAAGACAGTTTCCAATAGCGGAATAAATCAGTTGCCAAGCCAAGAACTCTGCTTCATTTCATTTGTAATTTTCATTAACCTCAGACCCGTTTCTGGGGTAAGGCCTCTCGTAAAAATATAGTGGCATTGGCGATATTCGTGAGTGTTTTGACCTGTTAAACTCAACGATAATCGCCTATTTCTATGGCCTACCCAAAGTGGTCCGTATTTAGCAAAACATTATGACTGCTTTCTTATGAGGCAGACCTTTTATGTTTTCTTAACGTGCTTTCATTACTATCAGAACATGTTGTACTGCTAAAATAATGGTAGTACGTCTAGTAGTTGTATAATATGAACGTCATTACGAACTAAAGCGTATTTCAAGAGCATGACTTTGGGTTTGTGCAAATATCAGTACAATCTTCAATCGTACCGCTCAAAATTAAAGTATAATGTTTAAAATGTGAATTGGTTATACCACCTGACTCTAGTCTCTCTATTACAGCACTCGTGTGATCAAACCCAACCAGACAGATATCGGGCGTCGCGTCAAAGTACGATCGGCGCACCCGTATTCGTCCGTTGCGGGTGCGACGCTGCCATCCGAGCGGGCGGAGAGGCTCGAGCGGCTCGATCGAGCGGACAGGCCCGAGCGAGCCGACAGACCCGATAGGCCCGACCGGTCCGAAAGGCCCGAACGGCCCGAGAGACCCGAAAGGCCTGATCGGCTCGAGAGGACGGATCGTGTGGAGAGGCCAGCGCCCCCAGTTCCACGCCCTCAGCCTCCTCAGCCGACGCCCGCATCTCACCACCCGCACCTACCGCAACCTAACCCGCACCAACTGCAGCGGCCACCCCCCAATCCGGATCTCGCTAGGCGATCCATTAAGTGAGTACATGAATACAAATCCATTTCAATTAGATAACAATACTGCGTGGTGTTTTAGAATACACAATTTTACCTATCCTGAGGGAGTCTTAAGAGGCGACTTAAGGAACGCTAGAGGCAGATCACCTAGTTGCAAGAGAAAGAAAATTTGATACAAACCCTGTGCAATCCCGTCTTGACATCGTGGCATAGTAGGTGCGATTCTCTAGTAAGCCATTTATGGGATGAGAAGTAGTAAGTAGTTTATTTAAATATCGATATCAAACGCTCGAAAGTATGAAATCATAAACTAAAATAACCGAATTGTGTGAATTTCGCTTGATTTCACCATGGCAACAGACACTAACAACATTGATTTATTTGTTGCGTATAGCGCCACTTATACCTAAACTCGTTTTTGATGTTTCCAAGTAATTTAAGGCTTTACTGATAAAAAATACACTGTCTATATTTCAATCCGCGTTTTAAACGGTATGCGTAACAAATTTTACCCCGTGCGTAACAAACGTTCAAACTTTCACAATTATAATATTAATAAGATCATGTCTTTACGTTTTCTTATGATTGTCGTAACTACTACTATGCGGCCGATACATGACCCACTGCTGAGTCGGGCCTGTCACAATTACATGGAAGGTAATTAATTAGCCTGTTTGATGTGACATTGGTAATTAATGTGCCACGCTGGCCACACAGGTTGGCTCGTTGGTCTAGTGGTTAGATGTGCCGCCTTTCGATCAACGGGTCCCGGGTTCGATTCCGGGGTCGGGCAAGTGTCTTTGTCTAAACCAGAGGCACTGGCTCGGAGTCTGGGTGTCATTTCTATCTATAATATGTATGTATTTACAAAAAAAAAATGTATATAAGTAGTTTATATCATCCATCTCGTTACCATAACACAAGCATTAAGTTGCTTAGCTTGGGACGAGATTGCGTTGTGTGAAATGTACAAGGATATTTATTTATTTATATAAAAATCAAAAAAGGTTTCGTATCAAGTTTTCTTTCTCTTTAGCAGCTAGGTTATCGGCCTTGTCATTTCCTTTTGTCGGCCTTTAAGACGCCCTGAGGATGGAATGGGGTGGTGACACTATGTATGCTAAATCCGTCACGACACGGACAGTGACGGATGACGGAAACTACCCAATTAATGTTTGCATTGTCAATTCTAATAAGACGAAAATATGTTAATTGCTACTGAAGCGAGGTAAAGTTACTCAAGTGGCGCTTAATGACTGTTTAGTGTTTAATGTTTACATGAAACAACACTATTTAATAGTCTCGCTGTAATAAAACTCAAAACGGTTAAACTTTCAGTGTTTTCAATTTATGAGACATTGGTAATTTGTCATGATTATCTGAAAAGACTAATGTATTTGTCATGAGTCATCAATGACGCAATACGGAAAGTACGTATACAATACGGGAAAGCCATGCTCCACAACACAGTATGAAGGTTAAGATCATTTCAGATTTATCACTTCTCTAAGGGGGTTTTAACCAACACTGATAATAAGGTATTATACAAATAGTGTACTTGTGAAAATTCACGGTAACCCTATCTCTATCTTTCTACCACGTATTAGGCGTTAGGTGTCAGCGAAATTTTATATTATTACAAAACCAGATGTGAATAATATTTTTGTTCTGTGTGGTGTCGGATTTAAAATAAATATTGTCATCACCCCATTCCTACTTTAGGTGTTGTAAGAGCCGACACAAGGAAACGACAAGGTCGAAAAGCTGGCCGCAAGAAAAGGCCGGCAACGCACTTGCAACCCCTCTGGTGTTGTGGGTGTCCATGGGCGGTGGTGGCCCGTCTAGTCAGCGTAGCAAAGTAGGCTGATTACCCTCCACGTAACGGGGGAAGCTCGACTCAGCAGTGGGCCTAGGGCCCATTAATGGGCCTAGTGGTAGTAGTAATATTGTACCTTGTATCATGACCGTTATTGCAAATCATTGTGTGTTTCGATAAATTTGCCACCGCCCTTATCTATATGCCAGTATGATAATTTGTGGCTGCCATATTTAAGGAAGACGTGGTTTCTATTAAAATTACGTTTCCACACATTATATGTTGCGCAACCACGCAGATAAATAATAAAGACATGTAAGTTTAGTCTTAAATGTCGGTAATTTGATTAAAGCCTATGTACACGTACCTATGTGTTTCGGTACCAACGGCACTTTGCGACCTATTTGGATTAACTTCTTAATAATATATTGATGAGATACGGAACACTGCTTGGTCGATTTGCACTTAGCCAAGCGTGTTTACGTCAAGAAAAAATACGTAACTCATAATGATGAACGTTTCAAGGAACATTATTTCCTTTAGTTGAACAAACTTATTTTCAATGTACAAGATAATACAATGTGACTCACAGTCAAGGCCACACTCGCGGCGCGATCATTGTTGTGCAATGGAAATAGTTCTCAAGGTGATTTTGACAAGTCAATAGAGAATAATCAATTCACTCCATGCCTTTTATTGACAAATCGGATCATATAATTATGAATAATGAGTTCTTGGAAAGTCTCTAAGGCTGCAAGGAAAATAAAATAACAAATAAACGAGGCAACTCTTGATTTGACTAAACACTCGGTTTTTGCGGACACAATATTTACACAGTACATAAAGTACCCTATAAAACCATAATGTAAATAAAAACTCGATGGAAATTAAAACACTTTATAAACAAATAAATTAATCCTGATGACACGGTTGGCGATCGGGGTAAAGAAAATACTGCAAAGCATTCAGTATCAACACTATATTATGAATAGTTTTCATAGAAATGCACATATGCTTAGTTTCTATACCTTAAACATATGTGATGATGATAAAATTGTTATTGTCGACTCTATACTCCATGTTTACTTTATCAGCTTAATACGCAATCGTAGAGATAACAGGTTAAGTTAAAAGGTTAAGGGTAATTGTCTAGCGTTAGGATGCACCAACTTTAAGATGACTAAATTACGAACCTATTTTTATAAAATAAATATCCTTGGACATTTCACACAACGCCATCTCGTCCCAAGCTAAGCAACTTAATGCTTGTGTTATGGTAACGAGATGGATGATAAAACTACTTATATACATTTTTTTTCGTAATTTCATACATAGTATAGATAGGAAACACCCAGACCCGGAACAAAAACTTGTAGGTCGTACAAACATTTCTTCCGTGCGGGGATAGAACCCGCGACATGCTGCGCAGCAGTCGATCGCTCAACCACTGCGCCAACCGTGTCGTCATTATCCACTATTAGTTTAGCTAAGCTATTCAGCCCGTAAATGACCCACTGCTGAGTCGGGCCTCCCTCAGACGGGTTGGCACAGGGTTACGATTCAAGTTGTCCTTCTCTTACGGCTAGGTTTTCAGCAATGTCATTTCCCTTTGTCGGCTCTTACGACACCCTCAGGATGGAATGAGGTGGTTACAATATGTATTCTAAGTACGTCACCACATGGAATAGTGTTCAGTTTAGCTAAGTCCTAGGGAAACCAAAACCTCCATATAAAACTGATTAAAACTGTATCCCATTGTATAATTACCGAAGCTCGCATTGCCGAATACGTTTAGCGTGCGTTCTGATGTAAGTTTTACAGTATATTTTGCTATGAAACTAATCAGTTTTATCATCTCTTCTATTCCAGAGAAAGACTTATACAGTTATTAGCATTGAAACCTTATAAGAAGCCCGAACTGTTCACTAGGCTGCACGGCGGTAAGTGTCAATTCCAACAGGCCTTTCCTACTTCCAAACTCAACTAGATTTACAACCCCAACTAAATTACAGAGGGCATTAAGGACAAGGAGCGGAAAGAAATGACAAAGATACTGACACAAATCAGTTCTCTGAAGGACAACTGTTACCACTTACGGAGGAACATGTGGAATGACGTCAACGAGGATTGGCCGTTCTACACTGAGGAAGAGAAACGTTTGCTCAAGAGGTATGCGCGCAGTGTGAATACAAATTAGAGCTGATACAAATGGCTTCAATTTTTGCCAGAGTTTGTGTCGATCGGTGCGCTTAGTGTTTTTAGATGTATTTAGTTATAAACCATTTAAAATTACATATAAAATGTAGGGCACCATACTTGCTCATATAATAGAGTCAAAATCGACAATCAACGTGCAATTGATTGTCAATTTTGGCAGTTTGGTAACTTACTAATACTGTAGTGTCATTTCGGGAAGTATGATCACGTTTCTGACACAGGTACTTGGTAAGAACTTTTGAATTTAGCAGATTAATGATCTAACAGTTGCACCGTCTATAGAAAATAGCAAGTAAGTATTTAGTCATATTGACAATTACCCCTTTAATGATTTATTATGGGATCGGCCGCCAGTCTTATCTGGCGAAATACCAGTATTGATACCTTAAAGGTCACGTTATCGTTTGGCCCAACTTGAAAGGACCATCTTTTAATGTTCGTATCACGTTTACCGATAATCTGTGCATTAATCCTTGAAGGTCTAACAACGGATTTCCTAAACGCTTGACGGCCTTCAAGTATTACAGTATTAATGTGCTAATACATATCTATTATAATATCGTCGACGCTACCGTGCTCTCGATTGTTTGTACAACGCCGTGGCGATTGTTGGATGCATTAAAAGCAGTTTTCTAAGGATACGCTGTTCCTTAATATATATTGATATTACTTTAAATATGTTGGTGTTAAGTATATATAAGACCTCTATATACGTGAGAACCCTTAATAATATATATCTAGCAGAAATAACAAATAATTTTCCGCTGCAACCAACTTACTGATATTAAGATTAAATTAAATACATATAAACTGTCAAGGTATAATCTTTTTAATGACATGACCCAGTAATGTCGGGTTTAAATCAAATATTTGGTTAGTTGATTATTAACATTTAAGCAGAATATTTGTACATATGATTTTTTACTTATACGAGTATACTAGTCTAACGATATTAATAACCGCTGCACTAGAGGGATCGCGAAGGGGAAATGGAAAACGCCTCGTGTAAATACTGACTTAGCCAAATCGGGTTAGACTGGTGCCGACGTCAATGAAATTGGGTAAAATACGAGGGAGATGTAAACGTTGGCAACACTAGATGTGTCACTCACGCATCGCCAATCCTGTAAAAAGTGTTGTAATTGACACTGATAGCAAAAAAGAAAGGTGGGCTATTACCGCTGCCAATACTGTGCATTACCTGACAGCTCTGGCGACTAGATTTTCGCATAGAACCACAACCATGAGTGACATGATTTGGTTCTTGTATTTTCTTTCTTTATTGTTATGCCTCAAATTTTTGATCTATTGAAATAAGACAAAGCTCTCATCACGGTTCCACAGGCGGAAACCTCAAAATCTGACGCCACCGCTGAGTAGCGACTCTGCCAACTCCCTCTCTCCCCGCGCGTCTCCGAGTGCCAACAAGAGGCCGAGCGGGGCACTTGCTGGCCTCCCGACCATAGCGCCAGCGGCCGCGGAGGAACCCCCGGCGGCTAAGAAACAGCGGATCTCTCACTACCGTCGGCCCTCGCCTCCGTCCTCTGGGTACGCGACGACCTCGTCCGGGGAGCGTCAGGCTTCGGACAATGAGGACGATCGCACTAATGGTGAGTGCTCTATTCCAGCTATCATTCAAATTCAGTCAAGAATGCTCAGGCAAGAAACTATTCGCAGTTTGGAACTTGTTGTTCCTTTCCATCTAATATAGTTTAGTCACGAAAACGTACAGATGGTCTGAATATATTCACTGATTAATCAACTTGCGATGAAAAGTGATCCTGCTAGAAAGCTGCACGAAAGTTATTTAGTTAATAGATAGTTTAAATATTTAATTAATAGTGGACCGACGACCTGCTAAAATACCAATGGTGCATCCATTGGTATTCAGAAACCTTTAGCAGGTCGTTACCGGCTCATTACCGGCCTTCGTGTAAATCCTTGGGAGAGGCCAATGTCCTGCAATAGACTTCTTTTTGAAATGATGATGATTTTTTTACTAACTGACTAAATATTTCTGATTTGGTTCTAAATACAGCCTTTGTCCTGATTATAACGAACACAACAAAAAAATGTCGGTGCTGTCATTCGAAAGTAATGTGCGTGAATAATTTTCAATATACATAGAATTATTGTACACAAACACGCCGTAACATAACACTTTGTATAACATGTACAAAGACGGGCTAACTCATGAACAGATTACGTTACAAATTAGTTTTCAATTTTGATCCGAAGCTCGACCTGCATTTATCTTATTATATGCGGTATATTTGTAGACCCACTTTCACTGCTACTGTGAGAATATATGCGAAACGGTGTGTGACTATGTAGAAAAAAATTACGAGGCCTGCGTCAAAAATAGATAGATACCCTTTAATGTAATTTAATTAAAACTGTGTTTATACGATAGAGTACCGCGCATAAAATGTACATAGTTTGAACTACTTCTTGAATAAATTTCTTCACTGCATCTTTGACTATAATTTCCAGATCAAAACAAAGACTAGTTTGTACTTTAAAAAAGCGTTTGTTGATATTTAGTTTTGCTTGACCATTTTACTTACATCCTGTCATTGAATGGCATTGTTAAACGACCGCAGATAAAATATACGTTAAGTGAAACGTTTCAATGATACTTAGATATCGTGGGAAATTGGTTACGTGGTACGTCGGCGGGTCTTATCTTCATTAACAGTACGATAATATATATTTAACAATTGTGGTCAGTTTGAATTTGAAATCATCATCGTCTTTACAAATTGGCGTTCATTTCTATCTCTGACGTTTTTTAAGCCTACAATTATACCCATTTATTCCACACAACACATGTTTTCTTTGGCGTTGCGGCAGTAAATAGCTTATGACTAGTTCAAGGTCCACCTCAGGCGAAACGGCGAACGCGTCTGAGAACGTCTACCGCAACATCCCATATGCGTGCGTTACCGATTAGATTACAGATATAATATTAGGAAAATATATGTTTACTTTGTATACTAAAATTAGTCAATTTCCCATAAATCGTGAAATTCTGAATTTATTTTCTATGTATTACCCAATAATATTCGTTGTTATACTATGGGATTTTTCAATGTTTTTTTTTGTTTGTTTTCAGTTAAAAAGGACAACGGTTACACCCTTAACTACACGACTGTCAAGGATCTCTGTAACAGTCCTGTTAAAAGTAACGGTTTTAGAAATAGTCCCCCAGTAGAGCAAACTAGTATCACAGGTATGGACACAAAATACTTGTCATCTATTTAAATATAAGAGATTGCTGTCTATACTGACTCTGGAACCATAAGGCTCTGACTGACTGACTTGGAATTTGGTAGGAATATTTCTTTCGTCGAGGAGATGTCAGATATGAACGGATTTTACAAAATGACACCCGCATGGGGGTCGCTTTGCCTTATAAGTATTATGCTCTATATCTGAGTAGCCCCTACACTCCGAACTTTAACAGAAGGATTAACATCGTTGAATAACAAAGAAGTTACCAATTTTTATTATACGAATACTTTCTTTCTTTACAGAAAAAGACATCACAAATAATGAACCCTTAGAAAATACAGATTTAGCACCTGTTCCCGATGAGAATATGACTGATTCGGAAGAGATTGAAAGGTAAGAAAAAATTATATTTTTAGAAGATATTGTTTCATTCCTAAAGAATTGATGGAATATCTAAATCAGTAAAGTAGGCGATAGAAGCACAAAAAAGACAAAAAGCTGACGCGAATATTGGCTATGGATTGCTGGTCCCTGAGGTACAGGAGGGAAAACAAATTTGAGAATTTTAAGTAAAACCCGATTAACACGTCAAAAACAGCTGACCCATTGTGGAACATGTCAGGTTTTGCCCCTCCCTATATTTTGTGTTTGGAGCTAAAATATCATTGCATAATCCACTAAAGTAATAATGATATGTAATATGTTATGGTAATATGTAAATAATGAGGTCAAAAACACAGAAATTTAACAATGTCAGAAATCTATCTTCGTTGAGGTTAAAGAGCAAGTTATAATCATAATAGTGGCATGATGGATTTATTTTAATATGTTATATCCCCGCATTTTCAATATTTCTTATTGGGACAAAGCACTTGTATGGAGAAACCACTCCAAGTCTTGAGTGTCTCCAAAATTAATGTACATTTATTTAATCGAAATATGTTCGAAAATTTAACAGACAGTTACCGTCGCATTTACAAAACAATCCTAAATAATTAAAAATATTAAAATAGTAATTCTTAGAAATCAGAGAGCAGTAATATTACAATAATTCATTTTGCGTTGTACGGTAGACTGAATTATTATAAAGCATTAATTAACAACGGCCGTTCAATACCGACTGTAAATATGTAAGCAATACATTTTGCTTACTAAAATACCCCAGTTTTTATTTGTAAGCGATTTGCCAAAGAATAAAACGAGTGAAACGTTCCATTGTGTTGAAATATCAGTTGATCGCGCGCTGCTATGTTGCGTAAAAGACACCACGTAACTTTAAACTACTGAATTTATAATCGGAAAGAAAGTTAATTGTCTCTGGATGGACTAGGAGTTTGTGACAGTTAAATTACTATATGTGGCGCTGGGGTCACGGATTTAGAATATATAGTGTCACCACCCCATTCCATCCTTAGGTGGTCAGGATGCCATCTATGGACTGAGTAGTAGTAGTAGACCTAGGGTATTTATTAGCTATTGAGCCACCTGCTCCGTGTTGGGACGGATTTAGAATACATAGTGTCACCACCCCATTCCATCCTGCGGGTGTCTTAGGAGCCGACGAAATAACAAGGCCGATAACCTAGCCGTAAGATAAAGATTAATACGAAACATTGAGCCAACCCATCTGGCCAGCGTGGCACAGTATGCTAATTACGCTCCATGTAACTGGAGGAGGCCCGTTTTTTTTTTACAATTTTTTCTGAATTCTGCAAGCTCTGATATCGCGGAAGTTTCATCATTCATCAATAAATGTTGATGATTAATTTTAACACGCAAGCTTGTAATTGTCACGATTTTTGATATAATTTACGCTCTTAATGGCATTGACGCGGTGTAGTGAACTAAGACCTATGACACTTCGCCGGGGAGTGCGCAGTTTTTTAGATATCGTTATCTTCGCAACATGAATACTATTTTTTGGAACACATATGCCTGATGTTAAAATACGTTTTTATTAGTTTAGTACAACTCTCACATTACTCAAACTCAAAAGGAACTTTATTTACGTAGTTTTCTCACGAAACTCATATAAATCGTCATATTTAAAGTTACCATTATCATCTTACGACCCCTGTCCCACGCTAGGTGGTAGTCTATTTAGACACCTATCAGTCGTAATATCTAGAGTCACTAACTTTTACAATTCATCCATCTCTTTTGATCACCCACAACCCTTGGGTCCACCCACATTCATGCTGAAATTACCACCGGTTCGGAATGCTGCTCTATAGAGAAGAGCCGAGCAAGGAACTCTGTAGCTCCTTTTTTCAAATCATTGGTTTTGTTTACAACTGCGGCAGCTCTAACATTGATTACTTAAAATGTCTCATTGCTCACCTCAAAGCTCATTTACAAAGAGTGAAAATTGCTTTACGGCCCACAAGTATAGAGGGAACATTTTAAGTTATATTTGATAGGTAGGTTCCGGACGTACATATCAATAATTCTTTTAAAGTACATAATAAGTGTTACCTGATATTACAATACAGAAATAGTATATCTCATTACAAGTGCGGAAAGGCTGTCATTGCAAAGAGTTCCGACAAATGTCTACCCGAGCCGAGGCGCAGCCGAAGGCGAGGGTTGACAGTCGGAACAAGTTGCAATGACGGTTCCGCACGTGTAGTGAACGACTATTTTTAATACAGTTGCGAAAAAATGAAGCAATTTAATAAAATAATAAAAACACAATAAACTCAACTAACTAATCATTTCTGAAAAATGGCGCCGACCGTAGAATATAAGCAGAGTTTTTTTTTTCTTCACCCATTCTGGTAGGCAAAAGGAACTCATTCAATCAAATCATTAAATCTGATATTGAAACAAATTAGTACGTAGTTTATTTTTAGAAATATACGTATTTGCATGAATCATAAAAACTTCTATGATTTTTTTTAGTAAAAACTTCATGGTTGGTTTTTCCGTATAATAGACATTATTTTGACAGTTGGGAAAGAGAACGCACCAGTGCGTTCTCTTTTTACGTAAGTTTACGTAAGTTTTTACTAAAAAAAAATCATAGAAGTTTTTATGATTCATGCAAATACGTATATTTCTAAAAATAAACTACGTACTAATTTGTTTCAATATCAGATTTAATGATTTGATTGAATGAGTTTCATTTCATCTAATTAAATTTCATTTCATATCAATAAAAAAATTCTACTGAAGACTTGGCTGTATGGGCATTGTTCCTTTTGCCTACCAGAATGGGTGAAGAAAAAAAAAACTCTGCTTATATTCTACGGTCGGCGCCATTTTTCAGAAATGATTAGTTAGTTGAGTTTATTGTGTTTTTATTATTTTATTAAATTGCTTCATTTTTTCGCAACTGTATTAAAAATAGTCGTTCAGTACACGTGCGGAACCGTCATTGCAACTTGTACCGAATGTCAACCCTCGCCTTCGGCTGCGCCTCGGCTCGGGTAGACATTTGTCGTAACTCGTTGTAATGACAGCCTTTCCGCACTTGTAATGAAATATACTATTTTGCGTATGACAATGTTTGCCTCACTAGGTCTTACGGTATATCGCTAATGTAAACTAATCACAACTTATTTATTACAGGCAATACCCGCCAATCACGAGTTCAAATATCCGGAAAGCGTACAAGAACCAATTCTCGGAGTTGTACAAGGAGTACCTGACGCTATATTCGCGTGTCGCGCAAGTGGCCGCGCTCTTCACTCGCCTAGAACAGGAGCTGCGGCGTGCCCAGCCAATGTCGCCGCATCATCAGGTAATTTCTTACTACTACCACAGAGTAATACAGAGCGAAACCTTCTAAGGAGTGAGCAAAATTGTTACCTATTCTTATAGGGTTGGCACAGGAGGATTAAATTAAATACACAAAAGTTTGTTTACATCTATTTGTCATTCAATAATTTGAGAAATACTTTTAGTCATAAACTAATCACATCATTTCAAAAAGTCTTCATTGGCCTTTGGAATAATTAAAAAAAGATATGTTTTTATTTTTTCGATTGCTGTTCATGCACACAGTACAATAAACCATATTTACACTCTTTCTAATTTATTCAAATTTCAATTTTAAACAAACACGCACGACGCGATACGCAGCGAGCGGTGAGGTAGCCCTTTGTTAAAGCACTGGCCGAACCAGTATAAACCGGTTTCGTTCCGTACGTGACGAGCCGCCAGTGGCCCCGCACACACGCGCACCGTGCCTGTAGTAGTGTACCTACCGTGGCGCGTAGATGTGCCGCCTTTGGATCTACGGGTCCCGGGGTCGAGCAAGTGTCTTTGTCTAAACCAGAGGCACTGGCTTGGAGTCTGGGTGTCATTTCTATCTATAATATGTATGTATTTACAAAAAAAAAAAGTTGCGTCGCTTGGGACGAGATGGCGTTGTGTGAAATGTCCAAGGATATTTATTTAGGTTTTTGGCCTTGGTAATTCCCTTTTGTCCGCTCTTACGACACCCTCAGTATGGAATGGGTGGTGACATTATGTATTCTAAATCCGTCACCACACGGACATTTCACGTAATTTCTTACAGGACACCAAATCACAAATCCTAATACGGCAGGAGTGGGGAAAGTCTAGGTCGGTTTGGCTCAGCCTGATGTCGGATGCATGATGTTAAAAGGAGCCGGAATTCCTTCTCGGTCTTACCAACGATTATTGCTTGTCGCACTAGACGTATCAGGTCACATAGTGTCCATTAAAACAAACACCATATGGAACTGAACTGTCTTAGAACTAAACTAAACTGAACGAAATGATTAGTTGACGTGATTTACGCAATTGCGCCAACATTTGCTGCTAATAAACTACAATATTTATCTTGCGTCCCATACACCTATGAATCAATTAGACTTGTGCTATTTTATTTTCCGAACGTAACAAAATTTTATACCTACAAATTAATTTACACAATTCTAAATTAAATATAATTTTAATCTACCAAATTATCCCATACATCTTGCGTCCCATAGACCTGTGAATCGAATAGACCTGTGCTAATTTATTTCCGAACGTAATAAAATTTTCATACATGCAACCCAAGCTCATATACACAATTTATATTCTCTTATAAACAGAGTATAGAACAGCAGATCGTGGAAGAGTACCGGCGCGTGAACAACGACGCGGAATACAAGCAGCAGAGGCGGCGCGTCAACTACTTGCACCGCAAACTCACGCATATCAAGCGCATGGTGTACGAGTACGATCAGCTGGTGAGAAAACATTTATTGTGTTACGCTAGGTTTCTTTTTTTAGTGATTACTACTCAGCCCATAACCACCCACTGCTGAGTCGGACCTTCCTCCCATTGCAGGGAGGGTCATTACCTATTGTACTACGCTGGCCATACGGGTTGGCACAGGGTTTCGTTTCAAGTTTTCCTTCTCTTAGGTTTTCAGCCTTGTCATTTCCTTTTGTCGACTCTTACGACACACTCAGGATGGAATGGGGTGGTGACACTTTGTATTCTAAATCTGTTACCACCCGGACACCAGGCGTAATACAAATACATAGAAGTCTCTTGGAAACAACGTGCATTTTTTGAAGTTTGCAGCCCTCTGTTTCTATGTATTGTAATATTTTGTGAAATAATAAGCTTTTATTTATTTATCTGTATTCTTGCTGGTATTGCAAAATCTTAAAATCACACTGAAGCACTGTGCAATGTGTGAAAATAAGAAAAAATTGTGTTGCACACAGTATTGCAATAATATCGTAAAAATGCTTTGTTGAAATCATTCCGACAGATTTGACTTTTTTATTTGGAACCCTAGTATGAATCATTCGCTAAGTCACCTGGTTACTGTGGCCGTGGTCAACAGCCATGTAAAGCTATAACCCTGACTGCACACTCTAGGTCGATGCCCAGGAAACTAAAGGCCATCTTATCTAGTTGACCTTTACAAACCTTGTACCTATCTAGTCAGTGAAATAATTTGATAATACATATAAACTATCATTTGAATGTTTAGTCCCAATTATGAAAATAAGATGTGTGTATGATGTGTGATATAAAAACAAATGTTTTCGGTTCGATGGATAAAATATTTCTTTAGGTACAGTGTTTCCTATCACCTTCTTTTTTATTTAGTCCACCTACTATTATATTTGGGAAGGAAAATGGTCTACTTTACTAAACGCCGCACACGGGGCTAAATACCCTGAAAGTCGATTAAAATAAGGTATTCTGTTTTCTTGATTTTGGTACATATTTTGTTTTCTGTTCGATGGATAAAATATTTCATTACATCGTTTCCTATCACCCACTTTTTTATTTGGTCCACGTACTATTATATTTGGGAAGGAAATTGGTCTACTTTACTAAACGTCGCACACAGGGGTAAATGACCCTTAAAGTCGATCAAAATTATTCTTGCACGATTTTTACTTCTAATACATATATTATGACTACTACTGGTTAAATATGTGAAATAGGAGTAATAAGAACAATAACATAGGTTCATGACTCAAAATTAGAAGAACATTGAAACTATTTACATATTATACTTATAATTTTAGTCTGATGAGTAAGTAAGTAGTTTTAGTAGGGATTTATCTCAATTTTTCATTCTCTTGCTTCTAGTCTATTTGCTTTATTTATACCTTGTACTATCAGTCTCCTTGTACTACACCATCAGGATAGCACAAAGCCGTAACCTTATGTGCTCTAAATCACTGTCACCATACATACACGGACATATAAAATAATTTTATAAAAAAATAAAATCAACCCTTACTGGTCTATTTATTTCAAGTCTGTGGCACATATAGAGGACTATGGAGACATTCCAGTAAGTTTGTAGATCCTGCGCTGTAGTTAGATGGATTGCACTGTTTTACTGAAAGATTATACACAATGCATATTATTATTACATGTTACTCATTCTTTTGGAATAACATACATATGCCTAAAGTTAGATTGCATGCTTATGACAGTATCATAATTATTATACTGATATGTAATGGGTATTTTAACATTACAATTAGATTTTATTGAAATTCTTTCGTTGTGTGATGTATTTGCATACATCTTTGGGATACTTTCACAATAGAGGGCGGTACCAGTTCTTGTAATACAATGCACATATAATTTAAATAAATATTAGCTCGGTGTGTTTGTCGTCCATAGAAATAATAACTTTACTTGCGAATTCACTGAAATATATCAAGTAGAAAGTATATTAGTTTTAAAATATGTATAGATGATAATACAATATGTAATTAATTATTTTAATACAATATGACCGTGAGTGTTGTTACTTTTCGGCCTGTAAATCCATTTTGATGGAGAAAACCTAGTAGAAAGTTGTTGTAGCAGATCACTTATTTTTGGTTCGATGTTTTAAACGTATAATTGTATTATCTTATTTCGTGGTAGTTAGTCATTAGGAAATGTTTGGAATGCAAGTAATAAGTTAACGTTTTGTTCCAAAAGGTTTACTTTTTCTGACCCTAGCCAATGTCTCGGAAGACGTAAACCTTTTTTTACCTTCTAATAATAATATTATTTTATTTGTCCACAGCGAAACTTAAAACCTGAGCGTGTTTCGACCGCGAGCACGACACAAGCGTACTGACACTCGAGTAACACCCCGCCCGCCCGCAGCCTCTAGTATTCGTTTACCACTAACCAGCCACCACTGCAATACAACCGGACAATCATTTTTAAGTATTACTATTGGGTTCGAAGCAATACCGTTATAAAGGTAACGATACTTTTGATAGTTACTATTAAGTCGCCTTATTTGTTCAAAGCACTTTGACATTAATTATTACAAACTGAAAAATTGTTATTTAGAAAATTTAACGCGTTGTTCAACTTAACTGTGATTGTCAAAAGTAAATACCTCTATAGAACCCTTAACGTGTCGGGGATCCCGAGCAGTGACAAATTTGTAAAGATTTTATATGTAAATGTAAGGCCTTAATATAGACGGTCCTATAAGCCGCGCTGACTGCAATACGTTTATCATTATAATATTCTGCGATATGTTGTAATTGAATCTTGTGAGGGCAATGTTGAACGTTACGTATAGTGAGCTCAGTAAGGATTGGCGCGAACATGTATAAATAAAATATAATCCGCGCGAGTGCTGTAAATATAAAATCGCGTTTTGAGTGTTGAAAAAGTGTCTTATTTCGTCTGCGCATGGTGAAAGGGATGGGTGCGAATTCATTTTTAGAATAGTATAAAGTTTTATTTGTTTCGACTTTTAAAACTTGTTCGCACCAATGCTTGCGCTATGCTGTGGTTGCTAAAGTATATTGTATATATCCATATCAAATGTTCGCTACGTCGATTCGGTTGTTATTGTTTAACGTGTTATTGTCTATGGGCGCAGCTAAAAAGCAACATATCGCGGACTGGTATGCAGTTCTGGTCATTTGGCATGTTCTCCGATCCGAGTATCATTGTGGGGTGTTAATAGAATCGTTGTTTTAGTTTTGATAAATGTGTGTAAGCCATTTTTGATAATTATCGTGCCTTTTTCAATGAAAAATAATGAGAATAACGCAATAAATGTTTTGTGCCTTCTCGCTGTGCTAAATTTTATACTTACTAATTAATACATATTATATTTTGATACCTGCATGGTCGGTTTTACGATTGCTAGACGGGTTGTAGTTTTCATTGTGTCACAGCTGTTAAATAGGATTCTACTGATAGATGCAGTAGTATTTTCATTGCAACGAATTATGCAATGGATAAATTGTATCTAAATAGACTATCATTATCACAAACTACGGTGTTACTTGGTAAAGGGTCGTAGTAAACTGAAAGATGACTAAATTTATAACGATTAAAATATCTCCGGTTGATATGAAAGATAAATCTGTTTTAGGAGTTCATATATATTCAATATAGGTTATGTAATTTGTAAATAAGTATCAAAAATAATTCAAACTTAATTTTGTGGCAGACAAACAATAGTTGTGTAGCATAAAAACAATCAAAATAGAGCCTAGTAAAAAAGAAAGACATTGTTCCTTAACAAGGCAACATACTCTTTCAACTTAATACACCCTTTCCATCTAATTTTGTATTCATGATACATTCGAATCACCATTTTACGAGCCATCGAACATTACGTAAAGAAACGTCGGCCTCGATGCAGGACTAAGAAATTGAAAGTGCGACACGTAGTGCTGATTGCCCAGAAAGTGGTAACCGGTACGTTAATGAACTTGAAATCGGTGTTAAATTTAAACTATGCATCAATGATACACTCATCGGACGCCTGCCAATTTGGCAAGACAACCGCACGGTTGAGGTAATATTTGTTCTGTTTTTAGTCATTCTCATTGTAGTTGATAGATACAAAATATTAAGTTACATAATAGCATATTAAGTTTCATTGTTCTTCCATTAATTTTTACAGAGCGATGCCTTGACCAAACGTTAACTTGAGCGAATTAAATTAGTGTTACGCGTTTCGTCTTAGATATTTCATGATGCATATTTAAGTTCGCAATGAGAGACGGCATCTGATGATTATACACTGTCCATTTTGGTTTTGAATCACGAAATGTTATGCACACAACATTTTATGCACTTATTTTAATTTTGTATACAACAACATATACCATTGTACATCATCTAATAATTACTTTCATAACAATTAACAGTTTTAGGCTTATTATTTTTTCTAAATCCAGTTCGTCAATTGTCGTTTCCATTGCAAAACTAGCTTCTTGTATGTGTGATGTCTCACGAATATGATAAAAGGGAACACTAAAGTCCAGTATATTTAAACAAACCATTGTCGATTCTGTCATAATATATTTGACAATCGCAATTTTACTCCGTCTCCACTCAATAGCGAATGTCATAACGGACATTGGCAAATCAGGTTGGTTTTCATGTAAATAGTATGTTTATGTATATTATAAAGAAATTAAATTATCAAGTATAAAATAGTCCAATGTTAGATATATGTTCGTCCACATTTTATTCCAGTCGAGAATAATTACCGTCTCATGTTTATTGTTGTCCAAATGAATTCTGCTTACACTTAAATTTTGTACAATTGTCTATTACAAGGTCAATGTGTAACATAATGTCACATTTTAAGGAAGTTTTCTAGTACCTCCGACAATTCTAAAGTCAATTTGAACATTTTCAACGATTGTTGACCTTTAATGACAATTTTATGCCCTTTTCGTCTATTTCTAATGTTTAGGATAGTGGCGGATCTTAATGAGTTCTTACACCTAATACTTTTCGTTTATTTTTTTTCTCTCTGCTCTACTTTTTTCATTGATGCAATAAATATGGCACAACTGACGTGAAAAGTTGACTCAAGCTAGACTTGTACCATACTTTTTATAAATTAGTTTAATTTGTTTATTCAATTCCTATTACACATACACGTAACGTGAACGTTAAACGTGTTGGTTAGGGAACCTTGATTCGCCACTACAATATATTTAAATGTCGTCCCTTCGCTTTTGAATCCATCCATAATTTTTAATGTTGGACGTTCATTTTATTTGTCTTGCCCGGCTTGCATGTTGTATATAGTAGTCTCTTAAAAAGATTTATCATGTTCTTGTTAAATTTTGTTATGACTAGTGTAATAATTCATGTTTATTTCCAAAATAATAATATATATTGTATTTATTAATGTTTGGCTGTGTCGTGTCATTGCCGCGTAAGATCGTATACATTACGTAAATGGTTTTATAAAATGGATATCTCATTGATAGTCACAAAGTGTAAATCTACATCAAAATTCGGAATGATAACGGTTTAGTATTAGAATGTGTTCGGGGATCACACGACAGAGTTCAATGTTCATTCGTGAACGAGATTATCATGTTTGCCAAATTTGCGGAGTAAATGTTAATTTTTAATTGCCAAACGAAACGTGTAATGTGTTGGCAACAACCGGCCAATGTTGAACATCCACTAGTAATAAGAATGATTTTTCGGTCCTTTTCAAACGTACCCTCCAATTCACATAAAGTTCTTAGTGAAATTTTAATGATATCATTTGGACCAGTATGCACTTCGCCACTACTCAAGTACTTACTACCATCTGCATTCGGCCCCTGGTCCAAATGTTTGGAAGCCGTCTCGTATATTTTGTCCTGAACGTAACGTCCATATTTGATATGATTTAGACATTAAGTGATTCTGATTTCCGAAGGTCCTTTTGTGCATGTCGAATACCTGAATCTAAAATGCAACACGTTCAACTTACGGCATCAGCGTCCTTTGACTTAAAAGAAGTTACTTTTCACCTAACGTATACTTATTTGTTATTATATGCGTATATAATTATAGTATAGCTCTGAACATTTTCTCGTGGTATCGAGACCTTGTTGAAGGAAGGAAGTTACTTCTGTTAATTTTTTTGTCAATTATCATAGTGTCAAAGCGTCATTGACTGTTTCGTTTTCCATTCATTACGGTCGTCAATTGTTTTATGTAACATACAATTAAAAGAGGTAGATTACGTCACGGCCACGCCGTATCTTATCACCAAGTATACAATATCTTGTACTATCGAAATTCACGCGAAACTGCTTCACGCAATCTCCCATCAATTATGCATTGAAGTTACACTTTCTCACCTCGGGAACTAAAGGCTTGATCTTGTATGCTTGGCGAACAAATTTGAACAACACTTAGACCCAAATGTCAGCATTGTAGAAGTCCATTTAATTTATTTATTGTGGGAGAGGTAAGAAATCAAATTAGATTTGATATTGATCTCCAACTCTACTCGGTTTCCCATGTCAGGATCAGATGCTGATGGATGCGGTCTAGTGTATACCATCCATAAATACGTACGGCTTAGATGTGAAGTTATGGTCAATTCAACATAAGTGCCCTTTTGTTGCTCACGGAAACAGCTTTTATGGTTTAATATTGCTTTTTACTCATTATAATGCTCAATATTATGGTCATGATATTAGATGATTAAAATTTGCTTTGAGTTTTAATTTATTTCTTTTATTATTTATTCAAAAGATGCAGTTAATTTTATTTTAGGCCTCTATCTACTTGTACAGTGCAGTCGCTGTTACAGTTATTATTGAGATAATAACAAATTGTATATAGATGTTTCATCTTTGTTTTAAGAACATAATACTATTACTAAGAAAATAGTAATAAAATAAATTAATTTCAACAGATAAACTGAAATCGGCACTGTATGTACTTGATAGATATTACTTGTGCGGGAATTTAAGTCGGATAAACTGTAGACGCTTTATCTATAACATCAATCAAATATTTATGAAACTCCCGTAAAAATTAATGAATTACTATAATTTAACTTGCTCCCTAATTGCGCACCACTTTATTTTATCCAAACTTTCCTAAATTATTCTCAGTGCGTTAGAAACAATCGGTTAAATGTTGTTGTTACCACTAGTTTAAGCGCTATCCATTGTTTAATATTTATAAATATTTTTCGAACGTAAAGTTGGCCGCATCTGTCAGTCAGATATGAAACAGTCAATTCGTTTCTCAGCTCTTGTGGACAGGCCTTAAATCGTATATCCGTAGAGCGCATATCCGTAGCTGGCGACAGATACGGACAACTGTGCCAATATGTATATATGCACATTAGTATTATTATATTTACTTTGTTTACAATTGAAAAAAGTCAATTTCTTCTGTTTAATCGCCCGGGGTGTTGTTGTTTATTGAAGTGGATATCGTAAAATGCATTCCATTCGCCAAACCAGTTTATTATGCACTGTTCATTGATGCACCAATTACGTGGATAAATGTATTTGAAATGAAATATATTTTTACACACAGTATCAGTAGGAAATGTCCGTCTTAATTCCTTCTGGATTTACACATCAACAGAGTTTATAAAGGGATATCTGATGTGCCATATCCAGATTTAAGTGATGTGGATTGTGAACTAAGTATATTTACTATGCCCAGACCAAACTAAAACAATTAAGGAATCCCTGTCTATCGTAATACAATATAATGTCTTAATATACTGTCACAATGGGAGTGATGAATTTGTCAAAATGTTGCTCGATTGTTACTGATTAAGTTAATGAAGAAGGACAGAAATATTTGTATTTTGTCATGTTTATACAAAGGAAAAAATATCTCAATAAAATATCATAGTCCATTGTACAGAGTAGAAGGTATTTAGCGTCTTATAAGGTCATCTTTTCTTAAATCCTAGTTAGTGATACATAAGGAGTACTAATTCCCAAATATGTATTAAATATTTATTTGCGGCATGACAAATGAGCTACGTTTCAGATTTGGATTTCACTCATCAATCTCAGTGCATCTTTGTCTTGGGAATCAGGCTAAACCCCAAATGGTGAACTGTTGCATTGTACTTGGCCTATTTTCATTTTTACTGTGTTATACGTATCTATTTATACGTTTCCTAGTGGCGTATTTGTCATGTGCAAACCCATCAAGTTATATTACTTAAATAACATAGCTGATATTATTGCGGCTTAAGGCGGGCGTTGAACACACGACGAACCTTACCCTAACTTTAGTTTTAGATATAGATCTTTGAGTTTGCGTATTCTGATCAAATGTTATTGTAAATTTGCTGTACAGTTAATCTGTGGTCGGCCGCCGCCGCGTCTCCGCGCTAGTGATCGATCTCGTAACACTGTCGATTCACCGAACAATTTGAATACTAATTGTCAACTGTAAATAGAGTACGAATTAGACATTTAGGCACGATAAGGGATGTAATCTTAGTGTTTTATTTTTATTATTCGCTATAAAAACGTATATGAAAGGGGAAATCTATATATATAAATGGAGATAGTTCGCGTGATTTAGGGGGGCGCGCGGCGGCGACCTGCGCTCTGCGCGAGAAACGATGCTGCGATATTCCTTGTGCCCCTCGAAATATCAGTGCATTATAATATATGAGTCAAGATGTATAGACGATGTGGTAGTGTTATTGTGTATAGTTTATACCAGCTCGAGTCGGGACGAGGTAAGCAGACTTTCCGGCCGGTTCGAGCGAACGACGACTAGCTATGAATCCTGACATCGGCTCACGTTAATTAGCTTTTAAATATTTCATCAAAATATAAAATACACAAAAAAAAATGGATATAAATTTCTCGACCAAGTACTGGTTGTTTTTAAATTATTAAAATGTAAAAAAAAATTAGAATATAAACAAAGTATAGGTACAATTTATGAATTATACTTTTCATTTCGGCATTTCATGTGACAGTGGAAGAGACCCAGCTTTTTTGCTACATAGAAATATTGTGTAAGTTAGCATTTTGTATAACAAGCACACTTGTTGAAGGAACCTTACATAGTGTCGAATGTTTCTATGTATTCATTTTGTGATTTCTTTTGCTCATGTCCTCTTCCATTGCTTTTTTTGTTTGTCATCTGTCTAAGTTTATAGTATGATTTTGTTATGGCAGGGTAATGCAGAAATGTGAAGAGGTACTTTTTAATTTGAATTGATTGATGATTTGTTTGAATGTTTTAAATTGAGTTAACTTTATCCATTCAATGGAATTTGTATTGTTATGAAAGGAGACAGAGTTTGTTGTTTTTTTTTAATTAAGTCAATTCGGATTTCGATTTAATAGGGCAGCAGATTAGTTAATAACTGTCAAGTTACCACGGAAGCAATAGTCAGATGTAGGATCTCTTTGGCGTTGCCCGTAGTTTTGAAAGCTTCGCGTGGCGTGGACGCTAGCCGTCTATGCTGATAACTGGGGAAGTATAATAGGTAGTCAGTATTAGATCGAAGCAATACATGAGCTAAAGAGAGGTTGTGAAGAGTATTGTTGTAAAAGGTACCTATTCAAAATCAGGCAAACAGACTAACTCGCGAACCAAGTAGTGTTGCTGCAATTTGCATTTATGCCATCTTCGTTTTTTTTTATTTGAACAATGGGATCAGTGCCAAACTTTCTCCTTCTTAATTAGCTCAAAATGATGCAATTGTTAGCATGCTTGTTAAAACAGCTAAGTAATTGTTTAGTTAGTCTGCCATTTTGTGAATATTTTGTTTTGATAGTAATATGTAAATCTTTTATAATATATTTGTTTACAATAAATAAATGACAACATTATAAATAAATGAAATTGTATTTTCCATTTAAACTGATGAAAAAAAATATAAAAAGAATAATATGCAATGATTTTTGCTGTTTTATTTCTATTGTAGTTGTTAGTAATGTTTATTAAATGTTATCAATACATCTTTGTATCAACTCGCCCCGACCGCGCATTGATGTTGTAGGGTGTGTAGTGTAGGATACAAATAAAATAACTATCGGGGGAAAGGCGCCGCAGCCCCCTGTCAGAAATACCACCTCTTCTGGCTGGTTGATCTTCCCTTTGTGCCTAAAGTGGATCACGTGGAGTTGTTTTATTTGGTAACTAATGGTAATGGTATTTCAGGTACTGTAGTATTATTATATGCATAAAGATATCAATAGAAGTCTTTGGAGTCAGATTTAAGAAATAAAATGACGGAAAAAAAATAGTATTTCAAAAAAAATTCAACAATGAAAGGCGAGTTCTTTTTTCGATTTTAGTTTCTTCAGTCTTTACTTAAGGTAACTAAGGTACTTAGGGTAACTATATTACAGACTTCTAAGAATATGCATTTGGTCACCCGTCCATAATGTGTAATATGACCTCTGGGCTTCGGAGGGCTCCTAAGACGTAGGTCAGTGGGGAGAAAACTGATGGCTGTCTAATCGAACAATCGCTGGTTGCCCCACAATATGGTGCTCGGAGGGCAGACTAAGGATGAGTTCGATATATCAAAACGTAACTTATATCGGATATGTGTTAGATAACATACCATATCGATATTTATAACAATGTAGCCGATATCACAAAAACTGTATCGAGTCAAAACTATAACGATGTGCGAACAAAACGCAAAATTCACAAACGATATGAACCACATTCGCTACCTCTCGTTCTAAGTATATATTCTTTTACTAGTGTAAAAGAGATGAAGACAATATGAAATAACTTTAGCCATGTTTGCGTGGTTAATATATCTTACTGCACAAGCAATAAGGTTTAGTTTCCATTGTATAGTTACAGTTATGATAACGTTTCAGGCGGCTACGGCTACTCGATATTAGTGACACACTTACTCTACAAAATGGAACTAAATATCGAAGATATAAGGTTGAATTTGAGTTGTTACAATATAGATTGGACGCTAGCAATGTTTAACGTTTGAAAACTGTACTACTGATATCGATATCAGAAAACCGTTTTTGATATCGATATGCAAACTGTATATCGGATACAAAACCGTTTGTGGCAAAAACAGAAAACGCCCATATCTAGGGCAGACTGGAATAGCTCCGTGTAAATGCTGGTACTTAGTTACATATGGTTGTATTAACAGTGGGGCGAGCATGAACAATGGAAGGAACAAGACTGATGTCTTTCATACTGTCTCTAAGTTTATATAATATTAAATGGATCGCGAGTATCCGTATAAATATTGAATGATTAATTATGCATACCTTCCTTCACCATGGCCTATCGATGTAAAACAGCCGATTTAAAACGTTAGAAACGAAATGTATCTGATTTATACCTAGAAAAAAAAACGTTCTTTATGGCTGAAAACTCGCCTTCAAAAATAAAAGAACGGTGTTTTACACTTCATTTTGTTGTAATATAATTTAAGTACCCTTTAAGCCCTTTATGGTGCATAAATTATTAATATTAATTATCTATACACTATATTATATTATACTCACTATTAATATTATCATTATCACAATGTCGGCAATCGGCATTGTGCGAGTTTAAATTGAAAACAATGAAAAAAATGTTTCCAACAGAGTTTTTAATTTATCAAAAGATTTGTCTATGTTAGCGATGGGACGGGTCGCATTTTTATTAACCCGGGCTACCCGAGTTCGTAGTTTGTATAACCCGGGTTGACCCGAGTTGAGAAAGAACGGGTGTTGGCCGGCCGAACTATGGATGAAATTGAGAACTTGAGTAGGGTTAGCCCGTTATCTGCCTAATAAGTATACAACGGGCTCGACTCGCGCGTATTTGACTTGGCTTAGGTTGGTCTGTCTTGTAATACTTAGTTTTGTTTAAAAAGATTTGAAACGAAGCCTCGAAATTCTTAAAATAGTCTAGTAACAACAACATGAAAATATGTATTTAACTAGCGACCCGCCCCAGCTTCGCACGGGTGCAATGATGAACATTTAAATTTATCAGTGATTCTCTACAATATTATGCATGTATTATACATAGAAACGTTCCTCTTGAATCACGCTATCTATTAAAAAAACCGCTTCAAAATCCGTTGCGTAGTTTTAAAGATTTAAGCATACATAGGGACGGACACACGACAGCGACTTTGTTTTATACTATGTAGTGATGTAACACAAGCAAGTATACACATGGTGGGGTCTTCTTTTAAGCAAAAAAATACTTGTAAGCGAAGATCCCGCTCTTCTAGAACTTTCGTATTAATTAAATATACTAAAAGGTTTAGTACTTAAATTTATGTCATGTATTTTTATGAATCACAGGTATTCATAAGTTTTATATCAGTCAACATATTTATTATTTTATAATACAAAGCGAACCGTTTTTCGTCATGTGCCGGTGCCGAGTACTGCCGAGTTGCGACGAGCGTCGACCCGGCGCGGCCGCCCGTTCATTTTTGCCCGAATTTAAATTTACCTACCGAGGCGAGTCAGCGGGTTAGCCCGTCATATGAGCCCGAGTTACCCGGGTTATTTGACTCGAGTCGCTCATCACTAGTCTATGTACTCCGATATATAAAACGCGAGCGAGTTCATGTCCATCGGGTTCGGGACCGAAATAAGAAATGACATAGGTAGCACATTTATTTTATTTCATTCCATAAACACTAACTTAAGTAATATTATGTACTTACATAAACACTAAATTAAGTAATAAAACAAGACTAAAAATACCAATTAACCTAAAACTTAAATACTAAAATATATTATTTAAAGGAGTCCCTTTAGGCAAGGTTCCGAAGATACTGGCAGCGTTCCCCCTTTGGATCGCTAGACTGATTCTTTGTCCGAGGTAGCTACGAGCTCTTCGGTCTCCTGTGATGTCGACTAACCTTTTTGCTATTTCCTTAAAAAGGCTTATAGCGCTAGGACCCCACGGACCAAGGGTCTCGACACCGAATGGGACAAATTCATATTCGGAGCCAGACCCCTATATTTGTATGCTTTAGCTTTTTCAGCCGCTTCACAAGCCGCACCAGCTCTGTTGTTGGTTCCATGTAGATGAGAAGGGGCCAGTTTGTCTGAACAGGTTGCATCCCACACCAGCACCCGACCCATCTTCCATGGAATCAAACTCATACCGTCCGGTCTCTTACCATCGTCTCTTGCAATGCCAGTCGGCTCAAGTAGACTGGGCACGTTGACGGAGGTAAGGGACCGGCGTATGATATCGTTAAGTGCGGTATGTCTCGAGAAGCGGCCGGTACTTTTTTGGCATGACAGTCCGTGATGTCCTAGCTTGTCGACATCACTGCCACAGGGACATGACGCAGCCCGGAACCCGTGATGATGGAATTACCGCAGAACTTCTGAAGGCGGGTGGAGAACCGATCCTTAGGGCCCTTCAGAAGTTATTCAATTCCGTCATACTCGAAGGACGAACGCCAAAGGCATGGAACAGAAGTGTGGTGGTGCTGTTCTTCAAGAAGGGAGATAACACCTTATTGAAGAACTGCAGACCCATCTCACTTCTGAGCCATGTCTACAAGTTGTTCTCGAGGGTCATCACGAATCGTCTCGCATGCAGGCTCGACGATTCCCAGCCTCCCGAACAAGCCGGTTTCCGAAAAGGCTTCAGTACCGTAGACCATATTTTAACGCTACGGCAGGTTATACAGAAGACCGAGGAATATAACCTGCCCCTTTGTCTGGCGTTCGTGGACTACGAGAAAGCCTTCGATTCGATCGAGACGTGGGCAGTATTGCAGGCTCTCCAGAGGTGCCAAGTCGACTATCGGTACATCGAAGTGTTGAAATGCTTGTATGAAAACGCCATTATGTCAGTCCGACTCCAGGACCAGACCTCGAAACCGATCCAGTTGCAGCGAGGTGTTAGACAGGGAGACGTTATCTCTCTGAAACTGTTCTCCGCTGTACTGGAAGATGTTTTCGGTTTTTAACGTAAACGGCGAGTACATCACTCACCTTCGATTCGCTGACGACATAGTCGTAATGGCTGAGACCATGGAGGGCCTCAATACGATGCTCGATGGCCTCTGTCGAGCCTCCGAACGAGTCGACCTTAAGATGAACATGGAGAAGACGAAAATCATGTCTAATATCCATGTCCAAGCCACTCCTGTTAACATCGGAGGTTCTACTCTCTAAGTTGTTGACCATTACATTTACCTGGGACACACTGTCCAGTTAGGTAAGTCCAACTTCGAGAAAGAGGTCAATCGTCGGATCCAACTCGGCTGGGCAGCGTTCGGGAAGCTGCGAAAGATCTTCTCGTCCCCAATACCGCAGTGTCTGAAGACTAAAGTCTTCAACCAATGTGTGTTGCCAGTGATGACTTATGGAACAGAGACGTGGTCGTTCACTATGGGCTCCATCAGAAGGCTCAAAGTCACCCAAAGGGAAATGGAGAGGGCTATGCTCCGAGTTTCCCTGCGAGATCGAATCAGAAATGAGGAGATACGCAGGAAAACCAGGGTCACCGACATAGCCCACCGTATTGCCAAACTTAAGTGGCAGTGGGCAGGGCACATAGCTCGCAGGACCGACGCCCGATGGGGCAAAAAAGACCTCGAGTGGCGACCGCGTTCCAGAAGGCGCAGTGCTGGTAGGCCTCCCACACGGTGGACTGACGACCTGATTAAGGTCGCCGGAAAGCAGTGGATGCGGGTGGCCCAGGACCGGCCTTTGTGGAGATCCTTGGGGGAGGCCTATGTCCAGCAGTGGACGTCTTTTGGCTGAAATGATGAGTCCAAAAAATAACGGTTTAAAATACTTGTCATCTAGCATATTAATAATGCAACATTGAAATATATATCGGAAATGAAAATAACCTACTTAGAAATAAATATTTACAAATTATATAAATGTATGTGCTAAACAACTGTCGCAAGGTAGAGTTCCCAAAAGACTGGCTGCATTCCCGCGTTGGATAGCGCTACCCAATCTCTGTGCGAGATATGAGCCAGCCTTTAGTTCCCCCGTGACCTCAATCAGCCTCCTTGACAAATCGGAGAAGACTTGATGGGCACCTGGGCCCCACGGTCCCAACGTCTCTACAGGAAACGGCACAAATAAACAACTACTATCTAGTGTGTTATATTTGCGCCGTTTGTGAGATTGTAACTGTAACGAGATGGTATGGGTGAAATTCTTTATCACTTTTTCTTAACTTTTTAAGACAATATTCGAATAAAAAACATTTTCATTTTGAAATAAAATTCGTTGGCTTTAGCGTATTGAAATTTAACACTTTTACAACTATTATTTTCTTTTCTTTTTTGTTTACTTTCATGGTCTGAACCACCTATTCAAATTTGGCGGAAGGTCAAAAAATAACCCTGTAATATTAAATAGGAACTTATTGTGAATATTGACCCACCATCGCTTATCTACGCAATGTTTTATATGTCTAGTGCAATAAAGAATTTCACACATAATACACCCACGACAACTTGTCACTGTTACAAGTATTTTAAAACGTTATTTTTTGGACTACTAGATATTTTCTGTTTCCCATCGCCCGTCTGTCAAATCGATCAAGCTATGTCGAACGGGGTATAGTTATTTATTACTGACATTACCATAACTAATTTCATCATAATCATCGAGTTTACAGTAAAATTCTGAACTCTTGACAATCATTTCGCAAAAAGAAAATGTAATTGGACATTACAAAACGTGCTTGACGCTTGCGTTGTATTAAAGAAATTGATTATTTTTATTATAGACCGAGGATAATTAATAGTATCAGCCAGGTATATTAAGTTGTTGGAAATTTAATAGTTAAACCTATTCTACACGGTTGGGTCCAACCACCAACAGAGGTCACCTTGGTTGAGTTGGAGCAAAAAGCAACCGTGTAGAAGTTGGTTGATGTCAATATTTGGTTGACCAACCGAGTGGACTTCCAACCACCTTGATCGTGAGCGCATCCCTCACTACCAAGGACCAATAGAGGACATTGGGTTGAAGAGCGACCGTGTGGATGCTTGTTGGCCTGCGACCGTGCGTAGTTGCGGCCAGTGTTGCCATATAAACAGATTTATCTGTATCTTTATAAATATAATTCAACTGATCATGAACGTAGAAAGAACAGCGGACGGAATCCCGTAGGTATACCATTATTAAGAAGCATAATTGTAAATTAATATTATAATACTCCTGAAAATAAAATGAAGTAAAATTATATATTTAAGTGGCTTAGGAGTCGAATGATCGAATTTGTAGTAATTATTATTTATTTTATTTTATTGGACAACAAAACAGGTAACAGTTAATAACTAAACTTAATATCTAATAAACGAATCTATCCTAGGTTGGAACCCCTAATAATGTTGACACATCATGTCGTAAAGTTACATATTAAACATAGTACAAAGCAACTATTATTATACTTTATCATAGAATCTGAAAATGTCTAAAATTTATCTTCACGTTCTAAATCTATCCGAAAAGCATCTTTTGAACCGTATTATGGAAATGTGAATGTAGGTATGACGACTGATAGGTGTGTGTGGAGACTACCACCTAGTGTGGGACAGGGGCCGTAAGATGATAATGGTGTTTATAAATATGACGATTTATAAGAGTTTTGTGATGAAACCTACGTAAATAAAGTTCCTTTTGAGTTTGAGTTTGAGCATTTTAGTATGGCGAGAAGATTTCTAGATTTGGGTGAGTTTAACATAGATAATTATCATTCATTATAATTGAAACTGAATCTACTAAACCGCTAGAAAAATCCACCAGCCACTAAAAGCAATATTTCGCCACTAAAAGGGGAGTCGAATCCACAAGTTTTAGTGGAAAATACCACTAAGTTGGCAACACTGTTGACGAGTTGTCTCAACTACACATCGTGTAGATTGAAAACCAATTTTGGTTGGAACAACCAAGGTGACCTCTGTTGGTGGTTGGACCCAACCGTGTAGAATAGGTTTTACGTTTAAACATTGTAGTTGCGACAGTTGGTTAAAATATTAGAAAGGGCTAACCTTAGTACCGAATGACGGTCGTACCAATGAAAACGAAATAAAAATGTCAGTGGTACAATGAACGTGAACTGGCGAGTAACTAGTTTTGTGTAGTACATAGCGATAAAATAAAAATTATTGATATTGACTTCTCTGGCGACTTTTGGAGTACCTACTTTGAAAAATAGTTTTATATCCAGTTAAAGATAATAGACAAACAAAATTGTAAAAACAGAATTACAGTACTCAGACAAACCACAGTCATGATCACCGTGTAAACAGTATTATTTATTTATTTTATTTTTTTTATGTGTTTTCTGCTCTATTTTAATACTGATTTAAAAAAGTAATGAGAGTCAAGAAAACAAAATGCAAATTATTTAACACATGCATCCTGCCATTGGCATAGGGGAGCAAAACATGGGCTCTAACAAATAGCGTAACAAATTAACTCTCCATAATAAGTCTACATGCCATGGAATTGATTGTGACTGGGATTAAAAGAAAAGACAAATTAAAGAGCAATATTAAAAGCAAGGCTGAGGTCCAGGACTTATTTGTGAAATTAAGGAGACAATTAAGGCCACATGATCAGGGGAGAAGTTTTAAAGAGTAAAACAGTCACACAATGGTAGGTACTCAAGAGATGGAAAGAGAAAGAGAGGTAAACCATCAAAGGAGGTGAACAACTTGCTACCTCAAGTTTTTCAAGTGGATTTTTAAAGGCCAGAATGAAACAGATTGGAAGAGGACTATGCCACAAGGCAAACGGACACGCAAAAGTCGAACAAGCGGACAAACTACGAATATTAAAAGTAATGGCATATCCGAATTAAGTCTAATGAATGTTAAATAAATAATACCGACTACTAAAACTGACAAGCTTGGAACCAGCTTTTAGTCAATTTATTTTTAGGGACTATCGACGTTATTTGGTATTGAAAAATTTCAAGCGAAAAGCGAAAATGAAGAATCAAGCGACAAAAATTGTCTACTTTTTCTAACAGCAGGCAGTCAGTTGGCAACACTACGCTGGTATATATATTTTAATTCTATACTCTTTGGTCTGTTCAGACGACGACAGCGATGTTTAGTGATTTTTTTAAACTAAAACTTAATTGTCTTAATTAATAATTGTAATTAGTAATGTTTTAATCATGATTCATTTTAAAGACAACAAGAATAAATCTGCTCTTAGTACAAGATGGGCTCAAATGTCGAAACAGGAGCAGATTATAGAACGAAAGAAAATGGAGATACAGGCTAAGTTGGAGTCTCAAAAGCAAGCAGCGGCTTTGGCAGCCCAAGCCAAGTTATCAAAGTAAGCCCGCATATTTATTTAACAAGCGTACATGATTTGATTATATTTTAGTTAAAAAGTTCTGGTAAATACAGCAAGGAACAATAACAATTTTGCGTATTTTTTTTTACATGTGGAAATTTGTTTTGATAGTGAATGCTATAGATTGTATGTACTTCTCATTTACGTGTACGTTTCTTCGGGTATATACCAACTGAATCATATTCTCTGTGGGCATAGAACTTACCAAATCCATTCATTAGTTACCTAACCATACAGTTGGGGGTAAGACTTCTTTTTTAGTCTTAAAAATTATTTCAATGTCAGATGAGTTTATTCATAATTTCAAAATAAGGAAACTTGTTCTCATCAATATTATGATAATGAACAGATCAAAGATTCCAATCATATACATTTGATTAGTGTATGAATAGAAGTTTGAATTGAAAATTAGCATTTAGTTTGCAAAATGAGGGAATAAGTGGTCACATACTGTCTATTTTTCCTTACTAATTATGTAGCCATAAACAATTCATCCTGATTTAGATTTATCCGTGATTGTATTACAGGGCATCCCTGTATTTTATATTTGTAACACCAACTCTTGCAGCCCCACCAATACTGATGAAACCGGCTCCGCCAACATATTCTCTAATGATGGCAGTTTCATGAGCCAGTTCAAGGCTTTACTTCAAAAACAAAATCAGGAAAAGAAAGCCAAAGATGATGAAGAAGAAAAAGCAAATGAAAAAGAACTCGAACAGAGTAAAAATGAGTATGATGACCATCAATACCAAAATGATGAAGACTCAGAGATGGTGCAGTTTGCTCAATACAATGATTCTCAAAAATCTTCTGATAAAGGCCAACGGTAAGAAATATTTATAATATATATGGTCATGTAATCATTATTTACATTAGGTTGATAAGTGACTCACTGTGTTACTTTGTGGTATGATAGTTATGTATGTAGGGTGTTAATTAGCAAAATAATTGTATTTTTTTTGGTATTAATCCTATCCTGGGTGGTTGTAATACTAAAGGAACAATGAGGCTGGTAACACAAGAGAAGGAAAACTTGAAATGAAAACCTGTGCCAATCCGTTTGGCAAGTGTAGTTCTATTCTTGTAATTGGGGGAGGCCTGACTGAATAGTGACTGTAGTGGGTCTTCTATTGACTGAGATGATGGTGAGAACCACATGTATTCATTCCATGTGCCTGTAATGTTATTGGTGTAGTTTGATTATGTGATGCGAAACATTTCACCAATTAATAACTGATTAAAGTTATTCATTATATTATTCCTTACATGGGTAAAATACCCATTTGGTGTGGTGGCATGATTTAGAATACACAGTGTCACCACCCCATTCCATCCTGAGGGTGTTGTAAGAGCTGACAAAAGAAAGGACAAGGTTGATAACCTAGCTGCAAGAGAAGGAAAACTTGATACAAACCCTGTGCCAACCCGTCTTACCAGCGTCACACTGTAGGCTAATTTCCTTCCATGAACTTGGAGGAGGCCGAATCAGTAGTGGTCATTTATGGACTGAAATGATGATGATGATTCCTTACATTAAGGTGAATGTTCCAGGGTAGCCCGCGAAATTAAATTTTTCGTATGTTTTAGCTCATAAAGGTGCAAGAATTACTTTGAGCTTGAAAAAGTTTTTCTTGCACCTTTATGACCTTGGAGGGTTGTATTGATGATCATAATTCTATAACTACATGCGTCTTACAGCCGCGAATAACATTTTAATCAACATACAACCTAGCACTGACCTGCAAATTGCAAAAAACGTAAGAAAATTTGAATTTCGTGGGCTACCCTGGAACATTCACCTTAAGTATATTCCCTATGTTGTTATTGTGTCTTATTTGCAGATAGGACTATTCCTCTGAACATTTGTTGAATATTTAATTATAGTATTGTTTTATTGATTTCAGTGATAAACATCGACGATGGAGTGACAAAGGCAGAAATAGAGCCCCAAGTCCCACCACTCCTGTAAATACTGATCGGAAAAAACATAGCATCCCTTCCCTTATGCAAATCCCTGTAATGCCTCCTAATAATTCCGATTCTGATAATAATCAATGGATATCTCAAAATTCAGATGAAGATGATGATTCAAATGTAGACCAATCCAATAGCATGGATAGATCCATGCCTCCTAACTATATGGGTCCAAGTTTAATGGGACCTGGACCGGGAATGGGTCCAGGTCCAAATATGGGTCCAGGTCCAAATATGGGTCCAGGTCCAAATATGGGTCCAGGGCCTAACATGGGACCAGGGCCTATGAGACCAGGTCATATGGGTCCAGGCCATATGGGCCCTGGCCCTATGGGTCCAGGTCCTATGGGACCAGGCCCTATGGGTCCAGGCCCAATGGGTCCTGGTCCAATGATGGGGCCCAGAGGACCAATGCCCCCCATGCCACATGGAGGTCCAATGCCCCCATTTATGGGTGGACCACCAAATTTTCCCATGCCACCAAACTTTATGGGACCAAATGGGCCTAGAGGTCCTTGCGGCCCCATGCCTCCTAATATGTGTGGCCCCAACGGACCTAATGGTCCAATGCCGCCATTCTTTGGGCCACCGTTTCCTAACCCTATGATGGGACCAAATGGGCCACCGAATCCAATGATGCCGCCCAACGCTCTAAATAATAACATGCCTTTCATGGGCCCTCGCCCTCCATTCGGGCCGAACGGTCCACCCAATTACGGGAATGGTAATGGCCCTCCACTTCCATTCATGCCACCTCCAAATTCATTGCCCTCCAACCCTATTCCACCCCCGCCTGCTTCAGAATCTGATGACACCTCGGATTCTGGGAAACACCTAAATGTACCTCCACCTTTACCTATGACCAAGATGTTAAATCCAAAGAACATGGATCACGGAAATATGTCTGGCCCAAAGAATAACTCTCAAGGTAAACCTAAAAAGAATATATTTGTATTTCACTGTCAGGCGCAAAATATTTTATTATTTATATTTAACTTAATTATATGTCGCTTCTCTATTTCACGTAGCACTACATCAATGCACATACTTTAATACCATTTGAGAGTGAATTAAGTATAATTAACTTATAATAAATTAAAATTCAATTTATTAAATTAAATGTCTTCTTCTTCCTCGTTTTTCCCCTATTTCATTGGGGTCAGCACCATGATTATTTAAACTCAACCAGTTTAGTAATCGATTATAGACCTGGATTTTAAAATTTTCAAACTATATCAATATAAAGGTCTAGTTCTCAAATTTCAAGTGAAATGAATAGTGACTCATAATATGGTTTAAATTAATTAATCAAAATATATAGTTACATAAACACAGAGTATCCGAGTACCGCTGGTCGTGGAAGTCCATCTTGATAGACTCACATTTGTCGACTAGAAAATAGTAGTAGGTTCTATTTTCTAGTCGACAAATGTCGAAAATCAATGAGGCATAGCGCGCAAAAAGTCTTAATATTTTTTAATGTATTTTTATACATGGTTCTTTTAGAATTATGCTAAACAGCAATACCTACAGGGATTTTTTTCAAATTTGTTTGGATAGCTAAAATGAAAACTATACGAAATATCGAACTAAAAGTAAATTATGCATATTGAATTTTTTTTTATCATTTATAGCCAGGAAACGAATACGGACATTTTAAAAAATCACCACCATACCTGTAGTCTTACAACCCACTATCCACTGGTAAATAATGAGTATTCAATTCATCTACATTTAATTGATCTTTATGCGTTGCAAGCGTAATTCTAGACGTATTCTAGAATTTTAGTCTATCAAGCTAGGCTTGCACAGCGGTACCTCACAATTTAGTGTTGTGTTAGTGATAGCACCTCGGTACATGCATGGTACCAGAACGCAGTTTGCAGTGTAGTGACTCTAGACCGTATGTTGATCCGTGGTGTGCAGTTCTCTCTGCAGATTTCCCGCCGTCCGTCGTGCGCGCCGCCAACGAAGTCGCCAGCAACGGTGACCACTGGGAACATGTCCTGAAAGCTATACACTTACAAGACCAAAATTTGTGGTAATGCCACTGTAGACACTCTTGACCCGAGGATACGTGCTGTATTCATTTTTATATTTACATTACATTTCCGTCACAATGGCGATGGAATAGAGTTTGACACGCGTATACACATAACATTAAATTAATATCAGTTCTATACTTAAAAAAAGGAAACCAAATTAAATTTATTAATGTTATTAAAAAAAAATTACTCTGTGTGGGTGAAATATAGTAAAGCTTTTAACGAGGAATTGGAAAGAAAATTATTAGAGGTATTCATTTTACACCAAGTGTGTCTTTAGAACCTTATGGACTTCATTGGTTCAACCCGAGACTTAAACATAGACAAAAGTTACATAACTTTTTTAATGATTTCGCCTAAAGCACTATTCCATCGTTCCCTTTCAGGTTTATTAAAACCTTACACTAAAGCATCCTTTATTGCTCTTTGCCCTTCAGTCGGATGATTGTATTGAAGATATTTTTGCAGGTTTCTTAACAATACGAACTCTAGCGAGTACAAGGCGTTCCGGCAGCTAGTTAATGACATCAGAAGTGAACAGGGCGATCACAAGCCACAGATTAAACCAGAAGACAAGTATGAGCCAGAGTTTAGTTTAGAAGATGATGATAGCTACGATCAGTATTCCAAACACAAAGTGAAGGAAGATAGTACGGAAAGGTATGACTAAGTAAAACGTGTGTGAATGTAATAAACAATTGCCATTAGATGCAAATTTATGCATTTTAACCCCCGACGCAAAAAGAGGGGTGTCAGTTAAGTTAAATAAGTTGGACGTGTCTGTCGGTCTGTCTGTCTGTCTGTCTGTCTGTGGCACCATAGCTCGCGAACGGATGAAGCGATTTCAATACAGTTTTTTTTTATGATAGGTGAGTTACGGGCGAGTGTTCTTAGACATATTGGATGAATGATGATGATGAATCGGCTGAGTCGTTTAAAAGTTATGGGGGTGAAAGTGGGGAAGAATAACCGAAAGTCTGCAAATATAATCGAGTGGGGTCTCAAATGACAGCGCATCACGTGCACATTATAAAATAATATGTTCCTTGAAAATCAGTTGAGCCCTGAAAAAACTCTGGGCGTAAAAGGGGTGGGGGGGATACCCAATCTCTGCGAATATATATGGTGGGGATATGAGGATGCGACAACAATCTATGTATTGACAACTTAACAACATCTACATCATAATAAGCGTGTACCTATAAAAAACAGAAAATAAAAATTAAATTAAAAAAATTAATAAACCCCGACACAATGACCTATATTCCCTTTAAAAAGTAAAAAATAAAAAAATACATCGCGTTGGGGGACCAGGGGTCAGGTAATAAATAAGTAGGAGCGGTCCCCCAACGCGATGTATTTTTTTTATTTTTTACTTTTTAAAGGGAACATAGGTCATTGTATCGGGGGTTTATTAAAATTTTTAACTTTATTTTTATTAAATGCCTTGTTCACTGCAACACCTACCCTAGATGTTCCACGTCGGGCCTCCTCCGGTTACATGGAGGGTTACTGAATATACGGAATTTGCCTACTGTGCCACGCAGGCCAGATGGTTTGGCAAAGGGTTTCGTATCAAGTTCTTTTGCGGGTAGGCCTTATTATTTCCTTCTGTCGGCTCTTAGGTCGCCCACATACTCAAATGGGATGGTGACACTATTTAGAATACACCATACATCTGTTACCACTCGGTAAACATTTTATAGCATAGTAGTATTTAGCATGGTTATATGTCCAATTCTTAAACGTTTTTATCTTTTGGTGTAATGGATTCTCCAGTTTATGAGAACATAATTAAGTCTCATTACTATTTCAACACAGCTCCAGATTTTTTTGTTTTTAGAAACATGGGCTTTAGCAATTTGCCGCGCTTTGGAGCTGTGAAGCGGGAGCAGGCCAGCTCGCAAAGCGATGACGAGTCAGACAGCGCTGACAGGCGGGAAAGACGTAAAAAAAAGAAATCCAGATGGAGTGACGAACCTCCTGCATCCGACATAAAACCTCCAGGGATCATTGCTCCTTTGCCCCCTCCTACAATGCCTGGTAAGACTAAACTGATTAAATAGCCAGCTTCTTAATTGGTTTTTGTAATCATGTACAGTCCTCGCCACTCTTTATGGTCGCTCTGAATGTAGCCGCATTACACTGCGCACAGCACAAAATCAGGTATCAGCGGGACGTACGCGGGGCGGGGAGGCAGGGCCCCCGCGCGCGCCCTCGCTACCCGCATGTTAGTGTGAGTGAGCTACGTTTGTATTGGTTATGAAATGTACGATGCGCAAGTTCGTACCGACGGCTACATTCAGAGCGGCCCTATAGATTGGCGAGGACTCTATGGAACTAAACAAAATTAATACCGTTTGACCTACTAGTTGTGTCGCGGAGTACAGACGGTAATCTTTCCGAGTAAATACTGGTAGTTGCCAAATGAGGTGACACTGGTGCTGACAATAATCATCATCATCATTTCAGCCAAAAGACGTCGATGTTTACACAAAGGCCGGTTCTGAGCCGCTCGCATCCATCGCTTTCCGGCGACCTTAACCAGGTTGTCGGTCTACCAAATGGGAGCAGTGCCGGATTAAGCAAGCGCGTGGCCCGTAGCAAATGCCTTTAAAGAAAGAGTGGACCTCTAAAAAAGAAGGTCGCCTCGTATCTTAATAATACTTCCGCGCTTAAGCCCACTTCCGCGCGGGCCTGTAGCAATTGCTACGTGATTAATCGGGCACTGCGTGGGAGGCCTACCAGCACTGCGCTTACCGGAACGCGGTTGTCACTTGAGGACTTTTCTGGCCCAGCGGGGTCTGTCCTGCGAGGAAGACAAAAATATAGCATCATATCGCTATAGAATCATAGGCGGACCCTGGCAATAGCCTGGATTAACGCCATGTAGAAGATATCTCTACAGAATCATAAGTAGGAACCATCTACACGTTATTCAGAGTTGGGACAATTATTTTGTAATCTTATCTTTGTTTGTTACATAAAGAATATCCCTTGCATGCGAATCTATTTTATAACATTTTTCGGTTTGTATATTCTTTATTCATATATATTTTACATAGTATTCATAACGGCGAATAAAAGACTAAGGCTGGCTTAAAGATTTTTGTTTAAAGTTAAATTTACAACATTCCCATGTCTCTTTATTTCATATTTTTACATATATTTTAAAAAAATACAAAATGTTTTAAAAAAATATACATAAAAATAGACAAAAACCGTCGAAAACGAGGTCGATGACCTAAGCTACCGACGGTTCAGGGCTCCAGAGAGAGGAACCTCCTCACGATCCTTGCCGAATCCAGTATGACAGCCTTTTGAATCAGGTCCTTAATCCAGCAACCCAGCGAGAGTTTCTTGAGATGTTGGTCGAATCTCTTCGCAATAAGACCGTTTACTGAAACAACTATCGGCACAATGATTGTTGAATCAACATGCCACATTGCGGTAACCTCGTGAGCCAAATCGAGATACTTTGTGAGTTTCTCTTTTTCGGCTTTAACGAGGTTCTCGTCATGCGGGATAGTGACGTCAACAAGCATTGCCCGGCTCGCCGATCGGTCAATTATCACTATATCAGGCTTATTAGCAAGAATAGTCCTGTCAGTAATAATCGATCGATCCCAGTAGAGCGTGACATGACCATTGTCCAGAACTGGCGCAAAATTTACAACATTATTATTATGACTTTAAGAATTACCTAAAAGCCTAATACCATCATGGAGATGTCGTAAGGCGAACGCAAGAGGTAGATCACCTAGCCGCGAAGGAAGGAAATCTTGATACAAACCATGTACCAACCTGTCTTGCCAGCGTGATACAGTACTCAGTAGTAGGTCATTTATGGGCTGAAACGACGACCATTAGGATAACTATTTAACAACATATAATCTCTGTCATCTAGGAGTGCAGTTGGCAAAAATTGACGAGGAAGGTTTAAAACTGACTAACTTGAATCGCAACAATCAGGCCCTAATGCAGTATGCTGTCACCAATTATGGAACAACAAACCTGAGTGCTGAAGACTGGAAGAAGTGCGAAGACAATTTCAAACTCAATCTTTTGTATCAGGTGAGTTTTTTTCCTTTGGCCATGGAAAATGTCACAAATAGCATTGAAAAACTCTTTATAAACAAAAACAATTTAAATTATTATCATTTAGGCTAATTTCTCAGTCATATAGGGGCTGTAAAAAAACAATAAAACATTGCAATTTAAACAGAGTTGTAAAAAAAATAAGCGCCTCAAGTGACGTTACTGTTTTTTATTTAGGACATGCTGAAGAAGAGGCAAGAAGTAGAAAAATTGGCTGCGGCCGGCAAATATAAATATGAGTATGACAGCGATGAAGACACGGCCGAAGGCACCTGGGAACATAAGTAAGTTATAGTAATCTTAGTGATCTTAGAGTTTAAAGTCCGTGTGGTGGATTTAGAATACACAGTGTCAACACCCCATGCCATACTAAGGGGGTCGTAAGAGCCTTTAAAGGTGTTACCACACCGTTGCCATCGATCGACATCGGTCGACGTTGATCGATTGGTGTGGTAGCTTTAATTAGATTGATTTTGATCGATGGTTACCAGTCGACTAACCAATCGATCGATACCAGCCGATGGCATCTGTCGACTTTGGAATGGCAGCAGTCGACAACAATGGGGAGCTCAAGCAGCTCGATCGACGTCGACTAATCCACTCTACCATCGATCGATCTGTTCACGACCGAAAAGGTATGAACCAGAGGTTTAATAATTATAACTATAAAGTTAGCGAAGATGGCGCTAATCGCCATCTCGCTCTAACGTCAGTTGACACAAAAGTATTCTATGTAACGGATTCACAAATATTCTGTACATAAATAATAAAATACAGTGAATATACGCAAATAATTCAGTATAACACATCAACTCTTATTATTTGATGCACCACATCCTCTACTAGCAACCTATCGAAGGAAGAGCAGAAGAAGAATAATGTTGTGTGGTGCACACGATCTTCGATCGACAATCGATCCATTGGTCTGGTAGAAACTATCGATCGACGTCGACTAATCCGTTCTACCTAGCCGCAAGAGAAGGTGAACTTGATACAAAACCCTGTGCTAATCCGTCTGGTCAGCATGGCTCAGTAGTCTAGTTACCCTCCATGTAATTGGAGGAGGCCCGACTCATCTATGGAGTGATTCATTTATGGGCTGAGTAGTAGTAGTAATACACTTCTCATCAGAAAAATCGAAACACCTTGCAGGTTCATCTTTTGTAAGGATTATCAGAAAAATGATTATATTTAGGAATATACATATGTCAAATGTCGTTTAGTAGTGAAGGAGAAGATAATAGAGAAGGTTTTCAAATCCTAATGTTAATGTTTTAAATTCAAATTAAACTTTCATAAGTTTCGTATTTTGTTTAACAACCATAAAAAGGGAAGTGTTTCGATTTTTCTGATGAGAAGTATAGTATTTGTTAGTAAGCAACAGCGTGTAATAAATAAACATTTGTTTTTTCACTTACTAACGCCATTTTCTCTATTTACATCAAATACGTTTTCTACTATCAATAAATTACATATTTTGAAATACTGCCAATGAAAATGGACGGGAATGAAGTTATTCATCTGTAACAACATGTTTATGGTTTATTTCTATCGACACTCAAAATCGGACGGGCTAAAAAGCTTTCAAACGGAGTGCAATTTGCCTTGATATCCAGACAAATAGATCAATGGCCATTTAAGTTTTTAAATATAGAGCTACTCTACAAATATTAGTGTACCGAATTCTAAATTTTCGTGTCTGCTTTTCGCGTTAGCACCGTGAATTACAGACATATTCGTATTGCGTTTAGTTTGTAAATATTATTGTTCCCAATACTTACACGCAGATTTATCTATCAGGAACACAACAGGGAAATGTTATGGAACATTATTTTTTTACGAAATGAATTTATCTAAACTAATAAGGTAGTAAGAGGCGTGACTAATAGAACGCAAGAGGCAGATCACATAGTCACAAGCTATTTTAGACGATTTTAACCCTATGCTAACCTTTCTTGCCAGCCTGGCAGGGTAAGCAAATTTCCCTAGCATGAATTTGGAGGAGGCCGACTCAGTAGTGGGTCCTGCATGGGCTGAAACGGCAAACGGCATGGGCACTCATGCTGTACCCATGCTTGGGCCAAGCATGGGTACGATATGAATACATTATGATCATTAAAATGATCTCATGATCTGATCATTTTCTAATGATCAACCGGCCCGTCAGGACCGCCACAGTAGGCTAATGACCCTCGTGGAGGTAATCTATGGGTTAAGTTGTAGTAGTAATCAAATAAAAAAATATATGACACACATATTGGTATGCATATAATAAAAAGATCAAGGAAATTGAAAGGGCAGCTGGCGGGTGTAATCAAGCCTTTTTTTTATTGACGCTGGGGAAATGCTTTGAGCACACCGCCGCCCCTCGGGGGTGGGGTTGGCGATTATGTGGGACTACGAAAACTACTCGTCTACGCACTAAAACTCCAACGGTATATCCTCACACGACGCGCTTGGGGCGCCACAGGTTCGCGTACGCACGCACGCATTCCCACCCCGGAGTGAAATCAATCCGATTTAACATATTTGTTTTTTTGCCACCAGGTTACGTTCTAAGGAAATGAATGCGACAGAGAAATGGGCGGACGAGCTAACCAAGCAAGCGGCTGGCAAACATCACATTGGGGATTTCTTACCACCAGAGGAGCTGAAAAAGTTAGTAGCTAGATAATTTAATGATGTCTTAGGTTCTCACGATTCTTGCACATTGCAGGAAATGATTTCTAGACGGTTCTGATCGTGGCCTTATTTAAATCCCAATGTTTCAACATGGACACTGAAAAGTGTCTGAAACGATGGCATTTACATAAAAGAACATGATCAGCTAGATAATTTGCCAAACTTCTAATAAATAACCCATCTGATTGTATAGTGCTCAGTTGTTTCGAAGCAAACCAAAGATCTGCTCTAATCTATATAATCTATCTTAGATTCATGCTAGAATATCATAATGTGATATATCTCTCGTATACTATTTTATTATCAGGGTCTGTAGGCGAGTGGCTTTCGCATCGAACGCTTTGATAGAATACAACAAACCAAATGCATGGGATTGTCATGACGTTTCGAAAGTAACTTGGCTAGAATCCCTGATCGCATCACAATGCAAGCTGTTTTTGTTGGCATTAAATAGGGAATTTACTTCATCCAGATTAACTTTCTTTCTGGTTATACAAGTCTCGGCAAATATCTTGAAATCTATTCATGACTGGTCTGTCTTTTGGAAGTGGATAAGGATTGATGGCACTGGCCTACGCAGTGTAATAACTTGCAGTGTCTACGGTCCTATTACACTTACGTGCATTCATTCTTAACTTTTCATGTAAACACATTTAAAATCATTTCAATAGCTTTAAAAAAATGATCGGTTTGCAAAACTTGTGAAGCCTCACAAATTATTTACAAATTGCGTAGATAGTAAAAAATACTTACTTTGGGCTTTACTATTGTTTTGCACGGAAGTGTACTTTCGCGAACTTCCCTGGCCTTGTCGCTCAAGATGTTTGCTGGCACTAATAAACTTTTTGAATAAATTGCGAAGTTGCAGAAAACATAATCTGTATTAATGTTCTTGCTAAACGAGTGTCATTTATAACATTCACTCAATAACAACTTTTAGTGTGATCTATCCACAGAAGAAATCTAATTTATGTTGAATTTGTCATTGGGATGAAACATCGTAACAAGAACGCTAACGTTACAGATTCATGGAGAAATATTCCGCAGTGAAAAGTGGCAAAGAGCCAGACTTGAGTGACTACAAGGAATTCAAACTGAAGGAGGATAATGTTGGTGAGTGTACTCGAATTCTTCGCTTACTCAGTCGCATATGTATGTTTTTTTATGTTTTTCAGCTGTACTATGTTACGCATATTTACGAATGTTTTGTGAATATACTGAAGTATTATTCTACATGATTACAACAGTTTGTTTAGCTTATTTTAGCGGCGTTGTTTGTGTTTTTTTATAGCAATAGTCGAACTTGTCTTTTTCCAGTTGTTCAGTTTTTTTTACCGCAAGCCAAATCTTCTGGATAGAGAATGAAATACAAAAGTAGTAGGGATTCGACGGTTCTGGCTCACCAATCAGAAGGGTGGATCGCGACTGATCAGAATGGTCAAATTCCAAAAAAAAAAAAAAAAAAAAAAAAAAAAAAAAGTTTGGTGTCTTTTTGTATTATTTGTCATGCGCTGATCACGATTCTGCAATCCATTTATGTGTAGGATCAACGGTTCCAGAGATGACTAGTTGATTCCGGTGTCTGCGGCCCAACCGTCGATAAAACGACCCTTTTTTATGTTCCCTCGACCCTTATTTTTTGCTTGAACCTTTTTTTTAATCGATCTCGTCTCGCATCGTCGTTACTTGATGATTTATATTCTGAATAATTATTAAAAGACACTATACTTAAATGTTGTTACAATTCTTATTTCAGAATTTAATTACTACATCTCTAACCTAACCTAACCTACAAAAACTAAAACCTAAACAGAAAACCAAAAAAGGAGAAAAAAAAAAATTGTTTTGCCATGCGCTGATCACGATTCTGCAATCAATTTTTGCGTAGGATCAACGTTTCCGGAGATGCTAGTCATCAAGTAACTTATTCCTAATTGATTTCTGATGTCTGCTGACTAAGCCGACTCCATTTTTTTATGTTCACCCGACCCTTATTTTTTGCTTGAACCTGCAAGTGCCTTGCAATTTTGAATCATAAATAAAAGACAATATTTCAGTGTTGCTAGAATTTTTATTCCAGAATTTTATTACCTACTTCGTACCTATAAAATATGAGCGGAACATCTCATCCACTAAAATATCGTTGTACAGTGTGTTCCCCGTAAATATATTCGTGAAACTATTCATTGAACATCTCTGAAACTTATATAGCAAATACATTAAGCAATATTCACCACAAACTGAAGTCCAATCATTCTGAATCCTATCAATATTCCAGTTCCACCTTTTGCAATTTCTTTTCAGGAACTCGAGATGATATTGCGCAGGTGTTCGCCCATATGAATCAAAATATTGACCGATGCCATTCGTATCGATATGTACAGCTACCCAATGTGAACCTGGTTTATCATCCGCATCCAAATTGCATATTATATACGTTGGTACATGGGTATGCATAGGTAGTCTATTAGCAGCATAAACATTATTTTCTAGAGTGGGATGAATCTTTTTCAAATGTTTTTGTATTTCTAGTGTATCCATGATAATACTGCCATTAGCAGATTATTACAGTACCAATCTATTCAATGGTTGTCGTAGGAATGTTCAATTATAGTGATTTGTAAATATTTAATTGCATTCAGTCACAAAACAGGTTGATTCCTGTTACCAAGGAACGTGAGATAAATGTTTGTAGACACATTTATTTTTTTTAGGATTCGTCGGATCGGCCCCACCTGTCACATAAATTTGTTTATTTATGGATTTGCTTTAGATAACAATGGTATTTCATTAATTTTTTTAGGATTCGCCGGGTCCGGGCCGCCCATTACGAGGGTTGATTTGTGGGATCACAAAAAGCATGTAGCAACTTGTTGCGAACGAATACCCCATAACTTTGATTATTTATGGATTTGCTTTTGCTATAAAAGATCGAACCGTTGCAGCCATGCAGTTAGTCTACGATCGTGTCACCGTTTGTGACCATCGCGCTCCAATACTACGTCAGCGCATCAATGGCCATGGAGGTAAGTGTTTATTCTATTGACAAACTTATTTGTATTTCTGTTGTTGTTTCTTATGGTGTATGTGTGTATAATAGGTAATATTGTAACAGTGCATTAGTGTAAGAAACATAATTGTAAACTACTGCCCGAATAAAAGGCTATTATTATGTATGTGTGTATGTGTATGATTAAGTGTAAACAAATTGATATTAACATTATAACTCTGTTGTTGCAGAGATCATTCAGCTTCGCAGACGATAATGAAAATACCTATAAACAGTATTACTACTCACCGCTCTCCCCTCAACATGAAGAAGAGACTAATGACATCGTCAATAATAACACATGCGATGCTGGAAAAAGGAAATCGCAACCGATTGATAATTTTTTTGAAGTGGCACCAAAAATGAAAAAGAAGAAACCGGTATCGTCAACCGTTGCCCGAGCCGCTAGAGATGGTGTGTCATATATTTCTACTAATTCTGACGATGGAGACCAAGCGACGCATCTCATAAAAATTGAAATGTACGATATGAAGAAGCTATGTAAGATTCCAACTAGTGATCATTGGAAACACGCCACCACGAGGATCAAATATTATGTAAAGAATAATAAGGATAGCATCTACGACAACACAAACAGCCTCGTATACAATATTACAAAGACAATAGCAGAAAGTGAAAAAGTTAAAAAATACTTTTATAACAATGACACTCAGTAGCTGATTACTTAGTGAATGTGATTCTGTTTACTTAAATTACTTGTGTGTACTTATTAGATTATTGCTGACTTTTTTAGCTGAGAGAAAGCCAACAGCAGAAGGAAGAGACGTGTGTGGTATACGTGTGCAGAACACATCATTGAATAGTGAAGCTATGACACTGAGTGTAGAAGAAAAAGAGAACAATATGCAGTACTCAAGAGCGGAATATCCATTCTTCAGTTCAAAATCTAGACGGTTGCTCAGTTTCGAATTCTGGCCTCTGGTTATGCAACAAAACCCTGAAGATCTTGTAGAAGCCGGTTTCTTTTATACTGGCCATGGAGACAGGACCAAGTGTTTCCATTGTGGTGGCGGTTTAAAAGATTGGGAAGATGATGATGATCCTTGGCAGCAACATGTTCAGTGGTTTAGTCAATGTGCTTATGTAAAGTTTAAAATGGAACATTGTTTTGTATAAGATTAAATGGAGGGTTTATATATAAATAAAAAATGGTATTTTACATACAATTTGTTTTATTTAATTTTACATTTTTTTTTTTTTTTCTATAGTTACATACACTCAATATGCATTACACATAAATCTAACATACTACATACATTATGATCTTAACTACTATAGTCTACAGTAACATTTCTGTTTTTATCTATTTCAATAATGTTATCAAACTCAGCATAAACTATACAGTTAATTGTTTGTATTAGTGAGGATTCAAATCGTACTTCTAATCTTACACTACCATGCCTTACGAGATTCCAATGAGCTGATGAGTTAGCTGATAAATCGGGAGTTAAGTCAAATGCTAATAGACAGTAACCTTTGTCATATTGTTCATAAGAGATTGCATTTCCTTCATTAAGAAAGTGAATACCAGTTCCAGAGAACAAAGTATGATATGCCGATGTATACACACTATTATTAAAAGATGGTTGCAAGGCTTTTGAAGGTATTTGTTGACCATCAATATATAAGCTGAAAGAATTAATACCAAAGTTTGCAAAATTAAATGGATTTTTGGAAAGGGAGCCATTAAATGCAGAATTGTTCACAAACCCAATTATACATCTTTTGGGTACCTGTCCTAAGAATATATTATCAAGAGTTTTTCCTTGAACACCCGATGGAATTGTTAAAACTTTGACTTCAGCTCGAGTAATAGGATATTTTGCAGTGGTAGTACTTAAAACTTTCTGATGTGCAAGCAATACACTTGGATTAATTCGTGCTCTTCGTACAATAAGGGTTGCATCAGTAATACAAGCTTTAAACTTTACATCGTTTGAACCAGCAATTAAATTAAAACTTTCTCTTGATCGAACTAATTTTACACTCATTTCAACACCATTAATTAAAAATTTATCTTGATTGAAAATGTCACCATGAAGGTGTCCGATCATTTCTACTTCCCTACTTTCAGCAACTAAATCCTGTCTTTTAGCAAATCCAATATTTTTACCATCTGTAGAATCCATTTTTCCTGCTGTGTCCTCATACCAAAGACTACAAGTAAGATGAGATTGTTTAGCAGCAGGTGCATAATTCAGAAGGGTTTCCATGTATGCTCGATAGGCATAGGTATTATTAGGTGGTGATACAAGTTTTTGGTTTAAATAAACATCAAGTTGACTAAAAAGAGAGTGCAACCAATTATTTACAGGTGCTACTACTGTAGTAGATGTCAAGGTGGTTGAATCTTGATGTAACACTTTTGCCTTTATGTGGAGTAATGTATGAGACAAATCTATGTAGTCATCACCCGTACCAGGAACTTGAAACTCGATAGGTCCATCATCAGCAAGAGATGAAATTGGTTTATAGTGAATCCACAATCCATTTTCAATGCTTGTTTGTGTAGACGGTAGTGCAAACAAATCCAATTCTGACTTAACACACTCACAAGAATGATTATGAAGAAAAGACATATTTAATTTGTAAATATATCCTTGATATCTTTTGGTTTTAGACTAAGTTTTTTAGCAGCTTTCACTTTAGCAACTAATGGTGGAATGACTGAGGTCAAACGTTTCTTTTTAGTTATATACCCAGATCCTGTCATGTTTAACCGATCAATTTTGTTATCAGCCTTTCGTTTTAAGTTCGTACTAACTTGCTTTAGACGATCTTTTATTGAATATTCCATAGGACGCGCTTGAACCATATCCGATAAAATTCCTACTCCAGCGTTTAATGCCTCTTTACCAATTGCTCGAGCACCACTTGAAAGTAAAGGTAAAACTGATCTAAATAAACCCCCCAAGAAGCTCCCAATACCATGGCCGCGTTGATATGATGAACCCTTATAAATTACTCCAACTCCTGATCCAGCTTGATGTGTATAATAATTTTCATATGGACATTTATGATTACCATGGGGAGAATACATTATTACAATTTTCGGAAATGTAGTTTAATACACACAGTTCCAAACTGGAATGGTATTGTCTGCCCTGTGCTTGATCTTATATCTATTTCTAACGTATCGAACTCTCTCCGCATGATAGGTAAGTAGTGAGGTGGAGTGAAAACGTGCATTTTATTTGCGCCATAAATGTACTTTGAAGGATCCAATGGGATAATTCTTAGTAAAGGAGTCATAACATCACCCACAATCTGCGGATCGATTATATCGCAATATATAAATAGTTGTGATGGTAATCCTAAGTGTAAATTAGCAGGACACTTCCCGAAATTTCTCTCTAACAGGTTTTTATTTGGTTCATATCCTAGTTGTAAACTTAATTTTGGTGATAATGTTATGGATGATATATTTTTATCCAAAACAGTAACAGATACAAATTTTAATATTTCATTATAATGAAATTTTACTTTCTCTTTGATACCATTTAACGCGTTTATAATATGTTCAACGTTATCATAGTTAGTAGCTGGGATATTTCTTTTGTAGTAAACTGTTGATAGTTTATCTTCATTAGGCATTAACATTTTTTTTGTGATGTACATAACATTTTCATGATCTTGAACAGTAAACATGGTACATGGATATTGGAACTCGACAACTCCAACCGACCATTCACCTTCCAATTTGATGGGTTTTGGTAATTTTGTTGAAAAATTTGTGGTCTTGTTATCAGGAAAGTATTCCATTGAACTGTTGCTGAGTAAAGTTAAATAAAAACTTTCTTTATTCATATTGATTTTAAACTAGATGCTAAAATCCAACTGTTAAATTTATCTGGATAACCTTTCCACTTCACTAATACTTCTTTTCTGTTACTTGAATAGCGAGAGTCAATTATTTTATCTATTTTATATTGTGAGGTGGGGTTGTAAGTGACTTTCTGTAATTCTTTTTCATAAAAAGTACCAACTATTGGTTCATTTTGTAAATCTGTTAATGTATATACAACCCATGGAGATCTATCTATTATTGAAGATATAATAAATATTTCATCACTCCAATTTGATTCATATCCTTTTTGGAAAACATGTTTATATTTGGATATTCGAACATAATCGCCCACATTGAAAATCGGTTTTGGATTTTTTAAACAAAGTTTGTTTGACCCCCTATCATAAAGATTAGTCCAAACTGTCATAATATTGCTGGAATTTACATCACATGGGCACATCTTAATACTAGAGTGAAAGCTGTTATTATAAGAGTATATTAAATCTTGTAAAACATCAATGTATCTATAAGTATTATTATGAGTGAAATAACGCCACATTTTCATTTTTAAAGTTCTTTGAAATCGCTCAACAATACTAGCCTTAATATCAGGATTGTTTGTGGTATAGTAATTTATCTTTTTAGATTTAAAGTATTTTTGTATATCTTTTGACACAAATTCTGTACCTTTATCAGATTGTATGTGAGTAGGTGTTGAATTACTTTCAGTAAATATACTTTCAAAACATAATTTAGTTATTTCAGAGTTTTTCTTTTTCATTGATCTTGCAAAAGCATATTTACTAAATACATCAATAACACACAATATGTAGTTAAAACCATCATTATATTGAGAATAAGTTCGCATATCACTTAAATCAGCTTGCCACAATTCATTAATATTTGATAGAATGTACCTATTACGTGGGAATTTTTTCCGATTGGGTCTATGTAATGTGTATGTTTCTTGCGATTGTAACCATTCCTTTACTTGCTTCTTATCCATTTTACCCTTCATGACCTTCGATAATTTTTCAATACTACTAAAACCAGCGGGGTTAGATGGATCATAATAAATTCTATTAATTTCTTCTAGTACGGAGTCCATTTTTCCCACTCGATCTTTTTACGTATTTTGTTAATATTTTTTTTATCTCCACTGCTCGGTGTAGAAAACTCTTGAACGTCAATCTCAGAAGTTTCTTGTAGATCTTTTGCTAAAAGCTGGTTGATAAACTGACATCTCTTGGGGTTTCCAATATAAGTGAGTGGTACTTTAAGATCTTTTAATGCCTTAGCAAATCTATCCCACCCTATTGGATCACTTTTTTTTAAGGGTCTTAGCGAATCATTTATTAAATCAACAATATTACTTCCAGAGATTTTTTCTTTATCAATTATGAGTGTGCCTTCATTATCCCAATGTATTTTACCTTTACTTGTTCCAAGTAAGTTCAATAATAACTCACCTTTTTTATTGTAAGTTTTTGGTATTAAACTGAGTATTTGAGTTGGTGAGTAAAGTGAATTTGTGTTATTTTCTTTATTTTTAATAGTTACATTCTCCTCCAACAAAGAGTGAGCATCAACTATACTTTTTAGATCTTTATCTGTGTTTTTATTACCAATTTTAAACTCTCTTGGATCTTCATTAGATGTTTCAGAATAAATTGGCAATCTAACTGGTTGACGATCCTCTTCCGTAAAATGAAGGTATCTTTGTAGTGTTTGTAAATATAACATCCACTTCTTACGATCTTCCATCTTACTATTCATAATATTTTGCATTTCAGTATCTAATCGAGACAAATTACTATCACTCTTATTTTCTTGTTTTAATTTTTCAATCAATCCAGGTTCAATAAGTATCATTTTCTTTGCATTTTCCATGTTAACTGGCTAATCCACTAACTAATCCACTCAATATTGCACCTAATATTATTGGTAAGAAAGCTCCCCCTTTTTGTATAATGATATTTTTTCTCAGTTTATGCTTACACTTATGCACAAGTTTACGGAGTATATTTTTGTGTTTATTCAATTTTTGTTTATCTTGATCTTTGAGAGGTACCTTTCCTTGTAAAACGTTATGAATACATTCACAAATAAAGTTAATTTCTTCTTCATCGCATGTTTTAAGTATTACTTTTTGATATTTTGGTTTAAGCGTATGCAAAGCACTCAACAAATGTTTATGCGTTGTGAGTCGATGATGCATCATTTAGAAATGACTTGAATTGTTTGATTCTTGGTGTATTTAAACTCTTTTGTTGGGACGTAGACTGTACAATGACCATTAAATGGGAAGACCTTTGTTTTGATACGACAAAAATCATTGGTATTCTGTTTTAAATCTATCATTAAATATCCATGCGCTTCTAAAGTTGCATCCCTGTAAGCATCTTCAATGAATTTTGGGTTGTCTGGTGACACTTGTCGTGCTAAATATCTTATTTGAGTTTTATCTCGAGGGTTTTTAAAATATATTATGTAACTTGAATTTAAAGAAATGTCTCTTTGACCTTTACCCTGATGAAATAAGTTTTGTGTTAAATAAAATACACTAAGATTCCTGTGATGACTACCTTTTGTAAATATATCCACAATTCTTCCATCTGACTCTCTCATCAAATCATCAATAATAACAAGGTGTGGGTTTTCGCCATCAAACATATTAAGATTAGGAATTCCTTGATGATAGTTAACATTTGGTAAATTATATAAAGGTTGCATTTCATCAAAGCACCATGTGATCTGATTAAAATCACAATTACATATTTGTTTAATTGATTTTATGAAATTTGTTACAAAATTTGACTTCCCACATCCACTTGGTCCTGCCACAATAGCAGTAAACGGATGAATAAAGCTAAACATTTTACACGTCTATAGTACTAAGGGATGAAATAAAAAATGAAAATATTGTTTTAAAAATAAAATATATATTGCTAAAATAATAAAAAAAACAGAATGATCTATGTACTATTTTCTAACACAATTTACAATGGAAATAATTATAACTCTAATACATTCTAATTTTACAATCACCTCAACCTCAAATTTAAATACACACAAATGAAAACCACAATTATCTTACATTATGAATAAACAATAATTTTAAAATATCATAATTTTACAATCAATACAAATTTTGTTTAGACACAGAAATAAAAGTAAAAATAATCAACTCTTAGCGCAATTTATAATGTCCCCAAGCCAATGTATCAATGTTGTTATCCATAATACATCGTTTGGTGTCATTATATGTTAAAGATGCTTTATTTATTTTTTGTGTAAAAATAGTGTGTTTGATTGATTTAAATCGAAGCATACTACAATAATGTACTTTTTTATCAAACAAACACGATTTGTAATTTTCCATATTCATTTTTTTGGTGACACTTTTATTAACCCCCTTTGCCTTTGCTATAAATTTATCTTCTATTTCCAAGGCATACATTTTTGATCGCAACCCTACAAATTCCTTTAATATTTTACCATTATTCTCATCTTTAAAAAATCCCAACCTTTTTTTATTTATTTTTGGATAACCATAAATATTTTTTTCTGGATAATCTGATGTATCAAAATAGTGAAGTAGATCTGGTTTTATATCCTCATAAAAATTGTCTGTAAAAATTTGATATATCAAACTATCGGTATCTGTGTACAATAACTTAATTTTATTATGAAACTTTTTAAACATATAGTTATAATGAAAGTCATACATAAGGGTCTTAGATATATCTAAAATACAAAATCCTAAATAAATTGGCTTATCATAAATTAATTTTGTTTTTCGTAATTGTATTGCAACTAAATTTTCTGAAAATATTGATAAACTATGGAATTCTGGTTTTGCAATCAAATCCTGAGCACCTAAAACTTTACCGCGATTATCCCAGTGAGTTAGTAGTTTAACGTTTACTCTCTTTTCAATATTTTCCATTGTCTTACCGAAGACAGAATTGTTCATTAATTTAAAAAAGTCTTTTTCAAAGTTTGATGTAGCTAGCGTTCTCAAACGAGTATTTAAGTCTATGTATTTTTTTAACCAAGAACTCTGTTTAAATTTTAGAATTCTTTTTACTTTAATCAATTTAATACCCATTTCAATGCATTGTTTTAAATTCCTGTAGTGAATGATGTATTTATTTTTATTATTTAAATTAGGAACTAATTTAGTTTCTTTACCCACACACATTTTTTCAGGACATAACGGAAAGTCTGAATGCAAATTATGAAGTTCATCAGGATATTCTAAATCAACTTCTAAAATATAACCGAAATCAGACGTATCCGACACATTATAATCTGTATTACAATCTACCCATTCGAAACAACCAACAGGAAGAGATTGGGACATTGCCCAACCATATAAATTATTCGCGTCGAAATATGTTAGATACGAATTAGGTTTTTCACTATCATAATCCTCCATAAATTTATTATTAGCTCTAGCAAAACGATTGCTACACTGAGATACACCCCCTCTAATGCCAGCTTTAAAAAAAGCAATTTTGTCATAGTCCGTTAACAATTCTAATTCTATTTTCGTAAATTTTAACATTGCGTCCCAACTTAAGCCTGGAGCAGTATAGTAATGGGCAGGATCTAATCCATAAGTTTGAATACAAAGCTTTCTAAAGTTTTCAAATACATCGGTCAAAAGTAAAACATCAGTTTTTAAATACAAATTGGAATAATCGGACATACTACTACACTTAAAATGTTGCCAAATATCTTTTGCGTGATTATAATCATCATTTGAAATATTTGAATCTGTGAGTGAACTATAAAACTGGTGTTGATCAGGAAGTGATAGATGTTTCAAACAATCACTATTACTCATAAATTCATAAGGATAAATTCCTTTCCGTTTTAAACGTAAAAAATCTTCAGTATTAGGATAGTTTCTTTTTAATTCAGTAAACTGATCATCATTAAGATTTTTAGCTAGTTGATCTAAACTACATGATAAAAATTTCAATGAATCTACGAATCTTAAACTTACTGGTTGATTATTTATTGTTAACTGTTTTGAAAATGATATGTATCTCTCTTTATTTTGTGGAATAACTTCAACCTTGCCATCTTCGAGGTTTAATGCGTGGACAATAAAATGAGCATCGTAGTGACTGAGGTTATGTAAAAATATTGGAACATGATGAGGGGTTCTGAACTTAGAACTACACACTTGATGTGCAACACCCCTAAAACTACCAGTGTGCCAATCAAAATCGTAAAAAGGATCTTCATTTAACTCAGTTTCACAAATATGGCAAATGTTTGATTTAGAAATTTTAATTTTATCTTCATCTGATAATAAAACGGGACATTTTTGGAAACTATTTTTTTTTACTATTGTTTTCACATCTTCACAAAGATGATTCATAAACACCTGTGCGCAGTTTGCCCCACTATACGTCTCATATTTTGACAATCTATCATCATATGAACATTTAATGTAATATCCGAAACTATACACTTCATGTTTTTGAATATTACTTGTACTAGGTCTGGATGGATCGTTACTGCATGATTCTATAGGGTTCAAAAATGCTTCGAAGTCTGCATAAACCACAAAGGGCATTTTCAACTTTCTCACGAATTTATCAAATTTTAATTTATTATTTGATGTTGCTTTACCAAACCAATCCTTTTTGGAATGTTCACCATTTGGTAATTCCGTGCAAATGTGAGTGCAATCATATTGTTGATGGTTATTAAGTCTTTCCTCTGATGGGAAATGAAGTAAACATGAATCACATATATATATTGCATGATGATGACTTGATATTTGTGAACTAACTAATCGCGATAAGTTTTTAATATAACAGTAATGATTGTTAGTACCATTCGATATATATAGTAGGTTGATATGATTAGGCATACGACATTTTGTTAAATATAAAGGACCTACAACAGAATTACACTTTTTTTCTTTATTATACTCTAACCCAAAAACATTTATACTAATATTGTTTAATTTCTCTACTTTTGATATATCTACTATTTTAACTGGAAAAGAAATACCAGCAAATTTTAGTTTATTTCCGTATATTGCGTAAGATGTTACCCGATCTTTATTTTTACATACAGGATATAAACCAGAGAGTAATGCCCATTTGAAACACATATTATCATTATTTTTAACATTGATTACAGCTTTTTTTGATTTAATATCTTGAGGAAGGTCTATATATGAACTACCACGTAAGGGGTTGAATTTGTTAACATTCATATCTATGTATTTAATTTGATTAAGACTCCAACCACTATCTTTTTTTTCAAATTGAGATATTTTACCGACTACAGTGTCTATTAATGATGAAAAAAAAATATTTAAGTCATCACCCTGACAAATTATGTAATTAAACGTTTGAAAATCAAAAGTATTTTTAATATCTTTAGTTTGTTGTATGAAATCAGCATGCAATATGAAGTTTATTTTAAAAATTGTATGTTTTTTAATACATTCGTTTATCAAAAATAAAATATCAATTTTTAAAGAATTTAAAAACGATTCCGGTGTTTCAAAATATTGCCCCGATTGAGCTATTTTACGATTAATTCTATATGTTAAAATTCGGTTCCCAAAAGCGGTTTCAATATTTGTAACATTTGTTAATGAATTATGCGATTTAAAAAGATTATTTTTGTGAGCATTGCTTTTTAAGTGGTTATATAGATACCTTTTATTAATAAAAACATGACAAGTGTCACATTCCACCATACTGTTGTTCATGGTTTCGATTGATGATGTAGAAGCTCCTTCATCAAATGTTGGTTTCTTGGTAACCTTATTTTCGCCAGTAGTGATACCTCGTTTGATACCTCTTCCAACTTGTGGTTGACTGCAACAAAAGAGCAAGAAAATTATTAGACATATCTTAAAATAACATATTTATACAATAATATTTCTTATCGAGTTTGTACTTCTAATACTTACATCAACATTGTTTCAACTTTCGCACAGTGATTATACAACTCTTCATCATACGATGAATCGAGCAGGTCACCTTTTTCCATTTTATCACAAACTTTAGACAGCTCCTGATCGAATTCACTGTTGTATAGTTCCATATTCTCTTCTATAGAGGCTGGGGAAAAGATAGCACTGGTGCACACTTTACTTAAGTTTTCCATCTTTATAACAAAGAAGAAAGTAGGTAGCACAGTCAGTTACAGTTAATGTTCAATATTTATATTCTAACAAACTTATTAGAAAATCAAGTAGAATCTAATAAGTACACACAAGTAATTTAAGTAAACAGAATCACATTCACTAAGTAATCAGCTACTGAGTGTCATTGTTATAAAAGTATTTTTTAACTTTTTCACTTTCTGCTATTGTCTTTGTAATATTGTATACGAGGCTGTTTGTGTTGTCGTAGATGCTATCCTTATTATTCTTTACATAATATTTGATCCTCGTGGTGGCGTGTTTCCAATGATCACTAGTTGGAATCTTACATAGCTTCTTCATATCGTACATTTCAATTTTTATGAGATGCGTCGCTTGGTCTCCATCGTCAGAATTAGTAGAAATATATGACACACCATCTCTAGCGGCTCGGGCAACGGTTGACGATACCGGTTTCTTCTTTTTCATTTTTGGTGCCACTTCAAAAAAATTATCAATCGGTTGCGATTTCCTTTTTCCAGCATCGCATGTGTTATTATTGACGATGTCATTAGTCTCTTCTTCATGTTGAGGGAAGAGCGGTGAGTAGTAATACTGTTTATAGGTATTTTCATTATCGTCTGCGAAGCTGAATGATCTCTGCAACAACAGAGTTATAATGTTAATATCAATTTGTTTACACTTAATCATACACATACACACATACATAATAATAGCCTTTTATTCGGGCAGTAGTTTACAATTATGTTTCTTACACTAATGCACTGTTACAATATTACCTATTATACACACATACACCATAAGAAACAACAACAGAAATACAAATAAGTTTGTCAATAGAATAAACACTTACCTCCATGGCCATTGATGCGCTGACGTAGTATTGGAGCGCGATGGTCACAAACGGTGACACGATCGTAGACTAACTGCATGGCTGCAACGGTTCGATCTTTTATAGCAAAAGCAAATCCATAAATAATCAAAGTTATGGGGTATTCGTTCGCAACAAGTTGCTACATGCTTTTTGTGATCCCACAAATCAACCCTCGTAATGGGCGGCCCGGACCCGGCGAATCCTAAAAAAATTAATGAAATACCATTGTTATCTAAAGCAAATCCATAAATAAACAAATTTATGTGACAGGTGGGGCCGATCCGACGAATCCTAAAAAAAATAAATGTGTCTACAAACATTTATCTCACGTTCCTTGGTAACAGGAATCAACCTGTTTTGTGACTGAATGCAATTAAATATTTACAAATCACTATAATTGAACATTCCTACGACAACCATTGAATAGATTGGTACTGTAATAATCTGCTAATGGCAGTATTATCATGGATACACTAGAAATACAAAAACATTTGAAAAAGATTCATCCCACTCTAGAAAATAATGTTTATGCTGCTAATAGACTACCTATGCATACCCATGTACCAACGTATATAATATGCAATTTGGATGCGGATGATAAACCAGGTTCACATTGGGTAGCTGTACATATCGATACGAATGGCATCGGTCAATATTTTGATTCATATGGGCGAACACCTGCGCAATATCATCTCGAGTTCCTGAAAAGAAATTGCAAAAGGTGGAACTGGAATATTGATAGGATTCAGAATGATTGGACTTCAGTTTGTGGTGAATATTGCTTAATGTATTTGCTATATAAGTTTCAGAGATGTTCAATGAATAGTTTCACGAATATATTTACGGGGAACACACTGTACAACGATATTTTAGTGGATGAGATGTTCCGCTCATATTTTATAGGTACGAAGTAGGTAATAAAATTCTGGAATAAAAATTCTAGCAACACTGAAATATTGTCTTTTATTTATGATTCAAAATTGCAAGGCACTTGCAGGTTCAAGCAAAAAATAAGGGTCGGGTGAACATAAAAAAATGGAGTCGGCTTAGTCAGCAGACATCAGAAATCAATTAGGAATAAGTTACTTGATGACTAGCATCTCCGGAAACGTTGATCCTACGCAAAAATTGATTGCAGAATCGTGATCAGCGCATGGCAAAACAATTTTTTTTTTTCTCCTTTTTTGGTTTTCTGTTTAGGTTTTAGTTTTTGTAGGTTAGGTTAGGTTAGAGATGTAGTAATTAAATTCTGAAATAAGAATTGTAACAACATTTAAGTATAGTGTCTTTTAATAATTATTCAGAATATAAATCATCAAGTAACGACGATGCGAGACGAGATCGATTAAAAAAAAGGTTCAAGCAAAAAATAAGGGTCGAGGGAACATAAAAAAGGGTCGTTTTATCGACGGTTGGGCCGCAGACACCGGAATCAACTAGTCATCTCTGGAACCGTTGATCCTACACATAAATGGATTGCAGAATCGTGATCAGCGCATGACAAATAATACAAAAAGACACCAAACTTTTTTTTTTTTTTTTTTTTTTTTTTTTTTTTTTTTTTTTTTTTTTTTTTTTTTTTTTTTTTTTTTTTTTTTGGAATTTGACCATTCTGATCAGTCGCGATCCACCCTTCTGATTGGTGAGCCAGAACCGTCGAATCCCTACTACTTACAAATATGCTAATATTAAGTCGTATCTGCATTATTATTTTTTTGATTAACAATCCCGACTAACGATCCAAAGTCCCGTCCTATAACACAATTATTAGAGATTTCTTTGTTTTGATATAAAGTAGCCTTTATTTCCTACTACTGAGATGTTGATGATAATATTATAAGTCGCTTAGGTGGCAAAGGCTTTTCTTAATTCTCTTCACGTTTTTCGTTCTGACGCTTTTCTCCACCAATGCGATCTACTCTCTGAGTAAAGAACTCCTTTGGTTGGCCTCCTTTTTGTTAATTATTTTTTGATTTACCAAAACAAATGTATTTGGGATTTCAATAATTTCTCACGCGATGGAACTTGTGAAAACGTGTTTTTATTTAGGTTTCAAAATGCTACAAAAGCTGGGCTGGAACGAGGGACAGGGTCTCGGCACCGAAGGTTCTGGAATTGTCGAACCCATCAACAAGTAAGTACAACTGATCTTATTAACATCGTGCTTCCAAAGTCTTCACTAACAACACACTTTTTATAGTCGCTGACTATAACTCAGTTAATATATTTTTATTTCTTTATTATTTTGTGGGTTATTGCATTTTGGAACTTATTGCTCAGTAACACCGATTCTTCAATGATCCGATAGTCCATTTACACTTCTCTGTTTAATCTTGACGAACTCATTGTTTGAATTTCGTAGTCTAGACATAAGTTATTCAGATATAATTACTACCGAGTTGTGTGTGTTTATAAGGCTATTCGTTATGGGCATTCGTATTCGGTATTTGTGTTCGCTATTCCTGTTTGATATTGTTGTAATTCGTTTTTTGACAAATATGCCTTCCACACACACTCAAGTGAAGTGCGACCATAAGATGTTAGAAATACTAGACATAAAACTACTTACGACATTCCAAAAATATAACGTGTTGATGACAATGTGTTGATGACACTTTATATTTGAATTACGCATGGACTGATCGTCTCAAGGTACAGCCCTGCGTTCATAACGTCTCACAGGTTTATGAGTAGACATAGACATATTCTTTATTATGGCAAGACATACAATGACAAACTTCTACGTCATCATCAGCCTATTTCAGTCCACTGCTGGACGTAGGCCTCCCCCATGGCTCGCCACTGAACCCGGTCTTCGGTTCTATGCATCCAGTTGCTGCCGGCTGCCCGTCGCAGATCGTCGCTCCATCTAGCAGGGGGGCGTCCCACCCTACGTTTGCCAGTACGTGGTCTCCACTGTAGCACCCGTTTGCCCCAGCGGCCGTCAGTTCTACGACAGATGTGGCCAGCCCATTGCCACTTCAGCTTGCTAATCCTATGGGCTATGTCGATGACACGCGTTCTCGCTCGGATGACTTCATTACGAATTCTATCTCGTAGCGAGACACCGAGCATAGCCCGCTCCATAGCTCGCTGAGCGACTTTCAGCTGATGGACTAGCCGCACCGTCAGTGTCCACGTTTCAGCACCGTAGGTTAGTACGGGTAGGACGCACTGATTGAAGACTTTAGTCTTCAGACTCTGCGGTATGGGTGACGAAAAGACCTGACGAAGCTTCCCAAATGCTGCCCAGCCCAACTGAATCCTTCTGGCTACCTCCTTCTCGAAGTTGTTTCGTCCTAACTGCAGACACTGCCCGAGGTAGATGTATTCCGAAACAACTTCAAGTGGAGTACCATCAATGCTGATTGGCCCCGGACTGACATGTTCATTGAACATAACCTTGGTTTTATCCAAGTTCATTCCGAGACCAACCCGCTTGGATGCAGTGTCAAGGCTGTCCAGCATTTGATGAAGATCCTGCAGCGATTCTGCCATGATGACAATATCATCGGCGAAGCGCAGATGGGAGATGTACTCGCCGTTAACATTAATGCCCCGTCCTTTCCAGTCCAGTGTCTTGAAGACGTCCTCCAATGCGGTTGTAAACAGTTTCGGGGATATGACATCCCCCTGTCTTACACCTCTGCACAATTGGATTAGTCTTGTCTGGTCTTCCTGTACTTGGACGGTCATTGATGCAGCGGCGTAAAGGCATCTCAGCGCTTCTATATATCGCCAGTCAACTTGGCACCGCTGCAAGGATTCCAGAACAGCCCAGGTTTCGATAGAGTCAAAGGCCATCATAGTCCACGAATGCTAGACACAGCGGCCGATTATACTCTTCGGTTTTCTGTATAATCTGCCGCATTGTGTGGATGTGGTCTATGGTGCCAAATCCTCTCCGAAACCCGGCCTGCTCCGGTGGTTGGAAGTCGTCAAGTCTTTTTGCCAGACGGTTCGTGATGACTCTCGAAAACAGCTTATATACGTGGCTCAAGAGCGAGATGGGCCTATAATTCTTGAGAAGTGTCCTGTCTCCTTTCTTGAAGAACAAGACTACTATGCTCTTGCTCCACGCATTAGGAGTTCTCCCAGAGAATAGAACGGTGTTGAAAATGCGTCGGAGCTGTCTGATTACAGGTAACCCACCTGCTTTCAGTAGCTCTGACGTAACTCCGTCCTCCCCCGGGGCTTTTCCATTGTTAAGCTGTCTGAGAGCCAACTCGATTTCGTCAAGGCTGACTTCCGGCAGCTCATCTGTGTAGTGGCGGGACAACGTAGCTCTGGGATCTGCAGAAGCGGGTGATGGCTGTGGAGTATTTGAAGCGTATAGACGACCATAAAAACTCTCCACTTCCTTGACTATCTCCGGTTTAGATGAGACGACATTGCCGTTGGTGGTCGTGATCTTACTCAGACGGCTCCTCCCAAGACGTTGCGCGAACACTTTGGACCCCCGATTTTGCTCAATCGCTTCCTGTATTTTTTGCGTATTGGCGCGTCGGAGGTCACGGCGTATCAGTGTCCTGATTTTCTTGTGGAGGGCCCTCTTTTCGGATGTTGTGGCGCTGGTATTTTGCCGTCTATGATCCATAAGCCGGAGAGTCTCAGTAGATAGTTTCGATGCCCGTCCATATTGCTTCCTCGCACAGAGCTTCCTTCCCTGGTCCTTAATTATTTGGACTACGTTGTCCAGATCCTCGTCAACGCTCATTGTAGTTTCCAGAGCAGCGAACCGGTTCTGAAGTTCCAGCTGGAACTTTTCGGAATCGCTGGCCACTTGATGCAGGTTGGGTCGGAGTATAGACTTCATCAGCCGTCTGCGTTCAAGCTTGAAGTCTATATTCAGAGTGCCTCGTACAAGTCGGTGGTCACTGCCGGTATTTACCCTGTTGACCACAGAGACATCCCTGAATATATACTTCTTGTCCGTCATGATGAAGTCTATCTCGTTTTTCGTCACAGTGTCGGGGCTTTGCCAGGTCCACTTCCTTTGGGGCTTTTTCTTAAAGAATGAATTCATTAAGAATAGCCCCTCGCGTTCTAGGAAGTTGACCAGCATTTGCCCCCTGTGGTTCCTACATCCGTAGCCATGCGATCCGACTGCCGATTCGCCGCAACTTTGTACTCCCACTTTGGCGTTGAAGTCCCCCATGACAACATTGAAGTGAGCCTTAGTGGTATTATGCAGAGCCCTGTGCACGTCGTCATACACAATTTCCACTTCGTCGTCCGAGTATGTCGACGTTGGTGCATACACTTGCACCACTTTGAGGGAATACCTCTCGGTGAGCTTTAGAATGAGGTATGCAACCCGCGCCGACACACTAGATATCTCAACAATGTTGCCCTTGAGGGCCTTATTGACGAGGAATCCCACTCCACCTTGTGAGGATTGTTCTCCTTCTCGAAAGTAGAACAGATGGCCCGATTCCAGAGTAATGGTGTCCTCCCCCTCTCTACGGACTTCACATAACCCTAGAACGTGCCATCTTATATTGTTCAGTTCTACTTCGAGCTCCTCAAGATGTTCGTCCAGCCGCATCGTTCGTCCGTTGTACGTCGCCATGGTCAGTTGGTGGTGGTAGCTATCCGTAGCCCGGGGATTCTTAGCACCCCCCGCCTTACCGTTACCACGGCCGCTACCGTGGCCGGGGATAGTAAGGCTACCGGGAACTGGGGGCCGTTGCATATATGTGTTTGCCATATGGGGGGTTATGCCATAATCGCCACGCTTGGCAGGCGGGTTGGCGATCGCAGTAGCGGATGGTGTGTTTTTGGACAGAACGTCGCTGCTGCCCAACGTCTGTTGTCCCTTAGTCGCCTCTTACGACACCCACGGGAAGATATGGGGTGGTAGAATTCTTACTCCGCTACCACACGGACCTTCTACGTAGGTGGCGTTTAAAAGAAATTTTTGTACGATAGAATAGAATGGCACTATGACCTACCTACATTAATAATAATAATCGAGGTGGTGACGGATTTAGAATATATAGTATCACCACCCCAATCCATCCTGAGGTTGTCATAAGAGCCGACAAAAGGAAATGACAAAACCTGGCCGAAAACCTAGCCGCAAGAGAAGGAAAAGTTAATACGAAACCCTGTTCCAACACGTCTGGCCGGCGTGGCACTGTAGGCTAATTACCCTCAGCAGTGGGTCATGCATGTATGGGTTGAGTAGTAGTAGTTAATCATTTGGAGATGGCTAGATATGGAAGGAGGGGTTTTTTTCATTCATTTAAGGTTTATTGAAAAGTATAGATAGATGATATCCATAGATTCGTAACAACGCCTATGACGTGTCACATACACCAAGTTAGTGGTCGTCCATTTTAGTATTGTGCGCTTGTGCCGTCTAAATATGTATTAGTTTCTTACATTATGAAATTAGTGCTTTTTATGGACGTTTTAAAAAGTAAAGGCAAAACAAATGATGAAATTATACATTTAATTATTTTATAGGTCGTTTACTGATTCCATTGCTGATAAAGTTGTGGGAGCGAGGAATCAATAAAATCCTTAGGCGGCTCGGACAGCCTACTTGAGATATGTTTTTCTTGTAAGAGAATGTTTAAATTCCGAAAAAGGATGGAATAAAGCCCGTGGAGTACGTTGGATGTCAAAAGTAAAAAAAACGTGACATTATAGCGAGGTTATATCGACGCCCCCGGGGAATAAAATCGTAATAGACAAAAGTAAATTTTACAGGACGAGCAAAAAACTGTTTTTCTGTTTTAGCTCATGAACTAACTGGCCTATATTAACATACAATACATTATTTTTTTCAGTATTTTTTTTTCTTAATAAGTAGCTATAATAAAAAAATATATAATGTATACTTTTAAAGTTATTACGAAAGATGTATAATACTGATTTTAAATTTAAGTGTATCCTAAGTAACGTCACATAACGATTTTATTCTCGTGAAATTGTAATATCGTGAAAACTATATCCCTACATTACGATGTTTTTCTACAGTATTTTCATGAATGAATAGTAATTGTAATAAACTAATACGATTTTGTTCTTGTAAAAGCTACCAGTGTCTTTTTTCGTATAGCTATATAACGACTTTGTTTTTGTATAAATGTGCTTAGAGAGTTCATCGTAATATGCAGTAACGTTTATGAATTTTGGTTTTAAATTATTGTAACACTGTTACTGTAATACCACTAGGTACTGGGTAATTCGTGGGTGCTTTTCTACACTCAATCAGTACCTACATATTGTAAAAACTTAAATAATATAAACAATGAAATAAGTATAATAAACATAATATTTATTTAAGAAAATCACAATTGTTACAATAGGCGTTAATCAGTCTTAGTTCTAAAAAACCAATCAGTCTGTTTCATTGCTCTCACTGTCACAGTCATCCTCACCTAAAACTGCTTCAGTATTATTTGTGCTTATCGTTTATAGTTGTATTATCAGCGAATTGTAAAAACTGTGATAATGGAGAGGTATGGCGTTCATCCTACAAAGACTTGATAGGTCGTCGTGTAGAGCTAGAAATTGGAACTGGACCATTATAAGCTGGCTGCAATGTCACGTCATAAGCGATGGACGAAGTTGCTGCGGTAGAGGCAGATTTTCATTTTCTAGTATTTTTAGTTGTAGTTGATCTTATATTCATTTCAATATAGTCGTCATCATAATCATATTTAAAGTAAACAGATTGTGGATGTGTATGGGCAACTTTTATTTCTTTAGCCAATTTTGATCAATGATTTTATGTCATAAAAATTGTCTTGTCTCATTTCCTTGACTTTGTATTTTTCACCAGTTTGTTTAGCATTCATAACTATACCATATAATTGATCAGGTGTATAAATTTGTTTATTTTTCATTGCTCGTTCTACATGCATAGAATCACCTTCATTTTGGCTGTGGCCAGATTCAAAGAAACGATGAACAATTTCCAGTTTCAACTTATTAGCAGCAAACAGATAAAGGGCAAACACAAATCAATTTTTATTCTGTCCTGCGCAACCATCAGAATATAATGAAATTTTATTTATTTGTTTATGATATTGTTTTTCAATAAAATTATAAAGACAGCTACGGCTATCTCTATTGATCCTCTTTTAGCAATTTGCAAATGCCACATGTAACAGTATCCTTTCTTTCTTGAAGCATCGAAAACAGTGAAGTTATACACAGGATACTTCCGATAAATAATGGAATATTCCTACCTCTGACTGAGGTACGCCTAAAACCTTTTCAAAATCAAAAATTGCTAGAGTGAAGTTTGCGTTAAGATTTTCCTTTTCTGAATGTTTGATTTCACAATTTCTTTCTTTATTATGTATATGTTTTGTGTATTTATCTTATAATGATTCCTTATGTTCGCCTTCTGCTTGTCCATAAAGCGTACAAGTACCACATAAATCTTTCTTAGGATGAAAAAAAGAATAATTTAACTTTGTATTAAATATAGTCTCATACTGCCTTTTGGTAGCCAATGTATTTAGTTATAAACTCATGGTCACCTAATTTATAAAATGTCTCCAAAATGGCATTCCTATTATTATAGGAAAACGTTTCACCACATTTCAATTTGCATTTACAAGAAGGTCCTACCGATTTTGCAAAGAACTGCTTTTTAGAATGACATCCAAAATAGGCTTTTCCAGAGTTTTTTAACGTTTTGGATTTATTGGCTATCCATTCTTTTCATTTCGGCGTCGCTTACGGGCTAAGTCGTTTGTGATAGAGAGAGAGTTATCGGCATCATCAGTAGGTTCAATAGAACTGCTTGACAGTGACCCTGATACTGAAATTGTATTGAGTGATTCTGATTCAGTTGAACCTAATACTTGTAATGTTACAGAATCTTCATTCTCCACTATACCTTGTTGCCTTGGGCTTTTATCGCTATTTATAATTATAACCATCTCGTTGGGGCTTAAATTAGATCTATTGTGAGGCGTTAAAGTCTTATTTATATCAATATTGTCATTTTTTACATCGATTATGCTATGTACAGAACCTTTATTATTCTCAATAGGAACTAATGTTTCATCGAGGTTTCTATCATCTGAGTCTAAAATAGTATTATCTTCCTGTATTGTGCGATCAAATAGAGTCGGCGTTTTCGATTTACTTTTATTGGCATGAATAATATACCCATCTGGCGAAGCAACAAAATCAACATTGTCTAATATAAAAGAAAGGTTTAATACTGATGTTGGTGTTCTTATAAGCTGGTGATTAATAATGTCAATATAATCTGCACGATCACGCCGCCCGCGCATAGTAACTTGTAAAAACTTGTTGAAATTCAAGCGAAAAAGACAATAATAACCAAATACTCTATTAATAGAAGAAGAAAAAAATAGTATCACATTACTACATGTTTTCAAATTTATAAAGAATATTGTAATAGGTGTTTACGTGAAATAGTATTGATAATTATGTCAATAATAAAGCAGTAATATACGTTTACCGTTCAATTTACCAAACTAATTTAGGTAAAGCATGTTATTGAAAAGAGTTATAAATTTATTTACGTGAATAAAATCGTATAATGCTTTACCGATTTCTCGCGACATGCGTTCGTTCCATAATGAACGACTACGATGTTTTTACGGGAAGAATTTGTTACATGATTTCCGTAGAATAAAAATTGTTATAACTTTATGATTTTTCAGTCAAAAAATCTAAAAAAAATCAGTAGGTGTATATCGACACCATAGATGCCGAAAATGCAAAAACATTAAAAAAGTGGTAATAGCGCATAACCATTTTATTCCCCGGGGGCGTCGATATGTTGAGACCGCGCTTCACGGCATTCGCTTTAATGTTTCTACTGCGAAACGGCCCCGGGTTTTCTTCCTGATCTTGGTAGCGGCCATTAACATTTGATCGACTTACGAAACGCGTTGTCAGGAATGTGTAGAACTATAACTGGTTATTAATTTATGCTTACGTAAGCCACGGGCCTAACTGTTTAACGCGCAATAAAACACGTGTTTTGAAATATTGACATGGTTATAGAGAAAATGTACAACTTAGCCTCCAGAATTCTTCCACAAATATACTACTACCATTACTAATCAGCCCATATATGACCCACTGCTGAGTCAGGCCTTCTCCAGTTACATGGAGAGTAATAACCCTACTGTGCCACGCTGGCCAGACGGGTTGGCACGTGGTTTCGTATCAAGAACGAAGTAATCTAAGAGAAGGTACTTGATACGAAACCACGTGCGAAACAAATGACACCACCACGAAACAAATGACAATTCATATTCGTTTGTCGGCTCTTACGTTACGACGCAGGATGGAATGGGGTGGTGACACTATATATTAAGTTATTTATAGTATTGTTTCCACCTTAGAATCTCAGGCTCACTCACTTATATCCCAAGGGATTTTAAAAGCTGACAGCCCACTTGATGGTAACTGGACTTAATGCTTAGAGGCATTCTCTGACAGTCAGGCAACTTGTTAACAGAAAGCTTATCCATAGACCTCTGGCGGAGCACTGCACCTATCAAGGGTGTTATTGGCTGCGGTATTTTATAAGGTCCTTTCTTAATTGGTCAGCCCGCCTTGGGCAATAGCTGTGTGCAATGATCTACCGCTCTGACGTATCCATTTCTAAACTACATAAAGAGATATTAGAAATGAAGAGTTCAAGATTTGATTGATTTGATTTGGTTTAGAATACATAGTGTCACCACCACATTTTAATCTGAGGGTGTCGTAAGAGTTAGAGTAAGAGAGAAAACCTAACCGTAAGAGAAGGAACATTTGAAACGAAATCGAACTTAACTAACCAACATAGATGAATTTAAAAACAAACCCGTCCGGCCGGCGTGTGTCAGTAGGCTAATGAAGGTCATTAGCTGGAGGAGGCCCGACTCAGCAGTGGGGCTGAGTAGTTGCAGTAGTCGGTATAAAAAAGGTTTATTGTCTATCGTTTCTCAACAGGGCGAATCAGCCAGTCGCAAATTTGGGCCTTGGAGCATCCACGTCCGACGTTGTGTCCCCAGATGACGATGAATTCGATGCGTATCGGAAGCGAATGATGCTGGCCTACCGGTTCAGGCCGAACCCTTTGGTAAGTTACCAGACTCCTTATCAATTTTAATTGATTGTTCACTCGGAACTGTTGTAAGTAAACTTATACATCACTCACAGCGCGGGGTTTTTCTGAAACCTGAAAATAAAGACGTTGAAGTGGTTCAGGGTTTCATATCAAATCAAAACTCATTTAATAAAGTTGGCTCATTAGAGCTCTTTTGACAAATAAAACAATATAATTAAATTTAATATTTACCATTTAAAATTGGAAGTTGTTTATTTACCATATACCACCGGTTCGGAATGCAGTTATACAGAGTAGAGCCGCCAAGAAACTCTGTACTTGCTCTTGTAGATCGCTATTATTAGGTACAAGGCCGGGATAAGACAGATTTGTGAGAGCAAACGCAATAGTCACAAAGGGCCAAACATCAGCCAGATCTAGTTAACAATAGTAACCTTCTAATGCCCGAGCCAACCGACCCCCAGCAACGGCACCTGTTCATCAGCATGACGCATGTGGCAGCCATTTCCCTCCTCAACCATATTGCATATCTAGTCTTCGTTTTATTTCGGCCTGCATTTCTAGTTCTAACTATCTAGTTGGTGAGAAAAAAAAACCTAATTCCGTTACCAAACGGATGGAAACGTTACTGTGAGTCGAGAAAACATTTCACGTGTGTAGATACATTCATTCTTGGTAACGCCCACGTCCCATGTGTCGGATGGACATTTTGAAATGTGATTATCCCAATTGCAATCCGTTGACGCAAAAGTGTACAAGTTGCGAAAAATCCCTGTATAATTGAGGACACGGTTGGCTCAGTGGTTGAGCGATCGACTGCTGCGCAGCATGTCGCGGGTTCGATCCCCGCACGTAAGAAATATTTGTACGACCTACAAGTATTTGTTCCGGGTCTGGGTGTTTTTCTACCTATAATATGTATGTATTTACAAAAAAAAAAAATATTTACGTAGTTTATCATCCATCTCGTTACCATAACACAAGCATTAAGTTGCTTAGCTTGGGACGAGATGGCGTTGTGTGAAATGTCCAAGGATATTTATTTATTAATTAAATTTTCCGGGTGGCGATAGACTACCAAAAGAAATAATATTTTTTAGTCAAAACAGATTTAGAATACAAAATGTCACTAACCCATACCATCCTGAGGGTGTCATAAGAGGTGACTAAACAACAATGAACAATATATAGCCTCATTGTCCGTTACGATTTTTCAAAGAGTTGACTCAATACTGGAAACTGTATACCGAGAAATTGATGAAAGAATCTTACAGTAACAAGTATACTAGCACAGCGAGAGAATTTGATGAACGAATGAGTGACTGAGCAAGAGAGAGAATGATTAAGTGAATGTATGTCAGATCACAGATGGGAGACGGTGAGAATCAAACTTTTTAATGTGTATGTGTTGTGATAATATATTTTTGTTTTCGTTGTTTCAGAACAATCCTCGACGACCGTATTATTAATCCATTTGGCATTTGTTTCGGTGAATGCCTTATCATCATAAATAAGCTGCGATATACTAAAGGATTTTTATAATGTTAAGTACCTATTTCTACTTAGCTCCTTTAGGTTACTACTCAATGTCACATCAATAAAATATGTATCAACATTTATACCAATTATTACAAAACTTAAGGTCTTCGTACAAAATAGTATATTTCATTACAAGTGCGGAAAGGCTGTCATTGCAAAGAGTTCCGACAAATGTCTACCTGAGCCGAGGCGCAGCCGAAGGCGAGGGTTGACAGTCTGAACAAGTTGCAATGACGGTTCCGCACGTGTACTGAACGACTATTTTTAATACAGTTGCGAAAAAATTAAGCATTTGAACAAAATAATAAATACACAATAAACTCAACTAACTAATCATTTATGACATAAAATCAAAAATGGCGCCAACCGTAGAATATAAGCAGATTTTTTTTCTTCACCCATTCTAGTTGGCAAAAGCAACTATACAGCCAAGTCTTCAGTAGAATTTTTTTATTGATATGTAACGAAAATGAAATTTAATGAGATATGATGAGGAGAACTCATTCAATCAAATCATTAAATCTGATATTGAAACAAATTAGTACGTAGTTTCTTTTTAGAAATATAGGTACTTGCATGAATCATAAAAACTTCTGTTTTGTTTTAGTAAAAACTTCATGGTTGGTTTTTCCTTATAATAGACATTATTTTGACAGTTGGGAAAGAAAACGCACTAGTGCGGGAATGGTAAAAAAAAAAGCACGCGTGTGTAATAGCCCGCTTCCCGAACGCTATACGGCCCTGCAATATGCCACTTTTTGAGCAACTGTATTAAAAAGATATTGTCACAATAATCCTAAGGCTAGTGTAGTGTTCCACAATGTGCAATATGGTATAGCGGTATTCCCACTACTACTCAGCCCATAGGTGACCCACTGCTGAGTCGGGCCTCCCCCAGTTCTATGGTAATTAGCAGACTGTGACTATCGAGTTTTCGTTCTCTGGCGCCTAGGTTGTCGGCCTTGTCGTTTCCTTTTCAACTCAGGATGGCATGGGGTGGTGTCACCATATTATTGAAATCCGTCACCACACCGACATTAACGTAACAGCATTATTTTGTACATAAAAATATGCATATTAATATAATATGTATACACTGCCATATTGTTCCTAGGATTGCAATTAAACTGGTTATTATTGGTACTAATGATTAAATCACTATCACTACATATTATAAAACAAAGTCGCTGTCGTCTGTCCGTCCCTATGTATGCTTATATCTTTGAAACTACGCAACGGATTTTGAAGCGGTTTTTTTTAATAGATAGAGTGATGAGGATAGGTGATAGAGACAAGAGGAAGGTTTTTATATATAATACATGCAAAATATTGCAGAGAAACACTAATAATTTTTAATGTTCATCATTGCATCCGTGTGAAACCGGGGCGGGTCGCTAGTTACTATATAAAAAAACACTACATTCATTTATTATGTGCATTTTTTAAATTAGTTTTTGATGTCAGTTAATTTGAATAACGGGTTCTGTTATTTTCTTACTATTTAGCGTTTAGTAGACCGCCAAAGTGATTTTACTATAGTTGATTGTTACGGTATCTGATGCACATTAAATATCTGTCAGTGTAAATGAATTGCACTAAAGTATTCTAAACTACATTCACGAAATGTTCGTTAAATGGATAGGTAATGTGTTAAGTAATATAAGAGTTAATATTAAGGGTTTAGGTTTACTTTTCAAGAAATTATGTTTGTTATTTTTTGAGGTGTCAGTCGTCGTTTTAAGGCGTCTCCTCCGAACGAAGTTAACTGTACTAGAAAAGTAATTGATACAAACATGTTTAATTGAACACTAAAGCCAATGTAAGCAAACTTTTTGTGCATAATTACTTTCTTCGTCTAATGATAGTGTAAAGTTTTAATAAAATAAAGATTTTTAAGTATCTTGTGGTTTTATTTCTAACGTACTTGTTTACTTGTATCAGCTAAAAGGTATTAGAATTAAGAAGGTAAATAAATATCATGATCTCGCCTTAAAATGTCTACCGCGATTCAGGCATGAATGTTAATCGAAAATAATGGGTAAATATCTTGTCCGTGTGTGACAATCAAGAACACACAATGTCATCAACCCATTTTATCCTGATAGTGTCGTAAGAGACTACCAAAGCATGGCAAGAGGCAGCCGAACTACACGCAAGTAAAGGAAATCTTGATGCAAAACCGTCTTCATATCATGCCATAGAAGAGTAATTTCCTTCCATTAAATTACCCTCCATGTATTGGAAGAGGCCCGACTCAGCAGTAGGTCATTTAAGGGCCGAGAAGAAGCAGAAATTAGAGGAGGCTCGACTAAGCTCAACGGGTCCCGGGTTCGATTCTTTGGTCGGGCAAGTGTCTTCGTCTAAACCAGAGACACTTGCTCTGTGTCTGGGTGCATTTGTGCTCTTGAATTACATGTTTGTAAACTACCCCCGCGATACAGGTTAGATCTAGTGCAGGGGTTTATATAGTTGTACAAATAAATAAATTAAGGACTACACTAAAATGACAAAAGATATTTTATGTCAAATTACCAAACGAGGCTTGTGGTAACGAAGCCCAAATGGCATTTTACTAGTGCTAAGTACCTTACCTTTATTACTAGTGGTATTAACCAAAAGTATCAAGAACATCAGAGAATGGCGAAGAAGGTGAATGAATACAACTAGGCCTTGCGTGTTCGGCGAATTGTGTATTCTAATTAACGTAGTTCGTAATGTAAATATGAAATAGCGTCTTTCGACCCGATTCTAATTGTCGGTGAGTCAAATTGGTTCGCCCGGTTTGACGCCGGCGCGTGCGTCGTTGCCTCATAATCTACACGTTTAAATTTAGATTCAGAATGTCAAGATCTTCATTTGAGCGTATTCCTATGAGACAGTCAACAAAATTCTTAGTTTTCAACCAGAATTTGAAGTGAAAACATTGATTGATTGTTGTGCTAGTGTTACCTAAGAGTTTATTGCGTTGTGTTAAAGTCTAACTTGCAATGTCTCAGCCGCCGAGGAGAGTGACGGTACGGAAAAGTGCAAGCTTTCAGGTGTACCGCCGTTATAATGTGAATTCTAGTCAAAGTGATACGTCAACGTCGACTAATTCGTCGTCAGAGGTGTCTGATACGCCGCTGCAAAGGTAATACGAACTAGAATGATATACTTAGTCTCAAACTATATTTAAGTACTTACCTACTACTTGTTGGTAACACAGACAACAGTTTAACCTATTTATTTATCACTACATATTATAAAACAAAGTCGCTGTCGTCTGTCCGTCCCTATGTATGCTTAAATCTTTAAAACTACGCAACGGATCTTGAAGCAGTTTTTTTTAATAGATAGAGTGATTCAAGAGGAAGGTTTATAAGTATAATACATCCATAATATTGTAGAGAAACATACATAAACTTAGAGGTTCATCATTGCACCCGTGCGAAGCCGGGGCGGGTCGCTAGTTTATTTATATTTATTTATATGATGCATGCTACACATTATAACATAATGAATAGCGTCGTGAATATTTAATTCATTGTATTATTGTTTTAGAGTATCAGTAGTAATGACTAGCTATCGTCCGTGGTGTCATTTGTGATTATTTATCAGTTTTCAAAGTATTATCTTCGAAATGACAATAATTTTAATGATAATTTGACCCCTCGTATTTTATTTTCGCCTACATACTAATTCGCAGTTTCGCAAATTGAAATTTGCGGTTTACACGCATCCATAGCAACGTAGCATAGCACATCTCTGGTGGAAAAGCACCATAAGTTAGGTAACATATTGTGGGTTCTTACTACAATTACTTAGCCCATAAATGACCCACTGCTGATTTTCCTTTTGTCGGCACTTATGACACCGTGAGGCTGTAATGGGGTGGTGACACTATGTATTCTAAATCCGTAACCTCACAGATTCTTGCGCGGCTCTTAAAAGCAGTGTAATCAACAAAATTGTTCGTCATTTCGCAGAAACTTACATATATTTGATCAGTTATTTACGCCGATTGAGTCACGGTCAAAAGCTAGTTAACATAGAAGATACGAGTACCTAAGCAAGTTCTTATACTGACGCGAAGGAAGCCGTAAATAAATAGGTCAGTAAAACGCAAACGGAAATAACCTTGTATATCAAAGGGCTCCGGACGAGAACCGATAATAAACTTAATGCTGCCCTATTAACGATCGAAGTGTCAGATATTGTATGACTAAAGGTCTGTTTCCGTTATTTCGCGTGGGTAAGATTTTAAACACAAAATGTCACCAACCCACACTATCCTGACTGAGGGTGTTCTAAAAGGCGACTAAAAGAACGCAAGATAACATAGCCGCGAGACTTAGGCCCGTATTAATAGTAGTCACTCAAAAACGTACTCAAGTGCGTTATCATTTGATACGCCATTATGACGTCATCAGTATCTTAAGATTATTGCTAATTAATAGACACATCTCAGTAACCAAGATCTCGCGAACGATGACGTCAAATTGAACGAAGTTTTGAATGAGACTTGTCGTACTTTAATTTAAATACTTATTTAATAAATAGCGCTAATAAACGTTATATAGTGGATTGCTACCCAAAAGAGCGTTAAATTGTTAAAAAGGTTCTTATAATTTTATTAATATATTTTTTTGTTAAATCACATGGCTAACTATTATTCTATCTCTTTCTAAACGAACCATTCTACACAGTAAATAATTAGTATGACGAACGTTTTCAGCGCGTACTGTCGTGATTTACTGAATACGACTACTTGCTATGTAACTCTGCTCATTACTCGCGTTACCGATTACTGAACACTATTGCGAAAGGTTGCGGGCAGCAGCTGGATGCGTCAAGCTGAAGACAGGGCGCTATGGCGCTCTTTAGGGGAGGCCTATGTCCAGCAGTGGACTAATGTGGGTTGATGATGATGATGTGATAAATATCGTTGGAAAGGGATTTTCTTGTTGTTTACAGTCGTTTAAACTGTACTTTATTTATCTAAACTATACTTATCAAAATATCTTCAGAAACGCACCATGTCGTATTACGAAAATGGTAGTTACTACAATCAAATCCATATTTTTCAGTAATCGCTTTATCTCTTGACACGATTTTTACAAATATGTTAGTTTAAGAACTAAGCGTTCAGTTAGTGTTCATATTTTTAGTTTTTCTGTAAAGATGTAGTTTATCTGACGTCAAATTTGTACAGTCAGTTTTGGGCTTGTACATAAATATTTTTTTTTACTATGAAATATGGTTATATTTATTTTTAGGATAAATGATTACCCCTTGGATCATTTAAAACAATAATATCTATAGGTTATCGTATTACTTTTCGAAATATATAACTTCAAAGTCCGAGAGAACCCAAAAAAATATAATGGTCAGTTTTGGGCTTGTACACAAATATTTTTTTACTATGAAATATGCTTTTCTTTATTTTTAGGATAAATGATTACACCTTGGATCATTTAAAACAATAATATCTATAGGTTATCGCATTACTTTTCAAAATATATAACTTCAAAGTCCGAGAGAACCCAAAAAAATATAATGGTCAGTTTTGGGCTTGTACATAAATATTTTTTTAATATAAAATGTGCTTTTCTTTATTTTTAAGATAAATGATTACACCTTGCATCATTTTAAACGATAATATCTATAGGATATCGAAATACTTTTTGAAATATATAACTTCAAAGTCCGAGAGAACCCAAAAAAATATAATGGTCAGTTTTGGGCCTAAAATAAATATTTTTTTATTAAGAAATATGTTTTTCTTTATTTTTTGGATAAATGATTACCCCTTGGATAATTTTAAACAATAATATCTATAGGTTATCGCATTACTTTTCGAATTATGTAACATCAAAGTCGGAGAGAACTGAGACTGTCTGCACTCAAGTCCATCACTCAGATGATGACGTAAACCTAATCTGCAACTTGAGTCACGTTTATTAATAGTCGTTACTCAGCCCAAGATACCGCACTTGATATGAATATTGAGATCCTCATCGTATTAATAAACGTGACTCAAGTTGCAGATTAGGTATACGTCATCATCTGAGTGATGGACTTGAGTGCAGACAGTCTCAGTTCTCTCGGACTTTGAAGTTATATATTTCGAAAAGTAATGCGATAACCTATAGATATTATCGTTTAAAATGATCCAAGGTGTAATCATTTATCTTAAAAATAAAGAAAAGCATATTTCATATTAATAAAATATTTATGTACAAGCCCAAAACTGACCATTATATTTTTTTGGGTTCTCTCGGACTTTGAAGTTATATATTTCGAAAAGTAATACGATAACCTATAGATATTATTGTTTTAAATGATCCAAGGGGTAATCATTTATCCTAAAAATAAATATAACCATATTTCATAGTAAAAATATATTTATGTACAAGCCCAAAACTGACTGTACAAATTTGACGTCAGATGAATTTTTATCACCCAAACTTAAAAATTAATGTAAACTACATCTTTACAGAAAAACTAAAAATATGAACACTAACTGAACGCTTAGTTCTTAAACTAATATATTTGTAAAAATCGTGTCAAGAGATAAAGCGATTACTGAAAAATATGGATTTGATTGTAGTAACTACCATTTTCGTAATACGACATGGTGCGTTTCTGAAGATATTTTGATAAGTATAGTTTAGATAAATAAAGTACAGTATAGACGACTGTAAGCAACAAGAAAATCCCTTTCCAACGATATTTATCACATCATCATCATCAACCCACATTAGTCCACTGCTGGACATAGGCCTCCCCTAAAGAGCGCCATAGCGCCCTGTCTTCAGCTTGACGCATCCAGCTGCTGCCAGCAACCTTTCGCAATAGTGTTCAGTAATCGGTAACGCGAGTAATGAGCAGAGTTACATAGCAAGTAGTCGTATTCAGTAAATCACGACAGCACGCGCTCAAAACGTTCGTCATACTAATTATTTACTGTGTAGAATGGTTCGTTTAGAAAGAGATAGAATAATAATTAGCCATGGTGATTTAACAAAAAAATATGTTAATAAAATTATAAAGCGGACCGGTCGCAAATAGGGAGCCGGCTCCCTGCTTACTGAGATAAGTAGTAAACAATTATGTCGTATTGCGAAATAATTACAGAACCTTTTTAACAATTTAACGCTCTTTTGGGTAGCAATCCACTATATATCGTGTATTAGCGCTATTTATTAAATAAGTATTTAAATTAAAGTATTTCAATCAAAAGTTTTACATCTTTTGACATAGAAATAACGAAATGCGACAAGTCTCATTCAAAACTTCGTTCAATTTGACAATCGCGAGATCTTGGTTACTGAGATGTGACTATTAATTAGCAATAATCTTAAGATGCTGATGACGTCATAATGGCGTATCAAATGATAACGCACTTGAGTACGTTTTTGAGTGACGACTATTAATACGGGCCTTAGACCTTGGTACATATACCCTGTGACAACTTCATCATGAATTTGGAAGAGGCCCGACTGCATAGTGGGTCATTTATGGGCTGAAAGGTCCAAGTATAGCATTGTAGTTTAACTGTAGCTGGAAACGAAAATCTAGCTGAAATAAAAAAAACAAACATAAAACAGTAGGTTCTTAAATTTATATGACAAGGTAAAAATTATTCTAATTTAGTTGTGGTTGCAGTATGATAGAAATGAAGTAACTTTTACCTAGATAATAGCCGTTTGAACGCATCACAAGGCCAAATGAATCTTGGCACGTGGGTGGTTTAGTCGGGAGTGCTATAATTTTATATTTCGCCAAAGAGATGCGTAGATATCAAAATGAAATCTTTTGAGAAAGCTTCTTTAACCAATATCAGAGTGAAATAAATAAAAATTAAGTTGCCTTAAAAATATTTTAACAGTGTTGATAAGTAAGTACCTACTCCGTTTCTGCTGATTTGTAGGTAGACATTTTTAAGCAACAACAAGTAGACAGAAGTATACAAGCGGAGCTTGCTCGATATTTACATAGATTTTTTGTACCACTGACTCCTAAGTATCGTTGGCATAAAATCTAGAAATAGTCCGGAAGTTAAACACTTTTTAACGGAACGGCAGTCGAGGTTGCGGGAGAGACTAGATATACCGCCTGATTTTTGTTTTTCCTGTAACGTTCCATGTGCACGCAGATATCCAGGTTAGGTCTTGCTGAGACGTGTACTGAGTTTGAGATATGATCAATTTAATAGTTGGATCATAGGCAGAGGCGATAAGTTTCAAGAGAAAGCATGGTTGGGACTATTCTGATCCTCGCGTATCATTCTTGGGATGTAATGATTTTCCTTGGCCAAGATTTCCAAGTACACCTGCTATAAACCTATAGTCAGTTTTTTATTGTTAAGTGAATGAATCACGAATCTTCACTATCAAAACTAAAGTAGAATAGTAGTTTTTTTTTTAACGAACCGCTTTCACTAGGTATAACCCGTATCGCGGGGGCAGTATACATAGGTACATGAAATTCACGAATACAAATGTCACACATGTTTACACAAAGTCACTTACCCCGCCCCGGAATCGAACCCGGGACCCCGTGATCTAAAGGCGGCGCATCCTACCCCTAGATCAACAACTTACTATATGCCTGGTTTGCTACAAAAGTCCCTTTTATCCTGTAGGTTCAATCGTCTTCTACGGTCATCAGTGGCTCGCCATTGGGCGTATTTCAGAAAGGACAGACCCAGTCTTCGAACTAGAGGTCGCTCCGTCTCAGATGCTGGTCTTTGCGACATCGTCAATAATGGTGAGCACCAAATATCTGTCAATTTCCCACAAACTTTTGTTGCATGACTACTTCTATACTTTTAATTTCTATAAAAACAAAAGATCAAGTAACTTTATTTGGAATCGTATTTGAAATAGACGCCTTGGTCCAAGTTGAAGCCAGTAATGCAATCAGCATTTCACCCCATAATGACCCCCTGCTAAGTCGGGACTCCTCCAACCCAATAACAGCAGGGAAATTCGTTTGCTATGCCACGCTCTGGCCAGACGGGTTGGCAGAGGGTGTTGTTTTCAAGTTTTGATTTTTTTTTGGTTGGCAACTTGGTTTCCTACCATGTAATTTACTTAAGTTGGCCCTTTGGACACGCTCCGGGTGTAATGGATTGGTAATATAGGTACATTCTAAATCTGTCACCAAACGGACGAACTAATATTTCGTCTTCCATAAGAATCATCGGAATATGTATAATTTTGCTGTGTTGATACACGCTAGATTCCTTTCACCTGTATTCCTGTTATATTTCTTGAATGTTGCGCGAACATGTACTTTACAAACACAGATAGTACATAGACCCAGAACAAGTATCTTTGGTTTACAAACATATTGTAACTCTTAGAGCAACTTTATACAACGTTCCGCCCTGGGGGCTGTCCATTAATCACGTGATGTTTTTAACATCGTTTAACCCCTCCCTCCCCCTTGGTGATACGTGGTGAGGTTTAAGACTACCCCCCACCCCACATTAAAATCACGTGTAATTTTTAGTACCTACAAAGAAGCTACACGCCGCTTTTCGGTTGAGAAATCACGCGTTTGACGAAAAAATAAATACTCGTGATATTTTTCTATACCCCTCCTACCCCCTTGTGATATGTCGTGATTTTTACCGAACCCCTCCCCCCTTTCAAATCTCACGTGATTAATGGACAGCCCCCTGCTGGATGTTTGATGGGTGTCCATCATGTCCATTATTTGCGGGTAATATCTGATCGCAGTGTTATGGATGACACGTAAAGCCGTGTACCATTAATGACTATCGTTACACGTTGTCAGTCATAATTTCAGCCAAAAGACGTCCACTGCTGGACATAGGCCTCCCCCAAGGATCTCCACAAAGGCCGGTCCTGGGCCGCCCGCATCCACAGCTTTCCGGCGACCTTAACCAGGTCGTCGTTCCAACGTGTGGGAGGCCTACCAGCACTGCGCCTTCCGTAACGCGATCGCCACTCGAGGACTTTTCTGCCCCATCGGGCGTCGGTCCTGCAAGCTATGTGCCCTGCCCACTGCCACTTAAGTTTGGCAATCCTGTGGGCTATGTCGGTGACCCTGGTTTTCCTGCGTATCTCCTCATTTCTGATTCGATCTCGCAGGGAAACTCCGAGCATAGCCCTCTCCATTGCCCTTTGGGTGACTTTGAGTCTTCTGATGGAGCCCATAGAGCCATGTCATTGTCAGTAGCAAAATCAAAATGATTTTTATTCGAATAAATTCTTGCGAGAGCGTGAAATCAGTTAGTGGTTTAACCAAATCATTATCGGGAGACTGAAACCACTCCGTCTGAATATTGGTAGATGGCGGGTCGCCCTTTGATATGGTTGAGGAGATCGATGGGTGCCACATGCGATAAGCTTGTGAAACGGTGCTTTGGGGATGGTCGGCTCACTGGATTCAAGACTTATAAATGTTTAATTATTATTTTTATTTATTTAATTTATTACTATTTTTTTATTTAATTTTCATATTCCAGTTGAGCGCCTTTCGTAACTAAACGAAACTACACTCGAGAGCAATGAATCCGGGTCACTTAAAGAATGTTAAAAATCTCGGAAACTAAAAATGATAGGTTAATGCAATAAATTGTATTTAATAGACAATGTAATACTTCTTAAATGAAAGTAAAAAAAATATGAGTCACCATACATTTTATTAACACAAAATTACATAAAGAAAAAAACTGCTGATCTCTCCTTTAAACAAAAATAGGAAACATGAAATTTTTGAACTTTATTACGATTTTCTTGAATTTTAATACTTCGTATTGCCTCCTCGTGCTTCCATTACTGCGTTTACGCGGTTTGGCATGCTGTACACCAAGTTCCTTATACGATTTTGGGGAATATTCTCCCATTCCTCTGTGAGAGCAATTTTGAGCACACGAAGCGTGATTGGGGGAGGGTTTCGTTGTTTTACGCATCTGCCTAGCTCGTCCCAAGCATGCTCGATCGGGTTGATATCCGGGCTGCGCGCTGGCCACTCCATACGAGTAATGTTCATCTCTTGAAGGTAGTCATTCACAATCCTACCTGTATGAGGTCGGGCATTGTCATGCATAAATATAGCATCCTCACCTAAATTGACCATAAATGGACCAACGTGATCATTGAGGATTTCTTCCACATATCTTACGCTCTAGTTAAAGAGCCGTTTTCTATGATCACCAGCTCTGTGCGACTTTCAGAAGAAATTCCGGCCCACACAAGTACAGACCCACCACCGTAGGCTACTTTTTCTTCGATGCATGCTGTGTCTTCCATCGTGCTTGTAGAGCATAAATTTTGATTCGTCGGAGAACATAACTTTTGACCAATCTTCAATACTCCAATTTACGTGGCTCTGGGCATATCTTAGTCTTGAAATACGATGCCCACGCTCCAGTTTAGGGCCATTTGCAGGTCTAAGGGGTTTTAAGTTAGATTCAGCAAGCCGACGTCTTACTGTCCATGCACTTGGGTTACTTCCTCCGAGGCGTCGAAACTGATTTGTGAGTTCAGTTCCTGTGAGAAAGCGATTTCGAAGCATGGTGTTCACCAAGTATCGGTCTTCTCGTGCTGTGGTACACCTGGTTCTGCCCGTTCCTGGTCTGCGTAGGTTAGAACCAGTTTCTTCGTAACGTCGGAGAACTCTTTGTACTGTTGACAGCGACACACCGACAGTCCTGGCTGTATCGCGCTGACTCCGGCCGGTTTCCAGCATTGTAAGTATTCTGGTGCATTCTTCAGGCGTAAGCGACATAATTTCAGCTTGAATAATGAATATAGAGCACTATCAACATGGTTTATGTACCCACATAAATGACAGATTACAAACAAAAGCAAAACCAAATGCTGTAATTTCGTAGTTCCATCTTCGAAAGTGGCCCTTTTTCAAGTTTGATTTTTTTATGATATAACTTTACAATAACTAAGAAGTTTTAATACCTTCATTTAAGGAGTATTACATTGTCTATTAAATACGATTTATTGCATTAACCTAGCATTTTTAGTTTCCGAGATTTTTAGGATTCTTTAAGTGACCCGGATTCATTGCTCTCGAGTGTAGTTTGTTATAAACGGGCATTGTAATATGGCGTTTTAAAAAAAGACAAGTCAGCCAGGTCAGGTCTTCCGCTTCCGCCAGGTCTTCTCAATTGGTGATGCGTTCCAATTTGTTAGTAATATTTTAAGATTATTTTTATTATGTATCTGTTGACGATACATAATATATTCCATAATTGGTATTTTTCTATTCTATTCTATTAGGTTATCCGCTAGACCAGTGCCAACCCTATAAAGGCAATGGAGATATATAACATTTGTATATTCTTCTTTAGAACCAGACCTGGCATACTTGGATATACCGCTGGTGCCTCCACGGCGGTCTCTACAGGGATTCGGCCGCTCATGTCAAGCTGTACCTAGTCTCTTCATTACGTAAGTATCGCATAAGTTATGGTGCGTAGATAATTGTTTTATTTAATTACGGTTTTCAAAGAGTTGACTAACAGTTACTTCAGCGGCACTTCAATATAACAACAGTTCCATTAACGGTTCTCGACATATTCGAATCTGTAAGATGTTGCGCCTAATTGCTGATAATTAATTATGACGTTCTACAAAGCGACTGCAAATCTGTTCGTAGTTATGAGAATTAGCATCGTCAAATTAGAGTTCCTTCGTGCTAAACATTTGCCGTGTCTTTTTTATGAGAGAGGGCAAAATAGCAAGTTGGTCACTTGATGGTAAGTGGTAACTGCCGCCCATGTACACCTTGAATACCAGAGGAGACGCAAGTACGTTGCTGGCCATTTTTAAATGAAAGGCAGCAAAACGGAAACGTTATTGCCGCTGCCAGCCCCAAGTTTCCTCTAATGGAGCTATGATGACGAGTCACGCGTAACAACACGTTACGTGTTGTTACCAGCCCTCATCTTAGGCCTGTCAACATAGTATTTTCAGATGATCTACTACTACGAGCCTCCTCCAATTACTGTCAATGGAGGGCAATTAGCCCACTGTGCCACACTGGCCAGACGGGTTGGCATAGGGTTTCCTATCGCGTGGTTATGCATCAGATCTCACAATGCCGCAACAGGACGCGAGTTGGAGCACCCCGGGGAGGTTTAGTGGGTAGGCCCCCACTATGGGGGAGAGTCCCACACTCCCCTCGCTGGCCATCCCCGTGGCCGGCGAGGAAGTCCATAAAGCATTTTACCCCGGGCGAACCAGGCGAAAAAAAATACGGTTTCCTATCAAGTTTTCCTTCTCTTGCGGCTAGGTTATTTGTCAATAACCTAGCCGCAAGATCTTTTTGTCGGCTCTTACGACACCCTCAGGATGGAATGGGGTGGTCACACCGACCCCTCGGTATACCTACTGAGTAAATTAAAAAATAATTTTATCTAGGCATGTTATAGTATTACACAAAGCACCGGAGCAGTAATCAATCATAAATGTCAACAATAGGGGCAGGCTAAAACGTCCCGTGGAGATACAGTCAGGGCCCACGGAGCAGCTAGCGTGGGACGGTACACCCCGGGCACGTTTAGTGGGTATGCCTATGTCTCCTCACAGAGGAGGGGGGGGGGACTATTGGACCCCCTATTGGCCATCCCCAGGCTGGCGGGGATAGCCCATAAAAAAGAGCTAGAAAACTTCGAAAGTAGACTTATACCCTCCATGTACTGGGAGGACGCCCGAGTCAGCAGTGGGCCATTTGAAAACGTTAAGAGGAGCACGTTTTAGAAAAACAATGCGGTCAAAACCGCTAATGAAAGTAGTATACAATACAACATACACACTATGGTTTAGAAACTACATATACTTTTAATACCTCGTTTCGCGTTATTTTAAATCTAGCAAATTTGTTATCCGGATAACCATATTATACGTCGTTATTGCGTTGGACATGGAATTGCCTCGTAAAATTTTATTGCGCGAATACTCGTCAATTTCATCCTTGAACTTCTAACGAATGACGCATCTTTTAAGGAAAATCTACACGTCATATTTAGAATCTAATTTAGAACAATTGACTTTCGTAAGGTAATAATAATATGCCTTACGATTAATAATAATAATAAAAAGGTAATTTTTTACTGTCCTTACTACTGGGGTCACTAATAAATAATATTCAGGAGATTACTTTAACTGTTTCATGTTGGTCAGATTGATACAAAATAACTTGACGACGATATCCTCGATAACCCTCAAACTATAGTTGGCAACATTAATTTAAAATAAATAAAATAGGTACTCACTTAATCCTTTAATAAGAATTTGTGTGTATGTGCGACATTCTTATAAAGTCGTGAATTGAATGTAGCGACATTGTTCATAGAATTTTTATTATGCACAATCGTATAACCCCTACCAATAAACCATTGTGAAAAGACAATAAAAACAGAATGGAAATCAAATTTTCCGCCATATTTTCTATCGTACATATGATTGCAATCAATATTATGCGCATTGCACAACTGCGCATGTTTGTCTTGAGCAGGAAAATTATTGGGCCATTTTAAACTTTAATTTAAGTTGTATAGGGTCTGAATCGCCTAAAATTTTTGTAGAACCCCAGATGACAACTGTGGTATGTTGTAAGCGGACAGTGTGGATTAACTAACGTGCCGATTCTATAAAATACGTAATAAAAGTAATATAATATTCTTTATATGAATAACAATATCATTGTGATTGTAAAATACGGTGATGTGTATCTGTGCAGTGAAGTGTAATTGCTACAATTAGGTTCATAACTAAGTACAGTCTAAATATGCTTAATCTAAGACCCACATGACCTGAAAACGCTGACTTCATTTAGAGATCAGGTTCATTGGACTAATAAATTAATCACGTGCAGAATTTCTGTCGCTAGAACATATTGCGAAATAGTTGTCTGTACCACGTTTTAATTTCTTAACGTATTTACAAACTAGAAAGATTATTTTCATATATAATATGACCATTCAATTTGAATGGTTCATAAAATGCAAATCTGTTTCGGTAATACTTTGCTACTGCTACTTAAACTTGTTCACTAATTTAAAACTTTCCTCCTTCCATCAGTCTTTCTAAATATGTCTATAATATTGAAATTGTTACATACTTGTAACCCAATTATTGCTTACATTTCAATTACGGCAATATGAATTAAAATATTTCAGAATCGGTATCCATGCCGTACGAAAATTAGTACACGCATAGGTTGAAACATGATTAGGCTAAGACCATGAGTTTGTTTTTTACCACTAGTGTGATGCTTAAGCTTACGGACTGGCTGGTGGTAAGTTACCATCGCCTAGGGACGTTTAAGGCTAAAAGATGTAGAAATGATTAGGTTAAATCTTATTTTTTTTTATTATTTTTTTACCACTAATGTTACTCAAGTTGACGGCATAGCTGATGGTAAGTTACCATCGCCTATGGACGTTTAGACACCAAAGGGGGTTACCTGTAAGAAACCCTGTAAAAAATGCTGATGGAAAGTGGATTCCTGCAGCTGCCAACACTAAGTTTGGCGACCTCCCTCACGCACTGGACCTCAACATCACGTAAAGGTGATGCGCAACCATATTCTGCACGTTAGAGGTCGTTTCCCGGCCAGCGAACGGCTCGTATTCCACAATGTCCTAATCCTACTTCACGTGACGGTGTCGCTGCGTATAAACCTTCTAAGTTATCCCTAATGCTTTTTTGCGGGAAGTAAAATCATTTATGGACGTTTATTTAGAATTACTCGTTTAGTTGCTGGTTGTTCTACTACTGACAGTGTTCACACCGGCCAGTGTGGGGTGTAGGACCTGGGCCGCCAATCAGTAATATGAACGGTGTCCCTTTGCCGACTTAAAATCCCCCCAGTGCACAGTCCCGCCTGCCTCGTGGGTCCCGAATCTGTCTCCACGGGAAGCCTTAAGGCCTCCTTCAGAATTTCCTTCTGTTACTTATGTTAGTATTCCGATGAGACATAGGACAACAATAAATACTTAATAATATCTAGCATTATTAACGCTTTGATGTGTGTGTGTAAACTAAATAATTAAGCGATAGAATGCATAGATATTTTGCAAAAAAAAAAATTGTATGAAACTATGTATTTTTATTCTAAGGCGAAACTTACTACATACCAATAAAGGTTAAAATAATATGTATTAATATTAGAACATTGCCGTTTTCTATGCGCACATTTCAAAGACGTAATGGTGTGTATTTTTAGCCATATAACACAATATCGTCGTGAAATTTTCTAAATTGAATAGCGTTCTGCCGTTGTAGGTAATCCAATGAACTTCTAAGTCATCGTTATATCTTTGTATATTCTTCGGCCAACATTGATAAGACTGAAGGTTGCAATTGACACAGTTTTATTTTAACAGTATTGTAACAAAATATTCGTAGTTTCACATCTAAATAGATTCCCAATTCTATTAGTTTTCAATGTGTCTATCTTCACGATGATTTAATAATATAATGGTCTATCTGGATAATGCCTGGAGTTTCTACTGTAATCTATTTCTGGATACTTAGTAGTTCAATTTATTATTCAAGAACCAACCAATCGTTTATATCTAGTTTGCTACAGTAAATCTCTTTTAATTCTTTTACTCCCGTTATTATTATAAGCAAATCTTGTTGTGTGCAACGCAAATCTATACTAATCTATACTAATAATAAAGCTGCAGAGTTTGTTTGTTTGTTTGTTTGAACGCGCTAATCTCAGGAACTACTGGTCCGATTTCAAAAATTCTTTCAGTGTTAGATAGTCCATTTATCGAGGAAGGTTATAGGCTATATTTTATTTTCAAAGGAATTAGGGATCCGTATGAAAATTGCGATTTTGTAACCCAAGGTGTAAAATCGAAAACCTATTTATGCGTGCGCTGCAAAAACTATTGACAATAGAACAAAATGAAGTACTACGAGTTTGTAGGTCTTATTAAAATCTACAAAAAAGTCCGCGAGAGCACATATCTAACTATCATAGTTTAGTCACAATTACCACTTTTATATTCATAAAAAAAATGCATAGAGATAAGCACGGGTTCGAAGTCCACGCGAGCGAAGCCGCGCCCAAAAGCTAGTATAATATATTAAACAAAATATTTCCGAAGTCAACAGAATGATTATAGTGATAACAATGAGATTCTATCTCAATTGAATGTGATATAAAAATGTGTGATGTTTCCGATGTGTGTACTGAGCTTTATATCTTGTGACAAACCTGTATATAAAATACCAAGTCATTAGTCGGCTGAAGAGAATATTCCGGTAAGTCATTAGCTAATATTTAGAAACTATGTCGCACTTTGCTGTTTTGTTAAAATGTTCCAACACTCTATGGTAAAAAGTTTATTTAAAGCGTATATAAGTTTACAAAGATACTATAGCCATCCGAAGTGGAGGCATAGAGCTAACATAAAGCAGCTCTATGTTTAAAATGGTTTTCTATCATAAAATACGAGGGTGCAATCGACGTTTTCCTGTCACTGAATTTATGACTTATTATCGGTTAGAGTATCTATATATCGTTGGTAATATCGTTCCTTTCGTTATGGCTATAAAATTGTTGTTACACCCTAATTATAGGTATAGTTAAGCATAAAAATAACGAGGTACCTAACGACGAACAAAAACGGATTGCTGTTGTATCTTACATAATTTAGCCCAACCAGTATTTAGAATGCGAAAAAGTAATAAGGTGGTAACATATGGAATGGCAATATAGATACATTATACAGGGTTGATACGACATAGGGTCATTTTTATTAATATAGCCTATACTAGGTATCATTTCCAGGCTCTGTACCAAAAATCAATTAAATTGGAGCAATAGTTTAGCCGCAAATGATTTTTAAATTTTTTGCCTCATTTGTACATGATGTATCTTTCCTAATAGATGTTTATGCCTAACGCATCGTTTATTAACCTTAGTGGCTGTCCGTTAATCACGTGATGTTTTTTTAACATTTTTTAACCCTTCCCTCCCCCTTGGTGATACCTGGTGAGGTTTAAGACTACCCACCTCCACCCCCCATGAAAAATCACGTGTATTTTTTTTTGTACCGTTTCGAATTCATACTAATCACATATAGTATACGTAGTGTAATTTAATGCCCCTCTGTCATATCAACCTGTATATAGTTTTGTCAGTTATAATCTAGCTTTTAGTGGGTATCATCAGATAATCGCTAATTATAAAATCATATAAAATTAGACTACACGTATAAGTTGCACAGCTGTTATCCACAATCCAAATAGATCGTTCCTAATTTATTAAGTTTAATATTCAAAAAGCGATAGAAATGATTAAGAGCACGGTATCGGGCAAATCGCGTAAAATTTCCTACACGACATTACGCACAGATCGCAACTAGCGACACTGCGCGAAATGTAAACTTTGGAATCCGATTTCTCCAGACTGTTTGCCTATACCACCCTCTTATCTGTAACATTAAGAAAGCCTTATAAAACGATGGCTCTGCAGCATCACACATATATTAGTTTATAGTCCAAGTCCCCATTATTTTTACGCCAATGTTGCCTTGTTATTTCTAGGTGATGGGCATGGCGTGTGACAAGCATATTCCTAACAGTAATTACGCGACTTAGCTCCCGCTTGCGGCTTTTTGAGAGTTTGAAATGCCAAGGTACTGATAATTTGCATGCGAATGGATTTATGGGCTTTGTATTTTTTAAACACTTGTATTATAGTATTCTTCAGATTTGGAAAGAAGCTAAGCTTTCGTGGCATGATAACGCACTGATATTTCACATTTTTGATATTGTTAGTGGTTTTAAATTATACTTCTCTCTTGCTTTTTGTCTGCTATTATGTCTGGCTGCTTGTCTCCACTATTAGATGTTTGTTAATCTGATTAGTGATTACTTTGTCAATCGAAGCGGCTTTTAAATTGACAAGGTCCTCAGCAAAAGCAAACTACCACCGAATCGTCCGTATCACCGGTAATCAAATTAACCAGCAGTAAATTATTACTTCTATGGGCTCCGTTAAAAGGCTCAATGTCACCCAAAGGCCAATGGAGATAGCAATGCTCGGAGGTTCCCTGTGAATAAGATATAAGGAGATACGCTGGCGAACAGCTGCAGACATAGCACACTGGATTGCCAAACTTACGAGGCTGTAGGCAGGGTACATAGCAAGACTGACGGCCGATGGGGCACAGAAGTTCTCGAGTGGCGACCGCGATTCCGAAAGCGCAGTTCTTGTAGGCTTCTCAAACGGTAGACCGACGACATGGTTAAGGTCGCTGGAAAACGACGTATGCGGCCGCTCAGCAGCAGCCTTCGTGGAAATCCTTGTCTATGTCCAACAGTGGACGTCTTTTGGCTGAAATTACGTCATTTGGGCACTTATCAATCTATAACCTATTGTGTAAAGTCATGTAAAGTAAAGTCGCTAACTTGCAAAAATAGCCGTCCGTCCTTGTATGCGGCGTATTATTATAAGTGCTATCCTTGAGCTCGGCTTCCCCATTAATTTACTTAATGAAAGTCTGAGAGCTAGTAGAATTTTCTTTGTAAATGCTACCTATAAAAAGTGTTCCAACCCCTATAGTCGTCCGAAGTCACAGCATCTATCTATCAGCCACAGAAGTCCACCGCTGAACATGGGCCTCCCCCATAGATTTCCATAATGCACGATCTCGTGCAGACCGCATCCACCGACTCCCAGCGACCTTCACAAGGTCGTCCGTCCACCTAGTCGGGGGTCCTCCACTGCTTCTCTTTCCCATACGTGGACGCCAACCCAGAGCTTTTATGCCCCAAAGGCCATCCGTTCTTCGGGCCACGTGGCCTGCCCATTGCCATTTCAACCGTGCAATCCTTCTAGCTACGTCGGTCACTTTAGTTCTTCTACGGACTTCCTCATTTCTGATTATATCGCGTAGAGTAACTCCGAACATAGCTCTCTCCATCGCACGTTGGGTGACTCTCATTGTGAACGCCCACGTCTCGGATCCGTATGTCGTCGCTGGCAACACGCACTGTTCGAAGACTTCTGTCTTCAGGCACTGAGGAATATTGGATGATTTTTTAATACGCTTTTATTAGCTTCGCTTGTATGCATGTATGTAACGGAATCTTTGAACATGATTTTGACCCAGTTAAAAACGTCGGATTAACACGAAATTTGGCATACTTATTAGGGACCGATGACAATTCAATATTTTAAACATTTTGACCCGTTATCATTAATAGAATAATAATAACGGCGATCAAGGTGGAACACCGCTCTTCGATGCAATAGGTTAATATCATAAAGCTATTGCTATATTTTTTAGTGATTATTTAGCAATAGCTTTATGATATTTCAACTAAAAAATAAAATTTTAATAATAGTTTAAAAAAACTAAAAAAATCCTACAGAATTTCCTTCTGTTACTTCTGTTAGTATTCCGATGAGACATAGGACAACAATAAATACTTAATAATATCTAGCAACATTATTAACGCTTTGATGTGTTTGTGTGTAAACTAAATAATTAAGCGAGCACACATTGATAGATATTCTGCAAAAAAAATATTTGTATGAAACTATAACTCTATGTATTTTTATTCTAAAGCGAAACTTACTACATACCATTAAAGGTTAAAACTATATTAATATTAGAACAATGGCGTTTTCTATACGCACATTTCAAAGACGTAATGGTGTGTATTTTTAGCCTTAAAACACAATATCGTCGTGAAATTTTCTAAATTGAATAGCGTTCTGCCGTTGTAGGTAATCCAATGAACTTCTAAGTCATCGTTATATCTTTGTATATTCTTCGGCCAACATTGATAAGACTGAAGGTTGCAATTGACAGTTTTATTTTAACAGTATTGTAACAAAATATTCGTAGTTTCACATCTAAATAGATTCCCTATTCTATTAGTTTTGAATGTGTCTATCTTCACGATGATTTAATAATATAATGGTCTATCTGGATAATGCCTGGAGTTTCTACTGTCATCTATTTCTGGATACTTAGTAGTTCCATTTATTATTCAAGAACCAACCAATCGTTTATATCTAGTTTGCTACTGTAAATCTCCTTTTAATTCTTTTACTCCCGTTATTATTATAAGCAAATCTTGTTGTGTGCAAAGATATATATTAAACAAAGTATTTCCGAAGTCAACAGAATGATTATAGTGATAACAATGAGATTCTATCTCAATTGAATGTGATACAAAAATGTGTGATGTTTCCGATGTGTGTACTGAGCATTATATCTTGTGACAAACCTGTATATAAAATACCAAGTCATTAGTCGACTGAAGAGAATATTCCGGTAAGTCAATAGCTAATATTTAGAAACTATGTCGCACTTTGCTGTTTTGTTAAAATGTTCCAACACTTTATGGTGAAAAGTTTATTTAAAGCGTATATAAGTTTACAAAGATACTATAGCCATCCGAAGTGGAGGCATAGAGCTAACATAAAGCAGCTCTATGTTTATAATGGTTTTCTATCATAAAATACGAGGGTGCAATCGAGGTTTTCCTGTCACCGAATTTATGACTTATTATCGGTCAGAGTATCTATATATCGTTGGTAATATCGTTCCTTTCGTTATGGCTATAAAATTGTTGTTACACCCTAATTATAGGTATAGTTAAGCATAAAATAACGAGGTACCTAACGACGAACAAAAACGGATTGCTGTTGTATCTTACATAATTTAGCCCAACCAGTATTTAGAATGCGAAAAAGTAATAAGGTGGTAACATATGGAATGGCAATATAGATACATTATACAGGGTTGATACGACATAGGGTCATTTTTATTAATATAGCCTATACTAGGTATCATTTCCAGGCTCTGTACCAAAAATCAATTAAATTGGAGCAATAGTTTAGCCGCAAATGATTTTTAAATTTTTTGCCTCATTTGTACATGATGTATCTTTCCTAATAGATGTTTATGCCTAACGCATCGTTTATTAACCTTAGTGGCTGTCCGTTAATCACGTGATGTTTTTTTAACATTTTTTAACCCTTCCCTCCCCCTTGGTGATACCTGGTGAGGTTTAAGACTACCCACCTCCACCCCCCATGAAAAATCACGTGTATTTTTTTTTGTACCGTTTCGAATTCATACTAATCACATATAGTATACGTAGTGTAATTTAATGCCCCTCTGTCATATCAACCTGTATATAGTTTTGTCAGTTATAATCTAGCTTTTAGTGGGTATCATCAGATAATCGCTAATTATAAAATCATATAAAATTAGACTACACGTATAAGTTGCACAGCTGTTATCCACAATCCAAATAGATCGTTCCTAATTTATTAAGTTTAATATTCAAAAAGCGATAGAAATGATTAAGAGCACGGTATCGGGCAAATCGCGTAAAATTTCCTACACGACATTACGCACAGATCGCAACTAGCGACACTGCGCGAAATGTAAACTTTGGAATCCGATTTCTCCAGACTGTTTGCCTATACCACCCTCTTATCTGTAACATTAAGAAAGCCTTATAAAACGATGGCTCTGCAGCATCACACATATATTAGTTTATAGTCCAAGTCCCCATTATTTTTACGCCAATGTTGCCTTGTTATTTCTAGGTGATGGGCATGGCGTGTGACAAGCATATTCCTAACAGTAATTACGCGACTTAGCTCCCGCTTGCGGCTTTTTGAGAGTTTGAAATGCCAAGGTACTGATAATTTGCATGCGAATGGATTTATGGGCTTTGTATTTTTTAAACACTTGTATTATAGTATTCTTCAGATTTGGAAAGAAGCTAAGCTTTCGTGGCATGATAACGCACTGATATTTCACATTTTTGATATTGTTAGTGGTTTTAAATTATACTTCTCTCTTGCTTTTTGTCTGCTATTATGTCTGTCTGCTTGTCTCCACTATTAGATGTTTGTTAATCTGATTAGTGATTACTTTGTCAATCGAAGCGGCTTTTAAATTGACAAGGTCCTCAGCAAAAGCAAACTACCACCGAATCGTCCGTATCACCGGTAATCAAATTAACCAGCAGTAAATTATTACTTCTATGGGCTCCGTTAAAAGGCTCAATGTCACCCAAAGGCCAATGGAGATAGCAATGCTCGGAGGTTCCCTGTGAATAAGATATAAGGAGATACGCTGGCGAACAGCTGCAGACATAGCACACTGGATTGCCAAACTTACGAGGCTGTAGGCAGGGTACATAGCAAGACTGACGGCCGATGGGGCACAGAAGTTCTCGAGTGGCGACCGCGATTCCGAAAGCGCAGTTCTTGTAGGCTTCTCAAACGGTAGACCGACGACATGGTTAAGGTCGCTGGAAAACGACGTATGCGGCCGCTCAGCAGCAGCCTTCGTGGAAATCCTTGTCTATGTCCAACAGTGGACGTCTTTTGGCTGAAATTACGTCATTTGGGCACTTATCAATCTATAACCTATTGTGTAAAGTCATGTAAAGTAAAGTCGCTAACTTGCAAAAATAGCCGTCCGTCCTTGTATGCGGCGTATTATTATAAGTGCTATCCTTGAGCTCGGCTTCCCCATTAATTTACTTAATGAAAGTCTGAGAGCTAGTAGAATTTTCTTTGTAAATGCTACCTATAAAAAGTGTTCCAACCCCTATAGTCGTCCGAAGTCACAGCATCTATCTATCAGCCACAGAAGTCCACCGCTGAACATGGGCCTCCCCCATAGATTTCCATAATGCACGATCTCGTGCAGACCGCATCCACCGACTCCCAGCGACCTTCACAAGGTCGTCCGTCCACCTAGTCGGGGGTCCTCCACTGCTTCTCTTTCCCATACGTGGACGCCAACCCAGAGCTTTTATGCCCCAAAGGCCATCCGTTCTTCGGGCCACGTGGCCTGCCCATTGCCATTTCAACCGTGCAATCCTTCTAGCTACGTCGGTCACTTTAGTTCTTCTACGGACTTCCTCATTTCTGATTATATCGCGTAGAGTAACTCCGAACATAGCTCTCTCCATCGCACGTTGGGTGACTCTCATTGTGAACGCCCACGTCTCGGATCCGTATGTCGTCGCTGGCAACACGCACTGTTCGAAGACTTCTGTCTTCAGGCACTGAGGAATATTGGATGATTTTTTAATACGCTTTTATTAGCTTCGCTTGTATGCATGTATGTAACGGAATCTTTGAACATGATTTTGACCCAGTTAAAAACGTCGGATTAACACGAAATTTGGCATACTTATTAGGGACCGATGACAATTCAATATTTTAAACATTTTGACCCGTTATCATTAATAGAATAATAATAACGGCGATCAAGGTGGAACACCGCTCTTCGATGCAATAGGTTAATATCATAAAGCTATTGCTATATTTTTTAGTGATTATTTAGCAATAGCTTTATGATATTTCAACTAAAAAATAAAATTTTAATAATAGTTTAAAAAAACTAAAAAAATACGCTTTTATAGAAAACCGAACTAAAAAATAGAAAATAAATTTTAATAAAATTGAATTAAATATAGTGTCAGAAAAAATGTTTTTATTGTAAAAAGCGTGGGGTGCTTTTCAGGATATTATCAAAATAACCCTTCTAGTCATATCTGTTCATAAAATATTTAGAACTATTGATACCATGCACCCCACGCTTTTACAATAAAAACATTTTTTCTGACACTATTTTTAATTTAAATTTATTTTCTATTTTTTAGTTCGATTTTCTATAAAAGCGTATTTTTTTAGTTTTTTACACTATTATTTATTGTATTTCAAAAACGATGGTTTTTCCCATCTTCAACAATGTTGCTGGGGTTTCTGTGCTTATACTTATTTCAAGTTATACCACTTAGGTGTTAACCAAAATGTTAATACAAAAGTATGCTTTGTTTTTTCTGAAAGTTTGCGTAGAGCATCTCTATCATTGGTTCGAACCTTTCGTTATGGCTATACGGTTTTAGTTGCACCCTGTATAAATGAGTGTTAAGTTACAATGGATCCACAATTTCACTTGTTAGTCGTAATAGTTTCCTGACCTTGTTCGGGGGTTGCTAGACTTGCAAGCGCGGGCTTTGTATCACGGTTCAGGACAAGTGTCATGGCGCCAGTTAGACACGCTTGTTCTGTGTCTGGGTGTATTTTTTGTTACTATAGAGCCCCCATGATTGCCAAACTTAAGTGGCAGTGGGCAGGGCACATAGCACGCAGGACCGACGCCCGATGGGGTAGAAAAGTCCTGGAATGGCGACCGCGTTCCGGAAAGCGCAGTGCTGGTAGGACTCCCACACGGTGGACCAATGACCTGATTAAGGACGTCGGAAAACGATGGATGCGGGTGGCCCAGGACCGGCCTTTGTGGAAATCTTTGGGGGAGGCCTATGTCCAGCAGTGGAAGTCTTTTGGCTGAAATGATGATGATGAAAGAGCCCCCGCGATAAAGGTCGTAACTGATGCTGACCAGATTTTTTTTTTAATTAATATCTACGTACTTAGTGACACTAACTCTTCAGTTCAAAGTGTCAGAAGCTTTTTAGAAAGTGGACAGGCACAAATGTTTGTCTTTATAGTAAGTGAAACTTGCCAGACGTCATTTGGAAAATTAGGCTAATTTATTTCACAAAATTGACGGATGGGTACCCAGCTAAGCAACCAACATTTTGATTCAGATTAAACAGAGTGGGGCCTAGAACCCACTTCACAGTCGTCTCGTCAATGGATTGAGTTAAAAAAAAAATTAAAAAAAAATTACCATAATCCAAAATGTAAGCCGCATTGAAATTACGATTTAGTATGTTAGAAAAAAATAAAAAGCAATAGTTTAATTTTATTTCCTCGGGGCCATAATGATTCAATTACTAGAGACCGATTGATCTTCCCTTTTTTTTAATATTATCCGCGGTTCTTGGCCTCATGGTGTATAGGTACATCGTGTTTTTTTAAATCCCAAAACTAAAGTAAAAAATATACAAAAAGTTCTTGAAAACGTGGTCGAAATATACACAGTATAAAAGATATCATCAATCAAGCCAGTTGCCAGCCTTTTTTTATGGTCTCGTTAATTCCCTAGAATTTTGGGGTATAGAAATAAATGATTGTCAATTTGTGTTAATAAACGATTAAAATCTGTTCGTTTTCAATTAAAAATTACAAAAATATGGTTACAATATCTTTCTAATGTTTTAAGCAGTGGGTCATTGGACTGAAATCCCAGCAAGAACTTCATGTTTCACCCATTGAAGTTATTTTAAAACCTAAGCTTTGTAAGGAGTGGAAGTGACGACAAGTACTAGGCTCACATAATCACGTAGAAGGTGTTGATAGGTCGGCCGGTGGTTCGAGCAGCGTCGGGCTACAGGAGGCCAGTGACGGCAGTGACGCTGAACGTCCACGCAAGAGCCACCACCTTCGTGTTCCCACACCAGTAGTTCCCGGACAGTAAGTACTCCATAACTAACGTGACCATTCGTCCCGCTTTGGGCGGGATTGTCCCGCTTTCAGTCTGTCCGTCCCGCTGACCCCAAAGAGAAAAATAATGTCCCGCTTTGTAGACTAAACCTGTATACCCTTTGCACTTAAATATGACATCTTAAACCGACGTACCCTGTATGTGTATTTAATTAAATACAAAAGTCAGAAGGCGTCCCACTCAAACACGAAAATAAAATGGTCACGTTATCCATAACTATCATATGCACTTCCATTGTATTTGTAAGCACGGGCTAAATTGTTAACATTTGATAGGTACCAATCCAACGGTCGGAATCAGAAGTTGTTTGTGATATACAGATCCTCTCCTCCTCTGCTTTCTGATGTTGGGTTACACCAATGTATATGAAATATTTTTTTTTATATTCGCGTTTTAATATGTAATACACATCGATATTGATATTACGAAAAATCGTAAGTCCCGTGAAATCTTAAATCAGTCATAACAATGTTTGAATAAGCACAATGGGTTATTTACTCGGTCTCAGCCATATCTTAACATGCAAATATGGAAAATAAACCGTAAAGATAAGAATACAGCATCTAGCATTGAGTTGACTACTAGCAGTTCTTAAAACACATAGTGTGGTGTGTTACGTAACAGTTTTAAGGAATCATCTTTATAATTTTGTAAAATAATTAAGTCAAAATTAATATTTTTAATCATGGCAACAAACATTATGAATATTTTCTGTACGGATTCCAAATTGCAAAATTTGATGAAGCGTATACGTTTTCGTGATAGCATTTATATTTTTAGCACAACAACCTGACTAATTATTTCTTGTACTGACTTAACACTTTGAACTGCTTTGTATAATTGTTGGTTAGTTAAAATATTCTATTCTGCGTTGTATAATATTATCTTGTCACTTAGGAAATTTTCAATTACAAACAGGTTGTGTTCATTATTTCTTCAAATGTTCTAGACACATACTTTAAACGCGCTCGCGGTACTAACCTTTTTAATATGACAATCCCGATGGAATTAAAGGAACCTTTACCTAGTGGTGTGAGAACAGTTCGGTGGTCCCTTAGAAGGGACAGTCTACCATTGACAAGCATCAAATCTTTCCTCAAGTGTAGGACCAGCATTACGGCTGATGTGTTGTGGCGTAGACGGTAAGATTTCAAGCAATTATTTAGAAATAAACTAATATCGGTAATATAAATAAATAAATATCCTTGGACATTTCACACAACGCCATCTCGTCCCAAGCTAAGCAACTTAATGCTTGTGTTATGGTAACGAGATGGATGATAAACTACATATATAATTTTTTTTCTAAATACATATATATTATAGATAGAAATGACACCCAGATTCCGAGCCAGTGCCTCTGGCTTAGACAAAGACACTTGCCCGACCCCGGAATCGAACCCAGGACCCGTTGATCGAAAGGCGGCACATCTAACCACTAGACCAACGAGGCATAAATATCCCAATATACACTGTATCGCCACCTCATTTCAGCCAGAGTCCGTGAGGGGACGGTGCAAAATGGTACACTTCCCCACCGCACGCTGGGAACTGTGTTGTAAAAGTCAACAAAACCCAGCAAGCTTAGTGGTAGGGTCTAGTAGCCAGATGAATCCGCACGATTAAGAAATCCCCGGTTACAGTTATCCGGGGATTTCTTAATACATACCACCTCGTTTGGCTGGATGATCATCCCTTTGAGGATGTAATCGCATGGTTGGATTTACTTTAGACTGTGCTTTGGGTTATTTTGACATTGCATATATATGAAAATCATCATGACTTTATAATATTATTATGATCATGTGAATCATGTACACAATCAATACTACTAATAATCAACCCATAAATAACACACTGCTGACTTGGGGCTCCTCCAATTACATGGGTAATTAGACTACTGTGCCGGTTTCGTATCAAGTTTTCTTTCTCTTGAGACTGTTATCGGCCTCCTCTGCTCCAGATCTTCCTTTGGACCTATTGCTCCGAAAGGAGCTATAAGGAAGGGGCGACCCTTTTCCATACAGCTTGGATTCCCTTCTCCCCCTTGGCGCAACTGACTCAGTGGACTCACATCGTAATAAGCGCGAGACGGTACATCGGGTGTATGTTTGGTACCCACTAAGTACAATCGCGCGTCGGGGAATGGCGATGTCCCTCATATCACTGAGGGGTGATTCCCAAACGCCCCGCTCCAGTCGTCCCCGTGCTGGTGCTGAATGCTGATAGTACATTAATGATTTTAACCCCCCCCCCAAAAGAGTGGGTTTGTTTGCACGCTTCAAAATAATCTTTAAAATTTGCAGGCAGCTGTATCGAGCCAAAACTAGTACCTAAATAAATATTTTGATTAATCAAAATGGCGTACGTGGATTCGTCAGAATCACGAAAAAACAACGTGTGTAACTATAGTTACATAAAATGCAGTGTCAACAGAAGAGATTTTATAGGTATATCAGGAATTAGTTAAAGTAAATATTCATTATCATTGTTTTGATGGTTGTACCTATATTCTTAGTTATTTATTTCCTGTTTTATTATTTAAATTTCGAATTATAATAACACTTTTTTCATAGATATTTGCAAAACTCTTTTTATGTTAATTAAAGAACCATTGGCACCCTGCTCCTCAAACAAGAGCTTAACAAGAAATTCAGTTCCGATGAATTGGGGATCCTTTTATATAATATAATCTACGAGTTGGCACAAGGAAATCTCGATGTGGAATAAGGGAGATTTCCCCTGTGACTCGATTTACCACGTGCTTGGTTAAGCTAGTCGTCCTCTATGACACTTTCAGGATAGAAAAAGTTGATGGCATTTTACATTATAGACTCTTTTTCCCCTACGTGGACGACGAAGTCCGACTGGTATCAAATGCGAGCAATTTAATTTTAACGTGAAATTCATTTAGAATTGATCTCTCTAGTTTTTCGTTATTAATACACATTGAAGTTAAATAAACATTTTTAACAGATTTATCGCATGTATTTTATATTATTTAATTGATAAACGTCGATATTTAAACAGTGTAAAAGCGATATATCCGATTATTAGCGATATATCCATTGAAAAGTGTTCATGTAGAATAAAAATGTTTAGTGCCTAATCGATACAATCGATCTTAGAGTGACCAACAAACCAATTTTAGATGGCAGAGATTCACTTACGTTTTCCTTAAACACTGACTGCTCTACATTTTCAACGCTCTGTTTGCGATCTAGGTTTTTTTATAGTCAGTTGTTTAATGATACTTCACTATCACTATCACTACATAGTATAAAACAAAGTCGCTGTCGCTGTCGTCTGTCCGTCCCTATGTATGCTTAAATCTTTAAAACTACGCAACGGATTTTGAAACGGTTTGTTTTAATAGATAGAGTACTTCAAAAGGAAGGTTTATATGTATAAAAAACACGCACCCGAGCGAAGCCGGCGCGGGTCGCTAGTACAAAATTAAATGGAACATACCGATGTTTTTTTAAACTACTAACGTAGTACTCAACTATACGGATGCTAACCAGATATTATGCGTTTACAGCTTTCCATGTGGTGACGGAGAATACATAGTGTCACCACCCTTTTCCATCCTGCGGGTGTCGTAAGAGCCGACAAAAGGAAATGACAAGGCCGATAACCTGGCCGCAAGAAAAGGAAAACTTGATACGAAACCCTGTGTCAACATGACTGACCAGCGTGAACAGGCTCCATTAATCGAGGGAAGCCTAAGTAGGAATAGTAGTAGTAGTATATGAATCAAAATCAAAATGTTTTTTATTCGAATAAATTCTTGCGAATGCTTTCAAATAGTCAAAGATTTTAAGAGAAAAAAGAAATTATAAAATAAAATTAATAATTTAGTTTTTACCACCGGTTCGGAATGCCATTCCATAGAGAAGGGCCGGCAAGAAACTCCATGGTTGCTCTTTTAAATAAAAGGGTTACAATGATGGTGGTACAAACAAGTCTGACAGATTAGTGAAAGCAATAACACGCATAAACATGTAGCATATTAAAAAAATATAAAATAAAAATTAGTGAAATTACACAAATTACATGGTGCGTGCTGAAACTGCACTCACATACTTGTTTTGTAAACACAAAACTTCACTAATGTAATGGCTGAAAGATCAGAGCTAGACCATAACATAGCCGACGTTACTCCCATGCGTCACTATCTGACCAGATCAGATTAAACCGGACTTAACGTAACATTTAAATTTCTCGAAAGACCAATCCAAAACTGCTTCCGGTAATTTGTTGAACAGGCGAATTCCGAGGCCTACAAAAGAACCATGTGCTCTGTCGGCTCTACACTCACGCGTGACGTCGCGCCGAGAATTCACGCCGTGAATAAACGCCGTGATCCGCGTGTTTCCGACTATGATGGACTACGGCGCGATTTCTAAAGCAAATCCTTTGAAGCGGGCCAAAAAACCGACACTGATCGGGGAACGGTGCGAAGCGCGAACGCGAAGGCGTGAACAACATCTACACTCGTGATTCGCAGTTGTCGCGGGCTTTCGCGGCCGTTCGCGGTGCGAGTGTAGAGCGGGCTTAAGACACTAGCGGCCCGCCACGGCTACGTACGGTTACTTAGCAAAAAATCTGTTACTATAAGTAGTTAGATATATCTTTATAAATTATGACCTATATGTTATTCTGATATATGCTACATTATTGTATAGTTTCATTAAAATCCATTCAATAGTTTTTGCGGGAAAGAGTAACAAACATACATTCTTACAAACTTTCAAGTTTATAATATTAGTAGGACATTAAACAACAAAGCCAAGCATCAATAAATCAGACCCTAATGAAATATATTTTTATTTATTGAATATATTTCCAGCCCCTACGATATAACGTATAATCATTTCTAAACGATTACCATAAAACATAGAAACTATTAACTTAATATCAAGTACTCACGGATCGACTTCGGAGTCATAGTTAAATTCTTTTCGAACAATAAGTGCGGTAATCGGTTACTCGTAGATCGACAATTCGATTTGATTGTCATAGCTATGCTATTTTCAATTACTGAGTAAATGCTAGCACAATAAAAAAAGTCATAATTTCTACGTTCAATGTCAGGCCAATACTGGTATTGCTATACTTTCAGTGTAATAATACGTAAGTAAGAAACTCCTACACATTGAATACTGTGTCACAGTTTATCTATATATCTATACAAATAAATAAAATTGGAGTGTCTGTTTGTAATAATAAAATAACCACTTTTCACTAAATCCGTAAGTATGTATACACAGTACATAGACAGAAATAACTTTTATTTCTGTCTATGTAGACAGAAATAACTTTTTTTTAAATTTTGTCTGTCTGTCTGTTTGTTCCGGCTAATCTCTGGAACGCTAATCTCTAGACCGATTTAAACGAGACTTTCACTGATAAGTATCTGATTATATAAGGAGTAACTTAGGCAACTTTTTTAGACTAGCTTTGCCCCGTGGTGTCACCCGCGGTACGACAATAAGTAAACGCGGGTGAAACCGCGGGGCGCAGCTAGTGTTTAATAAACGAAGTAGTGACATACGTACGTATCTCCTTCTTCTAAAGACTGAACTGCCTCGTTGATCTAGGCGTTGGATGTGTCGCCTTTGGATCAACGGGCCCTGGAGTCGATTTCGGTGGTCGGGCACGTGGTTTTTTCTAAACCAGAGGCACTTGCTCGGAGTCTTGGTGTCATTTGTGATCGTGAATTTATATGTTTGGAAACTTGCCCCGCGATGTAGGTGTAAGGTAGCGCAAGAGATTTGTTAAAAAAAAATCCTCCCCCATACATTTCCACAATGAACGATCTCGTGCATACTGCATCCACCGACTCCTAGCGACCTCCACAACGTCGTCCGTCCATCTACTCAGGGGTCTTCCCACGCTTCGCTTTCCAATACGTGAACGCCACTCCAAGACTTGTATGCCCCAACGGCCTTCCGTTCTTCGGGCTACGTGGCCTGCTCATTGCCACGTCCTCTGTGCAATCCTCAACGGTTCCTCAACGGATTTCCCCATAGCTGTTTTGATTCTGAATAAAAACAAAAAATGTGCCCCAAACAAAATTTCATTCCAACTCGTCGATGGAGTAGAGGACTATTTTGGGAAACTAGAACTGGGATAAAAACAAAAGATAATGAGTGTTCCACATTCAAATTATGAACTCTTACACGAACTGACATGCTGACCGTGTCTAGATGTACGCCCGCTCCCATATATCTAACTGTGTATGTGCGAGTGTGTGACGTTAACACGAAGTTAGATTACTGCTTACTACGGTGTCCCAATTTGAACGTTTTGAAAGTGTCTAACCTTAGCCGTGTGACGTCAAACCGCTTGATAACATGCTCGATGGAGACTTGCCAGCGTTGACGTGGGTGACACTCCCTCGTGCGGAGCATTGTGCCAAGTGGCATCTACATAACTGTCTGTCCACTTGTTTACGTCTGGCGCCGATATTGCCGACAACTAAATTCCTACGCAATGTACGTTTTACCAGCTTTTCTCTGTAGAGTAGATTTCGGTTAGCGTTACAATGACGGTTCCAAAGCGTTTGGATATAGACCCATTTTGAATAAAGTCAATTTTGAAATTGGATTTTAGAGCAATAGACTTACGTAGCTGAGGTTAAGTCTGGGTTTACACAAAGGTCTATGGCCAGAGCGCGCAAAATAAGATAAGGATTTTTTTAGCTAAGTTTGAAGAATGTATAGATTTATCTTTGGTACTTGCGGTTTCACGTTAAAACTACTGAATCGATTTCGATATGATATTGAAACTTTTCAATAATAATTATAGCGTACACATCAGAATAACATATAGTCATTTAAAGGACCGATTTATGCAAAAATGATCCAAACTACAGAAACCTCATTTCGAGATAATTTACTTTAAAGTTTAAGATTTCAAGTTAATTATCTCGAAATGAGGTTTGTGTGGTTTGGATCATTTTTGCATATATCGGTCCTATAAGAAGATTTAGTGTGAATTATCCAACATATAACTGTAACAGACTTTTTAGTCTAGGGGTTGGATGCGCCGCCTTTGGATCACGGGGTTCTGGGATCGATTTCGGGACTGGGCAAGTGTCTTCGTGTAAACCAGAGGCGCTTGCCCTGAGTCTGTGTATCATTTGTGTTCGTGAACAAAATAGTCACCTTACCACTGTCCTTTGATTTGGCGGTAGTTACCCAAAGGGCGATGGAGAGGGCTATGCTCGGAGTTTCCCTGCGGGATCGAATCAGAAATGAGGAGATACGCAGAAAAACTGGAGCTACCGGCATAGCCCACAGGATTTCCAAACTGAAGTGGCAATGGGCAGGGCACATAGCTCGCAGGACTGACGCCCGATGGGGCAGAAAAGTCCTCAAGTGGCGACCGCGTTCTGGAAAGCGCAGTGCTGGTAGGCCACCCACACGGTGGACCGACGATCTGGTTAATGTCGGAAACCGATGGATGCGGGCGGCTCCGAACCCGCGGCCGTTGTGGAAATCCTTGAGGCAGGCTTATGTCCAGCAATGGACGTCTTTTGGTTGAAATGATAACCCCATATATGACAATTTTCCGTGCGTAAAGACAAGGTGAAAGACTGACCCTAAGTGATCAATATTATTTTTAGTCGACAAAGGAAAACCTTGTGATAGTATAAACAAACAACATCTTTACTCGGCCCAGTTCAGAGAATTGCCTTCGCTCGGTTAGGAGAAAAATTAAATATACCTGCTGTCCGTTCGTCATTTTGATACACAGTAAATATCCGGTCTTTTTGATCTGTGTTATATAAATATATTCCTGTTTTTTTATTAATTTTATCTTATGCCTTATTATTTTTGACCCCCAAAAATAATTAGGAACTTTATGTTTGTTTGTCCGTGGTATTATTGTTATTGAACAGATAAACTAACTACAGTTCGTCATCTACGCAAATACAGGGTAGAGGACACAAATGACAAGATGCCACCTTTGCATTCGAAAGTACCTATGTCTTCAACAGGCCACTGTGAACTTGACTTTCTAATTTGGAAACATTTGATAGCTAAGGAAGCGTGGCAAAGGCCGGTGGACAATGATGACTTACTAAATAACACTTCATACATCGAAACATATGCTAGGCTACATAGACTTCTCCATATGGTGACGGTTTCAGAATACATTGTGTCACCACCTCATTCCATCTTGAGGCCGTAAGATACGACAGAAGGAAATGACGAGGCCGAATAACCTGGCCGCAAGAGAAGGAAAACTTGATACGAAATCATGTGCCAATACGTCTGTCCAGCGTGGCATAGTAGGCTAATTACCCTCCATGTAATTGGAGGAGGCCCGACTTGGCATTGGGTCATGTATGGGCTGGGTAGTAGTAGTAGATGTGTTAGGTACAAGAAGCTCTATCAGGGGAAGAATGGTAGGACCACTTTCTCTCTGCTGGGAGCGTTATGATTTTCCGGCGATACCAACGTCCATAAGTGACGGTAAACGCTTACCACCAAGCAGGCCGAGGATGAGGCCCAGGACGCGGCCAGGGACGATGCTCCTTTGACTGTTTGGATATGCCTTATAGTTATAATTATGGCCATTCACGTACGCTTCAAACTCACGCAGTGGTCACCACGACGTGAAGACACGTGATCTTTCCCTAGTAAGTGATCACTCAGTCCAAAATTGAAACATACATACATACGTGTGCTATAATAAAACAACGACTCATTGGTTAAGCCAAAGTGATGGCTTCCCGGCCAGTTTAATAGGTTTACGAACGACCTCCTTAACTGTTTTTGGGTTTACTGTTTGTACAGAAATAGCTATTTGGGTAATATTATGTTAGTTATTTCCAGCTACATAGCAACAACTGGCATGGTATAACAGTATACGGGCAGTATATACCTATCATGGAACAAGGAGCATAAATAAACTTGATTTAATTATGAATAATAACCTAAAAATAATAAGATTTTAAAGACACTATCACACGTAATTTTCGTAAATAAAAGTACAATCTTAATATTATATTTAAGTCCAGCCAAAATACAGAAGTGTTATAAGTATGTTAGACGTCACGTCGAGCTCGAATCGTAGCTCTTAAATGAATGGACCATCCATAGGTATAATTCAGTGGTTTTATCGCGGTGGTTGTTAGACACATTTCTAGGTTATCTGCTAAAATGTGATGGTGTCGGGATGTTATTTTCCCTATTTACATTACCTACAGAATTCAAAAATGACCTGTACTACATTAGCTGTAGGATAGCAGATGAATTATTGAGGTACTTTCTGACCACTAGCAGCTTTACTGGATTCTGTTCACACCAGCGTGGCCAACGCTTGATTGGGGAACTATAAGTTTATGAAGAGAAGATGTCAGCCAGTTACTCTTTAATAAATTTTGTTCCTCTAAGGTCCAGGTAGCAATTTTGCTAATTAGCTTCGGATTTTGCTTAAAATAACTTCAGCCAATTCCCTTCTCACGAATTGGGAGAAGTTCAATTCCACAGTGGGTAATTTACAAACTCATGCTAATGTCTTTTTACGCTTATTTATTTATTTTTTCAGCAGAAGATATTGCCAATAACTAATTCAAAAACATATTTATGTGACTCAAAATAAGAACTTATCAGATAAGATGCTGTCTAACAGATCATACGATCAGTTTACTCAACTTCAATGGCAGATAAGCAGAAATAGATGATAAATAACATTGCACTTTTCTTCGTATATGCCGCATGTGTCGAAGAAGACAAGCATACTGTAAGACGCCATGCACTCTATTAGATGCAACAACTACTCGTAGAGAGGCAGCTGGAAGCGTCAAGATGACCGGGAGGTCATTACTAGTACTAGTACAGCCCATAGATGACCCACTGCTGAGTCGGGGATCCCTCAGCTAGGTACATTAAAGTGTAATTAATTGTAAGTTGGCACAGGGATGTCGTATCAAGTTTTCCTTCTCTTGAGGCTGGGTTATCAGCCGCCATTTCCTTCACACGCTCAGGTTGAAATGGGATCACCGTCACCACACCGACAAACAGCTACAATAGAGAAGAGTTCTGGAAACGTACATTTCTTGTGTAATCAGTAAAAATGGACGCCGATCGATTTTAGATCTCGTTTTATGTAGAAAAACAAGTGATGCATTGTCTATAAGACTATATTTAGACGTGACATCTTCTCTTCTAGGAAGTGCTTTCTGTTGTTTTGATACTTGAAGTGGATTGCCGTGTCTGTACGCGGATGTATATAAAATTGTTTACAGCTGAAAATCTTCCAGTTCAAAAACAGGTTGCAATATAACCTTATTATAGTTATAGAGCAGTTATAGGTGTGAATGGATTTTTCTATTTTGGAATAATTTTGGAATTCTTTAGTGAGGGTGTCGTAAGTGCTGGTCTAGGCTCAGAAAGAATATTTGAAATGGAGCCCGCAGACCAACGCACGTGGGGGTAATTGGGAGAGGCCTGACTCAGTGACGGCCGGACCATACAGACTCTTTGTTGTACATCAAATAAATTGAAGACAATAATAATAAATTAAATATGAGTTTATTAGTAGAAAGGGGTAGTATTAGTAGTTAGTAGACAATGGTTTTGTTTTTGTAAGTTTTTTTTTGCCCCATGTAGTTACTAATTTAGAACACACACTGTGATCACCCCATTCCATCCAGCGGTTTTCGTATGACCCGACAAAATGACCAGGTGATAACCTAGCCGCAAGAGAAGGAAATCTTGATACGTAACCCTGTGCCAACCCGTCTGGCCAGCGTGGCAGTAGGCTAATTACCTTCCATGTAACTGGAGGAGGCCCGACTCAGTAGTGGCTTAAGGGCCGAATAGTAGTAGTAGTTGAATAGTTTTGATTTCGGTGATTAAAATATTGATTTTAATCACCGAACACCATAAATTATGTATGAACTGGTAAACATCAAATTATATCCAAGCCAGTATATATAAGAAACAAGTAAGAGTCGTTAAGAATCGAATATACAGGTTATTTAACGACCATTAGGAATAATCGATAGAATGAGACACAGAATTTGCGCCTTTTCTACGGGCGAACAATAACGTTTTATGTATGACAAAAACTAATAAGAAACTCCAGAATAAATGACTTGAAAGGAGTCAAGTGTTAATGTGTGTGAGCAAGGACGCAACACAGATCGATTTATTCACGGATCTTTAATTACCCTCTCAAGGCTTGCTTACTTAATAAGGTCTAGTTATTAAGTAAAAGTCTAGTGTGTTTCTGTTACCTGGCGAACTTGCTGTCTATATGCTGTTTTTGACCTTTTTGTAAACAAGACGGTTAGTAAGAAAAAAACAACAAGAGAGCTTCTTGTCAGATTTTCGATATAGAGCAGCATTCCGAACTGGTTGTAGTTCCAGTATGAATGTAAGATGCAAGGGTTGTTGGAGATGGATGGATTGTATGAATGAATTGATGTGTATGGAATGTGCGAATGTAGATACGAAGACCAATAATACATGTTTACAGTAGCTTCCGATGTTCTTAAGTTTGCTTCCGAATAATGATACATTGATTTTCTCTAATATAGACATATCAGGGAGATATGTCTATATTAGAGAAAATCAATGTATAGGTACATAGAAATACATAATTCGGCAAACAGGAATAATAATTAAAGCAATAAATTATTTAGAGGCTTAAAACACCCTATGGGTAAATAAATACACGCGCTATTCTGAATACATTATTATGTACAAAAGTTGTGTGGGTGGCACGCAAGTTTGGGTTCCTGTTACCTAGGCGATTCCTACGGGAATCAATTCATTCTATCGATCCCAGCGCAGGTAGCATTCGAGACTTACTATTCTTTTTCGGACGTAAGGACATAGGTAGACTTTCGGGCAATTAATTGCTATTAAAAAAATGCTTAAAAAGTCCAGTTAATATTGTCTATGGAAAATTAGGGTTTTTAGTTAAATAATCGAGTTACACTTCCGAATAATAGATCCCTTATGGACCCTTATCGCAATACCATTTCATGAAAATTACAACACAAAGTACACTGTTCTAAAATGCACTACAACGAAAAAATCGAAGTGTATGATTTTGTCACATGTATAGCATATTAGACTAGTACTTATTGAATACTACTTGGAAACCCCATTAAGTCAGGATTCAATTCATTGCGCCGTTGCGCACATTTCGGAGACTCGATTCTGCCGAACGTCGTGGCTTGCTTGCCTCATGGTTCGGCAAGTGGGGGCGGTAAACCGGTGTCAGTTCACAAACAGCCGAGGACGGGCGAGATTGTGTTTCTGAACGCAAAACACCTACGGGACTGTCGGTTGATGAACGCAATAGGAAATGTCATAATTCCGCGATAATATTCGGCGGCCTAAATAAACTTTACGATTTACCGAACTAAAATAAGCCATAAACGAATAAATTTGAACTACGAAACTGTGAAATTATTTGTTAGGAGTGAGTTCCGTTATTTAGAACGTGTGCTATTAAATTTGTTTTGGATATATTGACCAATAATCGTGAGTTTTCGAACAGAATCGCCAGCTAATGTTATTTTGAATGAGAATCTTTGCACGTCGTTACGAACCGTTTAATATTGTGACCTTAATTTCCCGACAACGTATAACGAATAGCAGGTATGACCTTCTAAATGAAGGAAGCTTATCCTGAAGAAATTATGCTCTGCTTTGTTCAAGGATTTGGTGAAAGCGAGCATAGTTACAATAAAAGCCGCGAATTTGATTGCAATGTGCCTAGTTCGAATATAAAAGACAAGAAACAGAAGAGAGTGTCATTACAATTTGAGGATAGAGATAGTGTTTCTTCTGAGAAGTCCAGAAAATCTCAAGAACTTGTTACTGGAAAGGTGTTAAGGCTGTCTTCAAGTGGGAGGTATCCAGAAGTGGAGAAGAGCTTCAGTGACCGTTCCTCTGTGTTTACCGATGGACGAAATAATAGGCCTGCGAGAGGGCGCCTGACCATAAGGAAAACTTGGTAATACATATTTTTCTTACAATAATACATGATATCTTCCTAGTTCCTGCACTTCTAACACAGATAAGATGGAATGAGATGGTAAACTTGTATAATAACTACTTCTAAGTCATATGACAATATTAATGTTTTGAGTAAACTCACTTAAATAGGGAGGGAATTTATCTATGGTTTGGGCACCTAGCAATATATATAAATATAAATATCCTTGGACATTTCACACAACGCCGTCTCGTCCCAAGTTAAGCAACTTAATGCTTGTGTTATGGTAACGAGATGGATGATAAACTACTTAAATACATTTTTTTTTTTGTAAATACATACATATTATAGATAGAAATGACACCCAGACTCCGAGCCAGTGCCTCTGGTTTAGACAAAGACACTGGCCCGACCCCGGAATCGAACCCGGGACCCGTTGATCCGAAGGCGGCACATCTGACCACTAGACCAACGAGGCAGTCGTTTATTTGATTATAATGTTGAACTTTGATTGTTCATCTATTCCAAAAATAATAAAATTTTTGATAATAGAAACTTGACATTGGCTCAACACAAACAGTGAGAGACACAAGGAAAAAAAAACTGATAATGCTTGTACTAGAAGTGTGATTTTTACAATGATTTAGTAATATAGTATAGGCAGCTTGACCAACAAAGCAAACTAAATTCAGACGTAAATGATCTAAAAAGCCTTACTTTCAATAGATTGCTAATTATTGTTTCGGTTATGGTTTTGTGGAAACTGAACAGAAATATTTATTTTATTTTATAGAGCTAAAATATTTGACTTTCAAATCTGAATCTATCATTTTGAGTAAGGAATACTAGCGCAAATGACTGAAAAATTCAAATAAATAAGACCTTAAATATTCTACAAACATTATCATCTCTCTCATATTCAGTTGCTAATTGAATAAGTTTACCTTAGAAGAATACCTACTACTCAACCCTTACTACTGAGTCAGGCATCCTCCAGTTACATGGAGGGAAATTGGCCTACTGTGCCACACTGGTCAGATGGGTTGGTACAGGATTGTATCAAGTTTTCCTTCTCTTGCGGCAGGTTTTCAGCTATCAGTGGTTGTGTCAGTCCTTGTGTCAGCTCTTACAACACCCTCAGGCTGGGAAAGGCTGGTGACACTATGTGTTCTTAATCTGTCACCACACAGACAGAAGAATACCTTCTCAGCTTGAAATAATTAGTTAAATTGTAAAAAATTACAAACCTGTTCTGACTTTATTACACTATCTATGTTCTTACTTATCAGTAATGTGGAGTTAATCATCATCACTTTGACTCGTTATGAACCAACTGCTGAGGCCACCTCCAATTTCATTTCAGTAACCAGTCCATGACGGGTTGGCACTCAATTGTCAAGATTCCCTCCTCTTGTTGTCTGTAAGAAATCGCATTTAGCGATAAGACCGCCCTTTGTACAAATTGTTGCATATATGTAATGTGTTCAGTATCATTCTCTTGTGTACAATAAAGAGTTCATCTATCTATCTATCTAGGTTGTCTTGTTACTTTCTGTGAAATCAAAATGATAACAGAGTTTGGTGAAGTAATGTATCCAAAATATATCTCATGTACAAAAATTATTCACTAATATATTGACATTCATTCAGTTACTATGGTCTAGCTAGAGGCTACTCAATTTTTTGTCTTAATTTTTTTATTTACCCCCGACTGGGGAGTCCCGGTCGCGATGAGATTGGTGATTGCGACTGGACTAAAACCTACTTATCACTATTTGTCTGCTCGGGCCATCTGTCGCTTGACCCCCTGAACTATATCTAACCTGTATCGCGGTGGGAGTTTACCAACATGAAATACACGAACTTTATACTTATTTTATATTAATGAATATCTTTATTTTCTTTTCCCGAAAAAATATTAACATACTTTTGCACAATTTAACACATACATAGATAAAAAAATATACAAATAGTTTGTACTTGTACTTACATAATTTATCTCGCGTTGGATTTAATTATTATGTTCACGCTAACAAGATATTTATGACGTCATTTCATCGAAATGTTATTTCAACCCCTCACCATTTATATAACTCAACCCCCATTGTCAGGGTCGAACCATTGACTTACCCGTTCCATAGTCATGGCTTTCGTTTTGCACGTGCCATTGTTACTTATGTTTAGTTATTAATCTGGTAGGTATTTATAAATACAACGTTAGACTTGGCAAACGGAATGGTACACGGTAGATGCAATTTTAGCCTCCCTTGTAATTTGTAATGTAAATTGTACGCATTTATGAGGCTAGTTACTTCAAGACCTGTTAAATCCTATTAGCGCATACCCAGATATGGAGGAGACTGCCGGGTTAGTGGGTTTTGGGGCAAGAAATGAATGCCCATGTAGGGTACATACCTTACCTCGTGTACCTACATACGTTACCGCACCATTACCTTACCTTTACCAAGAATATTACCTTTACCAATAAAACAACAATGCAAGAAGGAAGTATTTATTAAGTAAGTCGATTTCGTGTGCTTCAAGAAACGTCGTAATCGATTTTGTGAAACAAGAAGTGGATCTGAAAAGATCGCTTGAAGACGTCGGTTCCACGCGTGCCGATTCAGCGCTGCACGCGGCTACGTACACGACGACCGCGCCGCCTACCGCTGGAGCAGTGGAGATGTCCGCACGCGCTGGCTGCCTCGCCGAAATGAGCGAGCGCTCGCGCCGCGCGAATGTGTATATCCACGCGACGCGCGCGCCCTCTGGGGGCACGCACACACATCGAATCGATGCCCCCTCTTGCGCACCCTATCTCTTTCACACAAGCGCTATCTCTCTCTCTCTCTCTCCCTTGTATCCTGTTAGCACTAGTACCTAATAATAGAAATCATGTTCTGTATTTATATCACAACGATGTACACAATAAATCATTCCTGCGCTATACCTCGACTGGAGTTTCACTACTTATCAAGAACACGCAAGATCCCCTTCAGTGGTTACCCCGCCGTTCAAGCAAGGAATCAAGCTCCTCAAGCCATACCATGGAGTTCGCTGACGCTGAACAGCCTTTCGCCGTGCCTGCTGCGTCCGTCGCTGGAATCGCGCTGTCAACGCGCATTCCACCCTTCTGGCGGGACAAGCCCCGTCTGTGGTTCGCGACTTTTGAAGCAGTAACCAGCGATCAGAAGAGGAGCAAATCACAATATGCTCATATTGTCATAGCTCAATTAGAAAAACAGGACGTTGAGCAAATCGCCGACATCCTGTATGACGAGCCTGCGGACCCATACACCGCCATCAAAGACCGCCTTATCTCGGTCTACGAAGAATCCGAGAGCCGCCAACTTCAAAGGCTACTCACGGAGGTCGAACTGGGTGATCAGAAGCCCTCACAGCTGCTTCGACAAATGAAGATCCTAGCACGAAACAAAATACCCGAAGACACTCTGAAACTGATGTGGACCCAACACCTACCTCCACACGTGCGCTCCTACGTCACAGTCAGCGAAACATTTAGCCCACAGACCTCTTTGTCAGAACTGGCCCTACTCGCTGACAAGATGCTCGAAACCAGCCCGCAAGTTTCGTCCATATCCACACCTTCGAGTCAGTCAATCATTGAAGAGATAAAGAAGTTGTCGCTAGAAGTCGCCGAGGTCAAATCCCAATTTCATCACTCCCGTCATCAACAGCGCCCGAGCCCCAGCCAATTCTCACGACCAAACTCACGTTCACCGTCACGCCACCAACGCCAGCGCAGTAGCACTCCACCTCGCCGCCTGTGCTATTACCATCGACGTTTCGGAGAAGACGCTATTCGCTGCACCAGCCCCTGCGACTATAGAAGGAACTCGGGAAACTAAAATCCACGCTGGCAGAGGTGGAACCCAGCGTGTCGGAAATCTCCCACCGCCTGTTCATCACCGACAGAAATTCTAGACTGGCATTTCTCATCGACACCGGGGCCAACATTTCTGTCATACCACGTCGCCCTGGGATGAAGATGACTCCAACAGATTTCTGTCTGTACGCCGCAAACAACTCTACGATTCCAACCTACGGCGAAAAATATCTCGAACTCGACCTTGGCCTCAGACGACCTTATCGATGGAAGTTTATCATCGCAGCGGTCAGTAAGCCAATCATAGGCGCTGATTTCCTGCAACACCACAAACTGCTCATCGACGTCGCCAGCCGAAGCATCACAGACAAGGTCACCAACCTCACCGTCAAGACATCTGTCTGTGAGTCATCGTCACCGACAATTCGCACCATCGACACAACGCAGAAGTACCACGACATACTCGCCGAATTTCCCGATATCACGAGACCGTCTTCTGCCAAGTCCAGCCCCAAGCACAGCGTCGAGCACCACATCGAGACGTCGGGACCGCCCCAATACGCTAAAGCTCGACCTTTGCAACCACATCGCTATCAAGCCGTCAAGAAGGAATTCGAGGTGATGATGGAACAGGGCCTATGCAGACCAAGCAAAAGCCCATGGGCAAGCCCACTACACGTCGTCCCAAAGAAGAACGGTGACATTAGAGTCTGCGGAGACTACAGACGCCTCAACGCTGCGACGAAGCCCGACCGTTATCCTGTGCCAAGACTCAAGGACTTTACCTACCAACTGCACGGCATGAAAGTCTTCTCCACACTTGACCTGAACCGTGCTTACCAGCAATTACCAGTCCTTGAAGACCATATTGAGAAGACCGCCATCATCACACCGTTTGGCCTATTTGAATTCCCGAAAATGTGTCCGGGACTTAAGAACGCAGGTCAAACTTTTCAGCGTTTCATCCACCAAGTCCTGTCTGGCCTTGACAACGTTTTTCCATTCATCGATGACGTAATCGTGGCCTCCCCCGACGCAGAAACCCACGCACGTGACTTACGCACCGTACTCGAACGCCTCAACAATTACGGTGTCACCATAAACCCATCCAAATGTCACCTGGGTATGGCCGAGGTGAAATTCCTTGGCTACCAAGTCACATCAGAAGGCATTAAACCTCTTCAAGAAAAAGTCGAAGCCATCAACGAGTTTCCCCAGCCAAAGACTATCGAGGATTTGCGACGCTTCCTCGGGATGATAAATTTTTATCGCGACAGTATACCTAACGCCGCCGCCATACAAGCCCCGCTTCACGCCTATCTCCACAACTCTAAGAAAAAAGACAAGACTCCAATCAACTGGACGACAGAAGCCATACAAGCATTCGACACCTGCAAATCAAGCATGACAAGCGCGGCTACGCTGGCTCACCCCGCACACAACGCCTCAATCGCTCTATTCTGCGACGCGTCTGATAAGTGCGCCGGCTCTGTCCTCCAACAACGAGTTAACGGCAAATGGCAAGCGCTAGGATATTTTTCAAAGAAATTTTCAACCGCTCAAGAAAAATACTCAACATTCGACCGAGAGCTACTGGCAATCTACATGTCAGTCAAGCATTTCAGAAAAATATTCGAAGGCAAAGAACTCGTCATTTACACCGACCACAAGCCACTAACTTACGCGCTCAATAAGCCACCGTCAAACAACGACACGCAGCGGCGAACGCGCCAACTACTCTTCATAAGCGAGTTCACCAGTCGCATTGAACACGTAAGCGGTGCCGAAAACGTCGTAGCGGACGCCCTCTCGCGTCTCGAAACTATCTCAACCCCGTCAGTACTGGATTACGCAAGCCTAGCCACAGCGCAAGAAAAGGACAGCATATTACCCAAACTACTCACTCAGTCAAACTTATGTCTCAAGAAACTGAAAATTCCCGCATCAAATTTAGAAATCTACTGCGAGACATCAACTGGAAATATACGCCCATATCTAACTGAAGAATTTCGTCGAGCAGCTTTCGAGTCAGTACACAATAACAGTCACCCCGGTATCAGAACAACACGTAAACTCATGCAAACGAGATACTTTTGGCCATCAATGAACACCGACGTCGGTACATGGGCGAAAACATGTGTGGCGTGTCAACAGTCGAAAGTGCAACGCCACACACGTAGCGAATTATCATCGTTCCCGACTTGCGATCGATTCCAACACGTCCATATAGACATAGTGGGCCCCCTGCCTACCACCGCAAATGGACATCGGTATCTACTTACCATGATCGACCGCAAGACACGCTGGCCTGAAGCCACGCCCATTCACGAAATGACCGCCGAAATCGTATCGAAGACCTTTTACGACACGTGGATCTGCAGATTTGGATGCCCGGCTACAATTACTACTGACCAAGGACGCCAGTTCGAGAGTCAACTGTTCTCCTCATTGACAAAACTCATCGGCGCCGAACGATCACGCACCACGGCTTATCACCCAGAGAGCAACGGCATTGTCGAACGCTGGCACCGGTCAATGAAAGCCGCATTAATGGCGCGACTAAACTCGACATCAAACTGGACTGACGAAATACCTACTGTCTTACTAGGCCTACGTACAGCCGCTAGGACAGACACCGATACCAGCGCCGCTCAGCTGACTTACGGACAAGCGCTGCGGTTGCCAGGCGATTTCGTCAACCCGTCAAGCACATCACCGCCAATGACCTACGACTACGTAGAAAAATTGCACCAAGTCATCACCGCACTGACGCCTGTGTACGCGCCGCATAGCCGTAAACGCGATACGTTCGTACACAAAGACCTCAGTACATGCGACTCAGTTTTTGTACGTGTTGACGCAGTACGAAAACCTCTCCAGCGACCGTACGAAGGCCCATTCCCGGTTATACATCGAGCAGAGAAGATTTTCAAGATTCGCATGCCCGGCCGTGACGTCAACGTGTCCATCGATCGTCTCAAGCCGGCGTACACATTGAACGAGCCATCGTGCGAGCGTCAACCCGCAGCCGATGACCCCTCAACAAGCACCAGCGAACCGTGCCTACCGCCTCTGCCCGAAACGCATACACGATCCGGCAGAAATATTAAGAAACCCGTACGCTTCGCTTGAGGGGGAGCCATGTAGGGTACATACCTTACCTCGTGTACCTACATACGTTACCGCACCATTACCTTACCTTTACCAAGAATATTACCTTTACCAATAAAACAACAATGCAAGAAGGAAGTATTTATTAAGTAAGTCGATTTCGTGTGCTTCAAGAAACGTCGTAATCGATTTTGTGAAACAAGAAGTGGATCTGAAAAGATCGCTTGAAGACGTCGGTTCCACGCGTGCCGATTCAGCGCTGCACGCGGCTACGTACACGACGACCGCGCCGCCTACCGCTGGAGCAGTGGAGATGTCCGCACGCGCTGGCTGCCTCGCCGAAATGAGCGAGCGCTCTCGGTGGGGTCATCTCTCTCATCCCCCCGGGGGGGGGGACTGAGGGGATTCCGCCTCAGGGTGAGACCCTTTTGCGGAGAAAATCTTCGCCGGCCAAAACGTTGGCCGGGTCATTGGATTAGCCCGGTTGGGCTATTTCAGATGTCATCTTCTTCCTCTTTCCGAGGCTCGCGGTTTCTTCCTGTCTTCATGGCGGCGTTGTCTTCATGGCGGCGTGGCGGTGACGGCGAGGGTCCTAGGCGAGCGCTCGCGCCGCGCGAATGTGTATATCCACGCGACGCGCGCGCCCTCTGGGGGCACGCACACACATCGAATCGATGCCCCCTCTTGCGCACCCTATCTCTTTCACACAAGCGCTATCTCTCTCTCTCTCTCTCCCTTGTATCCTGTTAGCACTAGTACCTAATAATAGAAATCATGTTCTGTATTTATATCACAACGATGTACACAATAAATCATTCCTGCGCTATACCTCGACTGGAGTTTCACTACTTATCAAGAACACGCAAGATCCCCTTCACCCATATACCCACTACAGCCCGCGGCGTACTCTGGACCCATTGCAGAGCCATGAGGCCGATGGCTTATATTTCTGCGGAATGTAACCCGTTTCCAGAATCTCATCTCTATACTAAATGTCGTCAACGGTTTACGGGGTCGGGAAACCGTTGACGACTTTTAGTAACATCAAGCCAAGGCAATTTTCGCACCCATGGTTTGTTAGGTATATTAGCAGTCCATAATTGGAGGATTGCTATTTATAAGCAGTCCCTCAAATTATATAGGTATGTCGATATTTCGATTGCATTTTCGAGCAGTGTATTCGGATGAAAAAGTGAAGTGAAATAAATGTATATGATTAAAGCTCCGACAGCTCCAAAGTCAAATAATCTCTTTAATATGTCTAAGTCAGTCCCAATATCAAACCTTTTAATCTGTCTTATTGTTATAGAAGTAGCAAGACAGGCGATAAGATAAATATTCGAGATTGCGAACACCTGTGCTTGACAGTTTATCTATATCATAAAAATATCCTATCTACTTACGAGCGTTTTCGTTCACTCACTGCATAGCTGCCGGGTCTTCAGCTGCTCGCTTTTTATGCAGAATTTATGTTAATAATCGTAATAGGAAATTTTATGGCAATTGGCAACCTGTCATTTGTAACTTGACAGTCTATTAACATCGCTCCGTGAGATGACCAATTTATAAAACATAGTGCCACCGACTCACATCCTGATGGGGTCGTTACAGACGACTAAAGAAGCGTAAAAAGACACACCCACCACCCGCATGAAAGCTTGATACAACCCTGACTGTGCCAACCCGTCTTGCCAGTGTGGTACCTTAGGCCTTATATGATGATGGTAAGGAACACGTTATGGACAGTAATGGTCTGAAGTTAAGCGAATTCTATTCTACTGATTTATGAGCATTTCGCCTACTTCAGTTCTACCGACTAAGTTGCTTGGAGATTATACTAGTGGTCGCCCAACGGTCGAAATTCGACCATAATTAATTTAAAATATAGTTATTCTCAATTTGACCAGACTATCATTAAAAAAAAAAAATGTATAATTTTAATTAGCATTCTGCACTTCTTCTCTATGAAAATTATAAGTGTGGGAAATTTGATAGTTGTTCGTCCGCGCAATTTTCGTAAAAATGGGTACAAAGTTTTTTGCTTCACGTATTAATATACGAGTACATATAAGCTGCCAACATTGTGTTACTGGAGACAAACATGTTTGTCTTTCAGAATGATACACCTATGGTTCTAAACGATAACTTTTCCTTTCGACCTGTCATTTCCGTACATTTTAGTGCTATGTATACCGGCTTCTGACCTATTAGTTAAAGGTTAAACGTAGTTCCGTTTCCAAATAATCATCTATTAGAAACCGTTATTAGTTCGTTCGACATTTTCGGAAGTCACACATTCTCTTGTTTCTGGGATCCAGTTTTGCACTCTCTTGGCATTTTGCTCGTTAAGCACGTTCGATATGTTTACAAAGTTACATAAATTTTGCACAAAATATGTTATGGAGAAAACGGCAATGCCTGTTCGTTGTTTTCTAGATAAAATACGACATCATATAAACCCAACTATTTATTGATTTAAGTAATTTAATCAGTTAATATTTTTAAACACTTACAGGTATTTCTATTCCTGTATTTCACAGCTGTTTTCCCCACAATATTTCCTCAATTTATATCTAGAAATACCTAATTTATAGGTAACTAGCGACCCGCTCCGGCTTCGCACGGGTACAATGGTGAACCTCTAAATTGATCAGTGTTTCTCTACAATATTATGGATGCATTATACACATAAACATGCCTCTTGAATCACTCTATCTATTAAAATAAACCGCTTTAAAATCCGCTGCCTAGTTTAAAAGATTTAAGCATACATAGGGACGGACAGACAACAGCGACTTTATTTTATACTATGTAGTGAAGATTAGACTGCCGTTGTAATGTTTGAAGAAAACCCACTCTAAAAACATTTAATAATGTATTAATATTTGTCATGCGGTTTAGTGCTTTAATTTAAAATATCACTACCTGCCAACACACGGTCATGCACGAGTTAATCATTTTCCCTACCAATGTTTAAATTTATACAAAGTATCTGTGGGGTTTTGTAGGTAATGGATCTGTTCCAGTAGCCAATGATAATTTACCGTTAAAACCCTGTCCCATACCGATCTTTCTTAATTGCATGACCTAGCCTGTTGTGACACGATCTATCAGCATCTGAATGTGCTTTGCTTCTATCCAGTAATATATTATTTTGCCAATCTGTATTAATAGGACCTTAGACAGAATAATACGCTTAGTGAAATGTCCGTCTGGAGACGGATTTAGAATACACAGTGTCATCACCCCATTTTATCCTATAGATGTCCTAAGATGCGATAAAAGGAAAACTTGAAACGAAACCCTTTCCCAGCCATCTGGCCAGCGTGGCACAGTAAAGCAATTCCCCGCCATGTGATTGGAGGAGACCCGACTCAGCAATGGGTCTTGTTTGGGCTAAGTAGTAGTAGTATTATAATGTTTTAAACAAATCACTTTCACTATCACTACATATAGTCCGTGTGGTGACGGATTTAGAATACACAATGTCACCAACCCATACCTTCTTGAGGGTGTCGTAAGAGGCGACTAAAAGAACGCAAGAGGCCGATCACTTAGCCGCTAGGGAAGGAAAACTTGATCCAAACCCTTTTTTTTTTGTTCGCCCGGGGTAAAATTCTTTATGGACTTCCTCGCCGGCCACGGGGATGGCCAGCAAGGGGAGTGTGGGACTCTCCCTCATAGTGGGGGCCTACCCACTAAACCTCCCCGGGGTGCTCCAACTCGCGTCCTGTTGCGGCATTGTGGGATCTGATGCAGAACCACGCCGCCGCAGACGAGGAGGCCCTCCTCCTCTCCTCAGGCTCCTTACGAGCACTTGTGCCAACCCGTCTTGCCAGCGTGACACAGTAGGCTAATTTCTCTCCATGGATTTGGAGGAGGCCCGACTCAGAAGTGGGTCATTTATGGGCTGAAACGACATATTATAAAACAAAGTCGCTGTCGTCTGCCCGTCCCTATGTATGCTTAAATCTTTAAAACTACGCAACGGATTTTGAAGTGGTTTTTTTAATAGATAGAGTGATTTAAGAGGAAGGTTTTATGTATAAATACATACATAATACTGCAGAGAAACACTGATAAATTTAGACGTTCATCATTGCACCCGAGCGAAGCCGGGGCGGGTCGCTAGTTAACAAATAAACAGAAATTGATGAATTAACACAAACTCGAAAAATTAACAGAAACCTTTTATTTGATGTCTGTGTAACTTCTTGCAAAGTAAGTTCCGATGATAGATTCTCGACATATGCATTCGGCCTACTTTGTTCAGTTCTGTTACCAAAATAACCAGTACTTTGAATGCGATGCTAAGGCCAAAACGAATATCTTTATAAACGTCTTTAATTAGTTATTTGACGTGACTTAATGGCTTGTCACTTCAAAAAGCTTTAATTAGGGGAACATTCATAAAGTATTTTTATGTGATCAACGTAGGTTTATTTATAGTAACTACTAGCTTTGTAAAGTAAACCTGTTTCATTGTAGGGCGAAAATATGTCAGATGAGAAAAGGGTAAATATAGAGCTTTTTGTTAGCTCTATATCTACTCTTCCGTAGGGGCTTAACTAGTGATACTCTCATATTCGATGAACCTGAACCTAATTAGGAGCAAATAAGGATTCTTTTGTATTTGCAAGTTTCAAAACCTATTTATTTATGTGTAAGCTACACTTTTTTAATAAATTAGTAGCTCTTTTCGAGACTCGATAATTTCGATAGTTTAATCCAAAGAATTACCTATTTAAATACAAAATCTCGACTTTAACGGTATACAGTTGTATGTATATGAACTACATCATAATAGAAAGTGACGATGAACCAGTTGCAGAGTTGTCCTTAATTAATTTACGTCTGCGACCCTATTGAATATAGATTCAAGTCTCGTATAAATGATGTCACCTTACAGAAACGGAAGACCGTGATTGGCTGTGGGTGGCCCCCGACAAATAGGACTCTATAAATTACAATGAAGCCGATATTAAATTTTGTTTGGCTATCTTTTGCTCGCTGCTTCGTCTGGGTAGTTTTAGGGCTGGTTCACAAAATAGGACGTATAATTTAAAGGTCTGTTTAAACAAAACAAAGTTTTTCGGACTATTTATTTAGTCTTACTATTTAGTTTAGTGTTGCACTCCCCTGGTATTTTTATAGAGGTTCTTTTATCAGTCTTTACCCAGATTCGAATTTGATAAGATTTATCTGCAGGTAACCTCTGAATTTTGTATTCAAATTCAGCCTTACATAAATCGCTGTATCTCTTAAAATAATACTTTGTGTAAACTACTCATTTATTTCATTTACGAGGTGTATCAAAAACCCTATCTCCAAAACAAACGGATCTGATCTGAACCGATATGGATTCTGTTTTTTCTTAATATTTAAAATATATTGCCTGGAAGAAATCGCTTTAACGATAAGACCGCCTAACTGTACATTTTTTGTTTTGCTTTTAATTATCTAGTTTTGTATTCTAGTCTAGTCATCTATATGTGCAAAGAAGAATAAATAAATCAATTTCTTAAAATGTTTGTCATCGGCCGGTGATAAAATTGTCATACCTTGAGAAATAAGGTGACGTCATGAAACCCTTCAATAAAGATTTTTTTTAAAACTTGAGAAATACGAACCGAGCAAACATAATACAACTCAAATTGAACGATAATAATGATTCCTAACTAGCAAAATCCAAACCAACTGGTTAGTTTTCACTGAAACCCATGTTTTGTAGTACAATTCTGGTTCAGTAAAACCACTTTCATGTGGTGACGGATTTGTAATACATTGTGTCGCCACTCTATTTCATCCTGAGGGTGTCGTAACAGTCTACATTAGGAAATGACAAGGCCGAAAACCTAGCCGCAAGAGAAGGACAACTTGATACTAAACCCTGTGCCAACCCGTCTGGCCAGCGTGGCACAGTAGGCTTATTAACCTCCATGTAGTTGGAGGAGGCCCGACTCAGCAATGTGTAATTTATGGGCTGAGAACTAAGTAGTAAGTAAGAAGTAAAACCACTTACCATAGCTAGCTACTTTTGATGAGCTCCAGCCTCACTTCGTATGATTATTGGGTTTTTGTTATATCCCGTACATTTTGAACATAGAACCGATCGATTAGCAGTATCAGATCATATTATCGCTTTACGTCTAAGTGACTCATCACTTCAGAACATTTCATGTATTATAGGCGCGCGAGTTCATGTCCATCGGAGCCTAAATAAATAATGACATATCACATTTATTTTATTTCATAATTTGCAAAATTACCTTAGGTTACAATAAACCAAATTGACAGCTGTTGACTACATCGGTAGTTATTAACGACATTACCCTAACTAATTAGGTAACAGCATTAAAGCATTCCTCAGGATGGACATGAACTCGCGCGCCTATAATGTTCTAAACTACTATTCGACTGTGGTGCTGTCCTTGTATTTGACGTTTAATGCAATTTCGGATTAAAACGAACTTTCTAAACGAGCTTATTTGCCAGACGATGTTATGCTTAATATTTATTTGCGTCTGCTACTGGTAATAAAAATAAATTATTCTAAAACACGACTGTAATGTTTACATAGACTGGGTACAGTTGTAAATGTACCATGTTCGTAACCCTATTTGAACGCACACTGAGATGTCTAATTCCACTAGGTACTGCTACTCAACCCATTGGTGACCCACTATTGGGTCGAACCTCCTCCAGTTGAACATGGAGGGTAAATAACCTACTGTGCGACGCTGGCCAAACGGGTGGGCACAAGGTTTCGTATCAAGTTTTCCTTCTCTTGCACTTAGGTTTTCGGCATTGTCATTTCCTTTATTTGGCTCTTACGACACCCTCGGGGTGGAATGGGGTGGTGACACTGTATTCCAAATCCGCCACCACGCGGATGTCTAATTTAGTTATCATTATCATCATTATTGTGTCAGCCTATAAATTTTAATGACCTAATACTTAGTTGGGCCTCCTCCAAATCCATGGAGGTACAGGGTTTGGCTAGCTAGCCAGTTGGTCTGTGACTTGCGTTCATTAAGCCGCCTCAGGATGGTATGGGCTGGTGACGTTTTGCATTCTAAATTCGTGACCACGCTCTAATTCAGTGTCAAGCGATTGACGCTGAATTAGAGCGTGGGATGCGTGAGCGGGGAATGTAAGGAAGTCATAGCCTAGCGGATAGTGCGTCGTGTCGTCGGTTCTCCCTGTCATTCTTACAACTATGGTATTAGTTGTATAAGTGTATAAGTATTATCCCTATATTTGTGTGCACCCACCTATAGGTTGACTGGTAGAGAATGCCCATGGCATTAAGTCCGCCTCTGTACTTATCATGTGCACAAAGTTTTAAATAAATAAATAAATAATTCGATACATGATGTGACGTGACAGATCGACCAGCTGTCAGAGCTAGTCAAAGCATACTATAACCAGTTAGTTATTCTACTAAAACGGTTTCGGAGAACATATAGCAATGGCTGGACTGATGCCGATTGCAGAGCATAAAACGCAAGATGGTAACTAAGATTCGAAACAGCCGGCCAAAGGAACATGGTTTACATGGGCGATAACCTAGCTCCCAGAAAAGGAATACTGGATACTAAATCAGTACCAACCCGTCTTACCAGCGTGGCACAATAGGCTAATTACCCTCCATGTAACTGAAGGAGGTCCGACTGTGAGGGCTATGAACATGGTAGTTTAAGTGGTATGTAAACATCACAGCCGTGTTTAAGGATTATCTATGACCTGGTAGAGGTATCGTATAGTAGCAAAATTGTTATGTCAGTTACTAACTCAACGTCTCTGGTAATGACGTAGAGAAAAACTTTATCGTACGTGACAATTTTCCCGGAGGATATTACGAAGCCAGTGCCAAGGTTATCGCACGTACGCGTGACTAAGCTCTGAATTAAACATGACGGAGTTATCCTCAGTTCTTTGGTGTCACTGTACTCTCTGATTTGGACGGTTATTACTATTTTGTCGTCCTTTTATAACATCTCAAGCAGGGAACGTTATGGAAGTTGGCAGTTGTCCAAACGGTTTGCTCTCTTTGTTGGTTCGTGATATAAAGTGTACGGTCTGTGGTAACCGATGAGGTCTATTCGCTTGTTTTATTTCCTTCATATAAATTCGGAATGTTTAAATGTGGCTGATACTGGTTTAGATCACCGTAGAAATCTCATAAGTTAGACGCTGACTGGGCTTTCTAATGCTATCAAAACATTTGTAGCGTTCTGGTTAGTTTCTGAAGCATCGTTCGGGTTGTTGGCAGTATAATTTTACGAGATACTATGTGCTGGTTTACTGGACACTAATGACATGGTGACTATTAAAAAAGAGTTACAGTGTTTTTCTGCGCAACTTCCGCAATGACCACATGGTTAATGACTGGTTCTAAATCGGATGAGGAATCTCTTGTGCACATTGGTGAGAAGATGATAAAGTTTTTCTACTCTAAGGCTTGATAATATTAGCGTTTATCCGAAAGTAATTCTTCAACTATGGTTAAACTCGGTGTTTCTAAATGCGTTGTACTTATGAACAATTTTGGTAGGTCACTGGGTTAATTCTGTTATTATCGAATTTAGTGACTCCTAGTTAGCCTGGTTTCAATTCTGTTCGATGTTATTATCTTAGGGTAGTGCTTAAAATGTTATAGGAATTATAGGTTTATTACACTGCTTTATTGTACACTAACATAAAATAAATTACTGTACTAAATTATTTTGTTTATGAAACAAATTAACGGAGTCACATTTGGTTGAAACTTGATACGAGATAGTGCGGCCCACATCCATTTTATACAATAAGCCGAGTTTAGTTCAATTTGGCAGTAAACTCAAGTCCGATATAGGAAAACTGCTAATTGATCTGAAACCAATAACATATTTCTAGGTCAAGACAAACATTAAATATCTAAGTAACCACGTGGGTTCATGTACAGTATCACATTAGAAACGTTTACAATTGAACCACCAAAGGTTAGAAAGCTTGCTTCGCAGCAAATTGCCGGGTGGCACGACACTGTAGTTTCGTCCTCAGTGTTTGTGAAAATTCTTGTGTCACTAGTGCAATTTTAATTACAACAGTCATGCGTTATATGTTTCACCAACACCATGGTCATCATGCAAGTTAATGATTTTAGAAGTGAAGTGATGTGCAAGATGATATGGGAACCTGATACCGAGACTTGAGCGATGTGTATAACATCTGTTAGACAAATACAGTTTACTACTCAGCCCATAAATAACCCACTGATGACTCGGGCCTCCTCCAATTACATGGAGAGTAATTAGCCTACAGTGCCATGGTGTTAAATTTTACAGAAACATGTGACTATTCGCTTTGTTTAAAAAAAAATATCAAAATCAAACAAAATTGTGCTGTGCGGCTTATAGAAGTCGTATGTAGAAGGTTTATAGAAAAGTCATTGCGTTGGTAAATATTTTTTATTGAAAAAAAAATGGTTAAACCTACGTGTAACTAAAAGTGCAGATTCTCAATAATCAACTTATTAGACCACAAAATTAATTCAAATAGTATCTTTATATTCCCCGCCTTGCTTCGGGCCAATCACTTGGGTTCGATATAATATGTTTTCTTCTTCCATTCTCTTCTGCATTCAGCTATCACCTCGTCATTCACTCCCGTTTCTATTATCTGTCGCCCTCAACCTATCCATCTATCTACTCCTAATCATTACCGCTCATTTCAATATCTTGCTTTTTCACACTATGCGATTATATCTAGATTACGATTATTTTTGCTACAAGACAATAATATACTTTCACACATTAGTTATGACGATTAATCGATTTTATTTTACCAAGATGGTGGAATTGGTGGCACTGCTTTGTAATACCTGAAATCGATTGTTAAATTAAGTACCGCGGAATGAATGTAAATAGGATTAATGAAACGTGAAAAGGAAACCACACGTGACACGTGATGAGAAAGATTATAGGTCTCACCTTACAAATCCACCCAAAGGCGAGAACGCTTTGCCGTTCAATGGCATAAGAATTGGCGACGAACTCAGTCCTTGTGGCAACTTAAGGAAGTATTTCACGCTGCTTGGTATCAACATTCCTAGACAAAAAACAAACTTTAAGATGCGGATATCTGAAGCACCATAGCAATTTAAAAAATGGCGTAAAAATTGATATTTTATATGCAATAAGATACAGCTTGGAGGTACACAGGGGCTTGGCGACCCTGGGGTCGAGGATCGCTGTCAGTTTTAGTGTGTAGATCGGGGTCCAATTTACCATCTCCATGCATCTGAATTGCATTTAAAGGCAATTCAGGGTGCTATTATGGCTTTTTAAATGGTCTTTTAACAGGTATACAATGTGAAGCGTTTCCACTTCACGTTATTTCAGTTATTAGATTATCACATAAAAATGCTTTTCACTAATCTGTCAGACTTGTTTGTACCACCATCATTGTAACCCTTTTATTTAAAAGAGCAACCATGGAGTTTCTTGCCGGTTCTTCTTTGTGGAATGGCATTCCGAACTGGTGGTAAAAACAAATGATTAATTATTTGTATATTTCTTTTTCTGCGAATGGTTGCGGGCAGCAGCTGGATGCGTCAAGCTGAAGACAGGGCGCTGTGGCGCTCTTTAGGGGAGGCCTATGTCCAGCAGTGGACTAATGTGGGATGATGATGATGATATTTCTTTTAATTTTTGATTTTGTGTTATTTATTTTTTTACTATTTGTAAGCTTCGCAAGAATTTGTTCGAATAAAAAGCATTTTGATTTAATTTGAAATTTGAAATTTTGAAATTTGAAATTTGAAATTTGAAATAAAATATAAAGCTGTAGAGTTTGTTTGTTTGTGTGTTTGTTTGTTTGTTTGTTTGTTTGTTTGTTTGAACGCGCTAATCTCAGGAACTACTGGTCCGATTTCAAAAAATCTTTCAGTGTTAGATAGTCCATTTATCGAGGAAGGTTATAGGCTATATTTTATTTTCAAAAGAATTAGGGATCCCTATGAAAATTGCGATTTTGTAAACCAAGGTGTAAAATCGAAAACCTATTTATGCGTGCGCTGCAAAAACTATTGACAATAGAACAAAATGATGTACTACGGGTTTGTAGGTCTTATAAAGATCTACAAAAAAGTCCGCGAGAGCACATATCTAACTATCATAGTTTAGTCACAATAACCGATTTTAGTTTCATAAAAAATATGCACGGGTTCGAAGCCCACGCGGGCGAAGCCGCGCACAAAAGCTAGTTTGAAATAAAATTTTAAGAAGATCTCTAAGTAATAATTTAATTCGAATTCCATAGTTTACTGTCAATTTTGCCAAAAACCGTTGATTTTGGTCGATCTGTACTAAAATAATAAATGGTCTCACCATTCTTGTCATATCTGTATTTCCGTAACAGGGATTGCATATTGGAATTTTGAGCGTTGGATAGAACCACAATCGCACATGGCTGTGAAGTAGAACAGTCAACAAATTAATTGAGCGGTGCGAGATTCGTGATCATATACGCTCGCAGCGCTTGCCCGTGACTATGGCCATGTGTTATCTACTACTACTCAGCCCATAAATGACCCACTGCTGTTACAAGCTGGCTAGAGGGGTTGGCACAAGATTTCTTGTCAAGTTTTACTCATATACTCTTACGACACACTCAGGACGGAATCGGGTGGTTAGTCTATTTATTCTAAATAAGTCATCACTCGGATATTGTATAAATATAATTTAGCCATACATTTAAACCGACTTCAAAATAGGCACTAAAAACGAAAATAAACAAACATAGATACTGGCGTAAATTAGGGTATAGGTATGCCCAAGGCACTGACTTCAAAAACTTTTCGTTTTTAGTGCACAGTTCAAATTATAACCCGATATTAAAATTTACAAAGGACTGAATATGGAGGGACTTTGTTGTCACTTTCAAAATTATTAGATTGCTAAAGTAAAATACTCTATGTAAATATCGTAATCATATCATCATTTAAACCTTACCTCCTTAGTGTTTTCATTATCTGACATGGCGTGTAATTCAAAAGCATCATCGTCTAGTGGTGTTTTTAATCCCATCACCTTTTGATCAGGACTTTCATCCTTGTCTTCCGTCCGAATTACATCGTACCCATCAGTTGTTGAAGACAAATATTCCAGCGGTAACATTCTCTAAAATATAAAATAATATTATTCAGGTATTAATAGATTACAGTAAAGATAATACTTTTATTATTTTAACAACTGCTTTATACATTTTCTATAGCGAGGATATTCAAAGATAAAACCAATATAATCCCGGTTGACTTCATTCTAGTTTAGTTAGCACCTTACTAATGTCACAAGTCGGATAGTTCGATCTAAGTATTCTGCAGTTTATAAATAGATACTCCGGTTTCCTAGAATTTGACACGTTCTAGAAACAGCATGATGATTTGATACTTTGTTTTCAATAAACTTCAGATTATCTTTCACGTACGCATGATTAACTAAAAATTTTAGTTGCGCTACAATATATCGCGGAACAAGTTCGTTTTTATCATTTTCGAATCTAATGGTAAGTGCCTAGGTAATACTTTCTGTTTATTAGGTTTACAAGTCTAAAATGTTTCCCTGTGTAGCGTAGACTCTTTACGAATGTCTAATAAACGGACAGAAGACTGGCAACCAAAAAAACTACTTACAGTTAGATTTTGATCATAAAACAAGTACCTAGTGGTCCACAGGCGTCTGCTTCCCCTTTTAATTAGAGATGGGCAGTGTGGCTGCAACTGGCAAAGAATGGCCGTGTTTTGTGGGTCCACTGTTTAAATTTCCAAGACGGCTTATCACTACAAATCATCTGGACACTCACCAAACCGCATTCAATCGCATTCAACAAATCGTTATTGAAGTACGTTAAGTCTACTGGTTTGAAAGGTGCAATAAGCATGGCCTTGAACGAACGTTAAACAAGTTAAACTGTGCATAGACTTTTCTGACTAAGGTGCAACTTTCTCTAATTTATTGCTAAATAACTGTTATAATATAAGGCATATGTTTTCAATAGAAGAGTAGTCTTATAGTATCAGCAGATATAAAATCCTAATACATATCAAATCACAGATGCTAACAATTTCTAATAGTTTATTATATGTTTTATTGTGATTGTATTGCTTTTCTCTTACATATAATTGTATGGAATTACTGGTGCCAAAGACTGACATTTGAAGACCTTACTAAAACAAAGAAAACTTTTACATTAGCGAACGCGAAGCTTCTATCTGCAAAGTTTTTTGACACTTCTTTAGCGTTATTGGTCATTTTACTTCAGGTAAACTGGACTTTAGTACTCCATTTAAAGTACAAAGTGCTTTGTTTTGAACTACTCGCTTGTTCCTGGGAAATATAGGTCGGTGATGATATCTTTGCCGTATGTGCAAGCACATGTTGTTTCGCATCGGAAGTTTAAAATTAAATTGTATGTGTTATGCTAGGCCAAGGTCTTAGGGTGGCGTGTATTGATTCTCTATCAGGAACAATAATCAATATTCAAAATATCGTTTTTCCTATATGTACGTTTATCTCGACGCAGTGTTTGCCTTTCCCTTGTGAAAAAGGGGAAATCAATGCCAGTTAAATATTGTAAGTCTTTTCCTACATCAATCGTAATAAACTACTAAATAATAAAGACTTCCGTATAGTTATACGGAAGTCTTTATTATCCAAATTTTTTGTAGATTATTTTTACTTATTTTTTGACAAGAAATATTGTACATCGCGGTATTGCAGTTTAAATATTCTTCGGAATTATTTGTTGTTACTCTATCTTATTTATAGTTTACTATGACCTTAATAAATAGATCATCTTAGTAGAATTAAGCATACACGTTCGAGCTGATACACGTGGCTACAAACTGATACAATAGGCAGACAAGCGGGCGCCTGCTTTTCCTAGTTTATTTTCGTCGTCACTGGTTCCTGATGTTATTCTAACGGTAGTTCTTGGAGTTAATCCTGTTTATTTTAAAGACATTATTGACCTATGTTTTATTTATTGTCTTTATATATTAGCTTATAAATATCTCAACGTAGAAGTAGCTACCAAGATTTTATGTTTATTTCTATCTTCGGGCGATACGGTAGTACCGGCTTGTTACCGACTACCACATTTCGTTAGCTGGTTCTATAAATTAAGTGTCAAACTAAATAAATTAACGAACTTTAGGATCTATTAAATACAACATTTTAATATGCTCAAAGCACTTAACACTTTTAACAAATGTTATACGTACGTACATACATCCATTTCATGCAGAAGGGTAGACTCACAAAACTCTCAGGTTTGGGTCGTATTCACGTGGCTCTTCCTCGAATTCGCTAACTGCGCCTGACCCATATGTTTTTCCCTGTCTTCTGGTCTCTGATTCTGGAACTTATTATTTTCGCGGCCAAGATCTTGTTGGTTGGACTTGAGGGGCAATCAGCGTAAAGGGGTCAAGGAGAACTGCCAGCAAAACGCGGAATTAGCGTTACGGAATTTTCCTGTTTCTGATAATGTTCCAAAGGTTGAACAAGCTGGATATTTGTCGAATATTAATGGTGTTTTTATCGTTGGTTAGCCGTTAGAAAGAATAAGAAAGTCCCTCACAGTTTTTTAAAATGTTAGTGGATTAGTAAATGCATAGATTTTACTTGACGGATCAGGGATGGAATCGATGCAATGACAGATTATCGCAGCCAAATAACGTCATCCTTGGGTGATGCTGTTTCTTGTGCGTGAGTAAGCTCCAGAGCTCTTTGGGGGGAAGCAAGCTGCCTACTGAAAGAATCAATTTTCCTCTGCTGCCATAATGTTTTCACTTCTTGACAGGGTCAGTGACACTTGTAACACCTCTGGTGCTATAAACGTCCTTTAGCGACCATAAACGCGTACGAGGCAAGCCGTATGCTTGAGCTTCAGTGTCATGAAAATAATATTTTAATTTGGTATTAGAACATCTTCATCCGTTTTGTGCTGTTTTTCTGGTCTAATCCCTTGTTGTTCTAGGGGTTGGATGTGCCGCTTTGGATCACGGGTATCCGGTTTGATTTCGCGTTCGGGCTAGTGTCTTTGTGTAAATCAGAGGAACTTGCTGTCTGTAGTCTGTCTGTCATTTGTGTTCGTGAATTACATGTTTGTATAAATAATGCCCCCGCGATACTCGTACAGATTATATATCTGTGCAAGAGTTTCGTTTTAAAATTGATAAATAAAAGTCTCTTTGGGTTGGCAGACTCGCGAACTGTTTTAATTATAATGTGGATTTTCATTATCATCACTTATTTTAATGTATTTTTTCCTACACATTCCATTAAAATGGCATACTTTAATTCCTATCTCATGACACAAAAAAATATCTGTAATATAATTGGCGGATATACTTTTTGCTCCAACTGAATTATTATTGTCTACTTACATCCACGTCATTATTTGTACAAATGCTTCTGTACTCGTATATGGTTCAGTGTATTTTGAATTGCCACTAGTTCGGATAGCGCGATGTGATTTACTTGTGGAATATAGATATCTCATTTATCTTCTGTCTGTTTTAAATGCTAAGACCACGCGCATTTGTTATAACAACACCTGTGTTAATTTGTCGTTTGATTATAATACTGTTTGGACTTGCATTGTTCTCAATCGCCAATAGCTTCAACGAATCTGTGATTTGTTAATTTACTTACAGTGATTGTTATAGTGTTGAATAACTTTACCAACTATTTGTAATACGGAAATGACCAAGAAAGTATTTAGAAATACCAAAGGTACCGCCGGGCAACCTACTTACCATGTAGTGCCTAAATCATCTATATTAAAACGTAGAAGTTTGAAACATCGAAGGTAATGGAGTTCTGTGTTAGCTATATTAGTTTTTCTACAAATGTTAAGTAAGATAAGGATTTGCGTCATTTGTACATTTTCTTCGATAAAGAGTCGTTTATCAATGTTAGGCTTGTGTTATTCATTCGGTGTTTTTATAACTTGGCCTTGGTGTATACCTACATGTATTATGGGAAATTGTGAATTGAAATCTTCGTTAACCTACTCTTTTTAAAATTGTATAATACGTTTTTTTCCCACCTTTATATAAATCATTTAGTTCTCAACATAAAGTTTTATGCGTGTATGATAACGGATTTAAATGTCACAAACTTTCACCTACTGAATGAAAATTTAACCGCAAGAGCTGTGAAACACTATGGCGCAGTTAACGGTCTGGCGGCATTATTTTTTCAGCCCATCAATTACCCAGACAAGCCTCCTCCCAATTCATGGAGGGAGATCAGCTTCCTGTGCCGAGCTGGCAAGACGTGTTGGCATAGGGTTTTTATCAAGATTTCCTTCTCCTGCGGCTTAAGTCTTTTACGTCAACCTGAGTATGGTATTAGTAAAAGACGTCAACTGCTGGTCATAGGCTTCCACCAACGATCTCCACTGGGCTGCCCACATCCATCATTTTCCGGCGACCTTAACCGGGTCGTCGGTCCACCGTGTGGGAGGCCTACTAGCACTGAGCCTTTCGAAACGCGGTCGCCACTGGATGACTTTTCTGCCCCATCGCGCGTCGGTCCTGCGAGTTGGTCTGGCTTATTTTCTTTTATCCAATTAGTGACGGAATTAGGCGTTTATTATAAGGTCAGTGTGGTAATGGATTTAGAATACATACTTGTACTATCCATCGACGTACGTAAGTTCTAATTAACAATCTGGTTGCAGGAGAAATAAAATTAGACATATTATATGGTAGTTAAATTCACTCTAGTAACCACCACTTACCACGCTCCAGTCTCCTACATACCCCGGGTAGTATGTACCCAAAGACTCGGCCGTTGAGGATGTCAAAAGATTTCTTGATACTTTTGAAATTGATTTGAAACTTCTTTCTCTGCAACAACATCTCTGTAGTCATCCGAAGGGCGAATATACCGTCGTTCGGATAATTTTGGTATTTGTGTCAACAGTATCACCTTCACATCTTGTTTGTTACAAGTTGTGTTATAGTTGTACTAGTAATGATGAGTTGTTGCTTGAAGGTGTTGTCTGCTTGTTTCAGGTCAACCGGCAATTTCGCGGCGGGCGCGGCGGGTGGCGGGTGCGGGGCGCCACGCTCCGCCCCCGCCACCCCGCTGCAGCTAGAACCCACTTCTCGGCCTCCTAAGCATGACAAGTAAGTATTATAGCTAGTTTATCTGCTTTTTTTGTGTTAATTAAATATTCGTAAATATTCTAACCTGATGTTTAAAAAAAGAAATTTAATACCGAAATACAGAAATTATTCCACTATCCAATATAAAGGAACTACTTCTGAGAAAAGCGCAGCGCTGGTAGGCCTCCCAAACAGTGGACCGATAACCTGGTTAAGGCCGCCGGAAATCGATGGATGCGGGTGTCTCAGGCGGGCCTTCGTGGAAATCCTTTGGGGGCACTATGTACATGATGACTTCTGAGAAGTGACGTCACATATGTCAAATAATTAAAAAAATAACCAATTGTGAAACATTTCGCTGGAGACAAAACACCTACCTAAAATTAATCGTGTAGGTACCTATGAATGTATGCGGTTTACAACGAACTGCCTATTCTCGTTTCCTACTTTCTACCACCTAATTATCTCATAACAATATAGACTTTACCAAATCAACTTTACCAAGCCCAATACTTTTTCAAATCTCTCGTTAGCATGTTTTAAAAGTTTCTTGATACTTGAATATGACGATATTTTTATGTAGATATAGCAAATAGCGAATTTAGTTACCTTCAAGAGTGCGAAGCAGTTTTGGCAATTCTGTTTACAATTCGTGAGTGTGTTAATTATAACCGGACACTTTATTTAAAAAGTACGTACGCGGAATTTTTTAATGAAAACACCGAGAGCCGACACTTTGAAATATTGTGGCAATCGTTTACGCAGATATTAGGTGCTCCTGCTTAATGTATTCTCGTTATCAAGATAAATTACTGCGCAAGCGTCGAAAAAACATATAGCGTGACTTTGTGAAAACTAGCAAGTCTTCGTGGTTGGCGATCAATTTCAAATATCTGTTTTCTTTTGGGTTTAGAACATTCTTCACTTTTTTTTACACTAGTATTCAATGTTATCATAATATTTTGGTTTACCTCAAATTTCCGAGTAACTCCAAATTCATCATTTCATCCAAAAGACGTCCACTGCTGGACATAGGCCTCCCCCAAAGATTTCCACAAAGGCCGGTCCTGGGCCGCCCGCATTCAACCTTTTTTCGGCGACCTTAATTACACACCAGCACTGCGCCTTCCGGAACGCGGTCGCCATTCCAGGACCTTTCTGCCCCATCGGGCGTTGGTCCCGCGCGCCATGTGCCCTGCCCACTGCCACTTAAGTTTGGCAATCCTGTGGGCTATGTCGGTGACCCTGGTTTTCCTGCGTATCTCCTCATTTCTGATTCGATCTCGCGGGGAAACTCCGAGCATAGCCCTCTCCATTGCCCTTGTAACTCTAAGACAGAGATTAATCTTTTCTCAGCTTGGATTTCTTTTGCCAACACCTTGAATCTAAATCGCAGTGGTGGGGGAATGTTTGCAGATGACATCAATCAATCAGGTGGCTTACGCCTACTACTATGCTGCCAAAAGTCGGGCCTCCTACCATCGCAGGTTGATTAGCCAACTGTGCCAAGCTGGCCGGACGGGTTGTGACAGGGTTTCATTTCAACTTTGCCTTATCTTGCAGCTATTTTTTCGGCTTTGTCATTTCCCTATGTCGGGTCGACACTCTGGATCCATGGGGTGGTGACACTATATATTCTAAATCCGTCACCATACCGACGCCTACTTACTACAACATTACTATAAAATTTACTGAATGCGGTCTGCTCAACACCGTGCCTTGTGGCGTTCTATGGGGACATAGGGTTGGGCAAGTGTCTTTGTCTAAACCAGAGGCACTGGCTCGGAGTCTGGGTGTCATTTCTATCTATAATATGTATGTATTTACGAAAAAAAAATGTATATAAGTAGTTTATCATCCATCTCGTTACCATAACACAAGCATTAAGTTGCTTAGCTTGGGACGAGATGGCGTTGTGTGAAATGTCCAAGGATATTTATTTATTTATTTATATTTAGATGTACATATTATGAAATTAAACACGACCGTGCTGTTAGTGTTTATTAGAGGGAAGGAAGGTAGTTTTAATGTGTAGCCGACGAAAGGAAATGTCAAGGCCGAAAACCTAGCTGCAACAGAAGGAAAACTTGAAACGAAACCCTGTGCCGATCCGTCTGGCCAGCGTGGCACAGTAGGCAGGCTAATTAACCTCCCTGTGATAGGAGGCCCGATTCAGCAGCGGGTCATTTATGGGCTGAGAAATAAGTAACTTAGAGTCCCACCAAAGGGTGATGCTCCCTTTGGTGGGACTCTAAGCTTTACAAACGTCCGATGGATTGAACCCACTCCATCGATCTCCGCTTGGCTCTCCAACTTGTAATAGAATTTGGACAATGTTTATCATTCGCAAGTGTTATCTAAACGATTATATAGCGATTACCATCGTCAATGACTCCGTATCTAAAGGACATCCATCAGTGTTGTTTACGTCGCCATAATAACAAAACGCCTGTGAGCATGCTTGTTGGATGGAATTAAAATATGACTGCTTATAGCGGTTTGATATGAATGTGGATTGTGGAAAGTGTTTGTGATGGCAGTGATGCATACTGAAGTTAGTGAGAAATCAGCGCGGGAGACATGGAAAATTGTGAAGTTTGTCATACAATTTACAGAAGTCACGAGGTATCTATCTATCTGTCTGTATATACTATACCTAGAACAAAAGCGTTAAGATTATGTAGGTCTATCTTTGTACAACTCGCTTTCTTCAGTAGGTACTCTATTAAGTACCTACTCAATTTATGTTTTATATTATCAACTATATGACATTATTTTTCTATACAGGGTGTCCCAAAAATAGCACGTCGCGGTGGCGTGCTTTTTTTGGGACACCCTGTATATATAAGGGTTCCAACCTATTTAGTATTTTTACATTGACAAAACCCCGGCACTATGTATAGGTACTTCTAACGCGGGGCAGTTTACAAACATGAAATTTACGACACCATAAATGACACCCAGGCTCAAGTGCCTCTGGTTTACACACCTGCCTGACTCCGGAATCTAATCGGGGATCGAAACGCAGCATATCTAACCCACCAGGACTAACAAGGCACTTTAAAATATGTAACATTTTCCATGATAATACGCGGCCTAAAGGCCAAGTAATGTTGGATCCAATCACGCAACGAGCCTGTCCAAAACATAAATTCTTATACAAAGAACGATGGTGATGATTTGTAATGTTTAATCCATGATACAAATTATAGAATACGTTTGATCTTAACTTGTCAGTCTACTTCAGGATCTTTTCCGAGTTTAGTATGTAATCATTTACAGACTTATTGCATATTTTCAAATAATCAAAACATGACTAGTAATAAATGTGTTTAAATAATTATAATAAATGTAATTTTCGATTCAGCTTCTTAAACGTAGATAAGATTATGTTATCCGACTTAAAATAGTGGACAAATAAGTGCTTATAATAATTGTCCGTGTGAGGAAATATACGGTATCGCCAAACATTTCTATCCCAAGAGTGCCTTAAGCTGGAGACTGACTTGTACCGATGTTCGTAATGTCGATATATCAAACGCATAATGCCTGGGATGTCGTGTGTAAGTCTGTCAGCAGCATATTTAAAAGACGACTAAAGGGCTACATTTTCAAAGTAAATTTTCCTCCTTAAAATTTAAGGAATATTTACGAATTGATGTGATGATGACGAAGTCAATTACTACTTACTACTACTTCTCAGCACATAAATTAACCACTACTGAGTCGGGCCTCCTCCAAATACATGGAGGGTAATTAGCCTTCGTGTCAATCAGGTTCAATTAGGTTTCGTGTCAAGTTTTCCTTCTCTTTCAGCTAGGTTATTGGCCACGTCATTTCCTTCTGTCGTCTCTTACGACCCTCTCAGGATGGAATGGCATGGTGACAACATGTACTCTTAATCCGTTACCACAGGGACCTTAATCCGTCACGTCAAAACGTCAATTATTTCACATCAATCTTGGGCATACAAAGATATTTAACAATTCTATACTATTGTATACTTGACGTCCGTAAATTGTCTTGACGTATAGATATTCATATGAATGTAGTATATTTGGAGGCGTGGATTAGGCGTGCATAATACACCTAAAGGCTAAAAAACCCGTCACGTATGCAGCGGATACGTGACGGGTTTTTATACGGACGGGACGGGACGGGAACTATTGCAAACATCGTTTCATACAAAATGTATATCATAGTGCATATTTCACGGAGACACGGACGGGACGGGAACGTAGCACTCACGGGACGTGCTAAACATCGTCGCCGACGATGTTTAGTACGTCCCGCCCCGCACGTGCCCCGTCCCGTCCGTGTTTCCGCTACGTATGCACAGTCACTCGGTTCGTTCCGGAAAGAAAACTAGTAACGTCTTGATGACGCAAGTGTCGAAAATGGGGGTTGTACAGAAAATCTGCTCTTCTTGTTCACGGTCGTAGCTATTTCGTCATCTAGAGCATTAGCAATTAAAGCCAATTCTTGAAATGAAAAATCTATCTTTCCATATTCACAACACTAGCACGTTAGATCCGAGCCACTGTCACGGTGCGTATGCATTTACATCACGTTCCCGTTTTGGACGAGGCAGTCACGTCCCCGTCCCGTTCACGTCCCGTCCGAGGTAATATCTCGTTACGTATGCAGCGAGCTTAATTGTACGTAACATACTCGTCGTAAACGGAATATTATCTTGTCGGTACTTGTGTCACATGACCTTGTTGAACAGATGAATTAAAGATTTAATCGGCGTTTAAGACTAGTTATTATGCACCTATTCTACTACTCATTACTAACTACTACTAATCAGCCCATATATGACCCACTGTTGAGTCGGGGCTCCTCCAGTTGCATGGAGGGTAATTGGTCTACTGTGACACGATGGCCAGACGGGTTGGCACAGGGTTTCGTATTAATGTTCCAGGGTAGCCGGCGAAATTCAAATTTTCTTACGTTTTTTGCAATTTGCAGGTCAGTGCTAGGTTGTATGTTGATTAAAATGTTATTCGCGGCTGTAAGACGTATGTAGTTATAGAATTATAATCATCAATACAACCCTCCAAGCTCATAATGGTGCAAGAAAAACTTTTTCAAGCTCAAAGTCATTCTTACCACCTTTATGAGCTTGGAGGGTTGTATTGATGAGTTTGATGATTATAACTCTGTAACTACATACGTCTTACAGCCGCGAATCAAATGTTCATCATCATACAACCTAGCACTGGCCTGCAAATTGCAAAAAACGTAAGAAAATTTGAATTTTGCGGGCTACCCTGGAACATTCACCTTAAGTTTTCTCTTGCGGCCGTCTTGCCAACGTGGCACAGTAGGCTATTTTCACTCCATGAATTTGGAGGAGGCCCGGCTCAGTAGTGGGTCTTTTATGGGCTGAAACGAATTGCCGTTTGTTTTCCACGACCGGTTTATTTATATGTATGGATCATATGGTAAGTCAGTTTTGCTTCCGCCACTGACTCCGGCACCGACGGCTTTACGCGTCCTCCGTGTCGCGGAAAGGTCAGGTCATGATGGACACCCAACAGACATATTACGTCCGCTAGGCTGCGTTAATTATTATACTTATTCATCATCATCATCATCATTTCAGCCAAAAGACGTCCACTGCTGGACATAGGCCTCCCCCAAAGATTTCCACAAAGGCCGGTCCTGGGCCGCCCGCATCCATCGTTTTCCGGCGACCTTAATCAGGTCATCGGTCCACCGTGTGGGAGGCCTACCAGTACTGCGCTTTCCGGAACGCGGTCGCCATTCCAGGACTTTTCTGCCCCATCGGGCGTCGGTCCTGCGCGCTATGTGCCATGCCCACTGCCACTTAAGTTTGGCAATCCTGTGGGCTATGTCGGTGACCCTGGTTTATACCTATTAATAAAAATTAAATTAAAAATTTAAATAAATACCCGACACAAGGACCTAAGTTCCCTTTAAAAAGTAAAAAATAAAAAAAAAACATCGCGTTGGGGGACCGCTCCTACTTATTTATTATCTGACCCTTGGTCCCCCAACGCGATGTTTTTTTTTTATTTTTTACTTTTTAAAGGGAACTTAGGTCCTTATGTCGGGGGTTTATTTAAATTTTTAATTTAATTTTTATTTTCTGCTTTTTATAGGTACACGCTTATTATGATGTAACTTTCACCCCCCATAACTTTTAAACGACTCAACCGATTTTGATCAAGCATGTCTAAGAACACTCCTCTGTCATACAAAAAAAACTGTGTTGAAATCGCTTCATCCGTTCGCGAGCTACGGAGCCACAGACAGAGAGACAGACACGCCAAACTTATAACACCCCTCTTTTTGCGTCGGGGGTTAAAAAAATCGAGTCGTGTATTAGTGACAAACAATGTCGATCCCTAAATAGGCAACATTGTGTTAATCAGAATACTGTGTCAGTTTACATTCGATAATCTACGAATTTGTTGTTTTGAGTAAATACCCATTTTAATTGCGGCAAACGGGAACAATAATTTTCAAATGCAATATGCAAAATGGTTTCATTCAATTATCAGCTATTAATAACCAAACTGGATTAATAAATTAAGACGGTAATAAAAAGTTTATGCCTAAACAGTAGATCTTCACTACATAGTATAAAACAAAGTCGCATTCTTCTGTCCGTCCCTATGTATGCATAAATCTTTAAAACTACGCAACGGATTTTGAAGCGGTTTTTTTTAATAGATAGTGTGATTCAAGGGGAAGGTTTTTAAGTATAACCCACCCCCGCTTTGCACGGGCGAAGCCGGGGCGGGCCACTAGTTTCATATAATAAAAAGCCTAAGCTAGAGAAAATGTATGAAGTGGTGTATAATTTCACGTACATGATTAAAACAGAGATCTTTGACTATAGTTTATATATCTTTAAATTAATACGTGGAGCAAAGCGTATGTGTCCCATTTTAGGCGTGATTGCGCGTGTGATATGATGACTGGTAGGTACAGTTAAAGATTATATGGTGGTTAAAAGTTTATAAGTGCAGAAAGATATAAAAGTGTTTAATTTCAATGCAGTATAAATCAAGTTAATTAATAAAAAGATTCAATATTTACTTCTTCATTTGGTTATATCGGTTACATCATTATCCGATGAAAAGTTTAAATGTTGGTACTCAGAATGATGTTATTAAAAAGCTACAGTATTTTTTAATCTCGCGATCTCTGTAATTTGGCTAGTATTAGTTTTGTAGTTGTTTTCATTGATTATTATTATGTATATAATCATTGAGTAAATTTTTATTATTATGTAATAGTGCATGAGGTGCTTACCTATAAGAAATTGTTACACTAAGCCTTAAATCATGTTTGGATGATAATTTATTTTTTTAAAGTGTAAACAGTTGTTGGTCAGCCTAAAATAAATAAATAGTCTAGATAATTTCTCGTAGGCTATATAGGTATCTCGTGTCAATCAATTAATACCTTCTCGATCGCCACAAAGTTCTGCCCTTAGCAGACCGCGTCCGTAGCTTGGAGGGTCCTTCTCCATTGGGACTTTTGAGTCCTGGTATGATGACAACATTACGCTTTTGGCTAAACGGCCAAATGGCCTAAGATTTAATAAAATTATAAGCGAAATAACGAAGCCAGAAATAACAGGACAGTGGGCAAATATGCTTGTAGGACATAACATAGGAACGTGCAAAAGCAATTGTCACGTGTGCCATATACATGCACAATATATTTGTTGTTCTGTACCCATTTGTCCAATCAACACAGATAATGTTGATGTTCCCGGCTCGCCCTCGATTCGCGCGATCTGGCAAGTACCGATTGAAACATAAGCATTCGAATCATAAAAGATTGCTTTTCATTATAGTTTCGATAGTGTTCTTCCGATTGTCAAGTAATTGATAAATGTTTCAAAGATTGCACTGAATGATTGCACTGAAGAGAGAAAAGATATAACTTGAGAGCAAGAAGATTTCTAAAATAATAAAATATACGAGTGTTATAGAAAATAGAAACAAGGAAATTAAGAAATAATTTAACTCCTCGATCGTAATTTTTTATTAGAAACTATCTGATTAAACCTAAAGAAGTATGTTTGTGTCTGAGATAATTTCCATCTTGCTATAATAAGAAACTGTAACAGGTTTTGTAATAAGTTGTGACGTACATCCATTATTATGTATGATTATTACTACGGAGGTAGGAACTGGAAATACCTAAACGATTTCTAAGTCACGGCATTACTGAGCGGCATAATCGCTAAGGAAACTAGCTCAGAATAAAAAAAAAGTCACGGCATTCTATAGCATTACCATATCTGACTAACGTTTGAATGAATAACATTATTTGATTAGAAATTCTTTGCTGTATCAGATTGTCTTCTATCCGTACATTAGTTGTTTATAAACGTTCTCACTTTACGTGCTTGCAAACATTTCATTTCCAGTCAGTAAGTTCCTGCCTAGCATTCACACTGTACCATTCGCGGGTAGAAGTGAATGGATGGTCAGGTGATTTGGTCCTCCGTCCGTCCAATATAGTGCCTTTCTCTCGATGTCAATAACACTCGATCTCTCTGCAAGTGGGTACGACGCGTCGGCTGACTTGTTTCGTATTCGGATGTTCCGTGTCGTTGAATCGCAAGGTCGTTGGACTGGCTTTTTTAATTGGACTTCTTTCTCGGTCAGAGCCATTCCACATCCAGTAAATTTTTCTCTGTAACTCCCCAAGGCAAACATTGGAAAAATACTTGACCGTGTTATGTTGTGTTTTGGTTCGCTCGCAGCTTACTATCTTATCGTGGCGATAAATTAGCTCGTACTCGATACACAATCAATATTGTAACTAGATAGATTTATGTATAAACGTTTTCAACAGTTATTCTCGCGAGCGCGCACAGGCCGCTTGTTACGCGGCTCAATAATTCGTAAATTATTTAATTCACGTTCGTCAACTCGGTGTTTTAAAGTTTTTTGTGGGTTCTCCGGTATGATGTAAAAAGTGAATTCGACGATTCGTCTCAGTGTCTGTGTAGTGTTGCCTGTGCAAATGTGCTAGCAACGCCCGCGAACGAGTGAATTCGTGATCTATCGCGTCCATGTGTTTTAGTTTTCTGTTGCATTGAAAGCGGACCGTGTGCACGGATCGCAACTATTAAATCCGTGTATACTTGCTGTTATTCTCTAGACCGGTTTTATGCGCCCTCCTTTGCCTAGCCGAACAATTTCCAATGACCCGGCATTGCATGGTGGCGTGATCATTTATGTCATCGTCGTGTTAGAATTGGTTATATTTATCGCGCCTTCTAAGTGTTTTAAATTTTCCTCTTGCATTTCATGGCCGTTGTTGCCGTAAGCGGTAATTAGGTAGACCTCCTTGATGACCATACTGACAATGACTTTACGTAATTTTGTCGTATGCACACATTTTATTTATAGTTTGAAAATTTGTTTACGAGGCACGTTATGTATTTGTGACATTAATATAGAATTACCTCTTTGTATTGCAGTGTAATGCATTGTCTAGTCGGAAATTATTTTTCACTTTCGTGTGAATCTTCATAGCCGATGTCTCTGTCTTGTATATATACGCTATGATTACCTAGTTTCGCTGAGTTATTTTTGTGTCATTGCTACATCACTTTCACTTTTTTTTTTTTGGCAGAACATTACTTTGACTTAATGTAGTATTCTAAATCTTTTTGTATATAAAAATGAATGGTTGCCTGTATGTCCTTTATAGAATCGTAAACTATGCATTTGATCTTGTGATGATCTTCAGCAAAGTGTTGTGCATGAGCCAACGAAGGTTTCTGAACAAAAACAAAAAATTGTGTAATGTCTTTCCAAAGTTATTTTAGTTAATGGCACAGCAACACGTGCAGGATGCAGCTAGTTATATTACCTATAATAATTAATTTTATTAACTTATCAGCTGCTTATAAATCTTATCACGGATATCAGTGTGAGACGATTAGTTAGGACCTAAAAATGTGTGCCAAGCTTTATAGATTTTAATGACTAACCCTTATGAAAACTACTAGATACTGTCCAGATAAAAGAAATGAGTCAAATAACCTACCACGGGATTTTCCCTATTTGTGTTACCTTTATTATTGGGTAGTGTCTACAGGTTTATCTATTAAAGACATTGATAAATTTCCCAATCTATGCTCACCTAGTTATATTCTTGTCAAATATTATTTTCTATAAGTCATCTGACGGAAGTTCTGCTATTATAATTTAACAGTCCACCTTACCAACAGGTAGTCAAAAATCTCGTTTTTATTTTATTCCGACCATAGACTTGCGTCATCGTCATTTACTTCTTTGATTGCAGCATTTATTTTTAATTCTATCCTCATATCATTATTTTTACTATACTTTTTCGTCTGCATTAATTTGCAAAGTTTGCTTTCTTCGTTGCAGTGTATTTCTCAATGGCTAAGGACAATTCCTATCCACATGCACTAGTGTATTTATCAAAATATCCCTTGTTACGTTCTTAGACTAATGTCTCAGTGGTTTCTACGAATTCCTACATGCATGCCAAAAGATATTGGCCTCTCGTTTCATTTAAGTCTTCTAACAGTCCCAGAAGGTTATTAACTATCTTAATCTAAATCTTGTCGCTAAGCATAAAAGAAAAAAGGCTTGCTCGGCTTTGATGTTTCTTCAATTTTTCTATGGACAACAGGTGACATACTGTAGAAGCATGTGAATTAAAGTGTTCAAATAAAATAAAGCTAAAATTCACCATGAATGACGCGTGTCTGTCAATCAGTGTGTGAATACAATATCACAATGGTGGATAACGCCTCTTTCGAGCCGAGCGAGAATTCCGATGGCGAGTCCAGTGGGGATAACATTGATTGCAATGGGTAAGACTGTTAATTCCTTCACATCATTACTGAGTAACACTTAGCTTTTTAAGAAGGCTACGATGTAAAAGGTTTCCCTGACTTTTCTGATTTAGATGTTGTCTCTATAAAGGTATCTAAAGTAGTAGTAGTAGTAAGTATTATTCCCATATCGTTCGGTAATAATTACTTGAATTCTGTATCTTATCTCACTTCTAACTTTTGATAAACAGTCCTTTTGTTTGTTAGAACTGTAAGGTATTCACCGCTGAACACTGTATCGTATGTCAATAACACTTTGGCAAAATACACCTTTCAACAGAAGAAAGGACACAGGCTACTTTATTTAAAACAATACACCTAATGTAGTGTAGAAGTGTGAAATATTGTATTTTTCAACTTCTATTGTTGATTACTAGATGACGCTGTTATTACATTATGGTAATTATAGTTTCTAAAGTCTTTGTCCGATCAAAATCAATAGCTAAGTTGGTATTAACCTTCAATAGCTTAAAAATCGAGAATCAACGTGCTATTGCTTCTCGATTTTGACAGTTTTGGCCACTTACCAATATTATAGTGTCAGTTCGGGACGTGACTGTGGTGACGGATTTAGAATACACGGTATCACCACCCCACTTAATGCTGAGGGTGTCGAAAGAGCCAACGAAAGGAAATGATAAGGCCGAAAACCTGGCCGCAAGAGAAGGAAAACTTTATACGAAACCAAACCCGTCTGGCCAGCATGACGCAGTAGGCTAACCCTCCATGTAGTTGGAGGAGGCTGGGTTATTTATGGCCTGAGTAGTAGTAGTATTTTGGGACTTAAGCCACGCCTTTTGACACAAACACGTTTAACTTTGCAGATTAATGCTATTGCAATTGCACCCTGTTGAATGGGCACGTCTGTAGAAAATAGCTCGTAGGTAGTCCTGGTATTGATGTAATATATATATATCCTTGGACATTTCACACAACGCCATCTCGTCCCAAGTTAAGCAACTTAATGCTTGTGTTATGGTAACGAGATGGATGATAAACTACTTATATACATTTTTTTTTGTAAATACATACATATTATAGATAGAAATGACACCCAGACTCCGAGCCAGTGCCTCTGGTTTAGACAAAGACACTTGCCCGACCCCGGAATCGAACCCGTTGATCCAAATACCATCGCAATGATTGGATATACGGCTTGATTGATTGTTACCATTACCCAAAATCACCGAGTAATTATCACTATCACCAATACGTACAATTTCAACTGTGCCCGATACATTGTCCGTTTGTCTGGAACGATAACACCGTATCTGCTTTTATTTATTCGTGCCATATTAAAATTCAATAACTTGCGTAGAAGCAAATGCGTCACTCGCAGTGATGTTTTATGTATTTAGCGCACCATCAATCTCGCCTTATCTCTTTGAGAATAAGGTGTTTTTTATTCGGGCTTAGGGACTTATTTTCCCGCCTGGATTCAAATTACGAATGCATATAACCTGGGACAAGTACTGTTGCTGGCCAGTTTGCCATGGAGTTCTGGAGTAGGCGAGTGAATTTTATCGGGAACATGGGTGTCAACTTTTTGAAGTAAGCGTTCCCTTTTTATACTTTCATCTCGTTATTAGAAAAAGGTACTATGCCTTTTTCTAATTACTATATTCTAGTCTATTTGAAATTAGTCTAATATATATCATAGAATTATAGGATATATAGGTTATTATTCGGACTAAATTTAAAAAGAACCAAGCTTGAATTGCATTGAAAAAAATAATTAAGGACTTCATTTCTAGCAACTTTATTAAAACAATAGTATGCGTTTTCGCGCACTGGCAGGCTTTCGGTATCAACTTTTAAAAAACAAATTGACCAAAACTGTCGCTGTATGCCTTATACTAACATATAGATTTCGGAAGCCTTGCTTGTTAACATTATACGTATTATAAGCCCTTTTTTACACTTCTGACCCACTTTATTAAATTACAAAGGGCTACTACTTTTTTTTTTTTTTTTTTTTTTTTTTTTTTTTTTTTAAGTTTTTTTTTTTTTTTTTTTTTTTTTTTCAATGATTTAATTTAGTTTCTTTTAAATGTAATAAAATATTATATACAATGTCTAAAACTAGTAAAAAAGAAACAACTTAAATATATACCCAAAAGAAAAGAGAAACTAAACACTAAATAAATCTAAATTAAACTAGGCACCGTATCCTCAGCGCTGCAGGGGTTTGCAAAAGTGCCCAGAAGGCTGGCGGCATTGCCACGCTGGATGGCAATGCTTATTCGCTCAGCGAAATAGAGGCCAGACTTCTGGTCACGCGTGCAGTCAAACAGCCGCTTTGCCAGATCTTTATAGAAAGACTGGGCATTAGGGCCCCAAGCCCCAAGCGTCTCCACACCAAACGGCACAAATATATAACCGCTGGTTAAGCTGCTGTATTTATGCCGCTTGATGTTTTCCGCTTCCGCTGCAGCGGTACCGGGTGCAACCGATGTACTTGGAAGATGAGAAGGAGCCAAAGTGTCGACACATGTGGCATCCCACACTAACAGCCGTCCCATCTTCCAAGGCATCAATGACATCCCGTCAGGTCTCTTGCCATCGCTGCGCACCAAACCATTAGGTTCCAAAGCGGCTGGTACACCAACGCTAACAAGGGCCCGACGAATGATGTCATTAATACTGGCATGGCGGGGTATACGGCCAGCACTTCTGCAGCAGGATAAGGCATGATGTCCCAAAAGATCGACATTATTACCGCAGCGACAGCGATGAGGGGCAATACATTGTATCCCTAAGCGGAGACTGGTGGCAAGGCGGAAAGTGTTGTTATCTAGTAATGTCCCAACATTTGGAGAAGGAATGGCTTTGAGCCAAAGACCTGCCTCCCATTCTCCCACAGCCAGTAGGCGAGCTCGATCTGCAGAATTGGTGTACGAATTTAAGAGACTGTTCCGTACCAAACTGCAGAGCGGCGCATCCCACTGTCTTTGAGAGCTTGGAAATGCGGGTAATTGGGAATTGGGGCAAGCTATTTTCCATGTCTGCAATGCTTCCTGGGTAAATGGTACTTCAAAGTTATTTAAAGAACGACCTAAAATGTTCTTTACCAATTTTTCAGTACCAAATACAGATGATAGGAAAGCTGGTAAGCTTATACTAGAAATTTTGCGTATACCGAGACCTCCTAAACGTATAGGCATTGTAGTTTGAAGCCAGGCACGATCATTGAAGTCTAAATTTAAAACAGATTGCACTGAAACTCGTGTAATTTCGTCGATTTTTTCCAATTGAGAATTGAACTTCCATAAAGGACTGCAGCGAATATAATAAATAAATTTTGGCATAAATAAGCAAAACCGGATAATAGTAAAAGCTGAATGTACATTAATTTCCGAAAGTCTGACTGACACATCAGCGTAATTTTGAATTTTTTCATCAATAAAAGGAGAAAAGGATTCTTCCAAAATAGGGGCCCCTAGGAGACGAAGCGTATTTTTATTCAAAACAGTTATATTCGGTGCAACGGCATTGAATTGGTCTATAGCAGATGAAGTTGTAGTTGGATCTGTGAAAAATAATTCACTCTTCGAATTATTTAATTCTAAACCTATAGACTGCAATTCAGATTTTAACAAAATTAGATCTTTTAAGACCGTTTCTACGTCACCTCCAAGGGTCCCGTCATCAAGATACCAAACATTGAATTTTGATTGTAGTTTCTTAATAATAGGATTTATAGCCAGACTGAAAATAGCAGGCCCAAGTGGATCGCCTTGCTGACAACCGACTGCCGAATGTATTAGATGGTTTTTATAAATCAATTTTGTTGGGTACCTGTAACATTGCCAACTACTTAATTTTGGATAATTGGTTTTTGTTGGTTGGTAATTTGGCTATATAGAATGCATTCTTGTTTTTTTTAGCCTCCTTAAAAGGTTTTCGTCAATACACAATGTATTGATGTAAACATTTTCATATTTGACTGTAGTACGTATTGTTTTCCCGTTGGATGACTGTACAACGATAGGATGAAACATACATAGTACATAAAGTACACACAGGTAAATTTTATTTGGAAATGATTTACTCGCGGTGTGAAATAATTATATTTCTATTTGAAATATTACGCAATATCACGGAAAATCTACTTTGACTAGAAACAGCAGTATTGCACATATGTTGTAATATGTTTTTAACACTAATTTGAGAACAGATTACTATAGTTAAAAAAATATATGGAACGTTAATTCACAATGGCGACATTCCTGGGAATATGACGACATTGCAGTTACGTGACTTTTACGCAATCCAATTGCTTGATAGTGGATAATTGATCTTCGTGAACCGTTTTTATCAGTTTGTCGAACCACATTAACATTCCATGATTCCTGCGATCGGAGGTTTCCGCTTGTCTCACAATAATGCTCTGTTAGTAACGATAATCCTTGCTCAATAAATACCTTCAAACATAGTTTAAATTTGCAAAAAAAACTTCAAGAAGCATAGTATGTGTTGGATGACACGATGGTACAACGAGTTACCGCCTTAATCGCAATGTTAGCGCGTTGTTTTGCAAAAATCAACAACAAACATTCGGTGTTATGAATCTGTTATATCGTCTGAGTGAGTTTCCGTGTGGCGATGGACTTGTACTGTACTATAATATACCACTATACTGAAAGTGTCGTAAGGGGAGACTAAAATAACGCAAGAGACAGTTCACCTTGCCGCAAGAGAAGGAACAATTGATACAAGCCCTATGCCTAAGGAGGCCCGTCTCAGCAGTGGGTAATTAATGAGCTGAGAGGTAAATCTATACATCTATACTTCTATATCTATACTATTAAATAAAATTGGAGCCGTCATCATCAGCAGAGACTGTTTGTTTAAGCTAATCTCTGGAACGGCTGGACCGATTTTGACGGGACTTTCACTGATAGGTAGCTGATGATATAAGGAGTAACTTAGGCTTTTTTTTAGTTTAGCTTAGCTTTTTTAGTCTAGCTTCGCCCCGCGGCGTCACCCGCGGTACGACAATAAGTAAGCGCGGGTGAAATCTGGATACGATGGGTTGTTAAAACTGTATACTCTACATCCATCATTACATGGACGAAATTGCTTTGAAAAGTAATTCTTCCAATCTTCTTGCACGGCTCTAGCTTCGACAATGTAGTTGTCATTAGCTCCGCTCTAGTTCACTATAATATTATCTTGCCATCACATATCTTGTTAGTGTGCTAACAGTTACCTTTTAGTGAAACCATCAAGAATTTAGCCACTTCACGCGATTTCGTAATTGGCCAACATTGCAATGTTACCGGACATCCATTACAACCGGCTGAAGCCATGACCGACCAGTTCCAAGCTGAATCTACTGCGCAGTCGATTGGTTAGTTTCCTCTACGCTGGGTTACAAAGAATGGACATATTCTCATTTCTTATCAACATAAATGTCAATAGTAGTATTTGTTGGTTACTTAAGGTCTATTTGGCAACGATTATTGTAATACTCTGTATCCTGTATCCACGGGTGTTCCGCGTGGATTTAGAAGGTTTAGAAGATTTAGAAGGTTGGCGCAGTGGTTGAGCGATCGACTGCTGCGCAGCATGTCGCGGGTTCGATCCCCGCACGGAAGAAATATTTGTACGACCTACAAGTATTTGTACCGGGTGTTTTTACTATCTATAATATGTATGTATTTACAAAAAAAAATGTATATAAGTAGTTTATCATCCATCTAGTTACCATAACACAAGCATTAAGTTGCTTAGCTTGGGACGAGATGGCGTTGTGTGAAATGTCCAAGGATATTTATTTATTTATTCCATCCTGAGGGTGTTGAGAGCCGTCAAAAGGAAATGACAATGCCCATAACCTAGTCGTAAGGAGAAACTTGATACGCGCTGTGCCAACCCGTCTGGCCAGCGTAGCACAGTAGGCCAAGTACCCTTAATGTAACTGGAGGAGGCCATACTCGGCAGTTGGTCATATATGGACTGATTAGTAGTAGTAAATATTGCAGATGTAAAAGTTCTATGAATGATAATTTTAATGTTTATTGACTTATTGACGTTGTTGTTTATATTTTATTGACAAACATTAACGGAGTAGTGAAGACATTCCTAGAGTTACAATATGACTTGGCTATTATAAAATACATAGCCATTAACGTATACTTTCCAGCTCATATAATTTGCTGACACATCAAGAATGTGTTTAAGTAAAAGATGGTTCAATTAGAAATGTTATTTGAGTGTATTTATTGCAGCGTAGGGCACATGAAAATGGGTGAAGGGCAAAACGAATTGCCGACCCAAACCTGACCTTTAAGTCTGATGAAATGGAAAAAAGGTTCTTACAATGTTTACTGTGCTTTGGAAAAAATGAACTCAATTTAACCTTATTAATAAAATCAACCTGTTAGTGGCTCACTTACCTACTATTAAAGTTTAACTATGCTTAATGAGTGTAAGTGGAACGATTTCTCCATAAAAACTTTTGATTAAATTCTACAATCTCGTGCCAATAACACCATTATTTTGTTTTCATGTTTACCTTTAGTATTGAGGGATGAGGATATACATATTAATTCGTACTTCACGTACAGTCCGCGCACGATCACCGAGGAATTTTAAGGAATGTTGAAGTAATGGAAAATAATAATAACTATTCGTGATTTAGTCGAACATTTTATCAAACACATTGTTTTGCCTCCGCACGTGTGCATTTAAGTAATTATAAAATAATTGTCCCCGTACAATTATTCAATTGAATGAATGATAAATCAAGATCATATTTTTACTTTTTTATTTTGGTTAATTTTGTGGAATAATGTCAATGTATATAAACTTTATTGATTTGAATATCCATTTCCAATTTATTAAAAAAAATTGCATATTTCGATTATTAATTTTAACTCCTATTGACGTACAGTCAGTAGCATAAAACTTACAGCTGTTCTAACCATGTAATTACCGATGGTGGCACTAGATGGGTCGCGCAAGCAATAGCTCCGTTTACTTAACACTTCATACTGTTAGTAAGCCAAATCAGGTTAGATAGGAGCCGACCCCAATGAAATTGGGAAGAGACGACGGAAATATTTATGACATAAAATAACATCTCTATCGCAACAATAAAAGATTATAAGGAAATGGTCGAGTTCCGCCCGCTTCCTCAGACCCCGATTACATGGAACTCGCGCGCGGACCGTAGGTACTGCAGGTTTTACCAAACAAGAACGTCACAACCAAGCATGTTTTGTACATACTAATGCTCTGCTTCTACACATATTTTATACAGTAATCCCTCGACACTAAAAGAATGAATATTTAAATAAAATTATAGCTTTAAAAAATCCTAATCACCTTGAGTTCTTGGTACTTAAATGGTATGGTTTTTAGATTCGGATTGATTAATAAATGTTTTCTTTTCCAATCACTGTTACTCCGTATAGGCGTATTAGCGAACAAAGAGCTAAGAAAAATGAATAAATACTAATAGATAGAATAAATATCTCCCACAACGTCTTAGACTGTATTGTTTGTGATATTTATGGGTTTGATAAACCTCCCCGTATTAAAACTGAGTATTTTCAAAGTTCATATTTGTATTTTGTTTTATTTGGTTTGCCCTTGACCCCGACCTCGACCCCAGGATCCCTCGAGAACACATTACAAAGGAATAATTCCGAACGAGATGAATTATTTATACAGGGTCTTTTACCCAGTGGTAGGGCACCGCGGAGCATAATTAAATGTGCTGTTCAAAAATTGCACATTCTAAATTCATAGGAGTATTTGGTGTTATCTAGTCGATACAATATTTTATTTTAACGGATTCGACAACTCATTCGCGTACATTTCTGTTTTCGCCTTTACCTTCAAAAATGAAAGTGATATCAATATTGTTCTGGAGCTGTTATTATCTTTCGTTGATCATATATAGAAACTAACGTTTTATCAGCCCACACATTTTGATGAATGTTTAGCTGACACACAATTGGATTTCAGATCATACCTATATGGCTCGAACACAACCAAAGAAATCATAAACTGTACAATTTGGTACATTTGTTTTAAACTGCTATGGTTTCCTTAGGAACAATTCGAGCCTATACTACATAATTAGGAATTTCATAAGTAGAATTCTTAATCTTTAAAGAGACTAAACAAATGTAGTAGTTAGGTTAGAATATTACCTACTCTAATCGATTCTTGAATAAAATCTGTGTTATAACCAGTTTTATCCAGATCCATTCAGTCACATTGGTGGCATTCAATCGTCATCATAATAGTAACAAGGACGATGATGATGACCCAGACCATCCTGAGGCAAATCACCTAGCAGCAAGAGAAGGAAAAACCCTGTGCCTACCCGTCTTGCCAGCGTGGCACAGTAGGTTTCCCTTCATGAGTTGGTAGTGCCTAATAAATTGCCTCAATAGTGGGTAATTTATGATTCATTAAATGATGATCGCGTCTTACCATCGTTCCTTTGAAATTAGCTCTATCGCGTAAAATACACACATTAGTATAGCTTTAAACGTATTTGATTTATCTCGCCTACTTCCGAACATAATATTTCGGTGATTTGTTCAGTGACCACAGAAGTAGGTTTAATAGTCTTTTAGTGTGCTATAAAACACAATACGTGCTAAATTAAACTAATTTCACGCAATTTATTGTTGGCTGTAAACTTTATAGTTTACGGAAACACTACTAACAGAGCATTGCTGTATTAATGATAGCATTTAATAGGACATGAATCATATTTTTAGTATAACATTAATAAACTGATGGATTAGATTTCAACGTAATGCATAATGTCACCAACACATTCTATCGTGAGTGTGTCGTGAGAGTAAATAAGCAGAGAACCTAGACAAAAATTTTTTTCCTTGCTGTGTCAACGTCCCTGTAAGCTTGTTTCCCTCCATGTAATTGGAGGAGGCGCGACTCAGCTTAAACTGTAAGTTAAAAGGAACTTTATTTACGTAGGTTTTATTAGAAAACTGTCATAAATCTTCATATTTAAAACTAGCGAACCGCCCTGGCTTCGCACGAGTGCAAAGATGAACCTCTAAATTTATCAGTGTTTCTCTACTATATTATGGATGTATGTATTATTCATAGAAACTTTCCACTTGAATCACTATCTATTAAAAAAAACGCTTCAAAATCCGTTGCGTTGTTTTAAATATTTAAGCATACCTACATAGAGACCAGTGTTGCCATATATACAGATTTATCTGTATCTATACAGATTTTTTACCACGATTTGGCTTACTTTTTTAACTATACAGATTTTAGGATGAGGACGTATTTTTTGTTCCTGTACAGATTTTATACAGAGTTTTTTTACCTTTTAATTCAGATTTATCGAATAGGAATGTGGCAACACTGATAGGGACTGACAGACGACAGTGACTTTGTTTTATAATATGTGATTACTATTATCATCTTACGGCCGATATCGCGCGCTAGGTGGTAGTAGTCCATACATATTATACCTATCAGTCGTCATATCTACATTCACACCTTTCATACACAATTCCTCATTCTTACCATCCATACATCTCTTTTGATCTCTCACAACCCTTGCGTCCACCTACATTCATGCTAAAACTACCACCGATTCGAAATGCTCATTTATTGGGCTGCATTCATAATGATAATTAATTATCGCAAGAAGGTGATAAGGTCAGAAATATTGAAATTCGTATGTGATATCACGCGTGGTATTAAACATTAAAGTTCTTACAACCAGTTTTATTTATGAGTTGTGGATACCAGTTTGCTTATCAAAATCAAATCATCCTTGATGGTTGAAGTCCACCAAGATGGGTGGGTTATTCCGTGTCAAGTCCGGGCCGACAGGTTTACGTGTCCTCCCAATCACGGCGAACGGAGTGCCTAGTTAACCAGCTAGTCGCCAAAGGCCGTGTAATCATGGGGATTTCCCAGTAGAAAAAAGTCGATAGGGATATAATGGTTGAATTGTTTTTTTTCAGGCAGGCCATAAAGCCCCTGTCTGGGTCTGCGCCGTCCGTGCGTATGGCGGTGAATCCAGCCGACGGTACGGATGGCAAGCAACCAAGCAAATCTCGGCAGAAGAAGTTCCAAAGGCATTTCCAACAAGTCGGGCCCGAGGAGAAGGTCCTCAATTGTGAGTACACACTTCAACTTTTAAAACATTCAATCTCAAACGGAACTTTATTTACGTAGGTTTCATCACAAAACTCTTATAAATCGTCATATTTTTATATACCATTATCATCTTACGGCCCCTGTCCCACACTCATTCATTCATTCATACTACTACTACATAGCCCACACATGACCCACTGCTGAGTCGGGCGTCCTCCAGCTACATGGGGGGTAACTACCCTACTGTCCTACGCTGGCCAGACGGGTTGGCACAGGGTTTCATATCAAGTTTTCCTTCTATACGCCTAGGTTATCGGCCTTGTCATTTCCTTTTGTCGGCTCTTACGACACTATGGATGGAATGGGTTGGTGGCAGTAACTGGAGGAGGCCTGACTCAACAGTGGGTCATCTATAGGCTGAGTAGTAGTATGTAGTAATATTCACCGGTAAACTATTGTTTAAAGTAACACCTTGCGAACTCCATTTTCATTTTGTGAACATCCCAATACAACGCTAATATCAATAATTATTTGTGACTTGCAGATTACTCATGCGCTCTGGTCGGCGATCTCTTGCTGCAAGGACACTTGTATATTACCAAGAACTACTTCGCTTTCTACTCCAACGTTTTCGGCTATGTGACGAAGGTAAACTCATACTGTTTTTCTTTTGTTTTTTAACCTAAAAGAAACCCTTGCATTAGGTATAACCTGTATCGCGTGGGCAGTTTACAAACACGAAATTCACGAACACAAGACTCAGAGCAAGTGCCTCTGATTTACACAACGACACTTGATCGGCCCCGGAATCGAACCCGGGACTCCGTGATCCAAAGACGGCGCGGCGCATCCAACCCCTAGACCAACAAGGCAGTCAATTATTGTCTTACTAAATTCGCGTGTTAATAAACTCGGTTGTTGCTAAAATAGAAGTAGATAGAGGGACTGGATTTGGTAAACAAAATGTCACCAATGACCTGAGATTGAAACACAAAACGCACGCGAAACCTAGCTGCAAGAGAAGAACTTCATACAAACCCTGAGCTGGGGAGGGATGGGAGGAGGCTCTATTCAGCAGTGGGTCATTTATTGGCTGGGTATAATAGTAAATATAGATTGTTATACAGAGCATTCAGTGTTTTTGTTTTAGTTTTTTTTTTTGACAACACCACACACTTGTATTCCGTGTCCTTTTTAGCAATGAATGGTAATTATTTGCTCTTCTTTTTATTTTCTTTCGTCTGTCGTACCCAGCGCCTTGGCACCTTCATCCAGACATACCAAGCCAGCTGTTAGATTGTATGCTGCCATGTATATACCTTCTTGTTTACCATGTTGGACAGTGCCGGTATTGTTGTTGTAAATCGCGGCGTTGGCTTCCTCGAGTCGCACCTTTAGCAGTCCTCGGTTGTTTCTTATGAAGGCCTCCAAGATTTTCTGACAAGTCGTCAAGTTGACTTGGTGTCGCCCGCGCGTGATTGCCAAGAACTCTCTGAGAGCATTCTGCATATGTTCTGTTCGGCTTCTTGCTGGTTGAAGCTTCGGCGGTTCGACTTGCCCCTTTTGAGCTCTTGTTTTTGGCGTGCTTTCATTTGGCAGTTTTCGCGAGGATCGCCTAAAGAAAGCTTTGACCGCTGTTTCCTGCTTGGATGTCGCCTGTGTTGTCCTGCTGGTTAGATTTTGTCTCCTCGTGATTCCTCTTGCCGGCCTATCTAAGACGTGCATAAGTGCGCTTATGTGTTCAGCATTCAGTGTTGGTAATATGAAGTTTCATTGCGACAGATAGAAATCTAATGCCAGCAATACACGTTGGCCGAGTTTAGGCCAACGCGAGCGTAGGCAATTTAATACAAGGCAAGTGCTACTGCCTACACGTTGGGCAAGTGTATCGAAACCAACTAGGCGAGCGACACAGCCTTTGGATCAACGGGTCCCGGGTTCGATTCCGGGGTCGGGCAAGTGTCTTTGTCTAAACCAGAGGCACTGGCTCGGAGTCTGGGTGTCATTTCTATCTATAATATGTATGTATTTACAAAAAAAAATGTATATAAGTAGTTTATCATCCATCTCGTTACCATAACACAAGCATTAAGTTGCTTAGCTTGGGACGAGATGGCGTTGTGTGAAATGTCCAAGGATATTTATTATACGTTGGTATTGGCGTTCACGCGGCAATGTTAGGCCAACGTATATTGCTGGCTTAACAGTAATTCCGTGATGACTTGCCTTTCGAAAATATACTACTACTAATCAACCCATTTAAGATCCACTGTTGAGTCGGGTCTCCTCCAGTTACATGAAAGGTAATTAATTAGCCTACCGTGCCACGCTGGTCAAACGCAACCCGTTTCGTATCACACGGTTTCGTATCAAGATTTCCTTCTCTTACAGCCATGTTATCGGCCTTGTCATTTTCTTTTGTCGGCTCCTACGACACACTCAGGATGGAATGGGGTAGTGACACAACTACTACTCAGCCCAGAAATAACCCACTGCTGAGTCGGGCCTCAGGGAGGGAAAAATAGCCTACTGTCTGTGCCACGATGGCCAGACGTGTTGGCACAGGGTTACGCACAAGTTTTCCTTATCTTACGTCTCGGTTATCGGCCTTCTTATTTCCCTTTGTCGGCTCTTACGACACCCTCAGGATAGAATGGGGTGGTGACACTATGTATTCTAAATCCGTCATCACACGGACTAATGCACTTACTGCATATTGGTTATTGTTAGTCATATTGAATGTCATTAAAATTCTCGTTGACTGGTTTAGAAATTTACAAATTTAATTTAGTTCCGTCATCGGTCGTATGCTCAAGGTGATCTGCTTGAATGTACATCTGCCTTTTGGTCTGTTATTAGCTGGCCCAATATTTAGTTTTATTAGTTCAAGTGTATTTCTTAGTATCGTGACGGGCTGTGTGTTCAATGATAAAGTAGGCCTAGTGATGTGATCGTGACATTGACTGTGATACAAGTGATTTTCGTGCATTCAGTGATGACTTAAGGTAACAATCGATCTTTGGTTGAATAAAGTGACTGCAATTCAAAGGTAATCGAAATAATAGACAACAAAATTAGTTTTATTTAGAAAAATCGATCGTGCATTTAGAATACATAGTGTCATCACTCCATTCCACCCTGAGGTCACGCTCAAAAGCCAACAAAAGGAAATTACAAAGCCGAAATTCTGCAAGGATGCTTCCCCGCATTTCTAATGTCGTCTGTCCTTGTGTTAAGGTATGTGTTTGGCTACAGGGTTCTACTGGATCGAAGAAGATAATTAATTTTCACATTCTTTTATCATTTACTTGAATGCCTTTGACCCTAGGCTTGCTTGATGGAAAGCAAAGCTGGGGTCTAAGATAGAGCAGGCAATTCAAGGAATCACAATAAAACTTCTTGGCGCCGGACTTAGATGTGAGGGTGGTAGCTAGCCGGGCGGACTATTAGATCCTACCAACAAGCGTGCTGGGTTTTGTTGGCTGGGGGGGAAGTGTAATCAAAATCAAAAATCAAAATCAAAATCAAAACTCATTTAATCAAGTTGGCTCATTAGAGCTCTTTTGACAGGTCAAACAAAAAATAAAATTTAAAATTTACCATTTAAAATTAATTATTTACCATCTACCACCGGTTCGGAATGCACCTCTACAGAGAAGAGCCGGCAAGAAACTCTGTAGTTGCTCTTTTTAGATCGCCATTTGGGTACAAGACTGGTTTTAAGACAGATTTGTGAGAGCAAACTCACGCAATAGTTCCAAAGGGCCAAAAATCAGCCAGATATAGTTGACAATAGTAACCTTGTAATGCCCAAGCCAACCAACCCCCAGCAACGGCACCTGTTCACAAGCATGACGCATGCGGCAGCCATCGCCCTCCTCAACCATATTGCAGGGAAGAGAACGACCCGCCGCACGACGCCACCACTGCCATGAGTCTTTAAGTGAGCATGATAACTCGAGCACCAAGGAATTGAACATTTCAAAAGTTACACTAATAACGCGTTAGGATGCTCTCACATACTGTGTATAAATATCACATAACAAGAACACTATTTCTAATTAATTTGTCATTATTCTAAAAGTATTTAAATAAGAGCATCGGACTAGCAACAACACCGATCAGTTATTCCCAAGCATTTTTGTCTAAGATATAGTCGTTAACTTTATAGTACCCCTTAAAGATTAGCCGACTTTTAATGTAACACTTAAAGTGTTCTAAAGGCAAGTCTTGAATGCCTTTAGGTATTTTATTAAATAATCGAATACCAAGACCTGCAAAAGTTTTGTGAACTTTTTGCAGCCTGTAATAAGGGACTATTATGTGGTGTCTATTCCTAGTATAATATTCTGACCAGTCCCCACACGGGTTAAATTACCATCATAGACAATTACTTGTTTATGATGAGCGTTCGACGCAGTCTCATCTAGTACTCACAACAAGTTTTCTGTTTCTTTCTCGCCAGCTCCTAATACCTACAACATCGGTGCTAAGGATAACCAAAGAGAAGGTGGCGCGGATCATTCCGAATGCGGTTGGAGTGTGCACGCGAGATGAGCGACACGTTTTCGGCTCGCTGCTGTCGCGAGATTCCACATACAAGCTCATGATGCACGTTTGGAAGGCCGCCAGGATACCGGAGTTGCAGGAACCAAAGCCGCAAGTACGTATAGTATGCACCTTATTTCCAATGTCAGCCAGCGTGGCACAGTAGGCTAATTACACTCCATGTACCAGAAGGAGGCCCGCCTCAGCAGTGGCTAATTTATGGGCTAAGAAGTAGTACCGGCCTTGTCATTCCCTTTTCTCGGCTCTTACTGCACCCTCAGGATGGAATGGAGTGGTGATTATGTATTCGAAATCAGTCAGCTTGTCTTTTTTTATAAAGGTTATTTTACTATGACCGTGTACATATTTATATACTAAATAGTTTCGTTCGTTTTCGAAAGGAACACAACTGAAACATACATTTTATAAAAAAGTTAGATTTTTTAGAAATGTTACATTGAACATTAATTTTAGCATTCAAATGATGAAAGAATTTTTCAAATCGGTCCAGTATTTTTTAAGCCGAGTAATTCGTTACACAGACATACTAACATACAAATTCTATGGAGACGAGTAGAATGCAAAACAAGATTACTTTTATACCCAGTCGAATATACAACATGTTTTCATAAATGTATTGACCAGCTATGGTAAGAATGCCCATCTCTTTAAAGAATGTCCTGGGATCTAGGTTATAAAATTGTTCTTACTGCTCGCTTCTAGAGAAGAAAAATTCTATTCTGTCAGTATCAGCAGAACACCCCCAAAGAAGTATATATATATACCATAAGGCATTATATTGTAAATATACTATTCTGGCCGTAGCTAGGTCACTTAACTGTCAATTTTTTTTCATAGCGTATGCTGCCTTATCAATTTGCTTGCTTTATCGATGTGAGGTTTCCACTACAATCTTGTGTCTATAGTGGTACACAAGAAAACACAGGCCCCATTTTTTTCATTTAATTTCCGCACATTGGTTGCTAAGTGTTTAACATTAGGCAATGAGTACTTCAAACACTTAGTTTTACTAAGTAGGATATTATTAGTGTTAAACCTAGGTATGCATAACTTTGGGACTTTGAGCAGTTCGTTTTAATCTATCTATCAGCCACAGATGTCCAATGCTCCTATAGATTTCCACGATGATCACTACGATCTCGTGCAGACCTTTACACGGTCGTTCTTCCACCTAGTCCGGTGAATGCCCACGCTTCGCTTCACATACGTGGTCACTAGGGCTTTTTGCCCATCCTCCGTCCGTTCTTCGGGCATTTCGGTTAAATAACCACAATTGATTAAAAATAATGTTTTTTTTCTGTTCCAGGACCTAAGGGTATCGGAAATGGAGTTGGAAGTTTCAGAGTACTCGCCTGAAGACGACAGTAGTTCGGCGGGCGGGGATCAGCTCGATGCACCGACTGCGCCCGTACGGCGAGAGTCCGAAGCTATAACAGCTACTGCTAGTAAGTAACCTAGATACAAGTTGAGTGTAGTGGCGTAACAACATCTTGAACCGAACGCGCTGTGGTGGGGGAAACTAATCGTGCGGCTTAAGCCCGCCAAGCATCGCCAAGGAGACCCAAAAATCTACTACTTCTGAGCCCATATCTGACCCACTACTGAGACGGGTCTCCTCAAACAACACGAAGCCTATTGTACCACGCTGACCAGACGGTTTCGTGCCAAGTTTTCCCTCTATTAAGCCATGTTTTCGGCCTTATCCTTGACTTTTGTCGGCTCTTACAACACCCTAATGATTATCGATTATTGCGTCGGAATAATTTTGATTCAAGACCTTTTGAAATTAAACACTTTTTAACGGATTTATCGCGTGTGTATTACATTATTTAATTCCCGACGTTTCGAATGCTTTGCAGCAGTCGTGGTTGCGGGTCTTCAAAAGTACAAAGAATCAGTTAAAATCTACCGCCTATAATTTTGTTTTATTGATAACGTTCCCTGTGCACGCAGAAATCACTCACGGTGTCCAGAGGTCTTGCAGATGAGTCAAGGTCTATCCGTCATTCATTGCGTAAACATGTAGCGTGTTTCTCTCATCTTGCGAACTTGCTCTCACTATGCTGTTTAGTGCTTTTTGTAAACAAGAACAACAATTAAAAAAAAGCAACTACAGAGTTTCTTGCCGGCTCTTCTCTGTAGAGCAGCCTTCCGAACCGGTAGTAGTATCGGCATGAATGTGAGTGAACATATAGGGATTGTGAGCGATCAGGGGAGATGGAGGGATTGCAGGAATGAGGAGTTGTGTGTGAAAGGTGTGAATGTAGGTATGACGACTGATAGGTGTGTGTGGAGACTACCACCTAGTGTGGGACAGGGGCCGTAAGATGATAATGGTGTTTATAAATATGACGATTTATAAGAGTTTTGTGATGAAACCTACGTAAATAAAGTTCCTTTTGAGTTTGAGTATCTTGCTTGAGATTTGCTTGAAACGTCGGGAATTAAATAATGTAATATACACGCGAAAAATCCGTTAAAAAGTGTTTAATTTCAATGTGTAATAATCGCGAAAACCTAAGAAATCCAGACCTTTTATTGAGCATCAGAAGTGGGATGAATTCCATATTTTGATGTCTAAGCTAATATTGACACTCGTTTCAGGCGGAGCGGCAGTTATTCAACCAGCACTGTTGACCGGCAGTGCAGAAGTAAGGCGAGCCACCCCAGTGTGGCATCGCCTTGCGTTGATCGCTGCGTCTCTATTCCTAACCGTTACGGCGGTTATCTTGGGATATAAGCTGTACAGTACCACCTACCGGGACCACGTGAGTTCCCAGTTTTATCAGAATCTCAATTGCAGAACTCACTAGAAATGTTCTATTTTTTGTTTTATGCCACTCTGCTTTCAATAGTCTACTACTGAGTCGGGCCTCCTCCAAATTAATGGAGGAAAATTAGCCTACTGTGCCACGCTGGCAAGGCGGGTTGGCACAGGGTTTGTATCAAGTTTTCCTTATTTTACGGCTAGGTGATCTGTGCCTCTTGCGTTCATTTAGTCGCCTCTTACGACACCCTCAAGACGGTATGGGTTGTATATTGTATACCTACACATTATATTGGAGAATTAATTAGTAGTAGAACTAATTTCACAAATATAATTTTTGGAAGGCCTTTACGCCGTTGATGGGTTTTATGATAACATAATAATTTTAAATGACATGTGGCATGCAGCATGAGTAGCTAAGTCAATGGGACATCATCATCAGCTCCATTTCAGCCAAAAGATGTCCACTGATGGACATAGGCCTCCCCCAAGGATTAACATGATTGGGACATCATGCAAGGTAATTTCTTTATAGCGCTCTTATAGCATTTCTTTCTTACAGGAGGATCTGGCACGCTTATCTGGGGAAGAGTTATACGCGGAGCTAGTAAGATGGCGGGCGAGGTTACACGGCAGAACCGCCTCAGAGTTGCACACGTTCCTATCCACCAATCTGATGTTGCTGTCTAAGGTAAATTATTATCGAATATATAAGTTATATAGAGGACTAGCTGTCCCGGCAAACGTTGTTTTGCCAAATAATTAACCATCCCCCGCGCAACCCCCTTCCTCACGCAACCCCCACCCCGCGCAACCCCCACCCCGCGCAACCCTCTAGGTCTTATGGTTCCAGAGATATCGTGATGACTCAATCTATCTATACAACATCTCCTATCGCAAACGTTGTTTTGCTATGTAATTAAATAGGGGTTGATCGTAGAGGGGTGAAAATGTAGGGTTGTTTGTATTTTTGTATGCTGAATCTTAAAAAAATAAAAGCAAAAAATTTTCTCTAAAAAATTAACAATATTTTTTTTGAACCCCCCTTAAAATTTAGGGGGATGAAAAATAGATGTTGTCCTATTCTCAGACCTACTCAATATGCTCACAAAATTTCATCAAAATTGGTCAAGCCGTTTCGGAGGAGTATGGCAACGAAAACTGTGACACGAGAATTTTATATAACAGAAGTTCTATAGCCATCCGAAGTAATAAGGCTAATTAAAAGTTCTATGTTTAAAATCTTGAAATATGAGTGAGATATCGACGTAGTCTTACGATAAATTTCTATTGTTTGTTGTAATGTTTACATTTTATAAATGTAAATTGATAATATTCACACGTAATCTTCATACCATTAATTCATCTTTCAATATAAACGGGTCACCACTTCATGAAGAATCGATTACACGAGATTTGGGCGTCCTTTTTGACTCTAAATTAACATTCATACCACACATTGATAACATCATTAAAAAATCTTTAGGAATGCTCGGTTTTATAATCCGTAATGGTAAACATTTTCGCAATTCGAATACAAAAATAGCCATATATAACGCTTACGTTCGCAGCATTGTTGAATATTGTAGTGTAGTGTGGTCTCCTACCTATAATGTCCACAAACTGCGAATAGAACGCATACAGAAGAGATTCGTTAGACATCTCGCATTTTCTACTGGGCTAATTAAACAGCTTCCTACGTACTTAAATAAACTGGAACACTTTAAAATGGACAGCCTGTCTGTAAGGAGACAACTTCACGATATGATGTTCCTCTTTAAAATATTAAGAAATAATTTTGATTGCCCTGCTCTGCTACAATATATTTACTTGCGTGTGCCGAAGCATATACCTCGTCACGCTGATGCCTTTGGATTACTATACACTCCACCTGCAAAAACAAATCTTAAGCAGTTCGCTGCTATGTCCAGACTACCTAGACTTCACAATTCTTTGGGTCATAAAGTGGATGTTTTTCAATCCGATCTTCACAACTTTAAAAAAGACGTATTAGAAGTGTTGAGAGTACATAATAGCAAAATTTATTAACAATGTAGATTTCGGCTTATAGTAAATTTGTTTTCATTTTATATAATAATCCGTTTTTAATTATTCTGTATAGGGTTACTTGTCATTTTTTAGTGCATGCTGTGGCACCTTAATCTGTTGTACATTTAGATTTTATGACTGTTGAATATGTATTAGGTTTTTATTTATTTAAATGTAACAACAACTGGTTGTCCTTAATAAATAAATAAATAAATAAATTTTATGAAAACAAAAAATACTGTGTTTATTTATGGGTATGTGAGAGTGCTTGACAGGGCATTTCCTTGAATTGCCTGCTCCTTCTTCGACCCTGTCGTTGTTTTCCACCAGGAAAGCCTAGGGTTAAAGGCATTCAAGTCACCGAAAAAAGTAGGCTTAATACCACTACTAGTCAGATTAATGATCCACTGCTGAGACGGGGCTCCCCCGTTACATGGAGAGGAATTAGTTTACTGTGACACTGGATTTGCAAAAGGTTTCGTATCAAGTGTTCCATCTCTAGCGGCTAGACTCTTACGACACCCTCAGGACGGAATAGGGTGGCGACACCATGGTATTCTTAATACGTCATTATCATCATTTCATCCAAAATACGTCCACTGCTGGACATAGACCTCCCCCAAGGATCCGTCATTATCATCATCATCATTTCAGCCAAAAGACGTCCACTGCTGGACATAGGCCTCCCCCAAGGATTTCCACAAAGGTCGGTCCTGGGCCGCCCGCATCCATCTTTTTCCGTCATTATATTTTGTCTCAATTGCTCTAATTTTTGTCAATTTTATTTACAGGTACGGCAGTCATTGGAATCGTTATCAGGCGTGATACTGACAGACATGGCGCAATCGGGCGACTCACACGCGAGTGCCGACGTGCCAAACCAAACTGTATTCAGTTAACGCTAAGCTTGAGCGCAGTTTCGTGTAAAGGTCGTCTCAGACTCGGGTATCTCAGTGAAACGGAGATGTTGATTTCGATTAGAATACCGATTCTCGATCAAATCGAGCGCGTGGGAATCGATTTTAGATTTACTAGTCAATAATTTAAATCCCTTTCGTTTTTGGTTATAGTATTTTCGTTCAACCGTTGTTATGAATTGACGAATTTGTATATGACCTGTAGCGGAGTTATGTGAACATACAATTATTTTAATAATACACACATACTTATTATGCAAAAGTCGGGTATTCCTTGATACCCGACTTTTTTCGTTACGCATTGAAATATTAGGAATTGTGTTCTAGTAAAATTTGTAGCATTAAATTATAAAACATTCAAATTGAAAACGGTTCAAGTCTTTGAAGACATTAAAAGCAGGGCACAGAAATGACGCAGGACAAACCAAGCCTAAATCGCGAAAGCATAATTTACAAGAGGAATTTGCATATAGAATCCCTGACAACCAACACTGGTATAAACTATAGTCCATTTACGCCATTAGCCGCAATATTCTATGATATGCATCGTATGCGTATCGATACGTAACTCGATATGCTTATTGGTATCGATATGCTTCATTGTATCGATACAACGTTTATCGGCATTTAAATAACAAGTTATGAAATTCATTCCATTAGCAGCGGTAGCAGTTGAATAGGATTGAAGATCCTTCTGAGTGTTAGATGTTTTCCACATATACTATAGTTTAATCGTTTTGTTTTTCAACAACAAGAATTTGATTTAAAAATATCTGTCAATATTCCAATACTTTTATATTCCCTTTTTGTTTTTTACCAGTATTTAAAACAAATGAAAATTATGATTGCTGTGAACTACTTAGTATAAGTTTATCGCGAACTTATTTGATATTTTCTTAAATCTTTGAAACATTTTAAGTCAAGAATTAAAATTATCATTTTATAAACATGCATTTAAAAAGATCATTAAATATAGATCATTTATCTATATTTAATATTCTATTTATTTCTGTAAATAAAAACGTAACATGCTTTTATTGTTTCATAAATTTTTCCGATATCTTAAAGGTGTCTTATTTTCTCGATAAATTGTGTCAAACACAATATTTATAAGTCCCCCAGCGGAACTTAATAACGCTTAGTACTATTTATCACTTGAATGTTTTCGTGTCGTTATCTTAGCGTTGCGCGTTGCCAACGCCAAACCAACGCAACGGTTTCGTTCGTCAGATAGTTTCACAATCACAATTAATATCTTTCACCAAACGTTACTACTTAATGTTAAGCTATGACGTAAATACTGAAGATTTTTTCATAAATTCATTATTGGCTGAATAACATATTGCATATTCCACAGACTTTAAAAAAGTAGAGAAGTGAGTTAAGACGCGATCCTATACCTGCTACATTTTTAAATATTAAATTATAAACTGTTCAACCCTTAAAAAATCTTCAGTAGCAACAGAATCCGTGAACTCTCATATGTAATAATGCGCTTAGTCAGTTGATAAGGCTAGAGATCTTCGCTATACTGTGTTAAATATAGGATGATGATTTTGAGAAGTCACAGTAGAAATTGCGGTAATGTATAGTTGTTACTGAATCTATCCGATTATCGATTTTTCATAGAACATGGAATCGATAGTTATTTTTAACTGTTGATCTATCCATATATAGATATTTTCTGTTTTAGAGAATTGATAATTTATTAACAGCTTTCCCATAACGAAGAGTAAGGCAAGTGTGATATTTTAAATTTTATATTTACCATACATTACCTACATTATTTTAGGTACATAATTGTATCTAAGTTTTTTTTTAACAAAATAGCCTAATTGATGATTAATTTAAATGGAAATAATTTTAATATCTGCTGAAAATGAAATAACTAGATTTTAATTTGTATAATATATTCGATACATTTTATTTTAAAACCGATTTTTGATTCGTTATGTTTACCCGCGACTAAAGTATGACATTATGTATTCATGATTTTCACTTTAAAATCTACGTTACTTGATATACCTCACCTTGATATACTTGATAAGTCAAAATTATCATCCATATTTTGACAAAATCTAATGTAAAACGACGTAGGGCTGCGTAGAAAGTATTACTGTACAAGTGACCAATTTTAAGAACATATAAATGGAGACAAGATAAATGTAAACAATAGTACATTTGAACGCAACGGTATGTTATATCAACTTTTGATTAAATCAATTTTAGATTGGAATTACTATAACTATGAATTTAAAAAAAAGTGTTAAGTACATGTGAAAATGTGCATTTATATTCTGATACCTCCATTTTCTCTTTAAATTTGGTCACTGCAGTACATTAACATAGCCAAACCTTAAGGGCCTCCGCGCATTATGCGGCCAGGCATAATGCGGTCAACTACTGTCAACCAAGTCGCTGCGGCCAACTAATTCTTCTACGATGTATATAGGTGCGCGCATTACGCGGCCAAGTTTTGGTCGCGCGGCCAACGAAAAACGTCGCGTCACATACGCGGCCTATTGGCCGCCGCGACCAATCCGCGCATTATGCGGCCAAGCCGCCTAAATGCGCGGGGGCCCTTAACGTAATTTCAGACGTACCTAGAATCGATGTGCGAGTGTCGACTGTCATGCGTAATTGTTAATGCACCAAAAACGTCCTAAAATAAGATAATGGTCGCTTTCACACGATGGTAGTAACTGGAGAAAGAAGTATTGTTTATTTACATATGTAAGTATTGCATTACTTGTTATAATTTTTATTTCTATATATTATTTGAATCTTTTGCAAAAAAATCTGTTTGTATATGTTTTAAACGTCATAAAAACAGTGTCTTTTATTATCAATCATCATTACTCCTTTGAATACTTCTTTTTAAAGCAATTTGATTGAATTTTTAATTCATATTTCTTGATACTACAAATTTATACTAGTATATGCAAAAGGATGTATCTAATTTTCTAGTTACTACATCGCTGTGAGCGTTGACGCTCTACGTTCATATTAAATGTATTAGATGACAGATTGTTTGATGGGCATATAATTGTGAATGTGATAGTGTCAGAATGGCAGCGGTGCTAGTATAGATAAGTATGTAATGTAACCAACATTCCTTGTGTAAGCCAATATCTGCCAGTCCCGAGTACGTGGTGCGTGTATTTGGGCCATATGTTTGCTTGTATCCAATCATTTGCCAAATCATTCTTATTCTTGCCAATCAACTGACATGGTCGATGTAAACAATTGTACGTAACCAGCAAAGACAGTATTTTTAATTGAAAAAAACATGTTAATGGAAGAAAACAGATTTAAAAACTCACCATTAGTCCTCTGAACACCTGATGAAATTTTGCCCAAAGACAATATCTATACTTTTTTTTAATTGATCTAAAATGTCCGTTATTTAAATAATACCATCAGAAGCTCAAGTTCCATTAGTAAAAGGGAAAAAGTTAGATAGCATTTGTATCCAAATTCAAGTTTTTTTTATAGTTATGTTACGGATAATGTATGAAAAACGAGTATTCTTAAATTGTCACCGCCATGCCGCCCACCAAATAATTTATTATAATTTTTGCAGTACATGTTAGGTGTGAAAAGGACAATTAAAAGGACTAACTTTTTGAAAATTTTATACTAGGAAATGTGTAATTTATTGATGTTTTATTGTTCTAGTCTTTGGTAAAGCTCAAGGATACGTTAAACAAATGTATATTGGCTTAGTACGTACTTAGACACATTTTAAATTTACTACTTGACGCCGTTTCACTCTGCGCTTTAGAAAAATATTTTTAATTATGTTATAGGACATCATTTTTTGTGTAAATTATTACTTATTAAATTTATAGTTACATTTATGAGGTAAACATATAGTTTAGAAATCGCTAGGTTATTTCAATGTAATTTGGATTCACTGGATGTGATTTATGTACATATATGATGTGTCGTTTAGGTTATTTGGGCTGTTGATATTAAAATGTTTCACGAGTTTTCGGGCCTAATAGTTATATCTGTGCTCGCGTGTGCCAAAGCTGGCAATAATGAAATCAAACGTTTTACGGTAATGTTAGTGGGCATATAGCGACGGCTGTGGTGAGGTACACTATACCTCATTCGCGTTAAGAATGCAGTGAGCCATCATTGTCTGGCCGGCTTAGCCACGCCCCGTAACCAATCAAATCGTTCCAAATTAGTGTCACCATCTCAGTGACCAGTTGAAGGTATACTTTGGAACGCATCGGTTGTTATAATATAATAAAATATAATGTGTACATACATATTGCATCCTTAACGTGAACGAACTATTAGCCCATTACACGTACATAAAAGTGCCGGCTCACGTAAGCGGCTGTTATTATGAATGCACCTTTAGGCCTCTAAATGTTTATGGTTGGTTAGTTATACTTGCGTAGACTTGGCGAGCATAGTACTATTGAATAATGACGTCATCGTTACCTCTTCACTCGAAACTAATTGTGAAATTCGTTTGTTATTAATATATTTAACTTTGTCCTATTTATTTATCACGTAACTATTTGTGGCTGTTAACACTGTTCTTGCGAGATATTCGGAAAAATAAAAAAAATTGCCAAAGACAAAATAGATTAATTAATAATATCAATACGTAGAGCATAGTGAGGTTTGTACAATAGTTAGTTTGTAGGTAGAATCATGTTATTTTTTATTATAATTGATGTACTATGATTTTCAATTTCATATTATCGGGTGCAATATTTAGACAACCAGTGAGATGTGATGACTTATATTCTGGAATTAAAAATATTTTAAAGTGCTTATACTCATTCTAAATATTAAAAAGAATATAAAACTAGTCTTTCTTTTTTCAGCATTTAAGAGTATAATCATTGTAAACCTTTTAAGGGTAATTAATAAAAAGTCTTAGGGTCTTAAAAAGGAACTCTTGGGAATTTGCGCGATTCAGTCAATTTATATACAGTTAGATACTTTTTCTTTTTTAAATGAAGATACTTAGATAAAATATACATTTTCTACAGTTCTTGAGACTCGCGTGAATTGCATATAATGTGTCGTACAATACACAATACATATTTTAAAAAGATTAATTAGTGAGTACATTTTCAACTTTAAATCAATGCATGTAAGTTCCAGAATATAGGTACTCTACATGGGGGATATAGTTATATTATCAACGGGTGATAGAACTGATTTAAGTGGTTATTAGTTATGGTTTCTACCGCGTAGGAATTGTTACGGAACGTGTATGATTGTGATTTTATGAATTTTTTTTTGTATATTTTGTTCGAAAATGTGATTTGTTTGTTGATTTTTGTAAATAATAGATAGATGAGTTATATTGATGAGTTGATTGTTTTATTTACAACCTGTAGAAGAGCTCGTTATGAGACTCGTAGTTTAGCGGATAATGCGAATCAACAGTTTAAACGTCCGTGTCTGCTGAATGTTCTATGTTGACCATCATAAGTATAGTAACTGACCTCTATTTTACTTTGAAAGGCACATATTATCATACTTGATATCACATTTGAAAGGCACATCCAAGTCATATTTCCAAGTAAATATGACTTGGATGCCTTCAAGTCTGGAATGAATAGCTTTTACTGGCCCATCGGGTTACACCGTCGGCCTCATCGTCGCTTACCATCAGGTGAGATAGAGGTCAACCACTGGTCTGCTGATAATAAAAAAAACGTAAAGTACTTCTGGCTTCCATTCTTACATAAATGTGGCAGTCGATACATACTGACACTTGGTCTTAAATTTGTGGTTATCGTCAGATTATCTCGGCGGACGGGCACTGTAAAAATACTGGTAGTGAGTCAAATAAGAATAGTGCTAATTTATATGAATATAGGGAAAAAGGCAATGAAGAATTCCGACAAGAGAGTAGGCACCCAAAGTACTTTTATACAGGGCGAATCACTTTTTATACAGGTCGTCCCACAAAGTATACATACATACAAAGGAAATATATAATTATATATATACATACATATGAAACAGTGGACGTATTGTGGGCGTTTTCTGAGAAATAAGCTTTTGTAGTTAACTTGGTGTGTGGGATAAGGGAAAGTAAAAACAATTTTAAATAATAACTATATGATTAAAAGACAAGTAAACATGTTTAACAAGAATTAATCAACAAATACAATGTAATGCGTTGGTTAAATTAAGTTACATTTATAAATATGTTAGTCTTGCTTTGAAACCAAGATGACAGCAGATAGATAGAATTATAATTTACAATATTTTCGCTATGCAACCGACGTATTATCTTTTCATAAACCAAGATAAAAATAAAACAAGGTGTAAAAAATATTTGAAATTTCATTTTAGAATTATTATTAGATTAGAAATTTTATTTCGTTATCTAATACAACTTCCATAGTCGTATTGAGAATATTACTTTTTTTGTATATTTAGATGGCATACGTATTACATTACGTTATCAACATTTACAAGAATTTATTAGTATTGCTCATGCACAAATGCAGTAGGTACTTAGTAGTGAAGTAGGTAGGTATATTGTAAATTTGACACAGTTATGTTTCTATTTATGTATTAAATAGGACTGAGAATAAAACTTTGTACTTTAAACAATCAAATCATATTCATGTTTAAATTATGATAGAATGTTATCTTTTTGGTGGGTGTGGAAAGTACCTCGTCAACTTTTATGTTTTTCAAATAAGTATGCATGGTTGGCCGAAATTAGACTATTCGGAATATATAAAGAATATTTCCCTCATTATAGACACTATCGAATGTAGTTTTGAGAGTAAAAAAAACACACTTAAACTACTTTTAAAGGGCGTGTTTTTTTGCCAAAATGTTCGTGTTTGATTCCTGGCTAAAAATGTTTTTTTACAATAGTGAAAATTTAGATATTATCACAATCGGGATCAAAACTCCTTTTTAGTTTCGATTTTGACCATCCACGCACATTTAAAAAAAATCACCAGCATATTAAGAACCCTAACTTCAATGTAACCAGACATAAATGTGATAGGGACAATTTTAGGTAGGTATTGTTGATGAACGAGACTCCTGTAAAACTATTTTGCGAGGCCGCCACAGCGGAGTCATTTCAGTAACAATTTAAATTCAACCTAACACTCTTCAGAATACACCTGTATTTAGAATACGCTCGCCGCGCGTCGCTCGCCGTCATTGTATTTCGTTGTGCCAAATACAGTTGTATTCTGAAGCGCTTTAGGTTGAAATTAAATTGTTACTGAAAAAGCCTCTTCGCCGCCACTCCGATAGTGGGCGCTGACCCTAATGCCGCCACTCTGTCGAACTTCGATCAATAATACACTTAATATCCGAAACTACAGCCTACTCAGTCCAAGAAATACATAGAAGCATAACATTTCAATTTAGCCTGCCAATAGTAGAATCACAGATATAAAAGTGTATTCTTGATTAAAGCCGTCAGCGGTGGCCGACATCGCAAACGCCTAAAGCCGTCACCGCCGAACGAATTCACTTGTTTTTAGACAGCGTTCGTTGCTTCTCAGCGTGTTGAACCAGTTGTTTGTCAGTAGCTAATCCCTTTCTGGCCCGCACCGCGTCCATGTAGCCTTTCGCACGGTTGACTCCGTCCCATTTTTCGCCCCAATGTAAATACTCTTCTTCGGTACGCGGCTTCCAGAACGGGTCAATATCTATAACCTGAAAAAAGAATAACATAAAAAAACTAAATAGTTTGCACTATTGGTTCTAGATGGTTCAGGTCTTAAAACTACAATTAAAAATGGAATTTTGTTTCAATTAACCCAAACCTAGCTTCAGCCTGCAGCTATGCCCGTAGAATTTATAATCATGCTAAGCTCGGCGTGTATTGGTTCTCTTTCTATAGTTCAATTAGGAATCGACTGCTAAGTTCAGCTAAATACCTACAAGTATTGTTATTGTTCCGGGTCTGGGTGTTTTCTATCTATATTATGTATGTATTTACAAAAATAAAATGTATATAAGTAGTTTATCATCCATCTCGTTACCATAACACAAGCATTAAGTTGCTTAGCTTGGGACGACATGGCGTTGTGTGAAATATCCAAGGATTTTTTTTTTTTTTTAATTTTAATTTGGTGTCTTACAATGTCTATCTTAAATACCTATAAGTGAAAATCCAGCCATTTCGGAAGATTAGCTGGATGAAACAGACGGAAATTTGGCCCCTCCCCATCCATTTTATAGGTAACACGCTCAATTTGACGTAGACGGAGAAACTTCAATTTTATTTATATCTATGCCACACTGGTTACACAAATCAAATTTTTATTAATAACTAAACCACACTGGTGTCTTAAATCAAACATTAATTCAATAGGACAACCTTTGCATTAGGGTTTGGTTTAAGAAAGCACATCTTGAAGAATTTACCTCCCAATGGCTGAACAACATCTGAGGTGCTGCTAGCCCCGATGTATGCGTTCGGAGTTCAAGTGCGAACTTGAAACTTTCCGCGACAGGCAGCAGGGCCTGAACTCTGAACTGCGCTGAGCCACCCTGCAGGTCACTGCCGATAACACGTCCACCGCGACGGCCAAGAGCAGCGTACAGCTTGCCTGTAAGAAAAAAAAACCAATTTGAATGTGTTCCTTTAGTGATACCAACTGTTTTACATAAATAAATAATATAAATATCCTTGGACATTTCACACAACGCCATCTCGTCCCAAGCTAAGCAACTTAATGCTTGTGTTATGGTAACGAGATGGATGATAAACTATTTATATTTTTTTTTTTGTAAATACATACATATTATAGATAGAAATGACACCCAGACTCCGAGCCAGTGCCTCTGGTTTAGACAAAGACACTTGCCCTACCCCGGAATCGAACCCGGGACCCGTTGATCCAAAGGCGGCACATCTAACCACTAGACCAACGAGGCAGTCAAATACTTAAATAAATACTTAAATACAGGGTGTAACAAAAACTGGTCCGTGTGGTGACGGATTTAGAATACATAGCGGCCTAGGCCTAGAATACATCACTCCATTCCAGCCTAAGACCCGACCGAAGGAAGTGTAGACCGAAAACCGAGGCACAAGAAGGAAAACTTGAAACGAAACTCTGTGTCAAACCGTCCGGCCAGCGTGGCACAGTAGGCTAATTACCCTCCATGTAGTTGGAGGAGGCTTGTTTCATCTATGGGCTGAGAAGTACTATCTTCGATATTTATACCAATGTTCTTCTTTAAAATATTCCACGAACATGCATCCGCAATTTAGCGGGAAGCCTAAGTTGTAAGCGAAAAAAGTTCGCTTCGTGACTTTAGCGGGGACGCGTAACAAATATTTAGTGGGCAGTCGTTTAGAAAAATGCCTTGCTCACAGATTCGTCGCGGCCATTTTGAGATGAAAGGGGAACTTCCGGTCACGGCGCATCCGGTTCAATCGGTCGCGTCCGCGGGACATTTACTCGCGTATTTGCCCAATAAATGAGGGAGCTTTTTGTGGACACTGCTCTTAAGAATGTCAGAAAAAATTTACAGCGGTTGTTAACGGGAACACATTGGTCGGTTATTAGTATTATGGCAGTTACTACTACTACTAATCAGCCCATATATGACCCACTGCTAAGTCGGGCCTCCTTCTTTATTTTTTTTCTTTTATCAGTTACTTGAATGCCTTTGACCCTAGGCTTGCGAGATGGGAAGCAACGCCAGGGTCTAAAATGGAGCAGTCTAAATTCGAGGAAATGCCCTGTGGAAATTATGTATTATACTAAAAATGAAATGATGAGTATCCCAACAAAATGACGAACTTATTGTCTCAAATCTAAATAAAATTAAAAATAATTCCATGAATTTCCAGTCCTACTTTAAATTACGGTTATATTAGCGTTCTACATATTTAATTTGGCATAATATAACATTACTCGCCAGAATATGATCCTTATACATACTATAGAGACTTGAAAATAGAGATATGCTTGTGAAAGCTTTTCTGCATCTTCGTAACTCGCATGCTAACACTCACTCACTCTCTCTCTTTCCACAATTAAGTTATTAGATTAGTATTAATATTCGATGGAGCAAATATAAAGGATGTATTATTTTTCAAAACCTCCGGATTTGGTCCCGGTAAAAATAACATATTCATATCGTCCTTCCGGACAGTAGTTTAATCTGTCACTCTTTTGAGCTAAACGAAAGCTCTCTGAAGTATTTGGAGTGATTGTTACACATGTTTGTGCATTTGTCGGAATGCGCAACAGCCTCACGTACGCAGCTCGGTAGCGACATAGGGTATACATATAAAGCAGTACTTGTACTTCATGCTAATGTGAAATATTGCCGACATATTTTTAAGTGACTTGAATGCCTTTGATCATGCAAGCCACGCAAGAGTAGGTGTGATGGAAAGCAACGCCACGGTCTCAGATGGAGCAGGCAATTCAAGGAAATGTCCTGTCAGGCACCTCTCACATAGGGGCACACGACTAAACACAGTAAAACTGCTTGGCTTGGATTTATATTACAGATTTTATATTACATAAAGGTACCAGAAATACATTCATTTTGCCAGCGTGGCACAGTAGGCTAATTTCCCCCAATCAATATAGAGGAGGTCCGATTCAGTAGCGAGCCAATTATGGGCTGAGATTAAAGTAAAAAAATCTTACAACACACGCACAAAGAGTGTTGCGCACGGAGTTTATTGCCCGTTCTGTTCTCTAAAGAGCTGCATTTCGAACTGCTGGTAAATTTAAATTTTTAATTAATTTTAATTTTTAAATAGTTCGAATTTTAAATGGTCAATTTTAGTTTTATTTTTTTAATTGCCAGAAGAGCTCGTATGAGCCAACTTGATTAAATGAATTTTGATTTTCATTCTGACTTAACATAATTTTTTAACATGAAATGAAGAGTAGAGTAGAGAAGTAGAGTAGAGTTACTGGCTAATTCACATTTGAAGAATGCTGTGTCGATTTGACGCGGCCGCGGAGCCCATTTCCTGTGGTTTTCATTCATCAAACAATAATTACGATTTATGAATGAAGCCATGTAACCGCGATGCTATGAGAAAGTTTTGTTTGGCGTTTGTGGGCAGAATTTTCTTGACAATTTCTTCATCGTGATAATTGGACAGCGTATGATGTCCTATTGCAGGAAATTATTTCTTGACGAGAACAGTCATGAATCGGGTATTTTATTTCACGGGCTCCCAAAGACCTTCACAAGGTCGCCCGTCCTCCAGTCGGGGTTCATCTCACGCTTCGCTATCCCATACGTGGACGTGAATCTGAGACTTTTATGCCACAGCGGCCATCCGTTATTCGGGCTACGTGGCCTGCCCATTCAACTAAGCAATCCTACTAGCTATGTCGGTCGCTTTCGGTTTTCTACGGATTTATTCATTTCTGATTCTTTAGCACGTGAGTAAATCCGAGCATATATGTCTCCATCTTTAATAGTTTCAGTGCTGATGCTGCTGAGCAAACTGTTTGGCTTATGATTAACATCACACTTTCTTTCTGAACTCACCAGGCCCTCTAATTTTTTTTTTGTGATAGCCCACTAATTTCTTGCATTACCTCTTTTAAGAAAGAGGAGAATCAACTGGTTATTCAAGTCCGCCATGACCCCCTTCTATTCTGAGCGATAACCTTTTTTTTTTTGTTTGTTCGCCCGTGGTCAAATCCTTCATGGACTATCCCCGTCGGCCACGGGGATGGCCGAGGGGGGGTGTGTGGGACTCTCCCCCAGAGTGGGGGCATACCCACTAAACATCCCCGGGGTGCTCCGACTCGCGTCTTGCTGCGGCATTGTGGGGTCTGTACTCAGAACCACGCCATGGCCGATAACTTGCCAACCCGTCTGGCCAGCGTGGCACAGTATTCTTAGTACCCCTATGTATTTGGAGGGTCATTTATGGGCAGAAGAGTAGTAGTAATACCAATTAACCAATTAACGACTGCTGCGCAGCATGTCGCGGGTTCGATTCCCGCACGGAAGAAATATTTGTACGACATTAAGACGACGAAATTGTCAACATATTAATAAAATGTAGGTATACAAAGCAAAGTAATATAATTTTGTTTACCACCAGTTCGGAACACGACCCCTGCTGAGAAGAACTGGCGAGAAACAGAGAGGGCTTGCCATTCTTATTTTTATTACTTTACGGTCCTATTTAATATATATTTACCCAAAAAATTCCATACAACAAACTGTTCTATTGGATCTGGAAGGCGTCAAGTTACACTCGTAGATTAATATAATGTTTAAGATTCATCATGTATTCCCATTGTGAATTGTATTATTTTGTGGAATAAATTTCTTAAACTAGAAAGGACAATTCTATGTCGAATTTCACGAACGATCGGCACGGATCCAAGTGTATAACGTTCACACGCCTGTGAGAGATGTCTGGACGTTTGCCAACCTACTGCCCGTTACGTGATAGACGCGGATACGGGCGCAACGGTGCTCTCACTGAACCTCTATCTTATTACTACATTCCTAGACATAATCGCACTGTGTTCCGGTTGGACGGGACATATTGGCTCAGACCTCTGCCGTTGACATCCCAACGTGTCAACTCTAGGTAAAACAACTTATCTAGATAGACACTGACATATTGTTTTCGTTTTTTAAAAAAGGAAGCCCCAGTCGAAACCTTAAAAATAACTAGAGATGTGCCGAGTAACACTTTTGCCGAGTAACGAGTACCGAGTTTTATTCGGCTCAATTTTTTTTCAACCTAGTACTCGGCCGAATAACTCGGTTCAATCAAAACGCGCGTAAACAAGTGCAAACAGGTTTGCGCCGGTCAAGACGTCGACATACGTTGATACACCCCTCACCCCGCCCACGCCGTTCAACTACTAGTCACTTGATTGTTTGCAAACAAACACGTCACGTTGCGCGTCATAGTAGATAAATAATTGAAAAAGTTTGTTAATTAACGATTGACTGTGTGCAGTACCTGATCAGTGATTGTTGACATAATGACTTCACGTAAAAGATCCCGAATTTGGGCGTTTTACGACGAAATTGTAGAAGATAAATCAAAAGTGAAATGTACTTTATGTAATTCTCTAATTTCACGTAGTGGTGTTGGACGAAAGGCTTCTACGACGGCAATGTTAAACCACGTTAAAATAAAACACACAGAAGAGTTAAAAAATTTGGAAAATGAAACTTTGCGGGAGTTATCTCAAAATCGTGAGCCAGTAGCATCAACTTCGTCGTCGCAATCGAATGCAATGAAAATACAGCAAACCCTTTTCGACTCTTTTGCTAGTACTACAAAATGGGATACGACTGACTCGCGCGCTAAAGAAATTCACAAAGTTGTAGCGGAGATGATCGCGTTAGATAACCAACCGATATCTATGTTGGAAAATAATGGGTTCCAAAGATTAATGAATATCTTAAAACCCAAATACCAAATTCCTAGCAGGAAATACATGAGCGAGGTTGTCATACCAGAAGTTTACACCAAAGTAAAAAACGCAATAAGAGCGGAAATTGCAAAAGCTAAAGCTATATCAATAACTACTGATATTTGGACCTGCACGAATAATTTACTCGGATTCTTAAGCTACACCGCTCACTGGCTAGACGAGGAGTTTGGGCTTCAGCACAGAGTGCTGCAGATGTCACATTTTAGAGGACCCCACACGGCGGACAATATTTGATCAGTGCTTTCAGATTTATCCGTGAAGTGGGATATTGATACTTGCATTCATCTTGTTTTGAGAGACAATAGACCCAATGTGGTGAAAGCCATAAATGATAGTCAAAATGTTGGCAAAGGATGCTATATACATACGCTGCAATTAGCTGTAAAAGCTTCGTTGAAGGAACCAAATGTTATCGACGTTATTGCCTCTGCTAGAAAAATTGTAGGCCACTTTAACCATTCTGCAGCGGCACAAGAAAAACTGACCCAGATACAAAAAGAACTAAAACTGCCAGAGCACAAACTCGTGCAAGATGTTACCACAAGATGGAACAGTACTTTTTATATGATAAACAGATTGATAGAGCAAAAAAGGGCAATATCTCTCTACATCACGGACAACCCAAGTACAGCCAATCTACAACAATTAACTGAACGTCAGTGGGAGATCCTACGAGAGTGCATCACATTACTGAAACCATTTGAAGAAGTTACTAAAATTACAAGCTCCACATTAGCATCAATTTCTGAAGTAATACCTCATACCAATACCCTATTAAAATATCTATCAAAACCTGAAGTCTCCCAAACCTGCCCAAATATAGCAGATATGAAACAAAAGCTTGAAGATGAAATTCAGAGGCGCTTTCGAGGATTAGAAACAGACAAATATTATAGTTTGGCAACTTTCCTAGATCCCAGATTCAGGATGCGATTTTTTCAGCCAGAAAACTATGAACTGATAAGGAATATGCTATTTTTAGAATCAGTAAAAAGAAGTGACATTACAGAGAGTGCTAGCAGTAGTGAAGAAAACGAATCTGAACTATTACCACAGTCACAAGATCCTCATGCATCTTTCTGGAATTGCTTCGAAGAATTAGCTTCCACCCAGCCACTGGAGCGCGATGATCCTAAAAGCCCAATTGCTTTAGAATTAGAGAGCTATTTAAAAGAAAATTTATTGACAAAAATGAAGAGTCCTTTTGAGTGGTGGACAGGGCACCAATCAAGGTATCCAGAGCTGGCGCGTTTAGCAAGAGTATTTCTATGTGCACTTGCAAGCACTGTGTATGCGAGCGAGCGATTATTTTCGGAGGCCGGTAATGTCTACGAAGAAAAGAGGAATAGGCTGTTACCAGAACGTGCAGAGAGCCTTGTGTTCCTGCATCATAACTTACCTTTGTTAAATTTTCAATATTAATTATTTTTATTACTGTTCTCATAATTTTGTCTCATTACTGTCGCATTATTTTTTGTCACTTTGTCACATTACTGTTGTCGTAATTTTGTCTCATTACTCCTAAATCATTAACATAATTTTGATTTTAGTAATTCAGATTTTGAAAGATTTCCTAAATTACTAATAAATACTTTTTGATTAACAATTGTTTTAATTATATCTACCTAAATATATTGCTTTTCTTAAACAAAGTATACTCGTTACTCGTTATCAAATAACCGAGTTATTCGGCAGAGTACGAGTATCAAAAAACCCGCCGAGTACGCAGAGTACCGAGTATCAAACGAATACTCGGCACATCTCTAAAAATAACATTAAAAAATGAAGAATTGAGAACCACCTCATTATTTTGAAGTCGGCTAAAAGTCCTTTATCCGTCCGTTTCAGCCCAAGAATGACCCACTACTGATTCGGGCCTCCTCCAAATTCATGGATGGAAATTAGCCTACTGTGCCACGCTGGCAAGACGAGTTGGCACAGGGTTTGTATCAAGTTTTTCTTCTCTTGCGTCTAGGTGATTTGCCTCTAGAATTCCCTTAGTCGCCTCTTACGACACCCTCGGGATAGTATGGGTTGGTGACACTGCGTATTGTTGACACTGTATGAAGTTTGACGAGGACATAACAGACAAACTGACACATTTTTAATCAATAAATCGTATAAATCGCAAATGATCTAAAATAGTCGTTGTGTTCAGTGTATAACAGGAATTGTTTAGCGTTATTTTATAAATTCCATATTAGTCAAAATTGTGTCGATGTCACATTCCAGACGCTTCGTATAGCAGATAACTAAAGGATCGAAAATGAATAAAATGTTCACAGAAACAAAAGAGCAATCACCAATGTTCTTAGAAACATATTTTTCCTAACGCAGTTATCAGTATGAGTGGGAATGTTAGCGTCCAATTGAAGCACACAGCAGATTTCAGCGTGAATCTCTGGTTTCATTGACAGGCATGCAAATGTGGATTCCGTGTAATGATGAGCATTACCATGCATGAGGTATAGCAACAGTACAGTACGCGTTGCCCGTGTGTCACGCGTGATTTACAAGATTCCCACGACGCGATAAGTACGGACAGCAAAGACGTACTTTTAAAATATCGAGATTAAACCGCATTAATGTGCATTGAAATTAAACACTTGATCGGATTCATCGCGTATATATCTCGATGTGATGTATACGCGATGAATCCGTATATAATCTTTCGAGTTTAATTTCAATGTGAAATAATCGCGAATACCTAATACATCATTGCATTATAACTAACAAAAGAAGTCTACTTTACGTAGCTTATTTAACGCTAATTATGAAAAAGATAAATACAGTGCAACCTTAATATAACGTACCTCAATATAACGACTTCGTCGATTTAACAAATTTTTCGTAATCCCATTAAATTGTCCATACGAGTCAATGTAAAATATACCTTTAAATTGCGAAGATATTTTGCGAACAACCTCATAATAACGAATTTTATCAATCCAAACCTGCACTATAAGAAACAAATATTTGGACCTTGCGCTATTTTATTTTAAAACTAGATTAAGCCGCCCCAGTTTAATCATGGATGAATTAATTATTTACCTGAACAACAAACAATACTTCCTTCTAAAGTTTAACTAAGAGAAATAAAAGGTTTTTGCGAAATCACGATATCGATATCGTTTCTATCCGTACTGGGGAAATGCGCTAGCAAACGTTCAGCCACGGCATCACTAATCCCTACATAGTATAAAACAAAGTCGCTGTCGTCTGTCCGTCCCCATGTATGCTTAAATCTTTAAAACTACGCAACGGATTTTGAAGCGGTTTTTTTAAATAGATAGAGTGATTCAAGACAAAGGTTTATATGTATAATACATGCATAATTACACACGTGCGAAGCCGGGACGGGTCGCTAGACCAAAATAAATTATTACATATATTTGAGAATCGTGTATTTACGCTGACGACGGTACCGTGTGTCACGTCGTATGGCCGGAACATCACGCATAATGTGCATAATTACAATATTATTTTGTTAAACGTGACTAATAAGCTATGTGTACGTCTAATCACAGTTAAAAAAGGATCTTGAAATTTTGACGAGATTTCACAAGTAAGTCTATACGAAACGTTGTCGGGTGTAATCCCAATCTAGACTCTCCTTCAAGCTTAAAGTTAGACACCACCTGTTACAGCCACTGCTTCAAATTTAAATTTTATAAGTTGTTTGAAAGGTACTCTTTTCTAAATTTCTTAATGTTACTTATATTACTTCTTTGTACCGTAAAGGTAAAGGTTATTTTTTCATTTCAACATGATGTGTTATACTTGGGATGTGCATATGTCTAGCAATGGACATTTGACAGTCCATTGCTAAACATATACACATCCCAAGATGTCTGGTCTGCTTTCTAAACTTCAAATTTTTAAGTCTTAGACTAAGACTTAAAAAAATTTCTTCTTTCTCGCCTTTTTCCAATTTCACTGGGGTCAGCAGTCTAAGCCTCAGGAGTAGACTACATTAAATGTATTGCCACGCGATTTCGAACACGAAATAAAGAAATGGTAGATCTTTCTTTCTGGTCGCGAGGATGCCGTCATTTGACTCCGTGCGTGCAATTATTGGTGTACAAAAAATGCACCCGCGCCGCGTCTTCGTAGATTCCATCTAATCGGAATCTCAGTCCGCTGGAACGTAATTTGTCACCGGCCACGCGACAAGGGCTGTCCGTCACCGCACCTCGTACCGTAGAAGTTGCCACAGTTATTATCTATACATACGAATAAATAAAATTGGAATGTCCGTTTGTAATAATAAAATAAATCCTCAGTGTATATACCAAAATATATTTTTTTAAGTTCCGGCTAATCTCTGGAACGGCTGGACCAATTTAGACGGGAATTTCACTGATAGGTAGCTAATGTTAGAAGAAGTAACTTAGGCTACTTTTTGTAGACTAGCTTCGCCCCGCGGCATTACCCGAGGTACGTCAATAACCGCGAGTAACATCTTGGGACTCAGATAGTTTAACATAATGAAGGCTTTGATATCAATGTAGCTTGCTTGCCTTATTGATATAGGAGCCAGATGTACCGTCTTTGGTCCACAGGTACCCGGTTCGATTCCGGCGTCGGGCAAGTGCCTTGTGTACACCACCACTTGCGCCGAGTCTGGGTGTCATTTGTGTTCATGAATTTCGTGTTCGTGAACTGCCACCGCGATACAAGTTTACATAGCGCAGGGTTCATAATTAAGAAAAAAATAGTTTTTTTTACTGAAACAAAATATAACACTAAACTCCGTCAGAATACTTATTTCAAATTAACGAGTAAAATTTTAGATATCGTTAAATCCCGTTAATGACGCACCACTGGGTCGGGCCGAGAAGTGGTGTCAGCTGTCTAACTCCATACACGGATAGCTTAATAAAAAAAAACTGATCTGTCTTTATCTGGTCTACAGGAAGAGCATGTAAAGCAGCCCTGGTAAAACAGCTGTAAGGTAAAAAGCCGATCCGTAGCTTGCCATTACTCGGCCGACATAACATTTTACCCGTTTCCTGTCGCCGGTTTCCCGTCACGATAACGCATAACACGAGAACAAATTGAATCCGATCGGATGTTGAAGGATATTCGATAATGCGACTCTACCCTTTCCGACGATAGAGTGTCGTTTGCAACTACGCTACCGATTCTAGGGAAAACTCGATTCAATGGAGATCGATTTGATTTTGTTCTAAAGATATTTTCTAGGTGACTGACAGTCACCTGACAGCCTGACAAATTCATGCGGCAACGTCGGACAATTAAGAATTTGTGAGGTACTGGCCGTTTATTATTTTAGAAGTAAAAAAGTTAACTAACGTACTAGTTTTCTTTCAGATTCAAAATCAAAATATTCTTTATTCGAATAAATTTTTACGAACAATTCCGGAATGCCATTCCACTGATGTTTGGTTCCGAAAGGCGCTCAACTGAAATATGGAATATTAATTGAATAAGGGATATAATAATAATTGAATGAGAGAATAATAATAATTGAATAAGTGAAGTAAAAATAAATTATTAAGTCCTAAATCCAGTGAGCCGACCAACCCGAAACAGCGGCCAGTTTATAAGCATAACGCGTATGGCAGCCATCGATCTCCTCTATTAAAGAGCATTAAGTCAAATTTTGTCGTAAGAGTCGACGAAAGGAAATGACAAGGCCGATAACCTTGATACGAATACGGGAATCTTATCGGATGATACGAAACCCTGTGCCAGCGTGACACAGTAAGCTTATTACCCTACAGGCCCTCGGAGGTGGCCCGACTCAGTAGTCATCATATATGGGCTTAGTAGTAGTAGTAGGTTGAATTAAGAAGTCGTCTTGTGACGTAATAACTTGTCGCAAAATTAGCAAGTCACCCAGCAACATGACAAATCAGAACAAAATTGCTGCTACTGTAAATTTATGATGGAAGCCTGTTCAAACCTATTTGTAAATGTAACCTTTTTGTAATATTGATATGTGACTTATTGAAGAAAAATAATATTTTTTTGTGTCATCTTGTAAATCACTATTACCACATAGTATAAAACAAAGTCGCTGTCGTCTGTCCGTCCCTATGTATGCTTAAATCTTTAAAACTACGCAACGGAATTTGAGGCGATAGAGTGTTTTTTTAATTTAAATACTGATTCAAGAGGAAGGTTTAAATGCATTATACATGCATAATATTGTAGAGAAACACTGATAAATTTACAGGTTTATCATTGCACCCGTGCGATGCCGGGGCGGGTCGCTAGAATATATTTATATATTTATTTAGTATAAAGCTATAGCTTAACTGAGGTTTTAAAATGTTGTATTTAAAAAAGTTGGACAAAATTAATACATTCAATTATTAAAGTTGGATTAAATTAATTCAAGTGCCTAATTGGTTGAATTGCGGAGGTTTTTCTGGGTTGGCGGGAAGGCGCCGCCGCCGTCGGCCACCGCAACGACAGCTCATATCCGCCTAGCCAATTGACATTGAGTCTTCCAGATTGTATATTAATTGCCACAGCATGGTATATCAGGTTTTCGCTAATAAATATAAATATCCTTGGACATTTCACACAACGCCATCTCGTCCCAAGCTAAGCAACTTAATGCTTGTGTTATGGTAACGAGATGGATGATAAACTAGTTATATACATTTTTTTTTGTAAATACATACATAGTATAGATAGAAATGACACCCAGACTCCGAGCCAGTGCCTCTGGTTTAGACAAAGACACTTGCCCGACCCCGGGACCCGTTGATCCAAAGGCGGCACAGCTAACCACTAGACCAACGAGGCAGTCGAATGCTAATGCACCTAATAAACAGTTATCATCATTATCATTTCAGCAATTATCCCACTGCTGAGTATGGCCTCCTGCAACTTCTTGGAGGGAAATTAGCCAAACGGCGGCGCGACGTGTTGGCACTAGGTTTCGTATCGAGATCTCCTTGAGTAAGTAATTTTTTTTATAAAAAAAAAACAAAATCTTTCTTTATGTATGACCTCGCAGGGACTTTTTACTACTACTGCTCAGCATATATATGACCCACTGTTGAGTCGGGCCTCCTCCAACTACATGGAGGGTAATTAGCCTAATGTGTCACGCTGACCAGACACAGGGTTTCGTTTCAAGTTTTCCTTCTCTTGCGGCTAGGCCTTGAAATTTCCTTTTGTGGGCTCTTACGACACCCTCAGGATAGATTGGGGTGGTGACACAATGTATTTTTAATTCGTAACCACATGGACTACTGATTCTGCTTTGGTTCAATTAGAAAGAAAGAAAGAAAATAATTTTATTGCAGCTCACAATATTCACACACAAACTTCACTATATCTCAATGTTGTATAAAAAATAATTAGATGAAGGGTAATTTTCCGCTTGTACCACTCCCGCCAGATGTGCTTTGTATCGAGCTTTTCTTGTCTTCCAAGTACTCCTAAGTTTACTATAAATCCAATTTTTTTAGTTTCCCTTAGAATTAATGAATGGGTAGGTGACTCTATTTTTTGTAATCCGTCACCATTTGAGTCTCCCCACGCGACCTAGCTTTAGATGTAGCACCAATAATTCCACACTTGGCTTGCCGTTTGTATAAGGCATAATAGTTATGCGCGTAGTGTTACATGTGAGTCACCGCGCGCTACCTACAGTCCCACGAGCTCCTCAAATAAGTCACGTAATAATATGTTTAATCGCTCGGACTATATGTATGAGCCCTTATATAGTTAATCAGAGCGGTGTCAACCGTAGGCGGGATGCATAATATCAGGCACTTGTAGTTTTATCTACACAACACATTGTATCTGGTTGATGTCTTGTCATAGGTGTTATTTAAGACCATTTCATAGGCGGTATAATAATACACAGTGTCATTGAACATTATGTTTGAATTATGACGTTAGAGGTGACTAAATTAACTAGATGGGCAGAAAGTAGGTACTTGAACTTAAACTGTTTAGTTTAAGTATTCTGGTAAGAGTGACTTAGTAGGTTGAATTCACTCAACAACATTGGAAGAAGTGAGAAGGAGGAATAGATTACTATAGTCGAAAGTAATATTATAGAGATCTGATGCTATTTGACGATCAACAGTTGTCGGAATTTCCGGAACTGTTTTCTGACCTTTTTTACTATCTACATATATACATAGAGTCACGCCTTAGTAGGCAGAGATCACATCCTTCCACTTGCTACGATCCTGACTCACAACTTTCGCTTCTTCCTTTTCATCAACCTCTTCATGCATGCTCGTCAGTTTAGGGTTACTATCTCTTGCCTGATTGGGAGCTAACCGGTTTATCTGGTTCTCCGGGGCGCAAAAATATAAAAATTTGCGCCCTGATCTACCAGTTAAAACCAAAGGCACCCCAAAAGTGCCCAATTGAGGCCCACGGATGTCTCTCCTTCAAAAGGAGAAGATGTGCTGCACTTGCAACAGGCAATCCTCCTCACGTCAGCATCGTCGAGGGAGGTTCAATGGAATCCTACATTATCGCTTCTAACAGAATAGGCTTGTTAAACGACATATTAATTATTACTGTCTATAAAAAAATGCTTTGCAGAACTTTGGTGGAAGTTGCCGAATTGTCTAATGACGTGTCGTTTAACGTCCGAAGCCGGGTACGCTGTTTAGTAACCAACAAAAAGAAACAGCCTATAAATTAACGAACCGACAAAAGTGCCTTGAGAACTGTGGGCTCATTAAGTGGGTAGAGATTGAACGTAAACCCACTACCCTGGCATGTGGGTAGGTGTCAAACAAATTACATAACGCTCTTACGACAATCACACCTTTTGAGTTGTGAAGCAATTCAATGTGTTTTTATTCTCATTCAGAAGTCTATTATCGGTAGGTACCTACGAGAAATACTCCCAAAAGCAAGGTTCGGAAACACCATAAAAACAGTAGCCCATGCCAATATTTACAATATTATTTTATGAACTTCGACAGACTTGGTTTATTGAGAAAATGACTTGACTGAATTCCGTGTGGTGACTGATTTAGAATACATAGTGTCACCACCCCATTTTATCCTAAGGGTGTCGTAAGAGCCGACAAAAGGGAATGAGAAGGCCGATAACCTAGCCATAAAAGAAGGAAACCTTGAAACGAAACCATGTGCCAACCCGTCTGACCAGCGCGGCACAGTAGGCTATTTTCCTTCCTTGCTATGGGAGGAGGCCCGTTTCAGCAGTGGGTCATTTTTGACTTGTTTGTGTCGGGGTTGGATATGCCGCTTTTGGATCACGAGTCCGCGGTATGATTCCGGGGTCGGGCAAGTGTCTAAACTAGAGGCACTTGTTCTGGGTCTGAAGGTCATTTAAGTTTTTTTTTATTTGAGTGAAGTGAAATGTCTATCAAGCAGCAGTAATTTACTCCTTGTTACACCAGCTAATTGGCAAGTCCCGTCAAAATCGGTCATACCATTTCAGAGATTAGCCGAAACAAACGAATAGACAGACGAAAATTGTAAAATAATTGTTTTGGTTTATGTGCCGTGTATAAATCCAAATGCACTTAGTGAAAAGCGGTTATTTTAATATTAAAAACAGACACGCCAATTTTATTTATTTGTATTGAAACAAACAAATTTGTTACAAAGTAAACCTCAACTTATTCCGAAAGCAAAGCATGCTTCCGAAATATATAGTAATAGGTTTACTTTGGAACCATAGCGTGACGTCACTCCTCGTGGCTTCATAAAAATTAATTAAATAAGATAACATGCGATTGATGTTATTTTGGGGGTTGTTTGTGGCATGGGAATATATTTGAATAACGAAGGTCGAACGTAGGTGCTTGAGAGTATTGCGCGTGTAACGCAGAAGCAGCATTAGTGTCGCTTTAGCGAATCGCTTAAGCTTACGTTATAGCATTATTGCATTTTTTGTTGCTATATAAAAAAAAATATGGCGAAAGATGTCCCGGGTGAGCTATGTGCAATATAAAAAAATATATGAGCGCTTTGGATTTGCTTGAATCTATATTATTCATACGAATATTATAATTGATACTGACACGTTAATTAGGACACCGATTTCAAAATCCGTATACATTTTTTATTAAAGGTTTTGGTATTTGTATTTTACAACGTGTTTAGACATTTTTGTTGTCACATCATCTATATTTTAATGTACTAAAGCCCAGGCTGTTTATTTTTCTGCACATAACAATTATGCATATACGGCGGAAGTAGCGGATTGAAACTGATATATGCTACTGAAACCCGCAACTCCCACATTACTATAACCCAACCTTAAAGACGCGACGAGGTCAACACTTTCAGCATGCGTCACAAAGTTAATGTTTTGATACAGAACCAACAAGGAATATAATTAAGAATGTGTATAACTTGACATAAATATAATGGTTTGCCCATCTAAAATGTAGAAAGCCGGAAGAAATTCTATAATTGCTTTTTAGATCGTCATCTTTCGTATCAAAAGCAGGTATAAGACATAGTTATAAGCCTGCAACGATACCTGTTCACAATCATATCAATATACACAATACAATCATATCCAGTGTCACAGCCATCGAACTCCTCAACCATATTGGAGGGAAGGGAACGATATTCAAGAGTAGGCTAGTTATAAACAAAGGTAATGAGAAAGTAAAAGATGGTAAGCATTGCTTAGACTTAACAAACTGCTACATAACGGCTAATAATAGTTGTATTTTTATCGAAGCTTTAATAAATATGTCTGACCGCGTCATTGGACAGCATAACGAAAGGGACAGCAATATATATAATACACTTTTTAGTTCTTATGGGCCTGTAAAACTATTATTAAGTTAATAATATCAAGTAATTACAATTACCTATTAATCCATGTGGTGACATTAAGAATACCACTGAGTATTCTTAATCTAACCCATACGCAAGACGCACCTAGCCGCAAGAGAAGTACTCGTTAATCTTGATACAAACCCTGCGCCAACCCGACTGGCCAGCTTGCTAAAAAGCTAATTTCCATCCATGAATTTGGAGACCCAACTCAGTAGTGGGTCATTTATGGGCTATAATGATGATAATAAAAATAAATAATAATAAATATCCTTGGACATTCCACACAACGCCATCTCGTCCCAAGTTAAGCAACTGAATGCTTGTGTTATGGTAACGAGATGGATGATAAACTACTTATATATATATATATTGTAAATACATACATATTATAGATAGAAAACACCCAGACCCGGAACAAATACCTGTAGGTCGTACAAATATTTCTTCCGTGCGGGGATCGAACCCGCGACATTTATTTCTTTATTAAAAAATAAATAAATTTATTTTAAAATAAAAAAAAAATTATAAAATAAATAATAATTATCATTTATTTTTCCTATATTTTATGATATTAATAATATTAAGGCAATAAAATTGTCGTATGCTCCCAATTCCGAACATGTCTGCCTTATTTAGGTCATCAGCTCACGCGGCACGAGACGTATTTAGAATACATTCTGTCATCACCCATCATCCTGAGGGTGCCGTAAGTGCCGACAAAAGGAAATGGCAAGGCCGATAATCTAGCCGTAAGAGAAGGAGACGTGGATATAAATTCCGTCTGGCCAGCGTAGCGCTGTAGGATAATTACAGTCCATGTAGCTGAAGGAGGCTCGACTCAGCATTGGGTCGTATAAGGCTGGCTATAAAACTACTAGTAGTTTTATAAGTATACTAGCAACCCGCCCCGGCTTCGCACGGGTGCAATTATATTATACCTATAAACCTTCCTCTTGAATTACTCTATCTATTAAAAAAACCGCTTCAAAATCATTTGCGTAGTTTTAAAGATTTATGCATACATAGGGACGGACAGAAAAATGCGACTTTGTTTTATACTATGTAGTGATAGTGATCATAAAAAAAAAATGAATACGCTCAACATGACACTTGGCATTTTATTCACAAACCATAAGTTCGAATTCCACCCTCAACATATTACCTGACTATATTTTATTATTCTAGTTCAAAAGCTGCGCATCGCGTGTTTACAACAGTTGTGATTATTGTAACTTATAACGACTTGTGCGAGAGTTAGTATAGCGGTAAACAAATGAGCGAAGTTTCGTTCGGCAATTAAAACGTTAACTGCCGGCGTAAGTTTCGTTTTACGAAAGCTTCTTATACATGTAGTAAACGATACAAATTTAATTAGAAAATATATCAAATATTTGATTGTCGAACAATAAAAAAAATAAGTGCTAAAAAGTAAAATGTGTACCTTCTTAAAATTTCGTAAACTGGTGAAAGAAAACTTTACAGGGTGTTACAAACACTCTATAGCCTTAAAGAAACGATACTACAGTTATAGACACCTTGTGGTGACGGAGTTAGAATATAGTGTACAATTCATTCCTGAGGGTGCCAGTGGAGGCGACGAAATGGCTTGACAAAATTCACCTTGAAGAGGGAGGTTATGAACTCAATTTCATACCGTTTGCAATCCTCGTGGCTCAGTAGAGTAAAATCTACGGAAAATTGTAAGAGGTCAGTCTCTCTGTGGGTAATTTATGTTTCTGAGTCGGATTTTTACCGATTTGATTGAACGTCGGGCAGGGAAGTTATTGGCGTCGTTTGGCAGGTTGATCTCTTGCCTGCAATATGGTTAAGAAGTGCGATGGCTGCCACACCCGACATGATTGTGAACACTATCTCCACTCCACATTAAGATATTTTTTATGTTAAATGTAAGTGTTTTCAATGAGTATCCACCTTAATATTGCGTTCCACCCATCAAGATAACAATGACAGTTAAAATATTAAGAAGCACGAACAAAGAAACTTTACGTTACGATCCCTTAAAGCGTAGTAACCAAAAAATATTCATTGCTAAGTATGGTCGATTATAATTATTCTCACCTCGATTACCTCTTTGACGTTATCGCTGCTGGTTTTAGGCACCCTCCATATTTGTTAAAGGGAGTTTGCCCACTACACTACACTGGACAGATGAGTTGGCAAGACATTGATTATTTATTATAACACTAGTTCTTACCCGAGTGGTATTTAACAATGTGGAAAATTCAGTAATTATGGGCTCCTGAGAGGGGGGGGGGGGGCTAATAAGAGGAGCCTAAGTTACTTCTTGTTACATCAGCTATTCTTCTTGTTTCCTTCTCTTGCGGCTAGGTTTTCGGCCTTGCCATTTCCTTTTAGCACAATGTATTCTTTAATTCGTTTCCACGCGGATCGCTAAATTTGATCAATTAATAAAAAAATAAAATATATCTAAGTGCTATATGAGAAAAGTAAAACCACGGGCAACAGTGAGCGTACAAAAAAAGCACACCACTAAGGTTGTAAACTCTTAGGGCCTTCGAAAGTCACGTAGGGCTGTCAGATGGAAGATAAAGTTACTCGAGAATTTCGAAGCGCATTGTGGCCAGTAGTGTTCTAGACAATGGTACCATAGCCCGCACTTCACTTCAAGTGGTCTGCGTTTTTTGCATTCTCGCGTGAGGTGAGTGTTGGCACGCGCATCGCTAGGGTTGTCAAATTTATTTTGCCTTTGTTTTAATACTTAATTAGTGCTTAATACAAGATTCCATCTTAATTAGTACTTAATACTTAAAACAGATTTCAGTATAGTACAGTATTTGAGATGTAAAGCTGATCTAGGTTTTCCTTAAGGAGCTGAAATATTACAATTAATGTTAAAGGTGTATAATAAGTGTGGTGATATGTTATGCATTATACAACATTGTAACACACAGTTAATTCGTGTATCGAAGTTTTTAAAGTCAAAGTCAATAAATAGACTTGGCTTTATATAATTGAAATAAGACATACAATAATTTCGATATTTCTCAACGCAAACAATGTGCAGAAATTATAAAATAAGACACACCTGAAAAAAACGCATTATGTTTTATAAGCATTAACAACCCACACGAGATTATCGATTTAAACATAATTTATTACATTCTTAAGGATCGTCAATAATATGTAATAAATTACAACAAACATGGTACATAAAATAAAATTACGAGTTATTATTTTATGTATGTGACAAATTTTAACCTGGCATAAATAAGAAATGGTAAGAATAAATAATACAATAATATACTGTTCTTAAATCACACAAATTCTCGTCTCATTGTCTTTGATCAATTCTTGTATTCTATAACTGGATTGCATTCGATTTTTTTTCTTTATTCTTATTAACTTATCGAGAAAATAAACGTCACAACCCTAGAATTGCCCTTTGTTGCTTCAGAATAGTTCCTCATAATAAGATAGGTTTTGTTCTTTACTTAGAAGTGAGAGATCCGGTTAAGTTTGAAGTGTTTTTTTTATGTTAAACGTCCGTAGAACACTTTTATGACAACAAAGGAATTCACGTGCTGTTTAACAAAGATGTGGATTATATTTTATTACGTTAAAGAGTCCAATTCGCCTTGTTGGACATACGGTCGGAAAATATTCCACCAAATTAATTTAGATTTCAAACTTCTAATTTGATTGATATTTCGCTAAAAAGCTTTCTTGAAACTTTTTTGCTAAGCGAACAATTGCAGTAACTTAATAGCCTTTAGTTTTGGATTGGAATAATTAGTATGTGAAGTTTTAGGTTATTATCATCATTGGACGACTTTGCCCAGTAGTGGTACTGGGTCGGATTTCCACCAGATTCTAGCTTACTGTGCCATGCTGGCAAGTACCTTCTTGCAGTTTGTATCAAGTTTTCCTCCTGTTAGGGGCAAGGTTGCGTTCTTATAGTCACCTCTCACGACCCCCTCAAGTATGGTATGGGTTGGTGACATTGCATATTCGAAATCCGTCACTACATTGAACGATATTTAATTTCATTTGCGCTTACGTAATTATTCGAAAATTACCTAATTTTGTAATATAAATTATCGTATCTGTTAATTTTTGCATATTTCTAGTTATATATTATGGCCTAGTTACCCGAGATCCAAAAGCGGTACATCTAACCCCTAGACTAATAAGGCATTTGCTCTTGAATTGTTTTTTTTTTAACGCGGGGGCTGTTTCCAACTATGTAATTCACGATCAAAACAATTGTTAATTCTATAAGCATATTGTTTACCATTAATATTTCATTTTGTACGGTGAAATGTGGTTATTAGGTGAACAAATTGTGATAAGAAGTTAATTAATCATTCTGATACCCACGACTTAGGGAGCATTTGAAGGTCAATATGCGGCATTTAATAAGTACATTATTTGGTTTATTTGTAATACCAAATAATATACTGTAATAATAATGTACTATTTGTAATGTATTTTATTGCACGTACTATAATGAGATTACGATAAGAGGTGTTATTTCTTTTGTTATAATTAAATATGAGTTCGGATAGTATTTATACTTTATCATCACCACTCACTTTTTCATTTACATATAAAGAATTTGTAAACTATTTCACAAATAGAACTGCTTTTGATTGGCTCTACGCCCTCGATTGCTACAGGTTTTTTAACATCCTGTATATGGCGGAACTGGCGAAAATTTCCCCGTACCCTTCCTAAATTTGTTGACATAATATTCAGCAATTTCCATCTATCATAGTGATTTGCAGTTCAGCTGACGTCATACCGAACGAGCTATTTGGGGAAATATTCAAACAGCCATGATGTATTTCACGATGGCATGAAAATGGAATTTCTTTGAATTGTTTGAAAGCCTATTTCGGTAGAATTATTAATAGACCAAAATTGAAATTTATAGACTCGTTATAAATACATTATGATGTTGCTAGTCTAAAATCATTAGTAAATTCTATTCTTAACGACCGAAAGCACAGCCAATCAGCTGTAATCAACAGTTGGCGGGGGATTATTTAAAGTCCGACCCTGTATTATACAGAGTGTAATAAATATCCTTGGACATTTCACACAACGCCATCTCGTCCCAAGCTAAGCAACTTAATGCTTGTATTATGGTAACAAGATGGATGATAAACTACTGATATACATTTATTTTGTAAATACATACAAATTATAGATAGAAATGACACCCAGACTCCGAGCCAGTGCCTCTGGTTTAGACAAAGACACTTGCCCGACCCCGGGACCCGTAGATCCAAAGGCGGCACATCTAACCACTAAACCAACGAGGCAGTCTATGTATATAAAAATTCTATAGCCATAACGAAATGGTCAATAGTACTACTGATATTATTGATATACCTGTATAAAGACTGTCTTCTTGGTCAAGGCGTCGATTCCAAGGTCGGGCAATTGTCTTGGTGTAAACTTAGAGGCACTTCTTGCTCTGTGTCTGGGTATCATTTGTGTTTGTGAATTACATGTCTAAAAACTGCCTCCGCGATACTATTCTACGTAGTGCAGGGGTTTTGTTAAAAAAATACTATTCTCTGTATGATTTAGGGATAAAATAAGTTACATTAAAAAATCCTTTAAAATGTTGACGAAAGAGGCATAATCGACGACGACACGTTTGGCGCAGTGGTCGAGCGATCGACTGCTGCGCATCATGTCGCGGGTTCGATCCCCGCACGGAAGAAATATTTGTATGACCTACAAGTATTTGTTCCGGGTCTGGGTGTTTTCTATCTACAATATGTATGTATTTACAAAAATATAAGTAGTTTATCATCCATCTCGTTACCATAACACAAGCATTAAGTTGCTTAGCTTGGGACGAGAATCGAGATGGTGTTGTGTGAAATGTCCAAGAATATTTATATTTATTTTATTTTTAATCAGAAAAATAAGCACCTTTTATGACCCGTTAAGTGTAAAACGAAATCCTGTGCCAATTCACCTGGCCAGCGTGACACAGTAGGCTAATTACCCTCCATGTAATTGGAGGATGCCCGACTCAGTAGTTAGTCATGTATGGGCTTAGTGGTAGTAGTCGTTTAAAATACCATCATATTTTTTCAGCCCTTGTCCCAAGCTAGGTGGTACTCTTCATACTAGGAGTGTATCATCAGCCGTTATATCTACATTCCTTCAATCCTCCTCCATTCCTCTTTGACTCTGTTAAGTTAGCTGGTTTGGAGCCCAGTGTTTTTGGTTAATATCCTTGTCCTAGGTGTGGGTCTAATTGCGTTTACGCGAACTTGTCGCGCCCCAAGCGCGCCGTGTGAGGGTATACCGCTGGGATTTTAGTGGGTAAACGACTCTTGGGTAGACGACCCTTGTCGGAGTCCCGCATAATCACCGACCTCTACCCCGGGGGGCGGTGGTATGCATAAAGCATTTCCCCAGCGAAAAAAAAAAAAAAAAGGTGTGGGTCTAATTCGCCAGGTCGTCATTCGAAAACAAAAGTTCCTATAGAGTACATTTGATAATTGCGTGGAAATATATGGCTTAACAGCTCTTATTAAAAAAAGGGGAATGAAATTCACCAGCTCCTTAATTCCAAATGGCGTAGGTTAAGCTACACCCACGTGATAACGAGAGAGGATCAGCAGGGGACTAATTGGATGGCCAGAAATATATTTCTTGAATGCAGCCTGATTATTGGCAACAAAACTACACTGGGCTGCAAAACTAAGTATCAAACTTTTAAAATTGCAATAACTTTTAAAGTACACAAGATATTCTTCGAAATAAAAAGGACTCGAAAGTTTGTAGAGTTTGTCATAGTTACATAGGAAGCTGATAACATTTGCTATAAAACGGTTTTTTATTTTAAACTTGTGGCTCGCCCCGGCTTCGCCCGTGCAAAGCGGGGTTAGGTTATACTTATAAACCTTCCCCTTGAATCACTCTATCTATTAAAAAAAACCGCTTCAAAATCCGTTGCGTAGTTTTAAAGATTTATGCATACATATGGACGGACAGAAGAATGCGACTTTGTTTTATACTATGTATACTTAGTGATAGTGATAGTGAAGTGTAGTACTTATTACGTATTGCAGGTCAGTGTATAAAAAAACAAAGTAATACAAATGTGGGAAACATTATGCATTAGACTTATGGCAAACTTTGCTTCCATATACTTGTTACTATACCAATCACTTTGTCTGTTATACCTATATGTCTTTGTCAACTCAGATTTACTACTACACAGCTCATAAATGACCCACTGCTCGGGCCTCCTCCTATCGGAGGAAGGGTAATTAGCCTACTGTGCCACGCTGGCCAGACGTGTTGGCACAGGGTTTCGTATCAAGTTTTCCTTCTCTTACAACCAGGATTTCAACCTTGTTATTTCCTTCAATCGGCTCTTACTACACCCTCAAGATGGAATTGGTTGGTGACACTGTGTATTCTAAATCCGCCACCATACAGATTTACTAATAACTCAAAATAACAAATAGCATTTTTTTTTCAAAAAAAAAAAGAAAAATCTCATCATTACGTCCAAGAAGTCCAGTGTTAGACATCAACCTCCACTAAGGTTTTTCAGAAAGGCCAGTCCTGAACAATCGGTTTGCGGCGATCTTAACCAGGTTGTCACCCGTAAGCCTACCTACCAGTACAGAGATTTTCAGTACGCGGTCACCACTCTTTTCTGCCCCATCGACCGTCAGTGTTGCGAGTTATGTGCCCTGCCCACAATCACTTCAGTTTGGCATTGGCAACCTTGTAGGCTATGTCAGTAACCCTGGTTCGCCTACCTATCGCAGCACGAAGAAGGTCAGATCGTCGTTTCAGCCCATAAATGACCCACTACTGAGTCAGGCCTCCTCCGAATTCATGGAGGGAAATTAGCCTACTGTGCCACACTGGCAAGACGGGTTGGCACAGGTTTTTTATCACGTTTTCCTTCTCATACGGCTAGGTGATCTGTCTAATGCTCTCCTCGGGATAGTGTGGGTTGGTGACATTGTGTATTCTAAATCCGTCACCAGGTCAGATTTCACACACATGATGGACATCCATCCAACTCCCAGCAGAGCCAGATGTTGGTTAACCTGCAAATTGTACGACTGCAAATCTCTAAAATTACAAATGTCACAATGTCGTACTTAGTACAAAAATGGGCACTATAATTACTATACAAATAATTGTTCTAACGTAAACGACTCCTCAAGTTAAATATTTTATTACGCACACAATATTAAAAAGGCGATTGACCACGTGCCATTAGCACACATACATACTGCATACCATTTCTCGATTCATATAACTCGATATCGACTTGCCTATAGCTACGTGTCGCAGGTACCTATAGTACTATAGAGACTGTCCATTCATAAGAAGCGGTTCATTCATACGATTGCGAGGACGGTGAATGGGAGCGAGCGAGACGGGTGGTGTGCGGGCGAGAACAAAGACATAAGGTCGCGTTACACTGACAATGCATTCTGGAATTCACTTGAATGAGTTGAAATCCTGTTCCTCGAATACATGAATGACATTGTTTTGTTTTAAAACAATTGAACAGTGGTGGTTGGGCATTGTTGGTGGAGTGGTGGTTACGGGAAATCATCCCCCGGTTCGATGGAGTGACAATGGCCGGAATCATCTAATATTGTACTGTTTGAAGTAGTGTTTTGTGACGGGATTATAGTAAGGGCCTCTTGACATTTCAAAACAAAGACGTGGCGTGATGTAAAGTAAAAAAAAACTTATTATTATTATACAAAACAAACAATTTACGATTCAGTGCCTACTGCTTCAGCGCACGGTAAGTGCTTGCAACAATTGGAACAATGTCAGCTATGAAATAATTATATGACGTGTGATCTTACTCTGGTTTCTATTACTTACTTAGTTATTTCTCAGCCCACAAATGACCCACTGTGGAATCGGGCCTCCTCCAGGTAAATGGAAGGTTTATAAATTTAATTAGCTTATTGTGGCTGGCCAGATGGGTTGGCATAGGGTTTCGCATCGAAGTCTTCTTCTCTTGCGGTTATTTTAAGAGTCGATAAAAGGAAATGATACGGTCGATGCGTTATTAAACATTAAAAAAAAATCCAGGATACAGACACGCGAACTGATGTGATGAAATATTTTTCTAGAACACTTGCATTCACACAATATCGATAAATCCGTTCAAGAGCTAATAATGTTACAGGCAACTAGTGGCTGACTGACACACATATTTCACGATGCTGAGGCTAGTATTTTCTTAAAGGAATGTTTTTTTTTAAATGCACGTCTTTTTACGTCTGATAATTTCATTTTCCCCACTCAGATTTTTTATCATAGCACCTTTATGAGCCCAGTGAGTATCTCTGTACACGGGCCTTTAGCATCGAAGCAACAAGATTGTGTAAAAAAACATCGTCGGTAGGAAGTCAAGACAACACAACCAAGCGATCTTGATACGTTGAAGAATTTAAAAGGCTTTACATTTTGCAATAAACCTTTAGAGTAACAGAATTTATTTTATACAACTAAAACTAGTCTATGTAGTAGTAAAATAGGCGTTAACTTAAAGTAATATAATAAAAGACAATTACATATTTTGCAAATAAGCAATAAAGTATGTATTTATAATCTATTCAAAAAGTCCCTAAGTTTGGGAGTTTTTACACGCTTTTTTGTGTGAACACATCTACTTCATGTTGTGGTTAGTATCATCTTAAGTTAAGCCAATTTCAACTATGGTGACGAACTTAAGGTATTTAAAACAGTTTCAAAATAATTATTCCAGATAACGGTATCATTTTTGCTTGATGATTGAGTAGAATGTCAAATATTTATATAGGACATGGAAAGTAAAACTTGCAATGGTCAAAACCATTCGCACCACTACATTCGATAAAGGCAATCGCTTTTTGTTTTTCTTTTTTGTCACCCAACAAAAAGCACGCTCGCGCCAATTTCAAAAGCTCCTAAAGTATCAAGTCACACTGGTCGCGGTCCGAGGTGGTTATACCGGGCGCGTAGGCCAAGTCGTACCTGCCTCGCCGGGACAGCCGCCAGTCCGCGCTTGCTCGACCTCGCGACTACCACGCGACACCCAGCCATTCTATATCGACGATTTAAACCCAACGACCATCCAAGACGTCAGTGTTATTCTAGTGAACATGATAGTGTTAACACCCTTCATGTTAGCGTGGGTGCTTTGCGGTGTTCGAGCCGTGATAAGGACGCCGCTCGAGGCCTTCAGGCCGTCAGGGGAGATACATGTAAGGAGGCCAGATAAACTGCCGGTTCTGCCACATAAGAGGATAACTGTACCGCCAAAAAGCGACCCCAAAATCCTGTACCAAACTGGGGTGAGTATTTTGTTGTATACCAAACGTACTCTTGACTTAGTGCCAATGATAGTGGAGAAATGATGGGTCGATCCATTGGTTTCTGAAAGCGAACAGTCGTTCGATTCAACGGCATTAACTGTTTTGTAATGAACCTTCGAACAATCAAGATATAAAAATATTGTTTTTATTATATGATACATTGTTATAGACCGCATAAGGAACGACTGGGTGATGGCGCCAAAATTATAATGCATTTTGCAATTTTGACAAATGACCTTAGCTAACATAGTATTAAATAGACCATTACACAAAGTGACATTCCATTTGAGTTATTAATGACATATGTTTATATCACACAGTAAGTAAATAATAATATTAGTGCCTTAAAAAATATAATAAATCACGTAACAATTGATTAACAATATAATATTACACGCACAGTTCATAATACACGATAACATTATGTAGGTTTAATATATTATTAACAGTAGGTAATGTGCGTCGCAAATTTTTATTTTACGGTAGTCTATAATTAACTACTTGCTTCAATTAATTCATTACAGAGCTACTACTATCAATATTCAGTCCATAAATGACCCACTGCTGAGTCGGGCCACCTCCATAGAGGCGAGTAATGAGCCACGCCACGCTGGCCAGACGGGTTGCACAGAGTTTCGCATCAAGTTTTCTTTCTCTTGCGGCTAGATCAGACTTGTCGTTTCCTTTTGTCGGCTCGTACAACATCCTCAGGATGGAATAGGGTTATAGCGCTAATCGACAACAATTAAAATATTATTTCATTGCACTCGATTCAATTGTTTTAGTATACTTTATCGATTGAAATGAATAATGTATACATATAACAACTGATTATTAAATGTTCTTGTCAGTTTGATTTTATAAGACACTAGCGACCCGCTCCAGCCTCGCACGGGTGCAACGATGAACCTCTAAATTTATCAGTATTTCTCTACAATATTATGGAGGTATTATACTTAAAACCTCCCTCTTGAATCACTCTATCTATTAAAAAAACCGCTTCAAAATCCGTTGCGTAGTTTTAAAGATTTAAGCATACATAGGGACGGACAGACGACAGCGACTTTGTTTTATACTATGTAGTGATAGTCGCCATATTTACAACTTTCGGTATATTCGAATACTTGCCTAGGACAAAGTAATATTAGTTGGATAGTTTAAATTAAATATTTAATAAATATATTAAGAAGTAACTATCAACATGTAAGCGTACAAAAAACTTAACTGCGCATAATTAAGCGAAAAATAAAAACAAATAGAAACGCAGACTTAATACGTGATGGGGATTAATACAGATCATATTGAGTGGTAAACATACTAGTATTTAGTCTAACATTTTTTCAAAGAAACTCTATTAAGAACAATGGGTTATTTATTTCTTCGACGAATCCAAATTCGCCAGCTCATAAAATTTGATTTGCTATTCCGCGAAAATATAATAACGAACGTATCCTAACGTTAACAAGAAATTTATGGCTGAGCTGTTATTAAATTCTCCGGAAATTTATACAACTCGATTCCGGTCCAATATACAGATCTATTTCTACATAAGCAGTAAGCAATATCCGTCGCGTACCACTTCCAAGTAGGAAGTTTGAAATAGAGAACATGCTTAGTACGTAAGTACAGCCTACGATACAAGTAAACTAGTATGACGCACATGTTTTTTAAGTAGGTAGATAGATTATGAGATTCTAAGAAGGGACCCAATCGACAATTGCCCAATTAAACCGACAAATAACTCCAAGAGTGTCAGCCATTACAGTGACAATCCATACGAATATGACAAAATAAAAAACAAAATAAACGTAATTCTACACTACAACGGAAATAGTATTGCAAACGTATGCTTTTTTATTACATTAAACACTACAAACAACATTATTTCATAATTTTATTCTAATAAAAAAAAGGGTTGAGGTCGGCGGAAAGTAATGCATGCGGTTGAGGACCGGCCTTCGAGGAAATCGTTGGGGGAGAACTACCTCCATCAGTGGACGTCTTTTAGCTGAAATGGTGATGATGAAAAACAAAAGCAGTTCCGGGTGCCCAATCTTGCCGGTCGTATTTTAAAAACAACGATAAGTAATCATTATGTACCTAATTTTAAAGTCGATCCAAGAAGATAATTGCTCTAAGCTAGATCGTAATTGCGTTTATTCAAAATTAGACCCAAAACATTCGAGTAAATTAAATAAATATGAACTGTAAAATAAGCAACATAAAATTCAAATTGTGTTCGGTCGTGTAGTTTTTTAAACATGGAATCGTAAAACGTTGTTGCGTAGGAGCACGCGTAATACCGGTGGCGGCAGGTGTTCATTCATTCATTCTTATCTCGACAGCTTCGATGACTTACGGTTGGGGCTCCATTCCGGCCGTGTGTGCTATTTGATTTAAAAAAATATTTTTTTTATTTTACTGCCTTTAAGCGCATTCGTAACGGTAACCGTCTTTAGGATGGCGCGACGGAATTTAAGCTTATCTTGTCGTTTATTCATGTTTTGTGAAGGCTTAAATCTTGACAGATATACGAGGACTAAGCAATGCCATTTTCGGACGTTTACAAAAGAACTGTATGGGTCTTTTTGATTGAGAGATTTTATAAAGGTGATATTTGCATAGCATTTACTACTGTTACTTTTCAGCCCATAAATGACCAACTCCACCCCCCCGCAATAACATGTAGGGTAATTAGCCTAGTTTGCCACAATGGCCAGATGGGTTGGCATAGCGTTTCGTATCAAGTTTTCCTTCTCTTGCGGCTAGGTTTTTGCCCTTATCATTTCGTTTCTTTGGCTATTACGACACCCTCAGGATGAAATGGGGTGGATTTCATCCTGAGTATTCTAAATCCATCACCACTCCGAATATAATTCAGGAAATATGAATGAATTGTGAAATGAATTGAATGTTTGTAAACATCGCAAAGTAGATAATTTATATTTCCCGAACTTTACACACATGCATAATATGCACCGCGTAATTCAATAAAAATCTATAGGCGATGGATGACATAAATTAGTGAACAAGAGCTTGAACTTGAAGTTGTGACTTGTGCATTTAAAATAATGGTAGCCAAAAGTTCTTAATGTAACTTCACGCAGAGCAAAATGAGCAAATAGATAGAAAGCCTGGCATCAAGATTTCAGTAGTATTCTTTTCTAAAATAGGTATAATTCGTAAGGTAAAACACAATGCAAAGCCTTAAAGTGTTGCTTCATACAAATTCATTGCTATTTGAAACTGGCCGAAATTGCTAACGGATATAAATCATCTTCTTCAGTTGTCAAGATTAACTCTTGAATCAATTTATAAGGAGGTGGTAACTTGACACCAGGACGGGTGATCCTTAAATACAATGTTGCATTTTGAGAGGTCTACTCCAGTTACATAATTATTATAAAAAAATGACAGTAAATTAAAAAAAAAATCAAAATGAACCACATGCAAAATGCATGTTTTTATTAAGACAAAACCTTTTTGTTACAGACGATTGCACTAGAATTCGACCAAGAATACTTCCGTCTCAAATCATTTACAGTAGGTGCCTTTTATTATCAAAATTGTTATTGATGGATCCATCTATTTTTTTTGGTTTAAGCGAATAATAATATACTATCTCACGATTAGAAATGAAAATCAGTTGGTTCAACTCCAGTTTAAGGATTCTCATTTCGAAACTATTTTGCGAGTCACTTACGAGTTATGAATTGATAACTTGTAATCGAAACAAAAGTAGCCCTCCGTCATCTGATAGGATAATAGTATTTCAATTCGTCTGTAAACTATTACAATTGCCTGAAGTGCGAATCAGTTGTCGGGTCTCTTTGCGTAAGCTCACCTAATTGGTCGTTTCCTTGAAAGAAAATCAGCGTCTGAGAAACACACAGACATACCGTCTAATTCTTAGAGAGTAATGTGATATTTACTATTACTGAAAACATCAAAAAATAACATCTATGATTACATGGATTCCAATTGGAATATACAAACACGCGATTTTTTTCCATATAGCAATATAATCTAAGTGTTTGTGTATGATGAGATAACATTCGTTCACAAAACATTATTAATAGTGGTACAATATACCCTAAGTTGTATCTCAAAGAGTTTAATATAGCAACGGGAGCAACCATTAAATAACGTGATCAAGGAGTCTTGTGGTGTCGTATTATATTGACCTAAATTTACTCTGACACTCACTAATTAAAATATTTTGCAGCGATACAATTTGTGTTCAAACCAAAGCAACTTTAACTAATAATCCCTATTAAAATAGTAGTGTATATGTAGTATATATGTAGTATATAGGTATATTTATAAAAATTTACACCTACCACTCTTTGTCTCTGCACCACCCAAGGTAGACTGGCAGAAAATGCCTAAGGCATTAAGTCCGCCTTTGTACATTTTGTGCAGAAGTGTAAATAAATAAATAAATTATAAACGTCAATGTAAGTATGTTGTTACGCTTTCACTCGAAAACTACTTGGCCAATCATCATGAAACTTGGTGCTCATATTCTTGCAGGTAGTAGAACATAGGAAACTTTTGTGAAACTATAATTATTTAATGGCTTGTAAATCATAATGTTGATGAAAGAGGACATGTATCATAAATTGCGTTCTGGAGCATAACAATATTAAGAAAAGTTTTTATCAAACGATAACGTATGTAGGTATATTATTATTTAGAGGAAACCTTTAATACACTCACTCAGAAACGTCCACTGCTGAAAGTAGGCCTTACCGATAAATGGTTCAAAGCATGGACTTGCAGTGTTGCCAAGTCCTAGAACGGCGACCACGTACGTGGAATCTTTCCAAGTCCTTAAGTAAGCATTTCAATATTCACACAGATGTATTCATGACCTCAGTGTTGTGTTTGCTCTCACAAATCTGTCTTATATCCAGTCCTCCTGAGTTTCTCTCGGAATTGAATGGGAGATAGTGTGCCGCATCATTGAGGCCATTGAGGCAACATGGTCTCATATAATTTTCTGCATATCTTAATCGTGACACCCGAGAATGACTCTTTGTATTCTTAAAACGACACCAGATAGACACAGTATTAAATTTACACAGTATTCGCCAAGGCACAGATATTGCTCGGCGATGGAAGCCCATCAATCACTATTAAAGCATAATTAGTCGGTGACCTCGCTCCGACCCGCCCTGTTTTTGTCAGCCGTACCAATTTTCCATTACACAATAGATATTTCCGCGTTCTAGGTGTGAAATATCGTACACGTTGGAGACTTCTCTAGTTCACTATATAAAGCACGTTTATATCGGAATTGTCTGTGCGGTGACGGATTTAGAATACATAGTGTCACCACCCCATTCTATCCTGGAGTTGTATGAGCCGACAAAAGGAAATGACAAGGGGGATAACCTAGCCACGTAAGAAGAAATACTTAAATAAATAAATAAATATCCTTGGACATTTCACACAACGCCATCTCGACCCAAGCTAAGCAACTTAATGCTTGTGTTATGGTAACTACAGAGAGATGGATGATAAACTACATAGATAATTTTTTTTTTTTTTTGTAAATACATACATATTATAGATAGAAATGACACCCAGACTCCGAGCCAGTGCCTCTGGTTTAGACAAAGACACTTGCCCGACCCCGGAATCGAACCCGGGACCCGTTGATCCAAAGGCGGCACATCTAACGACTAGACCAACTAGGCAGTCGATATAAATAATAAATAAATATCCTTGGACATTTCACACAACGCCATCTCGTCCCAAGCTAAGCAACTTAATGCTTGTGTTATGGTAACTACAGAGAGATGGATGATAAACTACATAGATACATTTTTTTTTTTTGTAAATACATACATAATTATAGATAGAAATGACACCCAGACTCCGAGCCAGTGCCTCTGGTTTAGACAAAGACACTTGCCCGACCCCGGAATCGAACCCGGGACCCGTTGATCCAAAGGCGGCACATCTGACCACAAGACCAACGAGGCAGTCAACTTGATACGAAACTCTGTGCCTATCCTTTATTTCAATATTACTACTACTGTTCAACCCATAAATGACCCACTGCTGAGTCGGACTTCCTCCAATTGTATCAGCCACAGAAGTCCACTGCTGAAAACTCCAATTACATGGAAGGTGATTAGACTTATGTGCCATGTTAGCTAGACGGGTTGACACAGGGTTTCGTATCAAGTTTTCCTTCCCTTGCGGCAGTTTTGCGGCCTTGTAGTTTCCTTTTTTCGGCACTAAAGACACCCTATGGATGGAATAAGGTGCTGACTGTATGTATTCTATACTCGCCACCACATCGATTATAGTTATGTATACATAATATTAATTTAAAAGTCCGTTCGGACGATACTGACAGTTAAAAGCCCTGTTAAATATATATAATTACTAAATATAGACTATAATTTATTAATACAATTCCGGTCACGAAAGACACAGTCGTATAATAAATACAATTATTTAAATAGTAAAACCGTAAAATTTGATGATTGATCACACAAAAACAATGATATTGATTCATCATTTACGTAAGCAGTGCAAGAGCTTGCGGCTAAAAGCTGTTACTTATACAGCACGGACATAACTTATCCGGGATATTCGTCAAAATAGGTATACCAAAAGTAAATATTTAGCCAGGCCGAAAAATGAGGGACGAAGAAATCTCAGTGGTAACGAATTCAAAATACATAGCGTCACCACCCTATTCCATCCTAAGAGAGTCGTAGGAACCAACAAAAAAAAAGACAAGGCCACACAACAAAATCTTGCCGACTGCCTGGTTGGTCTACGGGTTGGATGCGCCGCTTTTGGATCACGGATTCCCGGGTTCGATTCCGAGGTCGGGCAAGTGTTTTCGACAGGCACTTGCTCAGAGTCTGGGTGTCATTTGTATACGTGAATTTCATGTGTGTTAACTGTCCCCGCGATACAGGTTATACCTAGTGCAGGGGTTTCGCTAAGCACGTCTGGCTAGTGTGACCCACCATGTAATTGGAGTGGGCCCGACTCAGTTGTGGTTCATTTATGGGCTAAATAGTAGTAATAGTAGTTGTGGAGGCCAGTCAATCGCTAACATAAAAAAATGAGGATATTTAAAGCAATATGACATAATAAAATCTCTAAACGTCTCTTGTACAATATTCTAGTAGTTTTTTTAACGTGCTATCTCGTATGGCGCCATTTAATTAAACCCACGACCTTTGCATAAAAGATAATAGTAACCAGATAAAGATGAAACGGATGTCGGCTGCTAATCACACCTCCATTAGAAGCATCGCCGAGGAAGATCAGGTATTTTATTAAGACGTAGGATTGCTCGCTCATCTTGACATACTTATCATATTATGTTATGAACGTGTCCTTATAATTTGACGACACGGTTGGTGCAGTGGTTGAGCGATCGACTGCTGCGCAGCATGTCGCGGGTTCGATCCCCGCACGGAAGAAATATTTGTACGACCTACAAGTATTTGTTCCGGGTCTGGGTGTTTCCTATCTATAATATGTATGTATTTACAAAAAAAAATGTATATAAGTAGTTTATCAACCATCTCGTTACCATAACACAAGCATTAAGTTGCTTAGCTTGGGACGAGATGACGTTGTGTGAAATGTCCAAGGATATTTATTTATAACTAGCGGACCCGACAGACTTCGTCCTGTCAAAAAAATTTACTCTTTGACGTTAGGAACACACCTACATTGCTTAGAGTAGCTACATTGCTAACAGTGAGGGGTTGTAATTTAATATGAACTTTATGCAAAAACAATAAAGCTCAAATTGTCTCTACGTTTTAGTTCGAAAACGTTTGTATGTGAAAAAGAAAAGGCTGTTTTTAGGGTTTTTCCGGCAAGTATTAGAATTTTCCTCGCCGTAAAAACCAACCTTGAACTTCAACGAACATTAAAAAAAAAGAATTGGCCATATTGTTCCAGGCGTTGTTGAGTTATGCGGTTACCAACACATTTTGCGATTCATTTTTATATTATAGAAGATTATTATCATAGAGTCTAAGCTACGCCTAAGCTATTGAGTTTAGCCTTCTATTACTCAGCCCACAGATGACCGACTGCTGAGTGAGGCCTCCTCAAGTAACATGACGGGTAATTAGCCTACTGTTCCACGCTGGCCAGACGGGTTAGAACAAGGTTTCGTTTCAAGTCTTCCTTATATTGCAGCTAGGGTTTCGGCCTTATCTCTTTTGTCGGCTCTTACGACATCCTCAGGATGGAATGGGGTAGTGATACAATGTATTATTGATCCGTCGGTGCTGTCACTCAACGTGCGACAGAGTTAGTTGTGCGGCGGCAGTTATTCTGCGTGATAGAATCAGAAATCCGTAGAAGCAACCAAAGCAACCTAAAGAGCTAGAAGGATTGCACAGTTGAAGTGGCAAAGGGCAGGCCACGTACTCGGAAGAACGGATGGCCGTTGGGACATAAGTCTTAGAGGGGCGTCCATATGAAACGTAGCGTGGAAATACCCACGACTAGGTTGACCAACGACCTTGTATATGTCGCTGGTAGTCGGTCGATGCAATCTGCACAAGATTGTACGTTGTGAAGATCTATGGAGCTTATATTCAGCAGTGGACTTCTGTGACTCATAGAGAGATAATAAAACATTGGCCAAAAACACAAAATCCCTCCAAGGCGGACTTAAAGAAAAATAAAATCAATAGAAATAATAAGATAATTTACGCTTCGACACGGATGGCGATCACAAATGCCGTGACAGTGGACACGCGTCAAAGAGACTCGGCGTAAAAAAAACTCGCCAAGACGAGGATTCGGTTACGCCTCGGATCTGATAAAGCTGGGATATAGTGGTGAGGATACATTTCGGGTTCTGCATTCCTGCTTGTGTTCGGGTATAAATTTCATAGTATTAAATATTACTTCTGAGAATCGTGACCGTTTGGAATGGTGTTGGTGAGAGCTCTGCGATCCTTATTGGTTACTGTGACATTAAAAGGAAAATACAGAAGAACCGTAGCTCAGATATGTTAACTACAAAATAAGGATAGCAAAATATGTGAAAGGTCTGAAAGACTTTTTTTTTACCTGGGGTAAAATCCTTTATGGACTATCCCTGCCAGCCTGTGGATGGCCAACAGGGGGTGCGTGGGAGTCCTCTCCGCCTCTGTAAACTAAACATCCCTGGGGGTACCGTCCCGCGCTTGGGGGTGCTGCCCCGCGGGCCCTGACTGTATCTCCACGGGGACAGCGGAAACGTTCAGAACCGTTCAACCCCATTTGGTCTACAAGCCCCTTCTGGAGCATCCTCCTCAGGAGCAATATTGCTCCGTGGTGCCATGCCCTTCACAGGTCTGAAAGACCAAGCACAGATACAAGAATCCAATAATAAAGCCGGATTTAAATTTGTCTGACGTGTTGCATCAGAGGTATCGTATTCATATATTTAATACGCTGATATTTCACTATTCTGGTGCAATCTGACTTGACATCATCTGTCATATCGTATTGAATATATGAAACAGTCCAAGAACTGCTATTTTGCAATAGGTAGATGCGAGGTCCCTTCTCTGAACACGGGAACAAATCAACGACCAATCTTTCAATGCATCTGATAATTGTGTTGTTGTCTGGAAATACTCTTCATTACAAAACACCTATGGCGATTTTTATGATCCAACTTTAAATGAAACTTGATGCCGTTTGACTTACATTATTTTCCTGCCTTGTGTACACCGCACTAGAGGATATTAAAGAAAAAAGGCTAATAAACACTCCGAGGACGCGACACCTGGGTTACGCGACAAAAACACTAAATACGCACCACCATTTTTTTTCATTAGAGCCTTCGAAAAAATAAACACGGATCGAATCTTGTATATTTTTTGTAGGGACCGCAGGTTTTTTATTCGTTTCGAAAATTCGGGTACCGTTGTTTAGTATTTTTCTTACGAACCTTATCTAAACTTGATGCTAAAAGTATTCAATTTGTATTATTTGATATTTTGGTAACCACTGCTACTAATATTCAGCTCATAAATGACCCACTGCCAAGTCAGGTCTCCTGCCATTACGTACCCTCCACGTAATGGCAGGAGACCTTAAGGCAGAATTAGCCTACGGTGCCGGGTTGGCATAGGGTTTCGTTTGATTTTTTCCTTCTCTTGCGGCTAGGCTTTAAGCGTTGTAATTTTCTTTTGTCGATATCCTCAGGGTGGAATGGGATGGTGATCACAGGAACTGTTTCTCATACATATTTTGGGAAGAACAGTCTGATTGTGAGAATATGGACTACAATTCAATAATGACTGTATCCAGAAAATCTTCATTCTTACTGCTATACATGAGAAAACTGAAAAACTTTTAGATGAATTAACAGTCAATTGCTGTTACAGTTTGCGACATCAATATACTCGGCCTTAACCCAAGTTTTTGAATAATTACTTTAAAATTATTTTCTTCGCTTCAATACCAATAGACCAACCAGTTCTGGTTGTCAGTTTCTCACGCAGGCAATCGCGCATCCTTGTACTCGAAAGGCAAACATCCAAAATTAATTCCCAGCCACTTCAAACTGAGCTCAAGTGTTTCGAGAGGGATTACAGAGGACGAGCGGGCTTCCGTCGCGAAGCCACGTGCGACTTCAATGGACCACTCCGGATGCCCTGCCCTACAATGGGGACGCCTTGTATGTTTAAACATTATGCAGATAGCGTGGAAGTGAAACGACTTAAGTGTGTCTAGATGTGAATGCACTTACGTCGTATTTGCACTGGTTGGATGGGCACGCTCGGAATCGAAACGGCGCATATGCACTCATTTTGAGTACTGTGAGATGTTGTAAGATTGAGTCTTTTACATATAGTCGGTTAAAGCCTTTTGAATGTAAGCCTCGTGTGTACATCCTGAGCAATCGAAATACGAGGAAGTTTGTTTGAACTTTTGTGTGGAATACTTGTTTAGTAAAGGATGCGTGTAGTTAGGTATGTGAAACAGTTTCCGTAATGGAAATTGTCATAATTGGAGACGAAAGTGACGACAATAAGAAAGTAACACGGAAGGATGTAGATGCCTAGGGACCAGCATTGATTTCTGTATAATTTGATTATGGTACGTCATAATGCCGATGCCCGATGGGGCAGAAAAGTCCTCGAGTGGCGACCGCGTTCCGGAAAGCGCAGTGCTGGTAGGCCTCCCACACGGTGGACCGATGACCTGGTTAAGGTCGCCGGAAAACGATGGATGCGGGTGGCCCAGGACCGGCATTTGTGGAAATCTTTGGGGGAGGCCTATGTCCAGCAGTGGACGTCTTTTGGCTGAAATGATGATGATGACGTCATAATTTCATCCGTGTGGTGACAGATTTAACTTAGTGTGGTGACGGTTTTAGAACACATAGTGTCACGACACCATTTTATCTGTGTATATAAGTAAGTCCTTATAATTTCACCAATGTCCTCTAAAAATAATCGTATGGAATGACGATGAATATGACGCAAATAAGTGTGGAGTTTGGAACATTTGATTTTCTATTTTTCTTACGTGTGGTGTGGTGACGAACTTAAATACATTATGTCACCAATATATACAATCTTGAGGATGTCATAAGAGGCAAATAAAGGACACAATAGACAGATCACCAGGCCGTAGGAGAAGGAGAAATTAAGACCCTTGCCATCTGTATTGGCACAGTTGGCAAATTTCCCTCCATAAAATGATGATGATGATGGCAGATAATTGCCAATTAGGGGAAGATGGTACATTGCAAAGTATGTAAATTGTTTCTTAGAATATAAAGCAAACTTTATATTCTACATTCCTCTGATTAAATGTAAATAATTTATATTGCGAACACACAACAGCATATGTTTACATTTGCGTAGGCAGAAATACGTCGCGTACATTATACTAGCCGTTTCATAATTCTTCGTGTCGTTGAATATATAAACATCAAGGTTGCCTACTTTGATGAAAATACGGATACCAACATGTTCTTAAAAACATGAAACGTTCGATCGACGAAATGATCCTGTGTCGAATTATTTGTCTTTACAAAGTATTTGGGATTGATAATCCAAAATTATAAGATGTTCTTTAATACATAAGCGTGTTAATGTCTGCTATTAAATGTGTGCATATTAAATGACTTAAAATATCTCATTTACTATAATGTTTACAAAATAACACAATAACGTTAAATATACAAAATGTTGAAACAAAATGTTTAGAACAAATTTATACCTTTCCTATTTAGCAAAAGTACCTAAGTACCCATAGACAAAAAACAAAGATGTTAACTCATTGAATTTATATAGTTTTTTTGAGCCTCTGCCTTTGAAGTCCACCGCTTGTGGGGTGGAATTCATTTGCCAATAATATTGAATATAAAAAAAACTGCTTTGAACTTTTACTTTAACGTTATGCTCGTGTTTCTTTCTTCAACAATATTAATATCAGAAATAACGACGGGTTAAGTGTGATTTTCAAGTTCAACACTTGATTTTCAGTGCTTCAGTAATCGCAAAAACCTCAGTTAGATTAGATTATTACCTGGCAAAAGTGTGACCCTAAACGCCCATATGCAGTATAATAGCTATCCTACACAGCGCATGATTAGTGAGCGCCTGCGCATACTCCATTCATTAATACAACACTTCCGACATGTGAGCGCGTTGATGTCTTTAAAAACGCGTACAACGTTTAAAATTAAATTAAACATTGTATCAACACAAAACACGTAATCAATTAATTAAATTAGATTTTTCACACACATTCATAGATTTCATATCTCGTGGATATTATGTACACGTGTATTACTGTGGTGACGGATTTAGAATTCTTAGTGTCACCACCCCATCCTGAGGGTGTCGTAAGAGCCGATAAAAGGAAATAACAAGGCTTTCAACCTTTGTCGTTTCTTTTTGTCGTTTATAGGGATCGGTATTCCGCTATGCCTCTATTAAAATCGTTAAATTGGCAACACCATTTAAGGCAACGTAAATAAGACCCACGTGCTAACTATGGGCTTCTATGATTTACGAAGTGTTCAACTACTACATATTAAAAAATGAATGGCCCATTATATAATTATTAAAATTTATTGCGTCGTAAATTTTTTATTAGGCATATTGTTTTATGAATATTTTATTATGGATGTGGAAATTAAATTGTTTAACGTTGAGTTTTAAGCAATAATATGAGTAGGCTGGCTATTTTAAAACAAACATAAAAAAAAACCACTTTGTTGACTAAAGTGATTTTTTTAAACGTCTATATACGTTAAAACGTCTTGATAACGGTAAAAAATCCGAGAGCGTGTGACATCGCCCGCCTGTTCACGGATTTCAAATACATAATTTCACCAGCTCATTCTATTCTGAGCATGTCGTAAGCAACCTTTTTACGTTAGAGATTCTCATAGGTATTCGGCCGTTGGGAGCTTGCCGGGTTAAGTGGGTCACGACCAACTAACTAAAACCAACGGCATCCATCGGCTGCCCCAGGTTTCGCAAACATGCATGTCCAGCGTGGGGTATGCCCTGAACCGCCATTCAGCAGGCCCATAAAGAAGCACATGCGGGAGGTTACATGTGCTTCTTCACTTTCCCAGCCTCCATTTGCACCACGGGTCAGCCAGAACAGCCTACCCGCTCCGCCGCCTCCTTCTGCGACATAACGAGAATGATACAACTCCTTTGCCAACCTCCGGACAGCGTGACACAGTAGGCGTATTACTAAAATGTCCAAGGATATAAAAAAAAAAAAATAGGCCCGCGCAGTCACTAAAGGGCTGTGTGACATAGATAAATGATAAATTTATTATTTTAAATCACTGCATAGTATAAAACAAAGTCGCTGTCGTCTGTCCGTCCCTATGTATGCTTAAATCTTTAAAACTACGCAACGGATTTTGAAGCGGTCTTTTTAATAGATCTAGTGATTCAAGAGGAAGGTTTAATACATGCATATAACTACATAGTATAAAACAAAGTCGCTGTCGTCGGTCCGTCCCTATGTATGCTTAAATCTTTGAAACTACGCAACGGATTTTAAAGCGGTTTTTTTAATAGATCGAGTGATTCAAGAGGAAGGTTTAATACATGCATATTATAACTACATAGTATAAAACAAAGTCGCTGTCGTCTGTCCGTCCCTATGTATGCTTAAATCTTTAAAACTACGCAACGGATTTTGAAGCGGTTTTTTAATAGATAGTGATTCAAGAGGAAGGTTTTTGAGTATAATTCATGCATATTATTAATGTAGAGAAACACTGCTAAATTTAGATGTTCATCATTGCACCCGTGCGAAGCCGGGGCGAGTCGCTAGTTAAATTTAATCTACATCTTTTGTTTGACAATATTTTCCAAATGTCTACTGTTTTTATATACTGAGCCCGAATTATTTCGGGTTGCCCCTTATTAAGGTTCCCTACACTTCATTATACCGATGTCAATAATTACGAATAACCAATAAGCAACTTAACTACCGGGTGTTCGGTAATTGCCTGGCTACCTGTATTCCCGGGAACCACGTCCGGGTAGGCATCCGTCGCTCGCGGCAGTAGCGGACCAGACATTTTCGTTGATATCAATATTAATTGGACTACTTTTTACCGTTACAAAAAAAAACTAATTTCAGCTAATTTCTCAAAGAGGTTCTCTATTCGGTTATACGAGTAGGTGTGTTATTTCGTTAAGGTGCGTAACTCCGTCATTTAACATTTTTTGAATTCAATTTTAAATGACAATGATCAAGATATTATCAGGTAAGATGTGGCTAAAATTATAAAAATACTAGCTACGCCCCGCGGTTTTACCCGCGTGGTAATGGAATTCTTTTTTTCGTCAGTTTTTTTACCTACTTGACTTTTGTTATATATTGGACTATTTACACAATATCTTTATAAATTGTAGCCTATGTGTTATTCTGATGTATAAGCTATATTATTGTAAAGTTTCATTAAAATCCATTCAGTAGTTTTTACGTGAAAGAGTAACAAACCATCCATCCATACTTACAAACTTTCGCGTTTATAATATTGGTAGGATGTTAAAACTATAAAAAAACCACTTGACACGGCAAAACTATTAAACAGCACTATTAAAAAACCTTGACGCAGAAGGGACAACTGAATTTGGAAGGTCGTGGAAGGTCGTGCCGCGAAACACTTCGCGGTCAATTATAATTACACACATGGGCCTTTCAAAAGAAATTGAACTTTATCTTTTATACGACAAAGTGAAAATTTGAATAGAGATTTAGGGTTTAGGATGAGAGGTTTTTGGTTAAGAGCGCGGTACAACGATTCGGGGACAACGCAATCTTTCTTAAGTGACTTTTTTTATATTTTTCCATTTAATGTCTAGAATAGTATGTTAACTACTTTATTGGTTAAGGGGATGTGGCGCTTTTGGATCACGGTTTCACGGACACTTAGTGTCTCTGTGTAAACCAGCTCTAGTACTTGCTCTGAGTCTGGTTATCAGTTGTATTAGTGAATTGAATACAATAGGTACCTACTCCTTATTGTACACCAATAAAATTAAAGGTACAGTGGGAGGTCTTATCGCACTAGGCGATTTCTTCCAGACAACCCAAATGTACTCTAAATCCTTACATGTACGGATTTAGAATACATAGTGTCACCACCCCATTCCATACTGAGGGTGTCGTAATAGCCGACAAAAGGAAATGACAAGGCTGAAAAGCTATCCGCAAGAGAAGGAAATCTTGTACTACACCCTGTGTCAACTCGTCTGGCCAGCGTGGCACAGTAGGCTAATTACCCTCCACGTAATTGGAGGGCGCCCAGTGGGTCATTTATGGGCCTAGTAGTAGTATACAGCCCCCACCATACAGGTCACACTAGTGCAGGGGTATTGTATTTCATAAAAAAGAAAATAATGTCTATCTATAAATACGAGTAATTCACTACTGTGATGGCAAATATTTTATTGGCTAATACATAGTATGAATATTTCTTTTTGAGATTATGTTCAGTCTGTATTTATTCGTAAACTAATTGACGTGTAAATAATATTTTATCTTATTAATGAATATAAGTACACCACACGGTGGACCGACGACCTGGTTAAGATCGCCGGAAAGCAGTGGATGCGGGCGGCCCAGGACCGGCCTTTGTGGAAATCCTTGGGGGAGGCCTATGTCCAGCAGTGGACGTCTTTTGGCTGAAATGATGATGATGATGAATATAAGTAATATAGGCATTTCTACGTATTTATATTTTTAGTGTCTTCAAACACTGTAGGTCTAATCATGATACACGTTTGGCGATATTCTGTGCACGAACACTCAATTAACGCGATCCGCCCATACCTGTCATCTTAACTGTGTTAGATTATTAGTGAGTGGGCTCGGCCAAGCCACCTGTTCGGTGGACCGGATGCCATTCCCCGCGCACCTCTTATCCTCCTATAACGCCTTAGGTAAAGGACTCAGCTTATGGTCAGAATTTGAGCGGGAAACTGTCCAGACCTCTGATTTTATAAGATTAATTTCGACCCAGCTGCGAAGTGACGGAATATAAGCATGTTTCCTGCAAACTTTTTCTAGTGAGATAATGCTTTATTTATTTTAATAAGGATCTCCAACAAAAGATATACACAATACATGATTCATTGTTATATGGCAACATCAGGTATTAAATAGTGTACTCCTTCACTTATAGGAGACCACAGCATGCACAATAATTTTAAATTTAAAAACTAAGCCAAAAGTTATATCATTAATAATAAGTAAAATTTGGAAAATATAACATTTAGATATATGTAGGTACTTAAATTAAATTAGGTTAAATCTGATAAACACTTTTTATATATGGATGTCCAAGTTCGTAGTCTTTGCTTTTTGCATAATTGGGAGATAGTCTTTTCGCTTTTTTTTAAAGTGACGTAACCCATGTTCTAAGTATAACCTGTATCGCGGCAGTTTACAAACATGTAATTAATGACACCCAGACTCAGAGTCTCAGACAAGTGCCTCTGGTTTGCATAAAGACTTGTCCAACCCCGGAATCGAACGGATAACCTATGAACCAAAGGCGGTACATCTAACCCCTAGACCAACAAGTTTAGGTATCAAAACCATAATGTTGACATCACAGGAGCATAACTACACAGGACTCTCTCAGCTTTTATCGTAATATTCACCACATAGTAAATACTCACAAAGGTCGTTAAGTTCGAGGCAGGATTAAAAAGAAATTGCGGAGCGACTTCGTGGTTTATACTAAGTCTATATTGGTATCAATTTGGTGACGAGTTTGAACCGGGACCAAAAAAATAACTAGATATGAAACATCTTCTCAGCCCATAAATGACCCACTGGCCAGACGGATTGGCACAGGGTTTCGTATCAAGTTTTCCTTCTCTTGCGGCTAGGGTTTCGGCCTTGTCATTTCCTTTCGTCAGCTCTTACGCAACCTCAGGAGGAAATGCGGTGGTGACACCACACGAATAAGAAGATATAAATAAAAAAAAATATCCTTGGACATTTCACACAACGCCATCTCGTCCCAAGTTAAGCAACTTAATGCTTGTGTTATGGTAACGAGATGGATGATAAACTACTTATATACTTTTTTTTTTGTAAATACATACATATTATAGATAGAAATGACACCCAGACTCCGAGCCAGTGCCTCTGGTTTAGACAAATACACTTGCCCGACCCCGGAATCGAACCCGGGACCCGTTGATCCAAAGGCGGCACATATAACCACTAGACCAACGAGGCAGATATGAAATACTAGTTACAGAATAGATAACTTTTAAGAAGCTTTTTAGTTTCTTTAAAGCACATGCGGACAAGCTTACGGGACGCATGGTGGTTAGTGGTTAACGTCGCCAACGGACTTTTGTAACATTAGAGATGCCAGGAAAGTGTATTTATACAACTGCCAAAGAAATGCAAGGATGGTGTTATATTCGGCTGCGGTATTATGTTAGGTCTTTTTTTTTCAGTCGGGCACTGTCAGCTACGAATTAGTACTCCGCTACATGTCTAAAAAGAGGCTAATTTCTCTCCATCAACTTATAGATGGTGTAGCAGTAGACACAAAGACATTTGTGCGCCGAGAGAGTGAAAGATGTGTATCTTAACAGGAGATTTTTCTGGTCCCGGGTTCGATTCCGGGGTCGGGCAAGTGTCTTTGTCTAAACCAGAGGCACTGGCTCGGAGTCTGGGTGTCATTTCTATCTATAATATGTATGTATTTACAAAAAAAAAATGTATATAAGTAGTTTATCATCCATCTCGTTACCATAACACAAGCATTAAGTTGCTTAGCTTGGGACGAGATGGCGTTGTGTGAAATGTCCAAGGATATTTACTTTATTTCAATTGTATTTCATATCAAAAAGTTTTACTTAAGACGAACTAGGCATCATAAATGTTAATTTCTTTTCCAAGTGTCTGGCTAAACACCAGTGGTTGTGTGGTGTGTGTGGTTTCTTTATCAATTGCATTATATATCCAACTGCTATGATAAGAAAGTTGAAAATCAATAATCTGAAAACTATGATCAGTTTGAAAAGGGAAATATCGACGTGTCCTTTTGAAATTTAGCCTGCGGTTAAATTTACAACCAAAAAGCTACACGACGTAACCGACAGGGCCTAAGGGCATAAGTGATTGGTCGCCTCAGCCATTTATAATTCGAATGAACCTAATCCTAAATTAGAAACACGCAACAACATTTATAAATAATGACGTGACGGTCGGTTGTGAAACATCCTATATGTAATTTGATTTGATTAAAACCTCTATGGAACCTCCAAATTATTGTAAATCTGAAAGCAAGCCTGTCTGTCCATGACAACTGAATTACCGATTCAATGTAGCTAATTTTTGGTATAGTGTTAAAACATCGGATAATATATAGGGTAGATAATCGAAATAGGGAAATATGGCATTTTAATCAACAAACAATATACGGGGGAAGCCGCCGTTGCGTTATTTCTTTTTATGTAAGGGTTTCCTTCTCTTGCTGCTAAGTCGGCACTAACATGATAGAATGAGGTGGTGACATTCAGTATTCCAAACCCGTCACCACACGGACAACCATACCTTGACACTTTATTGTACTGTATTCTAACAAATAAATGATTCGTCTTTCGTTCGTAGGTTCCTTTCAATCTTTTGAAAAGTATTAGGATCAACATCATCTACTAACAAGTGATGGCAGTAAATTATTACTGAGCAACTCGGAAAAGATAATGAGTCTCTCGAGCTTTAAACTCTGTACTCACGACCATTTCCTGTACTGATCGATCAGCTATAAAACTGTTTTACTAATATTATGTCGAGGGCTATTGTTCATATTTTGCACGTGCCAAACGTAACAAATGTTACGTACAAATTGACATCAATATTCAAGTCATAACTGGTGGTCCGTTAAATAAAGGCAAATTCCACACGAAACATGTCAACAACCCATCATTTGTAAATTAGGGTTGCCAATTATGATTTTATTTGTAAAAATTTCGAACACAAAATTTGTTGCTAACAAATCAATAAACCACAAGTGTGTGCTTTAGCGCATAAAATAATTGTCTTTCCTTCAAATAAAGCTCTTTGTGTCTTCATCAGACAAACTTGTAAAACACATGTAACACTTAGATTAGAATATTCTCAATACCCATATAGGCGACCCCGGATTTGACAGCATTTGTGAAGAAATGTAAACATTAAAACAAAATATATTATCACCAAAATGGCCTTCAAATTCATAAATAATTTTAGTGTTTACAGAATAATAAGCACTCAAAATCATTGAACTGAAAATGTTATCTTATGAGACTGTATAATTTAATTTTTAATTACATATTCAACTCAACACATAACATATAAAACTCAAATTCAATTTTATGCATGAACTTACATCAAAATAACAAAAAGGTTCTTAGAAAAAAAACACATCCATTTAGTTACATTGTCTTGCAAGACAAGTCAAGAACAAAGTCAACTAATTTGCATCCGCTGTGTGACAGCCCTATTGTGTGTCCTACACATAGGGCTTTTTGTTTGGCACACAAAGGGCTGTATCCGGCGTTCGGAAGAACCGAGCGAGCTGTTTCCGCGAAATCTATCGCAACACACAAGAAACGGGAAGCATGTCCGGAACAACAGAAAAAAAAATGACGGCATTCTTCTTCTTTAAATAACAGGGTTGCCAGACAGGGAGTGTTGACCTAAATATGCAAAGGATATAGACGTAATGGCCTGCTTTCGAATGTCTATGGTAGACTTTAGCTTCGAAGATTATTGGGATATAAACCCAAGCAACTTAAAAAAATAAGTTGTTATACGTTTAACGCTAGCCTTAATTCTAGCGTACGCTAGAATTAGAGACGCTAGAAACTTCGAAAATAATTCATGCTGCACTGTTGTACGGCCACGGATATAGTCCTAATGCCTATCTCAATAAAGTCGTGAACAGCTTGTACTCGCATTTAATCAGGTTGCTTAGAAATAACAGCAACAATATATTTTATTAAAAAATAACTAGAATAATTACAAAGAATATGCACCTCTTGGATTCTGAATAACAATGATCTCCCCTTGTTTATGCCATTTTGTATTAAATATCCATTATCGTTTGCTGTTATTCTTATAATTTTTAATTTTTAAGATGCATTTTCGAAAATAAGTAGCATCAAGGCAAAATCTTCATATCGAGTTTCTGTTTCAGTATGTGTCTAGATAAAGATATAAAGAAACTTAAATGTGATTTTCAGATCCGTAATATGTTTTAGTAATCCATAGCATTACATCAATAAGGATGATAATATTCAATATTATTATTTTAAAATCTTTATAATAATTTCTTTAAAATAAATTCTTTGTTCTTACATTTCTGCGCAAACATTAATCACCGGATAAATTTAAATTTGGTTAATATTTAGTAATATATTTATCAATAAACCAATTGCTGCCCGCAATTTCGCCCTTATAGATTTCAAACCTCTTCCGTTAATATTCTATTATGTAGTTTGTTTCGTTGGCTTTGGCAATGAAAAATCCACAAAAATCAGTATTAATAAAAATCGTTTCCCCCTATCTTATGGTATTAACGGTGTTTTATTTTGTACAGGTATTGATACAGCCGTTTCAGAATGAAAAAAATATTTCCATTTTTTCAAGATATATTCGTATCATGTATGTAAAAATGGCATTAAATTGTAATGTAAATCATTGTAACATGTGTAACACACTTGTAAAAATAAATTCAAGGAAACACCGAACATGCTATTATTTCTAGGGCCGTCTACTTTAATCAATTTATCTACTTTAATTAACGTTTTACGTACGTTCTATAATTTATCACAGATCTTTACCTCCAAACAAAGATACTCGTATATTATACCCAGTTACAAGAATCCACAGCATCGGATGTCCGTAATTTTCAATTAGACCAAGTAATTTATAACAGGCAATAATAACTTAATTATAGCGGTGGTGTCGAGGGCCCTGCAAGCCGCGTCCGCAGAAAAACCGTTCCCACAGAGGACAGGTTGCCGAATGGCATGCCTTCCGGTCGGAAGTACGCGCAAAAAAAAAGTATAATGGGTCCCGAGCGCACATGTTCATTGTGATTTGGAGCAACGATTCTTAAACTTTTCTCACAATATTATATTTGCAAGATATTACGTCATACGTTGTCATACATTATGATAGTTGATTTTGACTCAGCCTCTAATTACCCACTGCTGAGTCGGGCCTCCTCCCATTAAATGGAGGGTAATTAGCCTACTGTGCCATCCTGGCTAGACCGGATGGCACAGGGTTTCGTATCAACTTTTAAAATCCTTTTTCGTTTGTCTTTTAACACGTCATTTAAAAATCAAAATAAAAAAAATAAGTCTTACGTAAAGACGATGTCAAGTGAAAAGTCCGGAAATACCCGTTAGTTTACAGAAGCACATCATTAGGTGCTTGATTGTTTAAGCTCAGTAACCGACAATGAAAGTTTATAAAGATATCAGAAATGCCGAAATAATATTTCAGCACACATTCAAATTTCTCGGTTCAGAGTAAGAAGGCCAGTTTGAGAGACGCAGTCGTTTCATGATTAACATCTATCGGAGGCCATCCGTCATAATGATCTCTTTCAGCGAAAGAGCAGGTGGCACCGCACACCTTAGATCTTTCCCACGCCACGTCGTGATTGACTCCTTTTCTGAAGCATCCAAACTTCACCTGTTCTTTTTACTGTGGGCCAAATAAATATTCCGGTACTTTGCAAATTATAAATATTTTATCTTTGCTTTCGTTAGTTTGACTTGGGGACATGCTTCTGTTGTGATGACGATCACAACGACGACGAAAGGCTGGGCACAGAAACTGTTCTCTTGACATCTTTGACGACAAGGACGTAAATAGGATTCGGAGATTACATCACATTAGACAGGGACATGCCAGAGAATTAGAAATCACTTGAACGGCAATATGTAGGATATCAACACGCAATTTCTTGATGGGTGCCACCCGCATAATATTATGAATCGACATCATAACTCGTGCATGAACAGAATACATTATCAGTGTTTTGTACTCTTGTAACCACGGCATTTTTGTGTTATGTATTATGCTTGCGCGAATTTTGTTATTGTGTTTGTGAAATAGAATAATTTGATTACATATAAAGTTATTACGAGAATTTCCGAATGATAAAATTCCTGTAAAATTCAGACACGGTTAATTTTGGTATAGAAACCCGTAATCACAAATACAGGATAATAAAAATAGCTTATTTTTCTTTATAGGGCTCAGAAGACGATCTTCCAGATTGCAGACCAAGGCAAGTCTGCAGCAAAGTTGACCTGTACGACACCACGCAACCTTGGATTGAGAGGAAATGCCGTTGCTTAGGACATCGCCCTTGTTCCAGGTTAGTATTCGGATATGTAAAAGTCCTTTTATAAAGGAAGAATATTCAATATAATAAATAGTCTCTGGCCATACTTGGTATACCTTACGACAGATTTAGGATAAATAATGACACACGCCCACTTTAATGTATACTACACGTCATGTTCTGTACTCACATGAGGAAAGTCATTACGACTTTATGTTTATAGTAAAAGACGATACATGGAGGGTAATAAGCCTACTGTGCCACACGGGTTGGCACAGGGTTTAGTTTCAAGTTTTCCTTCTCTTGTGGCTAGGATTTTGGCTTTGTCACTTCCTTTTGTCGGCTCTTACCACACCCTTAGGCTGGAATGGGATGGTGACACTATGTATTTTAAATCCGTTACCACACGGAACTATTTGTTCTTATTTTTTCTTATTGCTTCCTACTTTTTCTTATTTATTACGTTATTTAATTTATCATATTGTACTTAATACATATAATGGCGATTAACCAAAACTGATCCTAATTCTTTTACCTTTCAGTGAGCAGACGAGTGACGATAACCACACTTTATCAGACAAGACGACGCTCTACAAGACGTGTGAGCCAGTCAAACGGTTGCCAAAATGTCGGTACTTCAAGGACGCTGCCTGGGTCATATACTCCTTCCCAGACAGCAATGCTACACAGCAAATTGTCAACTGCCACTGTCCAAAGCTCTCTGTGACTTATTTACTGAAAAAGCTACCGTACACGACACCTAGCGGCGAACAAGGGAACCAGTATCAGTTTGCGTGCTCCCCACAAAGCGTAAGTAAAGCCTTTTACTTGACCCCGTTATAGTTCCAGTGGTTGCCACTAGATGGAGCTTTTAATATATTATTTATTTCGGTAGAGATAGCTATTTCGGTACAAAATGTAAAGAGTATTCTCCAACCTAGATTTTTAAAATATTCATACAACAAGTATGTGTTCAAAATGATTATAGCTCAGCGCCCAACTATTCTCACAAATCTCATATTTTATCGAATAAATCCATACAACCAATTCTCAAAACAATTTTTCTATTCCAGCGGCTGCGATGTTCAAGAAAGGAGCCATGCAAGCTTTTCAGCGCGAGAAGGCGGCACGAGCAAATCGACGAAGTCAACGCTAATACTATCTGCCAGTGCCCCAGGGACCACAGCTGCCCCAGGCACCACACGGAACCTGGTGTCCTCGCCGGGGTAACCTACGCGTCTGAGGATATCCGCACCTACCACGGGTACTGCATGCCTGAACCACCGCCAGACTCATACCGATTCGTCGGTGATAAAGACTGAGTACACATTACATTGGATGCGTGGTAGACTGAGTACATGGTAGACTGGGTACACAGTAGACTGGGTACAAGGTAGACTGAGTACACAGTGGACTAGGTACACGATAAACTGGGTATACAGTACAGTCTACTCCCAACCTTCAGTGTCTAAAGCAGTAATCGTATGAACATGCTTTCGGCTTAAGACGTTCGGTTTGCTCATTGCCTGTTTAGTACAAAAAAAATCTAAGAATTTCGGCATTTTGGTAGCGTTTTTGATTGTGTTTTCAAGGTTACTAGCCTAAAACGGCCAATCGATTTTTAAAAATATATAATGTTGCACTCAATCATAAAAAGTCAAAAGTACTTATAACATTAAAAACAGGCAGAACTTCGACTGTAGACGTCAATCAATCATAGTATTGCCTGAAAAAAATTTATATTTTTAGTCAGTACTATTTAGAGGGAGATATTGCTGGTTACAATGACTTTTGACTGGATAGGAGTTATCAATGCAACATAGACGTGCGGGCTTGTAAGTAATACAGATACTGTAAATATTTTATTTAAGTACTTTGTATTGCAATGTTTCTGTTATCGTGTAAATAATTTTAGTATAAGTCAAATCATTCCAAACGTTTAGTTTAAATTATTATCGTTTTTAATTTTGTGTTTGTTTATTGCTTATCGGCGTCGCAAAGTCTCAAATCATTGTGATGAAATTTTGCATGCACGTAGCTTGCATTTTAGAGAAGGTGGTTTAGATCTTTCAATTTGTTCCCAAGGGAAGCCTAGAAAGAGCGCATAACTAAAATCTTATAGTGGATGTTCAATTGGCTATTCGTGGTAGCTATTCACTATGGTTAAACGCCTTTTCTACAAATATACCATTACGAATTGTCGTTACGAAATATGGCATTACGAATAGCGAAGTGAAATGCCACCATTTTAAATAGAAGGTTTTGCATATTTTAATACTTGCCATAATCACGTAGATTATTTACGTTTATTCAAAGTCTTCCATTACAGTCACGAAGACAAAGTTATATTCATTGTTTTGTTTATGTTAACAATTGTATAATAGTTTTTGTTATACGAGAGCAAGTTATTTGATAGCCATGTGTTTAAGGTTGTTTGAGTTTTAAGGATTATTATAAGAATGCATTGGTGTACATCTTAAACGATTGATTTTACTGTTTGTCTGTTATGCTGGCACTTCACATGCCTATTTGTGTACTAATTTTTATGCCGTTAAAGCCGAACGTCCACGACCTGTGTATCTACCGACGGTGAACTAACATGTATCAAAAACTGGCTCAACTATGCAAGCTAAAGTAACTTATTTTAGCTGGCGGTGGATGTTCGGCTTTATCATCCAATATTACATCCACTGATCGCTGCTTTAAAACTAAAGGGCAATAACCTAAAATGATAACATTTCATGAGATCAGATTTATATTATGCATTTTTTTCTGTTAAATTGGCTTATTAATATTTAGAGGCCGTTTTCGACAAGCGTGTTTACTAATATTAAAATAAGGGCGATGTTTATGCAGAAACAATTTTTTTCGGGTAAAAAAAATGGTTCAGTGGTCCTTTAGTTTATGCAGTGACATGGTGCTTAGCCACGCCGCACATGCTCAGACTCGCATTGGCTGTCACGAAACGCGTGCGAGTGGCAGTATTTAAAACCTATGGCGCAGTACCAAGCTCCGCATTTGCTCTCACGTGTCGACGCACACGCGTACATGCGGAGTTTGTTACTGCGCCTCGCACGCGGCGCGTGTCACCCAATGCGAGTGTGAGCATGTGCGGCGGGGCTTAATGTCAAATATGGCATTACGAATAGTGAAGTGAAATGACTACTAACATTATTCATTTATCACACTAAAGATTACTACGTCTAATACTATTCAGCCTATAGATGACCCACTGCAAAGTCGGGCCTCTTCCAATTACATGGAGGGTTATAATATAAGCCTACTGTGACCCACTAGCCAGACGGGTTGGTACTTGGTTTCGTATCAAGTTTTCCTTTTCTTGTAGCTAGGTTATCGACCTTGTCATGTCAGCTAGGTTATCCCTGAAGATGGAATGGGGCAGTGACACTGTGTATACTAAATCCGTTACCACACGGAGTACACTAAAGACTAACTATTGACACATTTATAATTAGATTTTATGGCAGATTTATTAGTTTGTATGAATAGTTCATAGCGATATCTAACCATGTAAATATGATAGGACGTTGATGTTGTAAAATTGTACCTACGATGTGGTATGTCTTCCTTTATTTGTTTTATTATGTATAGGTTTACAATAAGTTAAATTATTGACAGAAAATGAATAAATGTTTCCAAATCTTCGAAGTTGTATCATTACTACTACTACTAACACTCAGCCCTAAACATGGTCCACTGCCGAGTCAGGTCTCCTCCAAGTACCTACACGGAGTAAAGTTACCTACAGCGTTTCGTATCAAGTTTTCTTTCTCTTGCGGTGATATTTCCTTATGTCAGGTCTTACGGCTCTCAGGATGGAGTGGGGTGTTGATATCATTATATCATTAATCCATCACCATACGGACATATCATCAGCTTACGAGTGAGCTGTATAGTAAATACGATATTTTCACATAATATGAAGAAGCGACGAAGTGCGAAAAAATACCAAATGCATTGACATTTGTTTTGTTCAACGATATTTTTTTTATTAATAGAATGCTTCTTTTGATATTATTTCAAAATACGCTGACAATCATTACATAGTATACAAAGTCGCTTTCGTCTGTCGGTCCCCATGTATGCATAAATCTTTAAAACTACGCAACGGATTTTGAAGCGTTTTTTTTATAGATAGAGTGATTCAAGAGGAATGCTTTTAAGTATAACACATGCATATATTTATATGTTCATCATTGCACCTGTGCGAAGCCGGGACGGGTCGCTAGTATAACATAATATAAAGCTGTTTATCATCGAAAAAAAAAATAGCAACTCTTTAGAAGTTTCCAGCAATAGCTTGAACCAAACGCTCTATAGTTGTCATTAGCGAAATTACCCAGTAATGGACAGTAACCATTATCGAATAATGAAAAGAAAAAAAAATTGAGAAATAACCTAAGTGACAACTTTCTCTCTTCACTCCAACACTAAAAGCTAATCAATAATGGAGTCATCAAAACAAATGCCATAGAACGTTTAAAAAACGAATTCCCGCCAAAAAACGATACCAAATCTTTTAGGCACGTACGAGCATTTGCTTAAGTACGTTCAGGAATGACCATTTATCCAAATGGATCATTTTACCATGAGGAACGTGACCACGAAAGATAAATCCTCCTTCCCATTTTTTTTTCTCTTTCCCTAGAACGGAACGTTACCAGTAAAGTTTTCTACGAATTATGCAATCACTAACACGATCGACACACATTCCCACCGAAAGCTCGAATCACAGTTTTTACGACGCCAAGCAATCTTTGTCACGATTGACTATCACACAAATGCCAGTACAGACATAATGTGAAGCACGTAGACTAAATAAGACAAGTTTTGATAGCCCACGAAGGTAACGAGGTGACAAGATTTGCCGCCCGAAAGCATTTACGGAAAGACCTTTTTTGTGAATGGTTTCTAATTGGGTGTGTATCGTTGATCGTCAACCTAGCCATATAAAAAGTAATGTGAACATTCAAACTGGAAGATATGCTAATATACAGAGTGTTACAATAACCCAGTAGCCATTTGAAGTAAGGGCATAGATACTCGTGGAGCTAATCAAACGAATCATACTACCAGACATTATCAAAACGAGTTGTAGATAAAACGAACAACAACAAAATTTAAAGAAAATAGTCGCATGGTTTTTCCTGGAATTTTGCACACAGTACCTGTACAAATTTTATATTATTAGTCCTTTCTTTATGGCTACAAGGTTGTTGACAAGTCTTGTTTAAAGCAAAACATGTAGCAACATATCTATGCTTTTCTTATTTTTTGCTTCGTCCAGTCATTACATAATTTTATCAACATCATGTATATCAGACATTGTTGTTTCTTATTAATTAAAGAAGATAATATTTTATTATTGTAGACTATTTTTTTAACGAATCCTCTGCTCTAGGTATAACAGGCAACGCGCGCGCAGTTTACAATCATGAAATGTACGAACCCAAATTACATCCGAGCCTCTGGATTGCTCAAATATATTTGCCCGACCCAGGAATCGAATCGGGGACCCGTGATCCAAAGGCGCCACATCCAACCCCTAGACTCCTTATGTACAAACAGTAAGTTAACATAATAGTGACGTCACAAAAACATTTTATATATTTAACTAATGGCCCGCCCCGGCTTCGCCCGTGCGGGATGATTATAATTCTATAACTACATACATCTTACAGCCGCGAATAACATTTTAATCAACATACAACCTAGCACTGACCTGCAAATTGCAAAAAACCTAAGAAAATTTGAATTTCGCGGGCTACCCTGAAACATTTACCTTAAGCTACCGTAGTTGTACATATAAAAGTATACTAATAAATAGGCTACTTATAATATCATAACATCATCATTTCAGCCTCAGCCCATAAATTACCCACTACTGGGTCAGGTAGTATATTATTATTTCGATAATCAACTTTTACATGTACACCATCGTAAATCTATGCTCGGCGATCCGTATACAGTGAACTTAGTCGCGTTCACGTAAACTAAAGTAGATCGTTGATCGCTCGGAAAATAACAATTAGGTATTTTCTATAAGCGCCTAAAAGACTTAACAATAGCGCATTAATAAAGTGACGAATTACTTTCGTCCGACCCAACGAACTACGAATTAAGTGGCTATGTCGGCCAATACAACGACACGTGTATTGGTGAGTGATAACTAACAATTCATGAGTCTAATCGAATTTTCAAGCCACACAAAGAGTTTGTTTTTGCTCAAACGACCGACAGCGCATTTTGTAGAAAGTGAAATGCGGTAGGCAGTTATGTTTTCTTTGAATCCATCATTTTGCCTTATGTGAAGAACTATGTGTGTCCTTAAGCAGAAATATGTGAAAGCTTGGACGTAGTCTCTTTATGTACTAAATAGCATACACGTTCTCCGTGTGATGACGGATACAGAATTCATTGTGTCACCACCCTATACCATTCTGAGGGTCTCGGAAGAGCCGGCAAATGAAATGACATAGCCGCAAACGTAAATCGAAATCGGTTCAGAAGTTTGGCAGAAACCTTGAAACGAGTGATCAACAAAGAACTGTAAGAAATTTATTTAATTTTGACGTTTCTGTTTTTATTCGAGCCCCTTGCAAAACCTTGCGTGCTTTTGTCGCCTTTCGACAACCTCACGATGGTATGGGTTGGTGACATGGAGTATTCTAAATACCGTTCAAAACCACACAGTCCAGCAGTTCGTATTAAATAAAGAAATAGATACACATTATAGAGAAGGCTGTTGAAGATTTTTACGCAAGAAACGCAGTTACGTAAGATTCTATTTATTGTAGAACGGTACATTAAGTTACTAAAACGATTTAGTCAACGCCATATCAAAAATAGAACAAAATCTGCTCAATGCATCTCTAAATAATAGCCAAACTTAAAGCGAAGATTATTAAAAACGGTATTTTAGGTAAACAGACGAGATTTTTTCCGCTTTTTGCCACAATGAATTCGATACCGTTAAAACAACACGATTTTATCCAAGCCAAGAACGATTTTCATTCGGTACTGACTTTTGTCAATAAATTTGTCCTAATTTGTAGTATGGCCGGACTTACGGAATGGTATTGTGAATACAAGGATAAACAACTAAGATTGTATCGTAGATCTCTGGAAATATTTTTTACTTTTCATTCGCTGAAATGTCTCCAAAGCTTTCTGCCTGTAGAAACCAAAATCCTTCTTGCACAAACTCTTATTCTGCCCATAATAGACTACGCAGACAGCTGTTACCTTGATGCCAATGAGGAGCTTCTAAATAAGCTTGAGCGATTGCAAAATTTGTGTATTAGATTCATTTATTCTTTAAAAAAATACGACCATGTATCTCATTTTCGCAAAATACTCAAGTGGCTCCCGATCCGCCTTCGCAGGAATTCTCGAATACTTTGTGTACTTTATAATATCCTTTATAACCCTTCATCTCCTTCCTATTTACGTGAACGCTTCTCCTTTAGCCACCCTGTCGACGTCCCTTGCAGAAATCATCTTCGCTCTCTCCTTCAATTCCCTTCCCACACCACAGATTTCTATTCATTTTCCTTTTCTGTGCACGCTGTTCGTCTATGGAATTCACTTCCAGCTGACATCAGAAACTCTGACTCGATTTTCATCTTTAAAAGACGAGTGAAAGAATTTTATCTCTCCTTGACCTAGTCATTGATGATCAATTGTATTATGCATTTTAGTTTGTATGTTAGTACCTATTATATATAATTACTTTACATATACGATTATTTTTGTTTTAATTATCATATTATATATATATTTAGTATATGTATGTATATATGTATGTATACACTACACCCCTATATGTTCTATTTCAATGTTTCCACTCCCGGGCCTGCTGGAAGAGATTTCATTAGAAATAAGCTGTGCCTTTGTACAAATGTGTCCTATATTTCCAAGTTTTCTATCTATGTTTTGTATGTGTACATAAATTGTTAAATAAATAAATAAAATAAATAAAGTTGATGGATTAATTTTAAGTCGGATCTCCCTAAAATACCATAACCCACTGGGGTCTTTTGGGGGTTAGGAAAGACCACTGTCTTCCAGTGGCTATGGTTAGGGTTAAAATTGTAGTTCTATAATTATAGTTCAATTCTCAAATTGACCACCGATTTTAACAATAAACAAAAAAGTGATGTGTGTATGTCAAATACAAGGTAATGTGTGTTATGGTTTTTATGACAATTTATTAATTAGTAAAAAGACATTCAAATACACATAACATAAAATAAAGCACTAAACTAACTGTAAATACTGTAATGGATTAGTGTTTTTTTTATGTTAGATGTATTTTATTATTTTTATTTTGATCTAATGTATAATTTAAAAAAATATAAACAATGTGTGTGGGAAATTTCATACTCCTCCGTCTGCGCAACTTTCGTAAAAAGGCGTACAGTGTTTGCTTCACGTTAATAATGTACATAATAGAAACAAAATGTTGCTGATTTTGTTACTTAATTAATTTATTACATAGACAACAATAAAAAAAAACAAATAGTAACAAAGTAAGAACTAGAATTCTAAGCAAACTTTTTTTTGGCTATGTTTTATATTTATTCGTGTAATTGCTCTCAGTAATCGGTCAAACTTGTTTGTACAACCATCATTGTAACCTTTCTATTTATATAGGCAATTAAGTGATGATGTGCGACAGGCAAACTCAATGCGTGACCCAATGACAGGGAGCTTTGAATCTGTTCCATGCCCAGTAGTGGACTAAAGTAAAATATTGTATGTCCGTTAGGATTACATGGTGTCACCGCCCCCTTCTACCTGAGAGTGTTGTAAGAGCCGACAAAAGGAAGGGGCAAGGCCGATACCTAGCCGCAGGACAAGGCAAACTTGGTACGAATCCTAAGTGCGAAGGCTAAGTGAGACTCGGCAGTCGTTTGTGGGTTTAACAAAAACCATATTGTACAGTTGTTGTTTAATGCTTAGTAAGATAATCATCAGTCAGTATGTTAAGTGGGAAAGTTACAAATTGTTTTTGGGCATGTGCATATAACTGGGCAGAGCCATTTGCTAAGCAGTGGCTAACACACATACCGTGATCTCACGTACACCGACATGTTTGCAATAATACATGGGTACTGTTCTAGGAATAGAGAACGTATTTGGAAGTGTTAACATCACGCGAAACCACTATTTATGTGGATTTGTTTCTAATAAGGCGTATGATCATTTTAGAGATTTTATTGTCAGATTTTTAAATCTCATTCTAACCGGTACAAGTAGAGTACTACGTTTGTAATTTGAAATTTAATTTGTTAGTATTTTTGGCCGCGATTCCATCTGCGTGGAATAATCGTCAGCTAACAAGAACCTACCACATAGCATACAAAGAAATTCTAGTCGAGGTCACAATTCACATACATAAAGATTATATATTATAAAAAAAAGGTTAGAAAAAGTTAACAAGACACATAGAAGAGTACAAAGATAATATTGACAGACAATAGAGGAGTATTGTCGCAAAAACATTTTTAATGTTGGAAATGCTTATGGATACCCTGCCGCTAGGGACTTAAATAAATATCCTTGGACATTTCACACAACGCCATCTCGTCCCAAGCTAAGCAACTTAATGCTTGTGTTATGGTAACGAGATGGATGATAAACTACTTATATACATTTTTTTTTTGTAAATACATACATATTATAGATAGACTCCGAGCCAGTGCCTCTGGTTTAGACAAAGACACTTGCCCGACCCCGGAATCGAACCCGGGACCCGTTGATCCAAAGGCGGCACATCTAACCACTAGACCAACGAGTCAGTGGGTTATGCAGATTTCAAGGGCGCTGTAGGATGGAAATTAGCGCCCCGACCTACCAATTAAAGCCTACGATGCTCCTCGACTGCCCGAGCCACGGGTTTCACTCCCTGAGGCCCAAGGGCCCAGCGGCACTCTACCCTTGGGCCTCGTTCAGTGGAGCCCCAAGCTCCAAGGTGTGCCCCTCCGCTAAGGGAGGATTGTCGCAAAAGCTTGCATATTACTTAATCTACTCATAGCCTTTTGTGGTCTGTATTGATATAGGAGCTAATACATAAATAATAATACAGTCTTCCGAACCGGTGGTAGTTTCGGCATGAATGTGAGTGAACGCAGGGATTGTGAGCGATCAGGGGAGATGGAGGGATTGTAGGAGTGAGGAGTTGTGTGTGAAAGGTGTGAATGTAGGTATGACGACTGATAGGTGAGTGCGGAGACTACCACCTAGTGTGGGACAGGGACCGTAAGATGATAATGGTATTTATAAATATGACGATTTATAAGAGTTTAGTGATGAGACCTACGTAAATAAAGTTCCTTTTGAGTTTGAGTTTGAAATATTTCCACAATAAACTTTAAAAGGTATTTAAGAGGCCTAACATTACATGCCAACCGTAACACTAATCAGTTACTTCACTTACATAACAATAAGAAATCCGTGATGCAATCGTTACACAATTTATCGAAAATCAATTACATACTAGATAACAAAACAAAACTTTCTTTATTCCTGGCGATAGTAAGAGAAACAGTTTAAGTGCCTCTCTCTTTATCTCACAAGTTTATACCATTTTGTCTACAGCAGTTTTGTAATAAAGAAGCTATTGTTTTATTGCCATCAAAACACACTTAACACTAACTACCGAATTTACTTTCTACAAAAATTATTTATTGATCTTCAAATTGTTTAATGCCATTATTATTTTTGTTTCGTTGTGAGATTAGTTGTTACTTCGTTTAATAGAAAAAGTTTGCAATCATCTGTGAAAACGCAACATTCTTTTAACTTTAAAAAATAAATAAAACGAATCTAGGTAAAGCCTGTGCCGCGGGGGCAGTTTACAAACATGTAATTCATGACCACAACAATTGCCCGACCCCGGAATCAAATCTGGTACCCGTGATCCGAAGGCGGCACATCTAACCCCATAGACCAACATTGATTTACGCACTTACTAAGTGATGAGGGATTTGGAATACACAATGTCACCAACTTGTACCATCCTTAAGAGTGTCGTAAGACGCGACTAACGGAATGCAAAAGGCATATCACCTAGCCGCAAGTGAAGGAAAAGCCTAGGGCCACGCTGGTACAAAGTATTGCCAGCGTGGCACCAGGCTAATTTCCCTCCATGAATTCGGAAGAGGCCGGACTCAGTGGTTTTTCATTTATGGGCTGAAACTGATACGTTTAACCCTTAATCTCTATATATAAAAATGAATAGCTGTTCGTTAGTCTCGCTAAAACTCGAAAACGGCTGGAGCGATTTGGCTAATTTTGGTCTTGAAATATTCGTGTGAGTCCAGGGAAGGTTTAAGAGTCTAGAGAAAACATTGTCATTGTAAGTAAAATAATAAAAACAACAATTTTATTTTCCCATACAAACTGTTACCTGTCAAACATTTGACGTTCGTCCCGACGGTTCGCTATTCTTGGCATAATTACTTTTTTCTTAAGCTGTATTATTTATTGAAGCGCACAAGCTGGATAAATCGCTAATACTGTCTGATTCGTTAAGCTGCCTAAAGGATATTGCTAAACTTCCATTTCATGCTAAGGATAATTTCGCTATCTCCCTTCAAACTAAACAAGCTTTATGTAGATGTGATCGCTCTAATATAAATATAGTTTTAGCCTGGATACCAGGTCACTCGGGTATCATAGGGAACGAAACGGTAGACCAACTGGCTAAAAATGCCTCCCTTCATGGTTTGGTTTCTCACTATTCAATATATTCCCGTGATTTAAGAAGTCTAGCCAAACCAGCCCTACTGAAATCCTGGCAGAACCTTTGGGATAGCTCTAGAATAGATAAAGGAATCTGGTTCGGCAGCATACAGCCCATAATCCCTTTAAAAGCATGGTTCTGTAAATTTAAGGCATGTGAGAAGTGGATTGCATCGGTTATTTCCAGGTTACGCCTAGGCCATGTCTGTTCACCCGTATTCCTCGTAAAACTTCACATTAGAGACAGCTCGATCTGCGAATGCGGCATGGAAGAAGGTTCTCTGGAACATATTTTCTTTAGATGCTCTAAGTTATCAATCTCCTTGTATGATGTCCTACATACCGATGTCCCCCGCCCCGTTAACATACCTTTCCTATTAACCCTTTCTTCCCCTTCAGTATTTAAATCCCTGTATAAATTTATCTCCCAAAACCAGTTAAGAATTTAGTTAGAATATATATTTCCCATTTGTTTTGTGCATTAGTCCGTCCTACCCGCCTTATCAACTCAACCGTACATAGTTTCTCTTATATTAATATATTTTGTCACCGGCCATGTGTCAAAACAAACTCGGTTGTTGGCTAAATCATCAAACCCATGATGGAAGCCATAACATTTAAATGAAGAAGAAGAAGTACTTTTTTCTTTTTTAATTACATTAAATAAGGGATTGGAATCGATAAGAAAAGGCGGTATATTAATTTATTATTAATTATTCCAATTCGAATTCAATATTCATAGTTCAGACAGGAAAACGTCTGTCGGGTACCAGCTAGTACAGAATAAATATATTTGCGAACGTTTTCTTCTGATTTGATTGATTCTGGCTTACTTAGACGAGTAAAATTACCAATGTAAATTGCAGGAAATGACTACTTGACGGTTCTGATCGTGTATATTTTACGACGAGAGTCGTCCCGCGACCACGGACCACCAGTGTCAGAAACGTTGGGAATAAAATAAAATATACACGATCAGAACCGTTCAGAAATCATTTCCTGTAATGTGCAAAGATCGTGAAAGCCTAGTTTGATAAAACATTTATTTAATAGAAAATCTTTTGCGTTTAAGTCGTTTTTAAACGCTCAAATTAAATTCGAATAAAGATTCGCCATTGTCTTTCAGTATCATTTAATTTTGTGTCAAATGTGGGATTTTATTATAATATAGATTTTCTTATGGTGATTATTACACTTTCGCGAATTTCGAATGAAACATAAATTACGAATAATATGTGAAAAATGTATCCAAAATTATTATTATATTTCATATTTTTTTATAATTATTATTTATTTGTCATAATGTATATTAATAATCGCGAATACCTAACATAAGTCTTAGCAGCTACTTCTCTGCAATCTCAACTACACTTTACACTCGCATATTACTTACCTATCTACAACCATATATCGTTTTAAGGTGAATGTTCCAGGGTACCCCGCGAAATTCAAATTTTCTTACGTTTTTTGCAATTTGCAGGCCAGTGCTAGGTTGTATGATGAACATTTGATTCGCGGCTGTAAGACGTATGTAGGTACAGAGTTATAATCATCAAACTCATCAATACAACCCTCCAAGCTCTTAAAGGTGCAAGAATGACTTTGAGCTTGAAAAAGTTTTTCACCTTAACTTCACAGTAAAATCTTATTAAAAATGAGTTTCTGCATGTAATAAAAAACATTTACCGCCATTTCTGTTGTATGTGATCACTATCAGGATACTCCATTTCTCTCCCCACAGTCCAAGACAAGGCATGAAATAAAACCTCGGCATCGCACCATCACGCCGAGACGTCATTAAGTTCAGTTACTATTATCTCGGCGATAACATTGATTATTGTGAGAATGGGCCCATGAGTGCTTTAATACTGTGGTTAACTAACGCCAGAAAGGCACCGTTTCCATAGATCATCTGCGCAAGCAATGGCCGCTAATTTGCGGCGGTAAAAGATACCTGGCATGTAGCGCTTTCATTTGTTACCTACCTGTACGTGCCACATATAGTCTTAGGACAATATATCTTTGGGAGATAAATTGTCCCGTAGGATTTATTTATAGTTTTAACTATATGAGGCAAACAAGGGGAGCAAGAGAGCCTGTTTTTTTAAGAATTCAAATGTATTCACTACTAATATTCGAAGTATTGTAAGGGGGTCATAGCAGAGTGACTGACCCCCTTACAATACTGAAAACACTGAAGAAGCTGGGTAACAAGTATAATAAATAAAATATAGAAAAAAGTAAAACACGACATAACAGGACAGACAGCACAAGACAATAGAACATAATTGACAAATGTTCATATTAATATATTTATAACTTATACTTAAACTTCAACAAGAATAAACACCAACGGCAACCAACCAAACACGGCAACAAAAGGTACGACGTGGTCCAAAAACCTAGTAGCAAGATAATAAAAAAAAGATACTCCTCCGTCTAGCGAAGACGGTCCTGCCGTCAAAGAATTCACCTGGCGAGAGAGGCATCAAACTGGATAACCTGTAGCTTATTTACAACTGTGAGAAATTTCATCTTAACCTACTACTGAACCGGGAGACCAAATTCATGTAGGGAAATTGGAGAGTGTGCCAAGCCAAGACAGGCTGGCCAAGGGCTTATATCAAGTTTTGCTTCTCTTGCGGTTAGGTTAGTACTTAGGTCCTAACCAGTACATTCCGGCAGTACATCTTACTACTACCTACATCTTAAACATCTTAAATAACAATATCAGCGCTTCCCATTAACAAAAATCGTCATTATTAGCTTTCTTGTACTAGTCACTGTACGACTATAGAAAATTGCCTAACAATTGAGAACAGCCTTGGTCTCCCCAATTAAATTTTGCGATTGACTACTTTCAAGATTGAATTTTACTGCTCGTTATGAATTCGCTATTATAGAAACTATTTTAATTTATTATATTTTTTATTTATGAAATTAAGTAACTCTATATTTCTTAACGCTCACTGTAGGCTCCATCAGAAGGCTCAAGGTCACCCAAAAGGCAATGGAGAGGGCTATGCTCAGAGTTTCCCTGCAAAATCGAATCAGAAATGAGGAGATACGCAGGCAAACCAGGGTCACCGACATAGCCCACAGGATTGCCAAACTTAAGTGGCAGTGGGCAGGGCACATAGCGCGCAGGACCGACGCCCGATGGGGCAGAAAAGTCCTCGAGTGGCGACCGCGTTCCGGAAGGCGCAGTGCTGGTAGGCGTCCTACACGGTAGATCGATGACCTGGTTAGTGTTACTGGAAAACGATGGATGCGGGCGGCCCAGGACCGGCCTCTGTGGAAATCCTATGTCCAGCATTGGACGTCTTTTGGCTGAAATGATGACAATGATGATATTTCTTAAAACTTAAAAAACCGCGGACTCTACCGATGCTTAGTAGATACCACAACCCACAGAACATCTATGTACTTCTTCTTCTTCTCAGTCCATAAATGTCCTACTGCTGAGTCGGGCGCCCTCCAACTACATGGAGGGTAATTAGCCTACAGTACCACGCAGGCCAGATGGGTTTCGTATCAAATTTCCCATCTCTCGCTGCTTTATTTTCGGCCTTATCGTTTCCTTTTGTAAACTCACACGACAGCCTCACGATCTCAGGCTCCATGTAATTGGAGGAGGCCCGACCCAGCAGTGGGTCATGTATGAGCTGAGTAGTAGTAGTAGTCTATCATGTCCATGCACACCCATCGTGATGATATTATTAACAAGTAAATACGTAATCTGTAATTATTTCTAAGATCAGTATAAAACTCAATAGAAATTCATTAACTCAAATCGCTTTAAGGTGGATGCTCCAGGGTAGCCCGCGAAATTCAAATTTTCTTACGTTTTTTGCTATTTGCAGAGCAGTGCTAGGTTGTATGATGCTGAGCATTTGATTCGCGGCTGTAAGACGTATGTAGTTACAGAGTTATAATCATCAAACTCATCAATACAACCCTCCAGGCTCATAAAGGTACAAGAATGACTTTGACGGTGAAAAAGTTTTTCTTGCACCTTTATGAGCTTGGAGGGTTGTATTGATGATTTTGATGATTATAATTCTATAACTACATAGGTCTTACAGCCGCGAATAACATTTTAATCAACATACAACCTAGCACTGACCTGCAAATTGCAAATAACGTAAGAAAATTTGAATTTCGTGGGCTACGCTGGTGCATCCACCTTAAGCATGGCTATGAGATTTGTCGTCATAGTTTCAGCCCATACATGACCCACTACTGGGTCGGGCCACCTCCAAATTTATGGAGGGAAATTAGCCTACAGTGCCACACTGGCGAGACGGGTTGGCACAGGGTTTGTATCAAGTTTTCCTTCTCTTGGGGCTAGGCCTCTTGCGGCCTTTTAGTCGCCTTTTACGACACCCTAGAGATGGTATGGGTTGGTGACATTGTGTATTCTATATTCGTCACCACGCGGACAATGAGATTATAATACACTAGCGACCCGCCCCGGATTCGCACGGGTACAAATGTGCATGTATTATACATATAAACCTTCCTCTTGAATCACTTTCTATTAAAAGAAACCGCTTCAAAATCCGTTGCGTAGTTTTAAAGATTTAAGCATACATAGGGACGGACAGGCGACAGCAACTTTATTTTATAATATGTAGTGATAAACACAACCTTAAGCCAATATGAAAATTACAAACTCTTAACAAACAATTCACGCGTGAATTAATTCCGATTACGGTGCGAAATCGCTCAAAGAAAGTCGAACCCAATCGAGTTAATCCGAAATCTTTCCAATCAGTTGTACTCGTATTATTAACAATCTCAAAGTGATTCGGAGTAATTCACGGGTTGAGTGAGAAACGTTCTCAATCGTGCTAACTTCTATTGTGTTTGGAAGACTATGAAATTAAGGCTGCGACCACATAGCCATTATCCGTAACGATGCATTAGAAAAAATAGGGTCAGAATTTTAAGAGCATGGAAAAATTGTAAACCGGTTTCAAAAATAATAAATTAAAGAAAAGCAAAAATTGGCAATAAACAACTTGAAATTTAAAGCCTGTGTTTTAGGTATACCTTCAGCCTAATTAACGTCAGTGTCAATCAAATTTATTGCCCATTATTTTCTGTTTGTTTTTATTTCTGGTTCATGTAACTCGTAACCAACAACTACGTTGTCCAAGAACTAAATTGAAATAAGGTTTTGTTTATTGGTTTAACGACCACTAAACCGATTACAATAAAATGTCTATGAGATCTATAAATATCAGATTTTTTCCTAACTTGGTTTAAAGATGAAAAATATATGCGGTAACACACACACACATTTGAATTGAGAAATACGTCTTATTTTAAAATCGGTTGAAAAGAAATTTCATACTTCAATTTCAATAAGGGCACTGTACCTGCAAATTAATAAAAATAAGAAGTACCAAGTGAAAAAGGAAACTGGTAAGCATTGAATTCTGAGATGTTACTATACATATTTACTTAACTCTTCTTTTTTTCTTCAAATAAAACCGAAATACCTGCAGTAGGGCCTATACAGCGAGGGCAGTTTAGAAACAAGAAATTCAGGAACACAAATGCCACCCAGACTCAGAGCAATTGGCTCTGATTTACACAAAGGTCACTTGCCTGGCCCCGGAATCGAACCCGGACCCCGTGATCTAAAGACACATCCAGCCCCGAAGTTAAGTTTGTTAGCTGGCTCATGTAATCATTAATAGTCACCTAATCTGTATGCACAAGCCTAAAGTTATTACTGTTCTACCGACTGATACAAAAATGCGTTGCTGTACAGCGATAATTGATTGAGTCAGAGAGCAAATCACGCCTAATGGCCGACACTGACCCAGCTTTCGTCTCAATTGTCCACAAAGCACTTCCTCATTTTCCAATTTGTGCATTAACCATGAAAATGGGAAACATTTCACTAATAGTTCGAGGGAATGTTTGTTTTTTAAGCGCTCGATATTGAAAGATTTCGAATAGTTAAGCGGCGTTCAGACTGTATGAGTATAATAACGCGACTTACTTCCGCAAACAGTGCAGTATATGTATTCGAATTAAGACATGTGAATACTGGTGAAACAGGTTGTTTTATCTATGAAATTGATACGAGGTGGAATACTGTCGTAATGCGCTTGAATTTAAGCAATCAAACTTTGCTACTTGGTCCTCTATTATTTAATAACAACAATTCAACGTGTTTTAACAGTACAACAGTAGGATTTCAATTAGACTGTTGTTTTTGTAAGTAGGTTACTGCATTAATCCATCATTTAAAATTGATTTACTACATGCTTTTTTTATTGGATATCGAAATCAGTTTGCTATAAAACTCGAAATACGTGTACAAAATATCTTTTTATGTTTATGTAAGTATTTTTGGACGATTTATTAGTTGTTGGTACCGAGTTATATAAAAATAAAAAATGCAAACCGACTTAAAAAAAGCGAAAAGTAACCAATAAGGCACCGACTTTTATTGTTTTTGAAGCCGAGTTTGTTTCTGCTCAGGATGTAGAACAGGCATAAAACGTAAATCGATTAGAAAACTATTCATGATGTGTCAAAAGTCGTTAGAATTAAAGCTATTTTTAATTTTGCCTAGCGGACTGTGCAACACAATCGAACTGCAGGTTAAGCAACCTGTGGCTTTGCTGGATGTTATATTTGGCCTCCTCCGTGCGTCAGAGGGCACGTAAGCCGTTGGTCCCGGCTGCAAACGTCAGCAGCGTCAATATTAACACCTGGCCCAAGCGTATAAGTACCCACTAGATGGGATGGGACAAATATAAGACAGCAAAACTTGGATGGCTACAACATAGTTCATAAGAGGTAATCGTTTAAGAAATATGTAAATGAAAAAGTCTAATGGGTTAACGATAGTCTTAACAGCTGTTGAAATGTACTAATTTACGTTTAAAAGATAAGGTTATGTTATTATTTTATTTAATATTCATTACTAAGTAAATTATATCGCGTTTCCAATGACACTCCAATGTGTACACCGCTTAAAGTGTTGTTCGACCAAAGTTTTACTAAAATTGAAGCTAGCCTTTTACTGGCCACCGAATTGGCATTCCACTATGGTTTTTGTGGTCGAAACATATTATGTATGCCAAAATGCGGCTATGGTGACTACAAAGTAAATTCTAGTGATTTTAAATTACTTTATAAAATATTTGAAGCATTTCATTCGTTTTATAATTTCACTAGCGACCCGCCCCGGCATCGCACGGGTGCAATGATGAACATCTAAATTTATGCATGTATTATAATATATAAAACTTCCCCTTGAATCACTCTATCTTTTAAAAAACTGCTTCAAAATCCGTTGCGTAGTTTCAAAGATTTAAGGTGGATGCTCCAGGGTAGCCCGCGAAATTCAAATTTTCGTCAACGTCAAAGAATGACTTTGACGTTGAAAAAGTTTTTCTTGCACCTTTATGAGCTTGGAGGGTTGTATTAATGATTTTGATGATTATAATTCTATAACTATATACGTCTTACAGCCGCGAATAACATTTTAATCAACATACAACCTAGCACTAATCTGCAAATTGCAAAAAACGTAAGAAAATTTGAACTTCGCGGGCTACCCTGGAGCATCCACCTTAAGCATACATAGGGACGGACAGACGACAGCGACTTTGTTTTTTTATTATGTAGTTATTACTACCACATAACCGTTCGTCTTGGAGTACATATAATTTAAGATGTTTAGGTATCCCCGATTATTATACTAGCACTACTCAACCCATAAATGACCCACTGCTGAGTCGGCCCTCCTCCCATTACATGGAGCGTAAATAGCCAACTTTCATTAAACTAAAAAATTGGCGATCGACGGTATGTTTAGCAGATACGAGAATACGAATAACGATACGTTTAGCAGATACGAGAATACGAATAACGATACGTTTAGTAGATACGAGAATACGAATAACGATACGTTTAGTAGATACGAGAATACGAATAACGATACGTTTAGTAGATACGAGAATACGAATAACGATACGTTTAGCAGATACGAGAATACGAATAACGATACGTTTAGTAGATACGAGAATACGAATAACGATACGTTTAGTAGATACGAGAATACGAATAACGATACGTTTAGTAGATACGAGAATACGAATAACGATACGTTTAGTAGATTCCTTTCAAGTTTTCTTTACCTTGCGGCTAGATTTTTGGCCATAACATTTCCTTTTGTCGGCCCTCAGAATGGAAAGGTGTGTGTTCTGTCACACTGTATAATGTGGTAAATCATCATCATCATAATTTCAGACTAAAGACGTCCACTGCTAGACATAGGCAACCCCCAAGTATAAATAAATAAAAAAATCCTTCACCACATTATACCAGGGTGAATCAAAAAGTTCTTAGAAGTGCATATATATGAAACCTTTTTGGATCAAGTTCGATATTCAAATTAAAGAGTGTCTATCACACTATATTTATGCAGACTGTCACTTGTTTTTGTCAGTTCGTTCGCATGTAATAAATTTTTTTGTGCAACGAGTTGCTAAAAAGTCAAAATTATGGATAAAAGTGAGTTACGTGCGGTGATAAAATATCTCAGTTTGAAAAAAATGTCTACGAAGGAAATTTTTTTGGACATTCAGCAGACATTAGGGTGTGATGCTGTACCCTATTCTACGGTTGCGTACTGGGTGGCTGAATTTAAAAGAGGTAGATCAAGCTGTAAAGATGACCCGCGTTCTGGGCGGCCTTCAACCTCCGTTACAGAAGAAAATGTCAAAAAGGTTGAGAATCTGGTTTTGGAAGACAGAAGAATGACTATAAAACATATAGCTGAGATCCTAAAGATATCTTTTGGTAGCGTTCAATCCATTTTAATTGATTCACTGGGGTTCAAAAAAGTGTCTGCAAGATGGGTGCCACGAATGTTAACCGACGAAAACAAAAAGCGACGTTTGGAAATTTCCAAGCGTAATCTCGAAATGTTCCAGCGTGATTCGGATAATTTTTGCCGTCGTCTTGTCACCATGGATGAAACGTGGGTCCACCATTTTGATCCTGAAACTAAAAGACAAAGCATGTCTTGGAAACGACCATCCTCTCCATCCATTAAGAAATTTCGAGTTGCTCCTTCCGCTGGCAAAGTTATGGCCTCTGTGTTCTGGGATAGTGAAGGAATCCTTTTTATTGATTACATGCCAAAAGGCCAGACGATAACTGGACCCTATTATGCAAATTTAATCCCAAAAGTGCGTGAAGCGATTAAAGAAAAACGTCGTGGAAAACTGTCGTTGGGCGTGTTGTTCCTTCAAGATAACGCTCCTGCCCATCGATCGGAAGTTGCGCTCAACGCAATCCGCTGTGCTGGCTTCAATCTCCTTGACCACCCACCATATTCTCCGGACTTAGCCCCAAGTGATTTTCACTTATTTCCAAAATTAAAAGAGGAAATTCGTGGAACAAAATTTCACGATAATGACGCGGTTATAGCTGCCGTAGAGGACTTTTTCGAGAGTCAAGAAAATAATTTTTTTTCACAAGGAATAAGGAAGTTAGAAACGCGTTATTCTAAATGCATTGCATTGGAGGGAGATTATGTAGAAAAATAAAATATTATTATTTAAATCTTTGCATTTTTTAATATTGATTCCAAGAATTTTTTGATTCACCCTCGTACATTGAAATTAAACACTTGAACGAGAAGTCCGTTGAAATGTGATTAATAACAATGTATCTAAATAAAACCTATACTACGTCTTTCTAAAAAAATGTAGGCTCAATAAATCTACAAATAGTTTGAATGGTTACGTTCAACGGCGTGCGCTACTAAGTTCCCATAATTATTTTTCTCCGCAATTCGCAGAACTGCTAGCAACGCTTATGTCAAGCAATTTGTGAAATGTGGGTCGCCATTCGGATATACGAGTACACTACTACTATACAGCCCATAGGTGACCCGCACCTGAGTCGGGTCTCCTCCAGTTACATGGCGGCTAATTAGCTGTTCGTATGGTGACGGATTTAGAATACATAGCGTCACCAACCCCTTTCCATCCTGAGGCTGTCGTAAGAGCTAGCTAAAGGAAATAACGCTGCAGAAAACCTAACCGCAAGAGAAGGAATACTTGAAGCAAAACCCCGTGCCAACCCGTCTGGCCAGCGTGGCACGGTAGGCTAATTTCCCTTCTGTAATTGCTGTAATAGCCAGACGGGTTGGCACAGGGTTTGATATCGAATTTTCCTTCTCTTGTCGCTAGGTTGTCATTTCTCTTTGTCGGCTCTTAGGATACCAGCAGGATGGAATTGGGTGGCGACATTTCGTGTTCTGAATCCGTCGACACACGGATAGGATATACACAGCACTTGCTATTCAAGGCTTATCAAAAGCCTAACACACAAACCCTATTAAACAACCAGGGGAATAGGAAGCAGCCAGTATTTGATATGTCATTAAAACAATAGCAAGTCACACACGCGTGTCAGTACTCGATGCGAATATTAACGAACCGAAGCCCAACAGAACATTCTTGTGCGTTAAAGTGCAAAGAAAAATGGACCCTTTTTCATGTACTCAAGTTTCAAAGTGCAAAGCGTCGAATGTGTGTTGTGATACAGTAAGTTCGGCGGTGTGACTACAAACAAGTAAATAAAGCGGGTGTCAGTTTGCACAACATTTTCACGCAAATTGACGCGCGTATCGGTTTTGCTCCGGATTCGGACGCTATCCGCGGTGTTCGGTGAAAACGACGAATTCCGTTAACCGTCGCAAGTAGAGCGACCGGCAAAGACTACGGTCTTCAACGGTCTTAAGGACCTATGGGAAAAAGTATAATTTAAATAAAGCGACCAGATAAGCATAGTTCTTGTTTGCTTTGGCTCAGATACTTTTCAGACTTATATCTTCCATGTGGTGATGGATTTTGAATACTAATAATCACCAATCCACATTATCCTGAGGGTGTCGTTAAGAAAGCTCCAAAGAAACATCACATGGCTGCAAGAGAAGCCAAACTTGATACAAACCTTTTTTTTTTTTTTTTTTCGCCCTGGGTAAAATTCTTTATCGCCCTCCTCGCCGAGCGAGGCGAGTGTGGGACTCTCCCCCATAGTGGGGGCCTACCCACTAAACCTACCCGGGGTGCTCCAACTCGCGTCCTGTTGCGGCATTGTGGGATCTGATGCAGAACCACGCAAACTTGATACAAACCTTGTGCCAACCCATCTTGCAAGCGCAACACAGTAGGCTAATTTCCCTCTATGAATTTGGAGGAGGCCCGGCTCAGTAGTGGGTATTTTATGGCCTCAAATTATGATGGTAATGACTTATGTGCTCTATTCTATTTAATAATCTTATGTCTTGTCTTGTCACATTTTTCCAACATCTTGCGTAAGGTTTATGCAAAACTCCTATTATTATATTTGAGAACTTCACCAGCATTCAGCAAAAAGAACTCCACTTCTGGATACGTGGCTCCCCCAAAGATGTCCACAAGGGCCCGTCTTGAGCCACCGGCATCCAGCGGACTCCGGGGATTTTAACTACTTATATACATTTTTTTTTGTAAATACATACATAATATTATAGATAGAAAACACCCAGACCCCGAACAAATACTTGTAGGTCGTACAAATATTTCTTCCGTGCGGGGAGCTAACTATCAATGCTTATTAACTTGCAGACACAATTTTACTAAACTTACTAAACACTGGATTTTGTTTAATTTATTATCAACTAGCGACCCGCCCGGCTTCGCAGGGGTGCAATTATGCTTATATAAACCTACCTCTTGAATCACTCTAACTATTAAAAAACCGCTTCGAAATCGGTTGCGTAGTTTTAAATATTTAAGCATACATAGGGACGGACAGACGACAGCGACTTTGTTTTATACTAAGTAGTGATAGTGATAGCACATTCATATTTAAATTCATAATTTGATTTTCAAAAAACATTTCCATACTACTATTACTATTCCGACCATATATAACCCACTGCTGAGTCAGGCCTACTCCACTTACATGGAGGGTAATTAGCCTACGGTGCGACGCTGGCCAGATTGGTTGGCACCGGGTTTCGTATCAAGTTTTCCTTCTCTTGCGACTAGGTTATCAGCCATTCCTTTTATCGGCTCTTACGACACCCTCCGGATGGAATGGGGTGGTGACACTATGTACGTATTCTTAATCAGTCACCACACAGACTTTCCATAAACCTCCTTAAATTGGTGATTTTTGGTTGATTTTGCTGTTATCTGACTTTACGTAATGTAAATCTATTACCGACCACTGTTAATAGATATATTATTAGAAACTATTAATTTATTATTATTATTTATTTATTTTATTATTTTATTAATTAATTATAGTTAAATAATAATAAATAAATATCCTTGGACATTTCACACAACGCCATCTCGTCCCAAGTTAAGCAGCTTAATGCTTGTGTTATGGTAACGAGATGGATGATAAACTACTTATATACATTTTTTTTTGTAAATACATACATATTATAGATAGAAATGACACCCAGACTCCGAGCCAGTGCCTCTGGTTAAGACAAAGACATTGGCCCGACCCCGGAATCGAACCCGGGACCCGTTGATCCAAAGGCGGCACATCTGACCACTAGACGATAAAGGTCCATTTTCAATTTGACCGCAGACTACTTTTATTAAAACCATGCCCGCTGCTTTTTAAGAGCCCATAGTTCTTGAGTTTTCCACATTTTGGTGGCAAACTTAGCCGGTTTTTCCAAAGTTTTGAGTGTTTTCACGCGAAATACAAATTTAATAAGGTATCGTAAACTATGCGAACTGAACAATACCTTTTTTGTTAAATACCACGCAGACGAAGTCGTGGTTAACAGCCATTAAACTATAAGCGTGGGAAATTTCATACTCCTCTGTCCGCAAAATTTTCGCATAAAGGGGTACAAAGTTTTAGCTTTACGTATTAAAATAAAGATCTAAGCAGGTTAACATTACTGTCAACTTAGGCTCATCATTAGTCTCTATGTTCCACGCATCGATATCGCTTCATATTTATATGAATATGAAGCGATACAGATGTTTTATACACATTTTTTTTTACATATTTGATGCAATTTTGAAACATTGAAGCGCAAAATTGATGCAATTTTGTAAAAAAATTACCTGTTTTATTGTGCTGGGAATAGTCGTGTTATGGCTCATTCAGATAACATAGTATTTATTTTTCAGACAATGTCCAAATCTTAGAACTAATTTAATTCTAATTACTATTATATATTATACTAGTGACCCGCCCCGGCTTCGCGCGGGTGCAATGATGAACCTCTAAATTTATCAGTGTTTCTCAACAATTATACATAACTAGTGACCCGCCCCGGCTTCGCGCGGGTGCAATGATGAACCTCTAAATTTATCAGTGTTTCTCAACAATTATACATAATATAAACCTTCCCCATGAATCACGCTTGAAGCTCTCATTTTTTAATAGATTAAAAAAAAACAGCTTCAAAATCCGTTGCGTAGCTTTAAAGATTTAAGTATACATGGTGACGGGCAGACGACAGCGACTTTGTTTTATAATATGTAGTGATAGTGATATGTAGTGATAGTGATGATATGATTTAAATTATGTTATTATTAATCTTTTTAGAATAGAACTATTGTACCTATGGGCAATAACCTTTATCATACCATTAGTAATACGCCGCACTTAGTACCACCCCATTCTTTATTGAAAGTTTTACACGGGGAGCCTAATGGATTGAATTGAAACAGACACAGTCTAGAGGCACTTAAACAAAACCATCATAGTAACCCATTATTATTAATTTTGTTGGAACCTTTCCGTGTGGTGACGGATTTAGAATACGTAGTTTCATCACCCTATTCCACCCACAGGGTGTCGAAAGAGCCGAAAAAAAAATTACTAGGCTGATAATCTAGACGTAGGAGAAGGAAAACTTGATACGAAACCTTTTGCCAACTCGTCTGGCCAGCGTGGCACAGTAGGCCAATTACCCTCCATGTAACTGGAGGAGGCTCGAATCAGCAGTGGGTAATATATGAGCTGATTAGTAGTAGTAGTAGAGTTCAACAATGTATCTGGAACATTCTATTCCAAGTATGTTTGTAGCATACCCTGAACTTTACGCACTTCCCTTTGCAGTCGGAAAAATACCAAATGGCGGAGGTAATTAGACCTTTTCACTTACACATAATGGCTATATTTACATACACGCATCCGTCCGCATGCAAAATAGCCTGGATCTGCCTTTTCTCTGTCACTTACCTATTATTTTAATTTATTAGAAGGTGCTGAACTGCTGACATTATACTTTACTGGTTGCTTACCGCAGCGCTATTAATAATAATCGGTAATAATTATCAACAAGATAGTAACGATATGGTAACATTACTTGGACAGTTAAATACGTCTAAGCTGTATAATGATTATGGAAACAGACGATAATGATAATAAATATTTTCTTTGGTTGTGCGAAAAGGGATGGATGGATTGTGTGAATGAGAACATGCATATAAAAAACCTGAATGTAGATATGACGCCGACGACAAGAGCCGAGACATGGTAATAGTAGTTTTTAATATGGCGAATTAAAAGAGTTCTGTGATAAAACCTATATAAATAACTAGTGGCCCGCTCCGGCTTCGCCCGTGCAAAGCGGGGGTGGGTTATACATATAAACCTTCCCATTGAATCACTCTATCTATTAAAAAAACCGCTTCAAAATCCGTTGCGTAGTTTTAAAGATTTATGCATACATAGGGACGGACAGAAGAATGCGACTTTGTTTTATACTATGTAGTGATAGTGAAGTTGCTTTTGAATTTGAATTTGCCAACGCTTACGATTAAGGGATAGCTGGATTGCTGAGTTTTGAATAAGCCAAACAATTTTATAACTGAAATGTCAGCGGTAGGCTTTTTCTAGCGATTTATACTGATAATTATATGCAGGGAGTGAAAAGTTTATTTAAATATGAAATCGCGACCACATCACAGAGAGAGCGTTAGCCTCTGATAGAGATCGTTAGGGGACAGATTACCGTGCGACGGTGTCTGCAAGTTATCAGGTATTCACGAAGTTCAAAATGCTTCGTGTAAATATTATTCAATAAAATAGAAAATTCCACCGATGGAAAATGATCGGTATTCCAGGTCAGAATGGCTAGGCAAATAGCATAGCTTCCGTTTATTTAAATACAGTTGGCAATGATAATTCTATACAATAACCCGTTGTCGCCAATTTATTCGCAATTTCTTCAATGGCGGTAAACGAGGATGTAACTCGCCTCGCCGGAATCTGTCTGGTCAGAATATACAAGTGACCTTTGTCACTTTTATAAGACCAATGCGAATCCAGATATTATAAGTATAAACATTGAAATGTTACATGAGCTTATAATGGGTGGTGACAAAGAGAAGTCTGACTCCAATTAAATTCGACTCCGTTTGGTATTTACAATAATAATATATATTTACAACAGAAGGAGTTAGGACAGAGGCAGAAAAATAAAAGCAATAAAAATTTACAAGCTAACAGTAAAGAGAAAAAACCAAAAGTGACATTCAATAAAATTTGGTTGCCATAGAACCCGCGCACGGATTCTGTAAAGGACTCGCGTGCGCGAACTCTACGGCGGTATATATATAAAACAAAGTCTGTCGAGTCTGTCTGTCCATTAAAATAATTAATCACTGAAAATAATTATGACATATAATATACTAGTGGCCCGCCCCGGCTTCGCCCGTGCAAAGCGGGGGTGGGTTATACATATAAACCTTCCCCTTGAATCACTCTATCTATTAAAAAAAACCGTTTCGAAATCCGTTGCGTAGTTTTAAAGATTTATGCATACATAGGGACGGACAGAAGAATGCGACTTTGTTTTATACTATGTAGTGATAGTGATACATGTTGACACGCCACAAGCTTTGCATTTATAAGAGGACGCAATTTTATTTTGGGATATGTCTATAGAACCTTAACTTCAAGTTTGTGGGGTTGCCGCCCTTGTCCCCCGCCCGCCATCATGGAAATCATCTTTTTCGCGATATCTCGGAAAATATGCGTCCTCCAAAAAAAATGTTAAATGTATAAAAATGTGGTTATAACTTCTTTAATTTTGAATTTAGTGTAGTTATATTTACATATTTGTAGGCAAAGCAATTTGCTACGAATTATGTCTTCACGATTTTTTGTAGGACGCATTGTTTCCGAGATATTGCGAAAAAGATGTTTTCCAAGATGGCGGCCGTGGGACAAGGGCGGCAACCCCACAAACTTGGGGTTAAGCTTCTATTGAACCCTCACACATGTCCCAAAAATAAAATTGCGTCCTCTAAAAATGCAATATTCGGTCCTTAAATTGTAACATTTCAAAAGAAAAATATTTGTAGAGTAATTACGTCTTCGTCCGCATATATATAGTTGTTTAGTAGTGTAGAAAAAGCACATTACCGTACATTTGGTCATTTGTTTAAAGAAAACTGCCATAATACATTACAAAAAAAGGCATACAGTATTCAGCATAATAAGCATTTTACTTACAAATCACTCTTACCCAAGAGCCTAACTAACGTGCATATTTGAACTTGCATACAAATTGCCATATGAGGTCCTTTGCATAGTAAATACGTAATAAGTACCGTCCTCAATATAGGTAACTGTACACGAAACGGCCACAGTGGTCTACTACTTTGAATCTATGCTTAATTCAAAATCTGACCTTAAAAAGACGGTTAAAAGGTGAGGTTGGTAGTTCAAATATTATTATAACTAAATGGAGCGTATAGAATGGCCTAACTCGGCGGGCTTGCGGTAAAGCTTCTTATTTTCGATATTGTTTATAGTTGAAGAGACAGCGGAAAATTAACGCCATAATACAACGTAAAGCTTAATAACTTTTAAATCACTTTTCATTCAAATGTTTTATAAAATCGTTCATCAGAGCGACGGAAAGGAAACTAAGGAAGAGAGAAGACCTTGCGGCAGAACAAAAAAACACTCAATTTGATGACGTCTTAGGTTTTCGCGAATATTACACATCGTAACGTCAGGCATTAACAATGTAATATGCAAGCGATAAACACACAATTAACCCTCCTCCAGTCAGATGGGGGAACTTCGCAATCCGTGTCGGAGCCCGACGCTATTTTTATATTCGCGTATTTTCCACATTTGACATGGATGGATGGAATATTTGCCAAACAATGCATACGAAAACTAGCAAACACGAAAAGCAAACACAAATAGCCATGTCAATTACCAGGCGTTAGTTTTCAGGGGCGTATATGGCAAACTATCTCTACTGTACAATAAATAGCGACCCGCCCCGGCTTCGCACGGGTGCACTGAAGCACCTCTAAATTTATCAGTGTCTCTACACAATATTATGGATGTATTATACATAGAAACCTTCCTCTTGAAACACACTATCTATTAAAAAAAACCGCTTCAAAATCTGTTGCGTAGTTTTAAAGATTTAACCATACATAGGGACGGACAGACGACAGCGACTTTGTTTTATAATATGCAGTGATAGTGATGACGCCGACGCAAGGAAAGCTGCCGAAAATTTTGTCGTAGCCTCTTAGTCTACAATTTCAGGCGACAGACGTGCATGGCTATACAAAGTGAATTTGATCGAGTTGATTGAATAGCGGTAACTTTTACGATACTGCACCAACCACAGGCGTTACAGGGAAAGAGTTATGGAAATCTATAAATTTTAATATCGCACGGCGTTTCGTGTTGCTAGCCGCACGATTTATAGCAGTAGCTAATTGAGCTGGTGGAATTGAAACTGGGACATTTTATGTGTTAAACAACATTAACAGTGTAATCAAGAAAATTTCTACCAGAAAGTATTATGAAACTTACTGTTGAAGGTCGTATAGCCAAGTACAACTGGCTACTTATAATAATCTGTCACATACGACGTGTGTGATTCAAACTGTATTCGAACTATGACGATCAGTCGAAATAAATATGTCTGTACTATAAGATGTGATATTTATTCGTAGTTATAATTAAACTAATCTATTCAGGACTGCTGCTACTGTGCTGAGTCCCTCCAATTTCAACACTTACAATAAGTTAAATATAAGAAGAGAGCCATCGCAAGAACTTCTAATTTTATTAAAGCAAGTGAAAAAATTAATGGTATAGGCTAAAATATGTTTTGGTATCCACCTTCAATTAGCTTTTCTTCTGTAGAAAAACATTAAATCAAGTAATCAACAGTAATTAAAATGATTGTAGCTTTTAAAAATATGATAAAAACAGGGTAGATATATTCTTTTATAAGCAACATTAAAGGCTCTAAAGTCAAAAGCTCTAAAAGAAAATTCTACCTACTTGATCTTCTGTACTTGAAGACGGTTTTAGTATCAAATAAAAAAATATAATAAAACAATCATTTCACCAACGCCGCTTATGAGGCACTGTGCAAGGAATTACAACTAGTTCTAATCGAATATGAAACAGGAACCGATCTGCATCTGCGGCGATCCGCAGGGAACGAACAAGGTGAACGGTTGCAGGCCGGCGCGCGCGCAGTCCCGCTTGCTCCGTCGCCGTCACCGGACGCGTACGACGCGACATGACCCGCCTTTACGCACTTCTCGCGCTCGCCGCAGTAGCAACAGTTGCCGTTGCCGATGAAACGCCGCGACCTCGCCTCATTGATTTCAACCCTTGGGCATGGCTACCATCCAACCGTAATAGATCCCCATCAATAATGGAATACTTTTTTCCACCGTCTAGGACACCTAAACAATCTAATTTAGAACCCCCAGCTGACAGAACCCCTCCCGAAAATATGTATCAAACGGTCGAAAATACACCCGCTCCGACTACGTTAGAAGAACGTTCCACAACTTACGCGAAAAAAATCTCCACCAAAACTAAAACTACCGTGCCCTCCACGAACCCTACCGCGACAGTTCCACCCAAAACAAAAAAATCCACCCGAAAACCTACTACAACCGTTGAAGCGAAAATTACGCAAACAAAAACTGAACCTCCGCAGACTACGAAAGATGCGTCTACTACGTATCGACCTACGAAACATTATACGATCCGTCCCGTACGGACTACGGAAACACCTGCTGTACAGGAGACTGAAACTACGTTGAACACTGATAGCACGGAGACAGTATCCATTGACACTGCAGGAACAACCGTTGGCGGTGCCAAGGAGACTATTGTAACGCTGAGCACCGATGAAACGAGGTCGACGGACCCTGGTACTGCCAGTACAGCGACTGTGGAATCCACGACCCAAACAGATAGTACCATCGAGCCGGCCGATAGCCGAGAAGGCTACCTTCCACTCCGCGATAAACCTCAACAGACCCACGTGAAGATCAACGAGCAAACAAAAAAAGAGGTCAGTGGATTTAACACTATTCTTTTTATCCAAATTGTTCACAGTCTAATAGCTGCGACTTTCCTAGTCTTTGTCGTTGTTTTCTAAATGCAATCGTAAATTTCTTTAGGTGAGGTATAGACGGTCACATAAACACTCTAGGACCTAGATGTTATCTGTGTTGGCACAAAGCTCTTTCCGATACAGCTTGTAAGGTGGTCGGATAGGAGAGCGCAATAAATTCGACCTAATGAGCCCCTAGGGATGCGTACAATGCACTTTCTGTGATATGTACTTTCTCACGTTATCGGTGCAAATTGGCATGAATAATTTATTTCCTACCAACTCGATGGAGTGCATCGATGCAATAAAAAGCATGATAAAAAAAAACTTTATGCCCTACGAGCTTAAGTACACTAAATTATTACACGCTGTTAGTTGTAAGACAGTTTCGGTTGCAAAGTAATGGTTGATAATGAACGTTTAAGTCATCCCCACTAATCATCGCACGTATTAAATGTTAAGCAAGAAATTGACGTAAAAGAAAAACGAGTACAAGGGGCACAAAGAAAGTGGTTGCTCTCATTGAATGAATGTTCGGTTTTAATTACAGTACCTACAAAACGCATCAGAGGGTATTAAATTAAGCATAACGTGACTATGGTAATCATGCTACTTTGTGGAGTGGTTTGTACAGTGCAAAATACATTAAATTGGCAAGACGCGACGTAGTACAAATTCTAATTCTTTATTGGTGGGATATAAAAAACGATGGAATATAAAGCAAACTATTCTAAGTAACATTCAGATACTTGGTAAAAAAGAATTATCCATTAGTAACGGTACCCTTAAATACTCAAATTACTGATTTCAGAGATATGCTTAATATTATGAGTGCGCTAAAATGAACTGATACTAAAAAAATATTTTGCATAAATCTCATCAAGTATAATTGCACAAAAAATAGACAATGGACTCCATTAAATTGAAACAGAACAAAAAATAGGCCAATTATTGAGTGAATCTTAATATTTTCAGTCGTAATAGACATTTGCAGGTCTAAACAAAAAAATGGGTATCCCGAGGATGTGAACAACCAGTTCCCCAATTCCCCACCGTTTTTAGCTCAGTGTTAATGAAGGAGAATGGATAACCTAACACTCATTTCATTATTTAAGAAAATTGAAAAGTATGTATGGAAAGAAATGAGACCATTTTACTACAAGCCACTTCTGAAAGTTACGGTAATTACCTTCCAAATGCATTTACGTGACAGTATTATGACCACAAAAGTGATTTGCTAAGCCTTTTGAACGGAATTTAAATGCATTATGGTAACAAAAACGTCAGAGAAGTTCACATAATGTGTGTCGGAATTAAGTTTTGCGTAAATTCATAATGTATAATAATACAAAGTCACAATGTCTCTTTTCAAACGGTTGATTGTATTCTATAAGAAAAAAAAATGTTTCTATAATACATATTAAATTGCAGCTAAAATTCAATACTGTTTGAACAACAATTACCCTAAAGGGATAAATACCGTAAAATCGAATAAGAACTAGTTCTTGATGTGAGGCATTTATAAAACCAGCTCGTAAAGCAAATTTTGATGCAGCAGTGGGAAGCTAATTTTTAAATGCATTCGATAATAATGTTCGCGTCATGAAATAATTAAATTTAATTAATATATTTTATTCTTGCATATTCAAACAAAAACCATAGCAAAAGTTGATCATTAGCCAAATTAGGGTAGACTGCAGCTGACCTCGATAATATTGGGAAAAACGTACATTTGATATAGCAATACGTTATGCGGAATTCAAGTAGTGTTATATTTTATAGCCATATTCAGCTGTAAAGATTAAGAATCGTAAAACTGTTTTTTGCTTCGCTTATAATGTCAAAAGACTTCACACAAAAAGGTTCCAAGTCATATTGCGACGGTACTTTCCGTCATTAGTGAGTCTGTGGTCGCCATCGACTGCGGCTAGATCCCGCAAATTTTTGTGCGGAAGTCAATTCACTTCATCATAGCATACAATGTAGACTTTCACTGCAGACCCATCATCAGTGTGAATGAACATTTTCTAATGTTGATGTTCTTTGTGGACGATAATCGGTTTTCAGATATCGTCAATGAAGTACAAATATATTAGCGTTGCATTGCGTGATGTAATTGACGATTAATGAACAATTGATGATATCAAATATTATGTGAAAAGATCTGCGATACAAAAGCTGAACATTTGACATCACGACATGCGACAACGTGTGTAAAATATGTTAATCGTCAAAGGAAATCCATAATATGACTCACTGTTGAGTAAGGCTGCTTCAACTATTTCATATAGTGCCGTAAAGTATAGTAGGGATATACATGTAGGGAAATTTGACCACTGTGCCACGCATTCGTGTGTGCAAGGATATCTTCTCATATCCTCGCTCGCATTCGTTTACAGCTCAATTCCAGAAGAATATTTATTTAGGTGACACTATGTACCATACATTTATCCAGAACCTTGTTTTGGGGTCTATCAATAAGCAACAAGCATCACGGTATAACTATTACCAGAGAGCACTAGAAAATGTTACTTAATACATGCATTACAAAACACGAAATCATAAAATATCTTTGAATAATCTCTATGCTTGCGTCTAAGCCGCATGAACATTAGTTATAATCGCGACATTATGCCGTTATTTTCAGAGTCAGACATTACAATTTACGATTAAGGATTTAATATCTTCGTTTAATTACATATGTTCACGAGGAAATTGTTGATATCTAGAATTAATATGGTGTGTGACTGAGACTTAGTCAAATTGGAAGAAAATTTACTTTAACGATGCGATGGTGTAAAGATAGTTTGATTTTTATGTCGGGCCAAATGACTTTGCGTAAATCAGATACATCTACTTAAATTTCTGTAGTGGTTGTCACTTGTATTTAGATGCATCATGATATTGTCCTATTGGAATAATATTATAATATTCCTGCAATCAACATTACAATATCTCATATAAAGTTGAGTTTGCTTACATTCAGATTCGTAAATAATTAAACCCTTCTAACATTTTGTCTTACCTTACGACTTTTTGCGTAGTACAAATATGTCGTGTAACATGTTTATAAAGTGTACCTTCGATATAGATAATAAAATTAATTGTGGAATTATCTGCAGATATTAGACAGGTACATTTTTATTGAACTTAAACCATATTAGTAATGAATGTGTATGTGAAATAAAATTCATTTCACATACACATTCATTACTATCTCAATAAACACACTAAGAAGATTAAGATAATTTCTTCGTATAAAAATAATTCTAATTGATGCAAATTTAAATAAATTAAACAAAAGAAAAAAGAAATTGTGAAGCCGGTATTAATTAAGAATTTTGTAGCGTTTTAATCTAATTAAACACGTGTATACTCTCATTGTATAACAAATACACGGCGGATAATGTTGAGAAAGATATAATTCAGGTGCGACCAATGTAAACAATAGAGTACTGCGGGTAAATTTGGTGAATCATATCGTTTTATTTTGTTTTAACACTTTTTATATCAGTAAGATAGCTGTTATGCATTCTACCCATAACTGAGGATTGTAGTTTTAAACTGCAATTGCGTTGTTATTAGTCTGGTATAAGTTTCTATGCTTAAATTTATTTATAGAATTGAAAGGTTTTTTAGTCACATTCCTTATTTAGGCCATTCATTTTTATGCCAAGAATTAGGTGTGTTTTATGCGACGCGACGACTGAATTCGGTATATGATATATGAGCATTTTCTGGGCATTTTTTTTGTGGAGTGTTGATTCGGCTTTATCATTTTTCCGATAGCTTTGTCAGTAAATGGACTAATAATGAAGATCTTTAATCGCCATCTTGAAAAGCTTTCGCTCAGTTGCTTTTGCCAGTCAGTCAGACTGCGCAGTTTGTGAGCAGATGCATCTGTGTAGTTCCCTAACCTCCCTGGTGGATTGGGTCATTGACTTCATTTACAGCGATTTTATAAACTGTGTGTATACTTTTTAAAATAATATTTGTAAACATATGAAAGTGTCGAAACAACGAAACTAGTATAATAATAGTCAATGACAAGGATAAGTACAATAAGAATATATGTACATAAGTATCTCAAATAAAACTTAAAAATACTCTTATTCATATCATTTAATTCATTCAGATAAAAATAATTTAAGTTGAGACCGTAACTAAGTATAAATAACACGTTAACACAAGTTACAGTGTGAAGTAATTCATTTAATTTTCGAATGAGTCTATGCGATAAACAAAAAAGGCAGGAACAAAAAACTGCTCGTGTCTAAAAGGCAATTAGCCGGTTAATTTAGAGCAAAACGAGACTGATTCAAACAATCCTCACTTTCGCGAGATCAAGTCTATCTTTTAAAGGTATCGATCGTGGCAAATCGTGATTAATTAATCAATACGCATTACCAATAGAAAGCATCTGGTGTTGTTTTGGCTTTTTACAACAAGATGAGCATACATTTCCCAGAGAAATACTTAAAATGAGAACATTTAGAGTAAATTCAGTTTATTTTTAAGGATTTGAAGGCTTTTGCATAGCCGAGTGTTAAGTTACCATCGGTTCAGATTGCTGCACAATAGCAGAGCTGACACGGAATGCAGTAATTTTTTTCAACTGTCGAAATTTGGTTACAAATACAGAAAACACTTTAGCTATACATATTTTGAAATACTATAAAATTACGTTAAGCACTATTCCAGTTTTCAATCATAATCAATTTGTAACGCAATATATGTAATAATAAGAAATTAAGAGACATGAGAATAATAATAATACAAATCTTTATTGTCTCAAATTAATAAAAAAATACAATATTGAGACATTCCCAGTAAGTAATGTACAATACTTGTGAAGGGGCTGCCTCGCTTCTTACCGCGGTTACACAATTTTAGATTTATTTCTATTTTTATTTTTATCTAAAAGTTTAGTTCTATTTCCTTGCTACTAGATTCGTTACCCGACCCTGTGTATTTTGCTACCAAGCAGCTGTAGAGTTTATAAAACTCTAATTGAACTCCAGATTTATGCCGATTTATCGAAGAGAAAGGGGCTTTAGGTACAGTGAGCAATAGAGTACCTACAAGTAAAGTCTCATAAACTTGAATAGCACTCAGGAGAGAGTGTTTCATGAGAGAAAATGTTTACAACGTATATGATAAGGTACGCCAAACAACGGCTTTCGTGACGTTAATGTAAATTTAGAGACATAGTTTGCGGATAATGCGGTTAAGATATTTTTAAAGCCATAACTCAACGTAATTTTTATTTCAGCAAATATACATTTTGTAGCAACGTAATGTACAATAGCATACCGCACATTAGTGACATAACATTTGTATTCTTTATTGTATAACGGTTAATATATGTAGTAACGGTTCAGAAACACCTAAATCGTTTCTAAAAATGTTTATATAAATCAAACTTATCTCAAACGCATTCATTATTAACACCATAAAATATATTTGGCTTGAGTTCCCTACAAAAAATTACGTTTAGTTACACGATACGATCTGTTCCAAAACCTGTAAATAATTAAACAACGCCCATTTATTATCTGTTATTTTTACGCGGATTTATGTTATTAGATGAATCTGTATTGCATGCAGTATGTTTCTTCCCATGCTTAATATCTATAATACAATCGATTGGTGGAATTCGATTATCGATATCATTACCGACATCATAGAATCGAGCTCTAATGATATCCTTTTCCAGTTTTTGTACATCATTATAGTCGGCCAGATTGAGGCGTATACATAAATATGCAGGGAGATAGTCACGACAAGGGCCGGTCTAAGGGACTGAGTGAAAGGTTAAGTCCTAGATGTCGAAATAACGGTAAAGTGGCTATTAAGTGGAAAAGCGTGTAGAAAAAGGGGTTTATGTTATGAGTTAGGGCATTACGTTTGTTTAATGAACACTAATTAAGTTAAGAATATAACTAGAATCTAATTTATATGTATCGTAAGGTTTGTTTTTGAGCGTAGTACTAATCAGTAAATCATTTATTCTCTTCTGCAACGATTACTGAGAAATTAATTGACCGGTGTTACATGCATTCGCGTTCCGTTCTGTGAATGACAGTTTAGCGTAAGTGGCATTTCTCTGCCTTTTGGATGGCAATCATACTAACTTTATAATGTGACATTGTGGATATCTAGATGAACAAGATAGATCATAGGCTGTAAAAATAGCACGATTTACAACCCGTTAAAGGCATTTACCAAAATGTGCAAGCATTGTGAAAGTCTAAGACAACTTTACGTAGTCTTTGAAAAAGTAGCGAATCACATCAATACTTTTGTAGTAACAACTAGCTCTATATTGCATACGCTAGTCTAATTAACTAAAAGACCTTTCTGTAAAGTGGTATAATTTGTGAGTGTCGGTCTTTCGCCGCGTGCTAACTACTGCCTCCGGCAATCTAACGCTATATTTAATTAGCAGATGTGCTTAAGGTCGCAATCAAAGGGAACAACTCAAGGAATTTGCTCGTCCTTGAAAATATTTGATTAAACTACAAATACAAATCCTTCTAAGATTGTGGCCGGGAAAATATGCTGTAAGGCCGCCAATGAAACTACTATATGATAATGTTTTGTTATTAGCTTACCAACAAAGTGTACTCCATCTGTCTATCGATAACTGTATTCTTAGAATTACACGAACTAACTTCATTACGTATCTTTCTGCGACATAAGCACCAGTCAGGAAGAGATAGCCGTATCCTTAGGCGATACATTGAGCTAGCTTCCGTTGAAAGTAGTTGAACAGATTGTTTTTAAGCAACTCCTTAAATAGAGTTGGATTAATTTCCGATGCATAGTGTTACTTTAATAACTTCACAGACATTAGCGGTAAACAAAACGCAAAAAAAATATACTAGCGGTCTTACGTACATAGTTTTCGCTCGTTAGTAATCATGCCTACATCACATAATGCTTATGATGTTAGGATCTGTATACCTACTTGTACATTAACAGTATTTCACCACATTTAGCGATTATAGAGTCAAGAATCTCAGCTCACAGATGACTACTTTAGAGGCGACTTTGATGTATGCATTTTTGACGTTTCTTTTGTTTAATTTAATTGTGTCTAATAAACGGATTTCTTTCTTTTTGTATGTAATTGTGTAATGTATTTTTTATTCCGCCTGATGTTAAGTAGGAATGCAGTCCAGAAGTGGGGATACCTAGTTGTAGAACTATACGTATAGCACTAGCCATCCTCACCCTGCTGGCCAAAAAACTTCAATGCCTTTGACCCTAAGCTTGCGTGATGGAAAGCAACGCCCGGGTATAAGATGGAGCAGGCAATTCAAGGACATGCCCTCTCGGGCACCGGCTCTCACATACACGTGACGGAACACAGTAAAACTGCTTGGCGCCGGACTTAGATGTGAGTGTCGTAGCCAGCCGGATGGACCATTAGATCCTACCACCAAGCGTGCTGGGTTTTGCCGACTTTTACAACATACACGTTTTATATTATGATTCTACACAGTTTCTTTCTAAAACATGACTAAAAATTCACAGCAATTAATCCATTGAAGGGCAAGTAAAACCGTCGGTTCCGGCTGCCATTCTACCATAGATACACGTCGTCAGTAGCTTGAAAACTGACTGCTGGTCTAATTACCGGCAGTTTCATTAGATGGGACGTAGAGGGCAGACGTCAATCACGTGAAAATACTGGTAGTTATCCAAATTCGATTAGACCGGTGCCGACCCCAAATGAAATTTCGAAAAAGGCAAGGGAGACTTAAAGTAAACCTTAACTCAATCGTACGTAAGATCAGTAATCAAAGTATCCGTTTTTCTTAAAGTATTAAACATATTTTCATAGTCTCTACAGTATGTTTTACCATCACAACACCAAGCATAATCAGATAAAGATATCGATAAAATGTCCGATCGATATGACACAACCGAGTCATAGTTTGTTGGCGGGTGGTGTCACGACTGAACCTGCGAAACGGTTCAGTACACTTGACACGCAAAACTCACACGCATGCGACCGACTTACAGAGCGTAGACCGTCTACGAGCTTAAGGGAATGTTATTATAATTGAGTGAAGAGTCACTTTTGAATGCAGTAATTGCTTAGCTTGTTGTGGATGATGGTAAACTTGTTTGTAACTTTAAAGACAAAATCATTATCATTGTCTTAGGCGACATGAAACCGACCGATGGTTCACGATTGATCGAGTGGAGGCAACATTCAAATTAAGAATGTAAAGGTACGAACTACATTATTAAAATAAAGTGGAAATAATGTGGACTATAAATAACGGCGTGGTTACTATGTCAGCTAAATCGGTAACTAATCGAGCACGATTAGTCGCAATACGTCACCAGCGGTTCAACTACCGTTCAGGAATCAGTTACGTACAAAATCGAGTGACGTCGGCTGCCTTAATCGCATCATTCTAGCATCTCTATTTGTGCTAACACGAGTGTTACTGATAAGATAGTGACAGCTGCATTTAGCTTGCGGATCATTGGATAGTGTTAATTAAGTTGCGTAGTGCCAATTTACTGTGTACCGGTACGATCTAAGCATAGAATAGTACTGTATCGTTTCTAGTTAAAGCTGCAAACCTTGCTACACTAATTAGATTAACAAAGTTGTGAACTACATCTGGACTTTGAAATTGCATTTCTTCAACATGTTTAAGTTTATCATTTAACAATATCAGACTGTGTGACTAATCATAATGCCATCATAATATTCATCAATATTATTTAGCTTTTGACAGAAGGCACGATCTAGTTGTTCAGTTGAACCAAACTGATCTATGGCTTCGAATATATATTTCATTACTACTACGTATTTTTCGTCACATCACGCCGCGTCATCAGTTATAAAATAAATAGTTGCCACCAAGAAAGCGAAACTAACAAGAAAATAATCGTAGAAAGTGTGTAAAATTGTCTTCTTGTGTGTACTCAAGTCAATAGTTCGACAGGCGTCAGAAATATTCATGATTAGGGTTCTTTAACACTGAAATATATGAAATATTCTGCCTCATTTTTGCCAAGTACGGACGGTTCTGATGGATGCATTTTACTGCGATTGGATGAATGTATTTTGCACTGGCTGACTACAAAATTACATAATATGTCATTTAAATATTCGGAAAGCCTGCGTGAAAAGATTTCAACCATTAGTCACATTTCTTCTCCGAAATCTCTTTAATACATTACCTTACGTTGTTTGCAACGAATAGTTGTAAATTGGGATCAAAGGTAAGAAAATGCTGTTTTTATAAATTGCTTCGGATGAGTTGACCAAAATGCTATTTAAGTGCAACCTCTTGAAAGATTATATTCAACGTCGTAACAGTCGTTCTAAGAAACGATCCCAAAAAGGTAGAGTGTGGGGCAGACGAGGCTTTCTCGAGAATAGCTCAGTTTATCTCTATCACCGATTCACACTTAACCGCTTTTTATCTGCGGATATTACATCTTTTCGCGATGAGCTTAGGAATGCCATCAATCTTGTTAGCTGACTTGTAATCGTGCGGCTCAATGCCAATCAACTTCCAGTTTCAAGTGGCAATTAGGTGTCGAAGTTACATATGAATATAAAAAAAGTCCATAATAAATGCTGAATCTAGGAAACGATTTACTCGAAAGCGACACGGTTAGCGCAGTGGTTGAGGGATCGACTGCTGCGCAGCATGTCGCGGGTTCGATCCCCGCACGGAAGAAATAATTGTACGACCTACAAGTATTTGTTCCGGGTCTGGGTTTTTTCTATCTATAATATGTATGTATTTACAAAACAAATAATGTATATAAGTAGTTTATCATCCATCTCGTTACCATAACACAAGCATTAAGTTGCTTAGCTTGGGACGAGATGGCGTTGTGTGAAATGTCCAAGGATATTTATTCCAAGAAAGTATAAAATTTTCTGATATTTTTATAAGATTTTTAACGATGTACAACAAGATAAGTCTTGAAGAGGAAACTAACTCAATACGTAAAATGAAACAAACTGCAAATATTAAACACAATTACTGACGGAGGTACCAAAATTAATCAAAATAAAGGTAACACTGTTAACACACGACACAAACTAAAGGAATTAATAATCGCTTTAAACACTAGACTTGGACTGAAAAGGAGCGGCAGAGCGGTAAGGGTCATTCTAATTATAGGGAAATTAAAATAGCACATTACAATTTACACCGCATTGAGGCCGCGTTATGTATCTATCTTACGCCGCTAACAAGATTAATCGCCACGATTGCACAAGAAAATAGCTCGACGCCGATCAATTTTCCCATAGTGCCGTTACAAATACTACTTTTAGCATTAGAAAGCAATAAGTGTGTTAAATGGATGGCCAGTGTTACTTGATGATTTTCACTCTCGACAAACTGCGAATAATTAGTTATGCATTCAGAGCAGTGGCAGGACAGACAGGCACAAACTTAAACATGGCATTGTGAAGCGAGGAGTAAATAGATTGAACTTGCTTATTAACAAAGACTTACTGTATTACTGTTGTATGCAAACATAGTGTACACCGTTAACATTCATAGAGATAAGTAACAAAATTATACGATAAATGGTGGCTAAGACTGTCGATGACAGGTATACATCGAAGTCCCATCGACAGTTAATTCTAGAAACGAACTTCAGTAATACTGTCTATCTATCAGCCATGGACATCCACTGCTGGACATAGGCCTTCCCCGTAGATCTCCCCGGTTATCCGTTCTTCGGGCTACGTGGCCTACCCATTGCCACGTAAACTGTGCAATTCTTCGAGCCATGTCGATAGTTCTGTTTTTTCGAGCATAGCTCTCTGTTGCACTTTGAGCGACTTTTGGCCGTCTATTAAGCCTTATTGTGAACGACCACGCATTCGATCCATAGGGCATCGTCTTCAGGCACTGAGGAATATTTGGGGCCCAGCAGTAAGACTATGAGGGAAAAAATTATAAGGGCTTCTTGCATAACAGCGTGTAATAGATTTTTGGTGAAAGTATCCATTCAAATCAATTGCACCAACATAACGATCTCGGCGTTTTCGCATTTGACCTTAGTGTTCGTTTATTTGACTATTCATGGGAAATAATGGAGCTTTGTGTACCCACGTTTCTTTAAATTGCCTTGTGTATTTTCCAAAATTAGATTTATAGTAAGTTTTTGCAAATTCATTTCTGACACAGTAATGTCAAAGGTGAATAAGAACTGTTAGAATATAATGGTAAATTGCACATAATTCAGAATTTAGTTAAGTTTCTACCAACATTTCTTTATTTTTCCAAAGGTGAATGGCATTATAGAGATGCTTACTTTAGGGACATTTTAATCAGCTAACCGGACTATTTGACACAAGGTTAAATTTCAGACTATGTTTCCCTTGTGGCTACATAATTACAAGCACTTTTTCGGTCGCTTTTGCCACATTCAGGACGAAATGATTTGATGACAATGTGTACTTAAATAAGTTATCACTTGGACAAAGAATATCTCGTTAATAAAAGCCTTTTCCAGTTTTCATATTACGTAATTAATTGGTTAGATAGGTCAGTACATTTACATTGATGTTTATTTTAGGGTGTTGTGTCACTAAACTAACTAAACTAAACTGCACTGGACACATGTTTAGGAATAATTTGACATACATACCATATGAAATTTCTTCAAAGTGTATTGGTTCAAAATACTGTGTACGTACCTGAAAAAGCAAGCAAAATTTTCATTTAAGAGGCATTTAAGAAACATTGTAACTGAGTCCTTAGAAAGATTATAAAGTGATGAACATACTAATAAATAAGAAAGAAAACTTTATGAAGATAGTTTTCTATTGCTCATTATCATAGAGAAGCAATATTATTACATGCATGAAAAATACAAGTTCTTCCATAACAACAACAAAACAAAGCGTAACAAGAGAAATAATAATGCTCTTTATATCTCAGGAACACATAATGATGTCATAACATGATGAATTCTCGTTCGCACACATAACATTCGGCTCAATTATGAGGCGCCTCGGGCGAAAGTTTACTACTACTGACCTCGGATGTTCATTAAAAGATAATCGAAAGTGAAATTAATTCGGCGCTCGAGATTTTGACAGCGATTTGATTAACGCATGTTTTATCCGTCAGTCTGCGCCCTTAATCGATTTATAGTCAGTCTTTTGTTGTTGCGAATGGGTGAACGGTTAGATATTTGGTCGTTTTATGAGTGCATTTTTATTTTTGTCAGAACTTCGGGCATCGATTATTGACCTTTTCAATGTTCATAAAACAATTTGATAATCAAGTGTTGGATGATAATTACATAACAACGATTTGCATAACTTTAAAAAGAACGACGCTTGGGCCTAACATGTTTGTATATAAAGATACAAACCTAGGGCATAAGGGATTTGTAAAATTTAAATTAATGAATGTTTAACCAATGATGAAATAGCAAAAGAAGTCTTTGAATGATTGATTGATTATATTAAAGTTCGAGTATAGTAAAACAAAGTAAATTCGACCCATGCGGTTGTGCACAACGATTGCTCATCGAATGCTATACGAAAATCCGCTAAAATGTGAGAATTTCACGTTACGATTTGAAGCGATTTCATACGGGCTATAACACGGATGTTACATCAAAATTCTTGCAGTTTTATTCCCGTATCAAATATCTGTGGGTAAAGAAACTATAGAATATGAACTGTACAAGTATCCCATAACATGACGTTTTTGTTAATAGATCTTTGACGATAGGATTATATTTATATAAATAATGCAACGATAATATATAGTATATATGCCACATTAAGTATGCATGTCGATATCTACATCGCACCATAGAAATATGCCAAAGATTCGCTTGGATTACACTGAACCGAAGCCAAACTCAGAAGATAAAATATATTCCGATCGTAGACTACCTTAGACTAAACAATAAATAACTTGCTTATTCTCAGCGGATAGATACAGTGGTAACAATTCGGTTAAGTTCCTCTTAGCTTGTTAGCGTCATTACCCATATGAATCTGTTCGTTAGCAGTTCAATAATAACGGATTGCCGTTCTAGTTGGGACAGATAGACAAGAAGTCCAGATTAAAATGAATAATTTATTGCAATGTTAAGTAATTTACCCGTTAATTAATGACGGAAATCGACCACTGGATCAATTACTGCAGTAGCGTGATCAGTCGTGAGTCAGGAACGATACCGTGCGAGAAGATAGCTACCGGTCTTCCTGTCACTATACCGCAATACTGTCAATGTTTATATCATAGAAAATTATATCATCGGTATCTTTTCCTCGATCCGGTCGGTTCAGGTTACAGAAGCAGTTATGATGCATAGATTAAAACTGAGGCGATTACCGGTTCTGTTTATAAGGAAGTGGTATAAGTGGCTCGTAGTATTTTATTCTTCAGCGATGTAGTCGCTTTCTGTACATCGGGTATGGAATGTCTTCGAATGTGTAAAAACTAAGGCGGCAAATTTCGTTAAGATTTCGTACGTAGAGCAGTGACGACGATGTTGCTTATGGTGGTGGACGAAGTTTGTTACAGGATGATTATGATAATAAGGCAGCTTATTTTTATAAAAAAACGAAACCCGTATTTACAACCTGAATCGCAGGGGCAGTTTACAAACTAGAAATTCACGAATACAAATGACGCCCAGACTCAGAGCAAGCGCCTCAGGTTTACACAAAGACACTTACCCGGCTCCGGAATCGAACCCGGGACCCCGTGTTCCAATGGCGACACATTCAACCCCTAGACAAAAAAGGCAGTTCATTTTATTTTACTTCTTCTAATTTGGTTTTCTATTGTCAACAGGTATGTCTGTGCGATTGCATCTACACTTTATGGTATGATATCTTGGAGTTCCCTTATACCTACTTAGTATTCTTATGATTCGAAGTTTCGTTGAGTCAATCAATATCTAAAGGTGTTATGTCCAAGTTGGAATAGTAAAGCCCTGTTAATATTAGGACTCCATAAGTAAATTAATACTCTAATATGTTTATATATTTTATGTAATTTAAATCCATGGACTTGCTACACCGTTTTCTACTCGATTTGTACGTTTGAAGAACATCTAAAATATTCCTTTATACGACCACACATTAAACTCTGTTATCGTGGATTCTCAGGTACATTTTCAACTAAGAACAATAATATTTTCATATCAGCGATCACGACTTAGCTCGAAGTTTCCCAGGCTTGTCGTCAGCACAATGCAAAATGCAAATAAGCACACGTTGTGCATTATTATAACCTAAGATGATCCATGAAATAGAAAAATGTACAGTTTTCATATCTTGTCTTAATACTGCGCTTTTGTTATTTTTATCTTCACTTAGTTTCTCACATTGCAGACGTGGATTTATTTGTTGTTCAGATACTATTATCTATATAATTATCATTTTTAAATAAATAACAATGAATTGCTGTTCGTTAGTCTCGCTAAAACTCGAGAACGGCTGGACCGATTTGGCTAATTTTGGTGTTGAAATATTTGGCCGATTTGGCTAATTTTGGTGGAAGTCCAGGACCAGGTTTCCCTAGACTTTCACTAATCGGTTAGAAAATATGAAAAAAAGCAACCCTTTTTTTAATACTCATTATTTTTGTTCCAGTTTGCAATATTTTAATAAAGTTGAAAAATTCTGGAATTATCATTCAAGTTTTTTATATATTGATTCTGAGGCGGTACGAAGTTTGCCGGGTCAGCTAGTAGTTAATAAATAATGTTTGTATTTACGGACAAAACTGACAAGCAATTTTGATGGTAAGAAAGCTATCTTGCGTAGGTTTTAGCAATGCTTACGTACATTATTGTCTTAATGTTCCCAATAAAATAAATCCGGTGTACTTAGTATTTTGGGGTAAGATATGATATATGTGTTGGTATTAAAAGCTGAAATAGACAAGTGATTACATTAACTTTAATTTTGATTGCAGTTTATAACCTTTAACTAATTAACGCTCATTAAAACCTTATTATTAATCAAGTCAATCAAGCTGTAGAGGTCCAAAAGCATTTGGAAAAAATATATAAGGAATGTGATTGGGTTTTGTCCACAATTATATTTTTTTTTAATCTTTAACTTAATTACTGAAATCGTAATTCGTTATATGGATCGAAAGAGTTCTAATTTAATAAGAAAATATACTTTTAGACTGTCATATATCTTCGTATTAATATGTCAAATCAATGCACGTTTCTTAAATGACCTCGCTTAGCAAGAACATTTTTAAATGTATTTTAGTATGTGATACATTTCCATTAAATCAATGTTGATATTACCAATATAAATTTTGAAGTCAAAAACTGACGAATCGAGACATGTTGTAGGTACTGTGTACAATGGGGTAAAGCACGTCACATTTTGCTTACGTTCGGACAGTTTTTATAGTTCTATCACCGTAGTCAGCCAGGTCAATCAGCTTCACGTATAAGGTCAATTCGTGGTGCTATTTCGTAAACATGGCAGTAACAGGGTTGTCAAATTGTTCTCTAGCCAACTTGGAAGGCACGTAGATATAAAAGACGTATAAACGTAAAACTAAATTTGTCTGTATTGTGAGAAATTTTTGGCAATATTGTAATGCAAAAACAAAATTAAATTTATCAAGTTTGCTCATTAGCGCTCCTTCGACATGTGAAACAAAAAATAAAGTGAACAAATAAAATTTACCATTTAAAATTTAAAATTTATGTCTACCATTTACTACTGGTTTGGAATTCAGAGACGAGCTGGACAGAAACTTTGTAGTTGCTTTTTTAATCGCCATTTTTAAATACAATTTTGAACACAATCTCACCCCATAGTCGCAAAAAGAAAAATATCAGCAATGAATTTTGGAATTTAATATTTTTTCTGTACATTGATGGATGGATGTTGATGGTATAGCTAACTAGGGTATGTCTATGATCGGGTCTTACCTGTTGCGTCCTTATCAACATATGTATACGTAAAACAAAAAATCTTAGAGGAAGGGGCGTAGTGATAATGTCCAGATCCAGTTGTGAATTATAACCGCCCGTCAACATTGAAACGTACACAAAAACTACGCTACAGGTATTGGTCCAGCAATTTAGAAGAGATTCTGTAATGTTAATATGTACTTCAACTTTTTAAGGATATTAACTTAACATCAATAAGAATTGGACTTAAATGTATCTGAAGTTTCATTTTCTTTTTCATCTATTTCTCATTTTATTAATGCATAAGGATTTGCATTTAGGAGAGAGAGATTGAGAGAGACAGAGAGAGAAATTCTTTATTGTGCAATGAAAACGGCGCACTACAGAAACATTTGTGGTACATGTATACATTATTACATATTTTGCTACAATAATGGGAGACCACCCTATTTGAAAACGACTATTGCTATCTCTCTAGGTAATCTCGTAACTCTAAGATCCTACAACATTGCCGTTCTTCTTTATCTTCAACTACTAACCCGTGAGGTAGAGACAGTTATTTATACAGATGAACCACATACAACTTTCTTAGCGGTTTGAAGCAAAATTCACAACTATTTGCACGTACATGTTATCAACGTGTACCGTTACTAGGATAGTTCACTTAATCTCTATGGAAAATCACAAGACATAATGAGTACCGGCGGGGCTTTTTGTAAGTGGATCAAGTACTGTCAAAGCAGATTTCTACGAAATTTATTATTTGCCCGCTGACGCGACTTCAATCTCGCAATTCCAACTCAAGCTAGATACTAGCTAGTTTTTGCGGATTGAAAAAAAATCGCAGGTTAAGCCACATTTAGCTCAGTTAGAAGTTGAATGGGTCACCAATAAAATCCAGGAGCACAAGGCTCTTGCTTAATTACAAGCTAGTCAGGACTAAAAGATGAAATATCTTTAATCAGAACGTTGGTATTTACAATCCAAGTCTTGGACATGTCAATGTCGACATTAATAATTGACATCTTAAACAAACATGAGTGGTGAAATGGTAGGATCAAGCAAGTGAACTTTAATTTAAAATATTAACTGCTTTGGACCACTGTGTCTTCTTCTTCAAACATCATCTACCGCACAAAATAACATTACTATAAAACATTTAAAAATCATCTAAGCATTTGTCTTTGTTAAAATTTGCAGTTCGTTATAATTGACGGAAACGCACGTCATACGGGCAGGTGTCCGTTGATACATTTACCACTTCATTAGCTAACCGATAGTTAAACGGGTAATTTGCAATGGCTGATTAGATGATTAGATTCCCTTCACAGGCGAGAAAATAATTTGATAGTGCCGTTGTTATGACGTACATTGGTACTTGTGCATTTAGGTTGCTTAAAAAGGTACAGCTAAAAGTATAATAGCTTACCACGACAATATTTTAAATATTTTGTACAAAGCGTTTAATAATCTTAGCTATGAGGTGTCAAAAAACTGACCAGCAAATATTAACACAATACAACATAATAATTAACGTTATGTTGGACTCGCATGTCCTAAAATGAATGAAATTGATAAAATAAAGAAAGTTCGTTGGTCATTTTTCACGAAAGGAATATTTTCGGCTGAGAAAGTAGGCCACGCCTTCTCGTGTCATAAACACGTTCAGATTTGTGGATAAGCTGTCTTGTGAATATTTATTAGCAACAATGTAAACGTTTAATTAGAGTCGCAATATATGCTAAAGGGAGCAAATAACAAACACATACCAGATATATTTATTTAAGTTAGTCACTATTTGGAAATTAATTCACACAACCTATCTAAGGAATAAGCAACAATCACAGTAATCTATTATATTCATGGAACGACTTGTGGAAACAACTACTTATAGATAAAATTTGTAATATATCTTCAACATATGTAATCTTAATCGTAAGAATAAAAAAGCTTATGATTACACAAAAACTGGTATGTCGATTTTTGTCACAAGCATCACGAGCATCCTGTATGGTTTAATACTGAACGCATCTAATTAACAATCACGATAGAACATGTGGCAATTTGCTAGATTTAAAAAAGAAAAACTGGAGTTTAACCATGCGGCAATTGAACGTTGAGCCGGGTTTTATAGATGGCGATCAATATCCAGAAACAATTTTCTGGTCTGTGAGGAAATGGCTCAATCCACTTATCCTCCTTCGGACATATATCCGACGGTTGAGTTAAAAGGATTACTTCCTCATGAAGTAGCGTTTGTTCTTGGGAAGAAACAGAATACATGAATTATTTGGGTGTGTAACACTTTATAGTATAAATACTGCTTAACGGAGGAATAATTTTACTATGAAAGTCATGGCAAACTGGGAATCTGTGGTTACCGAGGAATAATTTTGCTATGAAAGTCATGGCAAACCGGGAATCTGTGGTTAGCATCTAGGTTATCTGTGGTTGAAACAATGTTCGCTTTGTCTTCCGAGACCTAGTCACCTTTAAAGCTATACCTCTACAATATATTTTAGTAACACTATTATCATAAAGTAAAGTAATTTTAAATACATAGGTTACTACATTACTAGCTTGTTTAAGTGCTTTCGGGAATAAATAAGCATATACGAATCGATCTCTAAGATTAAAAAGAACAAGTTTTAACTTTGTTCTGCTGAACGTAAATATCAAAGAAATTATCTTTCCAAAATTTGCAAGCGCTTTCGATCGTACACCTACCATGCATATTTCACTCAAATAAAAATAGAGAAGATTAAAAGTACTTACAAGAATCTTTATCTAAAGATGTCTTTACAATAGGTTGAGTTTTGAGTTTCACATGCCAAAGCCAGGACTGCTATTCTTATTACATGATAAGCCTTTTAGAGGAAATGCGGTACAATATTATATTATGAGATGTTTACGCTTACGTTAAGTAATGTATTTAAGACGCGTTTTACGGAGTTAGACGCATAAATTCAATCAACATTCCGTATGTATGTCCAACATCGTATCCTCAGTTTTCTTGAGAAAAACTTCTGGATTATGCAAAGTGCAAATCCGTCGCGCTCGACTCGACGCATCCAAGTTGGGTCTACCGTTGCGTCCAACGGAATTCTCGTTCAATAAAGCACTGTGTCAACTAGCGGTATGCACTTTTTTCTATAGCCCTGTCGACACCATGCCACGGCGACGATTCGACAAGCCAGGGTAGATCGCAGCGGTCGGTAGATTCGTGTTCATGGGGCGAAAAGTTATGAAATCCCGGATTTAATTGCTTTTGTGCTGTGAATTGGCTATGGAAAGGGCAACATTTCCGTTATATCTGACGGGAACGTGAATAATTCACAATGAACTGGACTGTACCTATTTAAGGCTACTTAGAAGAATTGTTAGTAAGAATGACGTTAGTTTTTATTCAAATGTGTTAATTCAAGAATCTACAATCACATACAATTTTGTAACACTAATTCAGCGCAACTTGGCCGAAACGTCTGGAGAATAAAAGTATCGTAACTTATTTTAATACACACCAGTTAGGCCCAGTTTTGAACATTACTGTAATAGGTATTTTATTTTATCTTATAAATTAAAATTCATTAAATTGTATATCAATATTCATTCAAAGCTTAAAATCTGGGCATATCGAACATCAAAGTTTAAAAAAGTTATAACAACCAAGGAAAATACTACGAAATGGTTCATTATAACATTTAAGCAACTCTAATTTCAAAATAGGAACCTAAATCTAGACTTCAAATCGCATTAGATAAACACGGAGAAACAAGACTTATTTTTCGCCTCATTGGTTACAATTAGATTCCTGTATTGTATCCGAACGCTGAGCTCGTTTTTGATTTGCGAAGAATATAGTATTAATTTGCAGGCTTTAGAAAGTTAAAATTTGAAATTAAAAACACAAAGGCATTGAACAAATTCAGTTTCGTCTCGAATGTTCAAACGAAATATCGCATGATAGGATCAGTGATCAATAAATCCGCGGTAGGTACGTAATAAAAAGCGGATAGTGGTTACAATGTACTTAAATGGGGACCTCTCACTGGCGTTGGTAACTGTAAGCAATCTGGTAAGGAGATATCACTTCGGATTAGGGTTGACAGCTTACAACAAAATTTGCGAAACATTGATGAATAATATATATATATATATATACAACTAGAGCTTAGTGAAGTTTTGTGGGTAAAGTCCCACAAATAGGTGATTTTAAATTTCTGTGTTGTGGTTACATAGGCATCTCATACTATATCTAATAGAGCACATACTTAAGGCAGTTTTAATCGTATTCTTTAACTGTGTATTCAAGGGTAAGTGAAATCTGCAGGCAGCATTTATTATGCTGCCGTATGCTGCGTATATTTTTGAAGGCCATATAGTATGCTGCAGATTTCCATGGAACTATTGCTATCACGTGAAGAGTAGTCCGTGTGGCGATGGATTTAGAATACTTAATGTAACCGCCCCATTTCACCCTGAGGGTGTCGTAAGAGCCGACAAAAGGACAAGGCCGATAACCTAGCTATAAGAGAAGGAAAATTTGATACAAAACCCTGTGCCAACCCGTCTGGTCAGCGTGGCACAGGCACAGCTTCCTCCACAGCCCGACTCAGCAATGGGTCATCTCTGGGCTGAGTAGTAGTAGTAAGATGCTAATTTTATGACATATATTAGTTAATTGTTGAATTATCTTCTTGATCACAACCCGATGACAATAACAGTCTTCATCAGCGGTCACAGAGTAAGTGAACACGCAGCTCAGGTGGAGAAAATATCATTACCCGTATTCGGATCACTCGGTCGTGGGAATGTGTCATTCGAGTAGTATTAATAACCGGGCCAAGTGCGAAATCGGAATGTATTAACAATTATACAATAAATGTCCATTTTCACGGTGAGAATACGAGAGATTTTAGGGCTTATAATCGATTCCAGGGTCGGGCAAGTGTCTTTGTATAAACCAGAGGCACTTTCTTTTAGGGTGTTCGTGAATTGGTCAACAATAGGGAGTGTTTGCGAATTGCATGTCTGTAAACAGTTTTGGCAAAACACGTTTTATATCCATTTTTGTTTTCACTAGCGTCATATTTTGATTTTGAAACGCTTTTTCAGCGAATTCGAAAAACCTGTTTATTTTTATTTGGGAAATAGTAGTATACACGAATTTCTCTTCAAGGTAGATTTACTGCCTTAGTTAGATGGTAAATAAGTTTCTTTGTCGCCTTTACGAACCTATTAGAATAGAATCGGTTACCGATCGTAAGTATTCTAAACCCGCGACCACACTAAACAAAAATGAGTAAAGTAAAAGTTCACTAGATGTTTTGTTTAGCATTACATAATACACAGATGAGAAAACTCCAAGCTATTCAAAACTCTAAGTACCCCCAGCATGACACTTCTTATTAATGATCCGGCGATCTTAGAAACGTGACCACTGTTCTTGTGAGTAGTGCGATTATATGCGGACGAAAGTTTTAACCTACATACTGCTTGCAAGTGTGGATAGTTGGACAGAATTTCCCTGCTTTGATGTATGCGGTACACGGTTTCAGAGTAATCTTGGCATTGATAAAATAATTGCCATATCTGAATGATTCGGAACAGACACTTCAAGTTAACAGATGTATTTCGTGCACAACGTACGGTCATTCAATAATATCTTGTTGTATATATAATGAGATATGAAAGTGATATATACGACACAGGGTGCAAAAATAAAGGTGCTCTATACGTAGAGACACTGCAAAGCAAATACTTTTTCTTAAAATTTTGTAGTGTGTTAACTTAAGAAAAATGCGGCGATATACCCAAGAGACAGTGAAACGAATATTACTAAGATTTTGGGTTGACTACTATTGCTAGTTAGTATATTTCCGCTGGAACACGTGTTTTGTGCTAAAAAGTTGCATCAGGAAATCGTAATTATCTTACGTCCCCCATACTTCAAAGTAGAAAAACAATATAAATACAAAACTGGCCTTACATATTATATATTCTTTTTTCATTTGCAAAGAACAGAAGAAGTGTTGATTTATGCATACTAGTTTTGTTGGCTGTAATGATGAGACCCGAACAAATTTCGTTAAGTTTTAGGCGAATATTCGCGCGGCTTTGGGCGGTCCGTTGGATATTTTTATGGCACATCCTCCACGGACATGCATCTATGCTTTTTTGCATTTACGCCAAGTTCACATCCTTTGTTCCGCTTTTCTTTGCGTCTTTGTACCGGTCACAATCCATGTCAGTGTGCTGCACACGGAATGAATGCAAATCTTATGCGCGAACCGCACCAACTACTACGATTAACGCGCACCTCACGTTTGCAAGCGAAATTCTCTTTCCATTAGCTCGTGCCATCAAGTGTCCTCGCCTACAAATAATTGTGTTTTGTTTACTCAGTGACTACCAAATGTCGGTCAAGTTTGCGCATCTGTCGTGAAAAAGCGAGATTCACGCGCGTTTTCTTCGACCTTGTTTCTTATTACGCATACTGTTTGCTATTCAAGGACAGCGCAACGGAACTAAAGTGAACTTGAAAAGATAAGATGTTCTGTGCTCTGACTAATAAGTACTTGCACAAAAATGAAAGTACGCGTGTTTTGGTGTTATGCGGATGAGTTAATAACGGGCGACTTGAATTGGCAGCTATTATTTTAGGAAGTATGAAGATGAATTTTCCGTGTGGTGACGGATTTAGTATATATAGTGTCGCCACCCCATTTCATCTTGAGGGTGTCGACAAAAGGAAATGATAAGGCCCATAATTTAGTCACTAGAAAAGGAAAACTTGTGACGCAACCCTGTTCCAACCCTTCGGTCAGCGTGGCACAGTTTACTAATTACCTTCCATGCATATGGAGGAGGCCCACCTCAGCAGTGGGTCATTATGGTCTGAATAGTAGTAGTAGTATTTTACTAAGTATGGAGATGATATGAGCCAGAGTTCTCGTGGAACCCCACATGCACAATTCGGCATTTATGCAACGTCAACAGAGAGCCTCATAAAAAATAACTTATCTGTTGTTATGAAAATGCTCATATTGACTCATACTCATACTGACTCATTTGACTTCCTTGTTGGTCTAGGGGCTAGATGCACCGCATTTGGATCACGGGGTCCCAGGTTCGATTCCGGGATCGGGCAAGTGTCTTTGTGTAAATCAGAGGCACTTGCTCTCAGTCTGGGTGTCATTTGTGTTCGTGAATTTTGAAAATGTTTGTAAACTGCCCCCGCGATACAGTTTAACCTAGGGGGTTTCTTTTCAAATATATATATATATATATTTATATCTCTAAAACGTATATAACAGTTTTCAGCTATCAAAAAAACTAAGAAAACCTTCCAGAAAATATTTCCAGCGGCTCCTTTGGACAGATGATCTTACGTTGCTATTCTTATTTATTACCAGTTACATCCTCTTTCGTATTCCATACAGAGACTTATCTAAGTACAATCCACGAAACGGTCGTTTAAATCCCTGTACATATCACAACCACAATCTGAGACTGGGAATAAAACGGGAATACCATTGAGGGGCTTTCTCCCATGAGTTGAGAAGTCGACGCGCGTTCGATTAATCTAATCCAAAGTAATCTCTTATCTGATCCGTAGAACGTGATTTGCCAATTCCGAAGCTTTGCGCGGTTGCGTATAGTCACTGTTCCGCAATTTAAAACCACTACACATTGATACTTTACCGAGAAACGAATATCATATTAACATTAGTAATGAAGAGATGCAGCCGACGTAACTAGAAAAATGTTATTGGTATACGTGCTATGATATCAACTGCTGCCACTGTCTTGTTGGTTCCCCGGTTCCATTCCGGGGGCAAGTCTTTGTCTAAACCAGAGGCACTTGCTCTGGATCTGGTTGTGATTTGTGTTCGAAAATTTAATTTAAAAAAAAAAGCACCTACAGGGTTTCTTGCCGGCTCTTCTCTGTAGAGCAGCATTCCGAACCGCATGAATGTGGGTGGAGGCAAGGGTTGTAGAAGATCAAAAGAGATGGATGGATTGTAAGAATGAGGAATTGTGTATGAAAGGTGTGACTGTAGATATGACGACTGATAGGTGTGTATGGAGACTACTACCTAGCGTGGGACAAGGGTCGTAAGATGATAATGGTAATTTAAAAAATGACGACTTATAAAAGTTTTTTGATAAAACCTACGTAAATAAAGTTCCTTTTGGGTTTGAGTTAATGTGCGTGTAGAAAATCGTTATAGCAGAGTAATTTTTAGTAGTTTGCATACAAGTATACGATGCATCCAATTGCTTCCTGTCTAGAACGATTACGGCATATGTTACATACAATGTTGGTGTAGCAAATAAGTCCTCACAGTAGAAAGAGTTCACATGATAATATTTTTGCTAATATGAGTTTCACTATGAGAGTAATGCCGACTTGGCGATTTCATGACGAAAACCCTACATATTTTTGCCAAGAGTAGGTACGCTAATGAACTTAGGTCTCAAGATTAATATGTACTATTAATTATAGCGTACAGATCGCCCTATGGGTTCGCGGGTATAGTTCAAGTGTTGCTGTCTGGATCGTACGAGTTCGGAGAGTATATGTCCGTGTGGTGACGGATTTAGAATACACAATGTCACCAACCCATAGCATCTTTAGGGTGTCGTAAGTCCTTGTTTGTAAAACCTTGCTCCATAATGAGCTGATAATAATATTAATGGTTAAAAATCATATTCAAGGTGTATACCTATCACAACCTTCAGGATATTCTCGATTATTCATTCAAACTTTTATGAATAAAATATTTTAAGGTCACAAAGAAACATAAATCATGTTGGGATCGTCGCGAGGTACAAAAGCCGGAGTTTAGATATAACCCATAAGAGTACTTTAACGAAATCCATATAAGGGATTATTCCTCAGAATGAAGCCAAACGCCTACGTCTATAACTGTAGTCTAGTAAACTGCACGCACTAGACTACAGTTATAAAAAGTTATACAGAATTGCATACTATACCTATAGAAATGTATTAAAGTAAGAAGCTAAATACATTTATAATATGTCCACCATATTGTAATAGGTAGGTACAAAATGCACCGATACAAATATTGTCAAAATAAACAGTATGACTATGAACTGCTATTATAATTATCAGCATTATATAGTGGAAGGCATAAAATGTACAGACCGCGCCAATCTTTATGGCCGCTCTGAATGTAGCCGCATTACGCTGCGCAGAACACCAAATCATGTATCAGCGGGACTTACGCGGGGTACGGAGACAGGGCATCCTCGCGCGCGCCGTTTCCCACCCGCAAGCGCCCTCGCATCCGGCGCGTTAGTCTGAGTGAGCTACGTTCGTATTGGTTAAAAAATGTACGTTACGACGCGCTGAACTTTCTGAAGCTACATTCAGAGCGGCCTTAAACATTGGCGCGACAACAATGTATCAATAAACGAAAAAAATATTTATTTTTATTTTTTACTTTTTAAAGGTTATTGTGTCGGGTGTTTATTTAAATTTTTAATTTAATTTTTATTTTATACTTTTTATAGGTACATACTTATTATAATATAGATTTTGTTAAATTGCACGTGATGCGCTTTCATTTGAGACCCCACTCGATTATATTTGCAGACATTCGGTTATTCTTCCCCACTTTCACCCCTCATAACTTTTAAACGGCTCACCCGATTTTCATCAATTGAACATTATTGAAATCGCTTCATCCGTTCGCGAGCTACGGTGCCACAGACAGACAGACAGACAGACAGACCGACAGACAGACAGACACGTGAAACTTATAACACCCCTCTTTTTGCGTCGGGGGTTAATAAAACTAAGAAAACAAAAAAATACACAAAAGATTGTCCAATGCAAGTAAAGAACTGAGGTCATTAAGTATTCAGTATTTGATTCGCATCCAGCTAACACTTCAATTGGGAATTACTATGTACAAGAGCTTCCTCACAAAAACCACAGTGAGAAAGTTAAATAAATGCGATGACCTTTAATTATCACGCCAATAATTGACATCGCACGTAGTAAGACTATCGCGTGAAGATACAAAGGCTACGTAAAAGGTGAAAGCAATGGCATCCGAAGACCTCATCATTCGGTCTGATAACCTTATACGCTATTGTAAACGAGCCTCTTCAACCCAAACATGATAAGACTGCGTACATGGCAACGTTAAGCTTAGCGAGTCGCGTAGCGCGACTATAAATTGTTTATTTGTATTGTACCACGATAAAATAACCCGGCATCAAAATCCAGTTAAATTCCTAAAATGCGAGCTCATTGATTATCATAACACAAAATAATGTTCAACATCTAAGAATCTTAACCTTGTTTCAACGAATTAGAGGGTGTGTTGAAGAGTTAAGGAACTAACATGTATCTGAAGGAGATCGTATCTTAGGAAGCCGAGACAAAACTGAATCGTCGTCAAAAGAGATTTATTTTTAAGTGTATTATTCCAATACTGCATTGCATTACTTCTATCAGATGAGATAGACGAATTGTTAACTGAACGGAATTGTTGTACGTGGCAAGTATATGAGTGTTATTGCTAGGCAATCCGTCACAGGGAAGATATACACACGATCAGGAAACGATATTAGGATATATTCTATCTATCAAATTTGGAGAATAACCGAACGCAGTAGTGTATAGTTTAAGGGCTAAAATTAATTCAACCGCAACGAAAGTTAAAAATATAATACTGTGTAATAAACCTGTGGTGGCTAACGAAGCAACAAGCAACAATAAAATGCAGTTAGCGCTAACTTGCTTAATTGTGGGTAACGTGACTGCATTCAGTCACCTGCTGCTGTTCTCGTCAATACCGCTAAACACTTTTATTGACCAGTTCCGGTACGTAATTAGCTTCGCATCCCGCTATGCACTGAGCTACTGCAGATACGGCAAAGTGAGGGGAAATCAACGGAAAATGTATAATTTATGGAACTTATAACTTATCTCTCCTTCTCACCTCGAAAGGCTCATTGTGATCGGCAAAGTAGATGGAAAACGACCTCGAGGACGCAGCCCCACACGTTGGTCCGATCAAATCCGCACCACTCTCAATTCTACGGTCCACAATGCGCTCCACACCGCCAGAAACAGGAACAGATGAAAGAACATCATACAAGAGAAAGTGATGCTGAAGGGTGTTCACGACCCTCAACATTAAGGAATACGACGCAAAGAGGGAGATAACTTAACCATTTTCACATCAAACTCTTTGGCTTCAGCGGTCTTGCTTGTTTAAAGATAAAAGCAAGCACCAAACGCTGTGAATATCGTTGTGAAGAAGGCCGAAGGGCAAACGGACATATTTTGGTTCTACTACTACTACTACTAAGCCCATTCATGACCCACTGCTGAGTCGGCCCTCCATCAATTACATGGAGGGTAATTAGCCTACTTTGCACCTGCCGCGCTGTTCAGACGGGTTAGCACAGGGTTTAGTAATAAGTTTTCCTTCTCTTGCAGCTAGGTAGGTTTCAGTCTGGTCTCCGGCATTTCCTACTGTCAGCACTTACGACACCCTCAAGATGGAACGGGGTGGTGTCACCATGCATTCTTAATTCGTCACCACACAGTTTTGGTTACGACGAGGATAGTAATCAAAACACTTACAAAAATATACGCGACAATACAAACTTTACAATGGGTAAAAATCTAAAACAACTCTTCTGTACACGCTTCATCTGCATCGCTTTAAGTGGTAATAGGAGCGACCTTGAAAGGGGGCTGTGCCCTTAAAAACAAGCTCATCATTTTCCCAAATGAGTTGCATTCGGGATATTAGGCGTCACAAGCATTGTGTTAGTCATCAATCTACAATAGCGGCTTTCTCGCTGTCTTTTCAGCTGTCAATAAAGATATTCTCCAAAAGTTATAATGACTGTGCAGCGGTCGATTAAAGGGACGGTGTAGGGATTCTAATTTAGTAACTTCTTTTGTTGAGTTCAGGGCTACTGGGTGAGTGGGCCGGGCCGGTATACGTTATGTTATTAGACGCAGAGAAGAAAGTGACAAGCAAAGGCCAATTTGTCGGAACATAAAAAAACATGTTATACGTATTACCTTTAAAGTATTTTTAAGTGAAGTTGCAACGTGATAGTCCTCGTTATAACGTTATTCTACTTATCTGTTGTTTATTGACGACACGGTTGGCGCAGTGGTTGAGCCATCGACTGCTGCGCAGCATGTCGCGGGTTCGATTCCCGCACGGAAGAAATATTTGTACGACCTACAAGTATTTGTTCCGGGTCTGGGTGTTTTCTATCTATAATATGTATAAATTTACAAAAAAATTTTGTATATAAGTAGTTTATCATCCATCTCGTTACCATAACACAAACATTAAGTTGCTTAGCTTGGGACGAGATGGCGTTGTGTGAAATGTCCAAGGATATTTATTTATTGATGCTATTTGCTCAGTGGTTTCATCATCATCAGCCCACATTAGTCCACTGCTGGACATAGGCCTCCTCTAAAGAGCGCCATAGCGCCCTGTCTTCAGCTTAACGCATCCAGCTGCTGCCTGCAACCTTTCGCAGATCGTCGCTCTATCTAGCAGAGGGCCGTCCCATACTACGCTTGCCTATTGGCGGTCTCCACTCAAGAACTCGTCTACCCCAGCGGTTGTCGGTTCTTCTACAGATATGACCAGTCCACTGCCACTTCAGTCTGCTAATTCTCTGACTTATGTCAGTGACCTTGGTTCTCTGTCGGATAGTCTCGTTACGGAGCCTATCTTTTAGAGAAACTCCAAGCATAGCTCGCTCCATGTGTGGTTTAGCCGAAACAAAATATGGATATACGATAGTTACATTTAAAGCTTAGTTTACAAGCCAATCTTCTCTTATTCATTCGTTTCACTTATTCTGGATGCCTAGAGGAAAGATACTTGTAAGTTATGTCAATCACGTTTCTACCCTACCGCTACATTTTGTTTTGTGGTTACTAAACCACAGTTACGCACGCGCCATATTGGTCCTAATATGCCGTAATAAAATACGATAAGGTCTCTCTCCAATCCTCCTATGGAGTCAGATCCCCTTAAACAGATTGAACTTCTCGGAAAGTTAGAAACGGTTGGTCTAATTTTTTATGTCCTTGTCATGGTCTATATGAAAGTATCTGTTAATAGCATTTTTCGATGCCTACAGCAGTATCAGATAGAATGTTGGTTGAAAAACTTAAATGACTTCCAATTTTACGGTCTACTACTACTCAGCCCATAAATGACCCACTGCTGCACATGGAAGGAAAATAGCCTACTGTGCCACGCTGGCTAGACGACTTGGCACAGGGTTACGTTTCAAGATTTCCTTCTCTTACTGCTAGCTGTTCGCCTTCTCATTTTCTTTTGTCGGCTCTTACGACACCTCCGGGATAGAATGGGGTGGTGTATCCTATATATTCTAAATCCGTCAGACTAAGTCGAAATATGCGCTCAAGTATCATGAAAAGATCATACGTTTGAAGCTTGGAAAACTTATTGTTATTTCAAAACTTGTACAACACATTGGTATGTGAATATCATACCATCACTGCCCTTTAAGTGATTCGCCATAGGTACTTTTTGGAAATCGATAGCACCGGCGAAGTCATAAGTTGGCGGCATAGCGAAACACAACTCACGCACATTTGTACGCGTCTGTAGCTGAACGCAAGATATCTCCCGTTAGCTCGGAATTCCTCGGAACCCGCACAATAGACTCTTTGACGATGGGTAATTTGGGTCCATATTGTATGGGCGCAGGGCCTGCCGCCCGTAAAAAGGTACTATAACACGATCACTCAACAGACCGGAAAAGTGGCGTCCAATTTTAATTAAAATTATAGTAAAAAATTTAAAACAGATGGAATTAGTCGAACCTTCGATACGCTACGAGTTGGGCACGAAGCAAAAACGATGAACTGAGCTTAATTTAATATAGGCCGTACCGTTAATGATACCTCAATCACTACTTTAAGAAACAACCGGAAATATTAATGAAGAAAAGACTCAAGTATGTAGTTGTGTTAAAAATACTTTGAAACCTTAATATAATTGCTTTTCAAGACGGGGATCATTGGACTTCAATGTAGTGCCATTAATTACCTAAGATTCCAGCTAGTCTGGCTATCTAATTCAATTGATCTGTCTATCTTCAGTAGTACGATACTTGCTAAGTCACTGCGGTTATTTCTTATTAGAATCTGACTATGGAATAGGTTATCTTATATGTAGCATTTTGGTTTTGTAAAATTACTTATGAGTTTCTGGAAGATTTTCAAATTTGATAATTTACTGTCGATATCAAATTGAAGTAAGACAAGTCAAGGAATTGTTGAAGGTAGACAAAAATGTCGACATAATTAAAATGACTATAAAATGAAAATGAATTTACGGGCTACGAATTTAATAACGATTGAATAAATAAAATGACAAATTTATTAGACAGAACCTTAAAGCGGAATCAGCAACTCTTTATATTAACAGTTATTAATATAATGTATAGCTAAAAACTAAATGTAATACTTCTAAAACTAAAGATATTTCAGTAAATCACTTGATACTGGACACACTCACAGAACCGCAACAATTTTGACTGATGGCTATAGTGCGGTGAGACTACAGGTCGTTTTATTGAAGAAACAGGTTGTGGTAAGATACCGATATTATACAGGCCATGTAACAATGTATTGATCATTGTGTTTAGGTCTCGATTTAAACGTAAATCTAGCTTTCATTTGATTCAGTGAAATATTTACGATACGTAAAAAAAGTTCAAAAAGTTATTTCAAAGACTAACCCCATTTCCAATCAGAGAACACTGACACTTACTCAAAATAGCTACTAGATTTATTGTTCTACTAGCTGCTGCCAGCGGCTTTGGTCTAGACCTAGATTTATATATTTTTCGCGTAATCCTTATTTCATAGTACACAAGATGACATAAACTACCCGCCTACCAATCGCTGCGAAAAACTTATAATACGTTCTTTCACTTTAAAACATATCGCTGTAATTCAGTTTAAATTGTTTGTTAAAATGTAGGGGTTGGATATGGCAGAATTAATTTTTTGTTCAGTCAGTTTCAGAATTATTAATTTGTATAGATATCATACTTATTTTATCTCTGTCGTCTGTCCGTCCCTATGTATGCTTAAACCTTTAAAACAATGCAAGTAATTTGGAAGCGTTTTTTTTAATAGATAGAGAGATTCAAGAGGTTGGTTTATATGTATAACTAGCTTTTGGGCGCGGCTTTGCCCGCGTGGGCTTCGAACCCTTGCATATTTTTTATGAACATAAAATCGGTTATTGTGACTAAACTATGATAGTTAGATATGTGCTCTCGTTTCTGTAGATCTTTATAAGACCTACAAACCCGTAGTACATCATTTTGTTCTATTGTCAATAGTTTTTGCGGCGCACGCATAAATAGGTTTTCGATTTTACACCTTGGTTTACAAAATCGCAATTTTCATACGGATCCCTAATTCGTTTGAAACTAAAATATAGCCTATAACCTTCCTCGATAAATGGACTATCTAACACTGAAAGATTTTTTGAAATCGGACCAGTAGTTCCTGAGATTAGCGCGTTCAAACAAACAAACAAACAAACAAACAAACTCTGCAGCTTTATATATTAGTATAGAGTATAGATACATGCAAAATTACACCCGTGCGAAGCCGGGGCAGGTCGCTAGTTAATCATTATAGTAATTTTATTTAAAGCCAATAGAAAAAGCCAACTTTGAAGAGAGACTTGGAGAGACCAAATGAAATCCACTCAAAATCCACCGCGTCCGTTATCCGATGTTTGCACGATACCGTGAAATTATACAAACCAATCATCAAGATCGGCTTTCCCTCCTGACCCCGGGAAATAATCACGCCAATATTTTACTCGACTTGCACATTTACTTTAAATGAAATGAGGAGAGACACGCCTAAACACTTGAATATATTACTTCGGTGCCAAATAACAACTGATATCAGTGAAGTGTTTTTTTAAAACACTTCACTTCTTCACTTCAAAAAAAAAAAAAAAAATCTATGGTTGTTTGTCAAAATGACACGTACATTTTTTTGCTCCGTAATTTATTAATATTATTAATTACTTTGCAGTTTAAAAATTCTATGTTTCACAGTGCATAAGAGCATATCAGCTTCTGCCATAAATTCCTATATTATTGCAGATACTCGCCAGTGTTACAGGCGCCACTATGCTGTGTTCATTTTATTTTTCTAAGCACCAGCGGCTATAGTTTCGGCGATATGGCTCCAGGATCCAGATTTTGATGTTTTCTTTTCATCTCTAGCAACGAAAACATGTGATTTTTGAAATGTTTCCCAATGACGATGACAAGGCGGAAGAACAACCGTCTACTTCTCATCAACACTTAGTTAAGTGCCCTCAATGTCCCGAACCGAGATTTTTCAAGGGCGACCGAGGCCTAAAAATTCACCATAGTAAATCCCATAAACACATTAATTCATCCCCAATTAATGATGTTTTTGAAAATAATCCCATTTCCAATAGCAGTCTCCTTTTTTGGCAAAAAATATCACACCTTAAAAACTCTCTTCCAATTGTCAAAAGAATACCTCGCGGATCTAGGGCCACTGTTGCCCAATGCCTAATAGATAGCATACAAGCTGTTTTATCAGACAATTCGATTTCGTCGTGGGAAAATTTATTAACTTTTCCCTATAGAATTTTACATATTAATAATACTCCAGCTAATAAAAAGTCTTTAACGTGCCGCATTAAAGACAATTGTATCAATCACCAGGCTATTCAAGTCGGTAACCGCTTTTTATCCCACAAAAAATCATTTTCACACTTAGTTGAGTCAAAATTATACGACGGTGACATTGGGGGTGCTTCAAGATTGTTATTTAGTAGTGATTCCGTGGCCCCGTTCTGTGATGAAACTCTCAATTCACTGCTGTCTAAACATCCGCTACCGAGGCCTGACCTTTCCTTTCCCGGCCCACCTAACTCCTGTGATTCCACTCTTTCAGCCACGACAGAAGACGTCGCTTCTGCCATTAGTTCCTTCCGAAAGGGTTCCGCTGGTGGCCTAGATGGTTTGACGCCTCAACATCTTAAAGACCTATTGTGTCCTGGCACCGGTGAAGCCAGTATATCTCTCCTGAAAGCTCTAACGGCACTCACAAACTTAATGTTATCAGGTAATGTACATCCCGAAATTACTGACGTTCTTTATGGAGCTAATCTAATTGCACTACGCAAAAAGGATGGCGGCATAAGACCAATTGCAGTAGGCTGCACCTACAGACGCATGGTTTCTAAAGTCTGTTGTAAACATTATTTTGAACCTTTGTCAAAATTATTTCAACCCCTGCAACTCGGTTTTGGATCAAAGGGCGGTTGCGAAGCAGCTATACATGCTTTGTCAACCTTCTTAGACAGCGGGAAAGGCGAGGTCATCCTCAAGATCGATCTCAAAAATGCTTTTAATTCGGTTAACAGGGATGACTTACTGACACAAGTTAAAAAAGAAACACCGGAAATTTTTAGCTATCTTTGGCAATGTTACAGGTACCCAACAAAATTGATTTATAAAAACCATCTAATACATTCGGCAGTCGGTTGTCAGCAAGGCGATCCACTTGGGCCTGCTATTTTCAGTCTGACTATAAATCCTATTATTAAGAAACTACAATCAAAATTCAATGTTTGGTATCTTGATGACGGGACCCTTGGAGGTGACGTAGAAACGGTCTTAAAAGATCTAATTTTGTTAAAATCTGAATTGCAGTCTATAGGTTTGGAATTAAATAATTCGAAGAGTGAATTATTTTTCACAGATCCAACTACAACTTCATCTGCTATAGACCAATTCAATGCCGTTGCACCGAATATAACTGTTTTGAATAAAAATACGCTTCGTCTCCTAGGGGCCCCTATTTTGGAAGAATCCTTTTCTCCTTTTATTGATGAAAAAATTCAAAATTACGCTGATGTGTCAGTCAGACTTTCGGAAATTAATGTACATTCAGCTTTTACTATTATCCGGTTTTGCTTATTTATGCCAAAATTTATTTATTATATTCGCTGCAGTCCTTTATGGAAGTTCAATTCTCAATTGGAAAAAATCGACGAAATTATACGAGTTTCAGTGCAATCTGTTTTAAATTTAGACTTCAATGATCGTGCCTGGCTTCAAACTACAATGCCTATACGTTTAGGAGGTCTCGGTATACGCAAAATTTCTAGTATAAGCTTACCAGCTTTCCTATCATCTGTATTTGGTACTGAAAAATTGGTAAAGAACATTTTAGGTCGTTCTTTAAATAACTTTGAAGTACCATTTACCCAGGAAGCATTGCAGACATGGAAAATAGCTTGCCCCAATTCCCAATTACCCGCATTTCCAAGCTCTCAAAGACAGTGGGATGCGCCGCTCTGCAGTTTGGTACGGAACAGTCTCTTAAATTCGTACACCAATTCTGCAGATCGAGCTCGCCTACTGGCTGTGGGAGAATGGGAGGCAGGTCTTTGGCTCAAAGCCATTCCTTCTCCAAATGTTGGGACATTACTAGATAACAACACTTTCCGCCTTGCCACCAGTCTCCGCTTAGGGATACAATGTATTGCCCCTCATCGCTGTCGCTGCGGTAATAATGTCGATCTTTTGGGACATCATGCCTTATCCTGCTGCAGAAGTGCTGGCCGTATACCCCGCCATGCCAGTATTAATGACATCATTCGTCGGGCCCTTGTTAGCGTTGGTGTACCAGCCGCTTTGGAACCTAATGGTTTGGTGCGCAGCGATGGCAAGAGACCTGACGGGATGTCATTGATGCCTTGGAAGATGGGACGGCTGTTAGTGTGGGATGCCACATGTGTCGACACTTTGGCTCCTTCTCATCTTCCAAGTACATCGGTTGCACCCGGTACCGCTGCAGCGGAAGCGGAAAACATCAAGCGGCATAAATACAGCAGCTTAACCAGCGGTTATATATTTGTGCCGTTTGGTGTGGAGACGCTTGGGGCTTGGGGCCCTAATGCCCAGTCTTTCTATAAAGATCTGGCAAAGCGGCTGTTTGACTGCACGCGTGACCAGAAGTCTGGCCTCTATTTCGCTGAGCGAATAAGCATTGCCATCCAGCGTGGCAATGCCGCCAGCCTTCTGGGCACTTTTGCAAACCCCTGCAGCGCTGAGGATACGGTGCCTAGTTTAATTTAGATTTATTTAGTGTTTAGTTTCTCTTTTCTTTTGGGTATATATTTAAGTTGTTTCTTTTTTACTAGTTTTAGACATTGTATATAATATTTTATTACATTCAAAATTAAATTACTTAAAATTTTTTTTAAAGAGTATGAGAAACATTTACCTAAATAACAAATGTTAACCGGTATATTTCTAATAATAAAGGTCAAGAATAAGAAGACCTATGTCCAGCAGTGGACTAATGTGGGCTGATGATGATGATGATAAGAAGACCAGTATTTGAAGACATATCACTATAGAGAAAAGCAAATATAGTGCTAAAGACAAACGTTGAAACTTAAAATATTTATAACAGCTTAATTTAATTGAAATTCAAGCTTGGTTGGTTGGTTCATTTGGTAACCAAAATTCTTAGAGTACCCAACGCCTGTTGATGTCACTGTTCTATGGGTTTTCAAATCAGTCAGTTCAGAAATAATTACAAGACCTCCGCCAGAATGTTACGCTTATGTTGACATAAAATGAAATATTTAGCAGTGCGCTCAAGATTTATTGAACGAAAGCACGTGAGATATATTTATCATTGGTTTAATTAGCGTTACAAATTACTCGGAAGTTATGTTCGTTCATCGGAGCGACTCATTCGGTCTAGTACTTACGTCACAGTAAGAAATGTATTTAGGAGATGAGATGAATCTTATTTCTGGAAGAACGTTAAAGAAAGAAGAAGAAGGAAACATTGTTTTTGTTTTACAAGTATTAATGTTTCCTTGCAAATACCAAAGCGATTAAATGTTTGGGTTTTCTCCAACCTAACGACATAATGGAAAACTGATTTGCTTTGGTACAGGATTATGATTAACTCGGCACACGGGATAACTAAGAGTGTTAGAGGATGGAATAGGGTTGATGCCACTAGTAATTTTAAATTCACCATAATACAATATTAAGTTATAACATTTACTAGTACGGAACCGAGGGTGTTTCCAAGTCTAGTACCGCACGGTATAATATCTGTCTCAATGGAACAGTACCAACAATAAATTCACAGCTTTGTATCTGTTGATGATAAAAACTTCATAAGCACAATAGACGATTTGTTCCCGACCTTGCGTTTCACCTCAAAACTGGGCTGTGGTCGTAGCGGAAGATGTGCGTAGTAGAAAAGAAATAGTATAACAAACTCTTCACCAATCTGTTATTAGCATCACAAGGTGCGTTATGTATCGTCGGTTCAGACCATGAATGAGTCGGGCCGCCTCCAAATTCATGGAGAGATGTTTTCCTTTTTTCGCGGCTAGGTGATCTACATGTTGGTTTCCTTTAGTCGACTTTTACGACACCGTCAGCATGGTATGGGTTGGTGACATTGTGTATTTTAAATCCTTCACCACAAGGAACCATAATATGGTATTATAATTAATGTATATACCTAAATCCAAAATTTGAGAGGTACTGAACAAACAGAAATACCCATTTCTGCATATATCGAGCCATCCAGTAAATATTGAAAACTTCGGGTTCTAACAGCAGAAGCTACTTCTATTTTTAAAAAGTATCTAGAGCGCATTCTCCGCGGATTGTAGCTATGGTGAACATCGCCTCCGTTGGTTTAGAAGTGTTGATCAAATCCAGAGGTCCAGATCTGGATGCACATGATGGAAGCTGGGAGATAGCGGATAATTTATCAATATAACCTTTAGTGTTATTGACTTTCTATCTATTTAATGCTTAGATTAATATTTACTTATACGTTGGTAATTTATGTCGAAATTTTGGATAAAGTTGTATGTTGTGTGTCATAGCTACATATATAATATATGTTTATTATTCTATATTAACTAAATAGTTGCTATCTATTACTTTAACATGGCTATCATTAAGTAGCGCTGATTTGTATTGACACTATTGATGATTTGATAAGATAGATATTGACTTTATAATCCTACTGCCGGTAAACTATGTCATTCCGTCGTGCTCAAAGATACTACTTTGGTAAACGATTCAATTGCATCTTAGACTGTAATACCGTTTTGAGTACCGCTTAATCCCTCGACGTAACTATTGTTACGAATGAAATAAGTTATACTGATTTGATAAACTGTGATAGTGGAACAAGGACAAACACGACAACATTTTAGTTATTTTGCGAATATTATGACAATATCTAAAACTGTAAATATGAGTAGAAGAAAGCTGAGATGAGAAAAAGATAAATAATAATAAATATAAATAAATATCCTTGGACATTTCACACAACGCCATCTCGTCCCAAGCTAAGCAACTTAATGCTTGTGTTATGGTAACGAGATGGATGATAAACTACATAAATACATTTTTTTTTGTAAATACATACATATTATAGATAGAAATGACACCCAGACTCCGAGCCAGTGCCTCTGGTTTAGACAAAGACACTTGCCCGACCCCGGAATCGAACCCGGGACCCGTTGATCCGAAGGCGGCACATCTAACCACTAGACCAACGAGGCAGTCATGGCATCAGAAAAATAAAACCAAACAAAACATGTAATGGGATATTAGATATATTTATATTTATTTGATAATTTCTTGCAGGCTAGTTTCAACGTCATTCACGATGTAAAGAATTAATTCTACAATGCCATATTTTTTCTAAAATATTACTATAATTTGTACAAAGCTAATCAATCTTGATCACAGTAATATTTGATCTGAATTTAAAAAAGACGTGATTGTGAAATTAAAAAAGAAAAGTTACAACCATGTCGTATTATGAGTTCTATTTGAATAATTATTACTGATGTAAGACCAATTACTAATGCACATTTGTTAAATAACCAATAAAACGTGGGAATTGAAAAATAACAGGGTTCAGATAAAATCGAAGAAGTTACGAAATAGTAAACAATAGTGCTCCTGAACACGTAATTAAATTTCATAATTGTTCGGTTCAGTGCTTTCACGCCTTTGAAACTGCACGTCACACGGGCGATGAATCATTCGTTTTAATAACAGAGCAAAGAAATAAATGAAAGTGCGATGATTTTATACATATTGCAAACTAGAAATCGATAGCTTTCCCCATGGAATAAGAAAACTGAAGCCGAAACCAGGGGTTAGCCAGCGGATGCTATGGCGCATGTAGACCGTATCGGCAAGAGCAGCCGACAAAACGGCGCGTCACGCCCAACTAAGCCACGCAACGTCGAAACATAGGAAGAAACAGTAAAATGATCAGCTAAATCTGCTTCAACTTCACAAACACAAGACTAAACAAAAAATACGCGCAAATGCAGACGCAATGGCAACACTTTCATTTAACTGCATTAAAATAAATTAACAAACAACGACGGTAAACTTTAACTTTACAACACATAAAAGCGAAAACGTTCAAATTAAGTCATGAGAAACGTACGATTTTAACAAATGTTGTACGGACGTAAATGACATTTTCGCTTCTCAGATAATTAAACAAGATGAACATCGCGGTTAGGAGCTAAGTGACGTATCTTGGTATTTGTTTGAATAGTGAAAACGGGGACAAAAACTGACCCAGATGCGTTAACAGATGCCTGCGATATTTCGTCTATGTCAAGTGGACCGTACCGTACACTTTGCATAGGTACCTGTAGGATTCCCGTATACATTGATTGGCTTCTTGGGATGATTGTTTGTTGTACAAACGCGTTCAGTTCAGGCATTTAGGATAGCATCAAATTTCATAAAATATGTCTAGCGATCTTGTCTAAACCTCAAACCCGTCTAAGAATGTATTCTTTACCTATATAGACAATTTATGAGTATATTTTTTATTTTTTTTTATTTTAAAACTTTATGCAACACATACTTTCAAAGTTATACTTTATATACATACTTTGGAACTTTCATTTCCATATTTTATGCATTAATAAAAAAATATTTGACATTACTCTTGGAATAGATGCTAATCCAATTATTGGTGTCGAATTGGACTTTTGAAGATACAACCAAGTATAAAATATGTTGATTCCGTATAACAACGTGTGTATCTGGTGATGATATTAAACTCGCATTAAATAGGTCTCATCTGCATAAGCGAAGTGCAGAAAGTGCAGCGCGTGCCAACCAGCACTCTATTGACCCACAATGCGCTCAACCCACATATTATGTCGGTAACAAGCAACCTGCGATTAACCCGCGAATATGATGTATGGCACGTAGAAAATTGCTAACCAACAACGATCGGATGAGATGCGATGGCTCTCTGATGACAGGGTAGTTTCCATACGTTCCTTGGAAGCCATAGTCGGAGATAATCAGAAAATTATCGTAATAATCTCTGTGGATGACTATCATAATAATATGCAATTTGTGATCGGGAAATCGAACTCAATGTCGCATTAAATTTCAAAATGAGGTTCATTCAGGCGTTTTTAAGATTCATTGTAAACCAATTATATGACCTTCAGATATATTAAAAAAGAATTCAAATGAAACTTTAGCTTTGAGGCCCAGCAACGTCTAGCGTTGCTGGGTGTCCACCGTAATTTTAACCCATAAATGACCCACTACTAAGTTGCACCTCTGCCAAGTTCATGGAGGGAAATTGGCCTACTGTGCCACGTTGGCAAAACGGGTTAGCACTGGGTTTGTATCAAGTTTTCCCTACATTGCGTTCCATTACTCGAGCCTAACGTCACCCTCAGGATGGTATGGATTGGAGACATCGTGTATTCTAAATTCGTCACCACACGGAATTCACACGGGTGTTCATGATTTGTGTGTAATATCTAAGACCTCCGTGCTTGGAAAAGCTATCGGCCCCGGCTGCCATTCAGCCACCTATGGCAGTCGTTACACGTTATCAGCAGCGTAAAAAATGAGAGCTAGTCCAACTATATAATTACCAATGGTCCCACTAGAAAGATCGCAGAGGCCGGACGGCAATCGCTCCGTGCAAATACTGGTAGTTAGCCAAATCTGGAGACCAGTGATGTCCCCAATAAAATTGGGAGAAAGGCAAGGTACCATCAGGTTTCTCCAACATTCTTATTTAGGGTTCAGAGGAATACTTAATGAGATTATAATTGATAAGATGAAGCTAAGAAACTTTATTTCGTCCTTATTCTATAAATTCTATATGTATTTTTTTCTTATTATAAAATTCATATTTCAGTTGAGCGTCTTTCGGAACCGAACGAAACTAGTTAGTTTTATGTACAAGGTCATTGTAATATGGCGTTAAAAAAAAGACAAGCCCTCCGAGTTTCTTCCGCCAGGTCTTCTCGGTCGGTGCCGCGTTCCGACCTGGTAGTAGTGTTCTAAAACTTATGTATCCGTTGACGATTGTGAACGTCATAATTGGTTTATACAATAAAGCATTTAGTCTATATATATATATCTATTCTATTCCTAGTTATCCAAAAGCGACGTACAGCACGTCGTTTTTAACAAAAAGAAAACAGCTTCTACAGCAAGTCAAGACAGTTTGCAAAAAGGTGTTTGCGGTATTGCAAAAGCCGCATTGTCTGCAAGAAACAATTTAGTGCGAAAAAAAGTTTTAGATTAACTTATAGGCTGTGGTTAACGCATTTCAGCTATATTTCAGTGACCTGCAGGGATGTTTTATGTATTTATTTTTAAATAATAATACAAATAATGCGTGCCACTATTCGCGGTTTGCAGGTGTGATTTATTTCTGCGCTGAAATGTATCATTAACTTTTGATTATAATATATGATATTTATGAGCAATACAATGGGTAGCAAACGAACCATTATCATCCAGTTTGAAAGCGATTCTATAGAAATCTAGTTTTATTCAAGAAATACCGCATCTTAAATTCTAAAATAATGTACTTCCAAAATATTATGGCTGTTAGTGTATCAATTCCACTTAAATGCCAAAGGTAAAAGTGATACGTTCGATAAATGAAATCTAAGTGACGAAAAGTAACCTAATGATAATCGCCGAACGTCTTGCCGAAGCTAATTCAGCGATAAATTGGTAAAAGTACTAAAGCAGTATTAACATTTTTTACTACATACTGCAGACGATTCAATGGATAGATGGCTTAGAGCATATCGTTGAGGCGATGGAGTATATAGAAGAAGAAAGAAGAAAGAAAGAAAAATATATTTATTCCCACAGGACACACAAAAAGACAATAAGACAATATCGACTGCGAATTAGTAACTTTCCCATTAACAACGATTGAATAAATAATGAATGGAAGCAGCGAAACGGAAGGTTTGTTAAAGTTTATTACGAAACATTCTGCAATAGTAGAGTTGTCTGCTATGTAATAAAAAGAAGGTTAATTAGATTTAAATAACGAAGCGATTCGAATTGAAATTAAACGCTGTTTCTGTGAAATAAATTATAGTCGTATTAAATTACATTGTACATTGGTGTTTTGTTTTTTAGACGACGCTGTTTTGTTGAGATGTTATAGAATCATACTTGTTTTATCACACAAGAGAAGACAAATGATACAAACAAAAATCTACATAAGTATAGCTACTGTCTTTTAGTGGGTAAACCGTCAATAGTTATTGGCCGAAGGTGACCAGCTCATGTGGGTTCAATGAATGTAAGCTATAACTCTTTCAACCGCGAAACGCTTGTTGAGATATTATTTCGAAAAATATAATCTGATTTTCTAAGAATAACTAGAGTAAAGTTTAATAAGTAATTGCAGAATTTATAGTACAAGTAGTACTCAAAATTTAAATCAGATACAGACTAAAGTATCTGCCATTTAAAACAACTTAGTTCATCAGTTAAGATTATAGCATGAGATTATGATGAATAAACAGTGCTCTTATTGTGTGCGCCAAACTTTACAGTTAAGGTTGAAAGAGCGAGCGTTTCTGTAGTCGTTATACATCAAATATCTGTCATAGCCTTAGGAGCGATCGGTAATTTTGATGGTTATCAAACGAATATAAATAATTTCTCTCAGTAAATCGCAAACATATTAACGATGAGGGAAATCGAGCAAGTTTCCAAGCAAACTTTTGAGATACGAACAACAACAGCCTTTCTCTAAGATCGTAATCACGCCAAACGTGAAGTATATTGCTTCCGAAGAAATGATAGGTCAATGATAATAAAGTTCAATAGCATTAAGATTGAGATCTTACTTGTATGTTTCATAAAACAGAGATCATAAGGTGAACTTAGGCCATTTCAGAATTAGATTAGAACGAGCCCGATGACCAGTATGATCTATTGTAAATGGAAAATAAATAAAACAAACAAATTGTTGCTGACGTAACTAGTAGTAAAATTAGTTGTGATAAAAAGCAGTCACACAAGAGTGCAATAGCAAAAAAGGGTGCAAGGGTTCAGTGCACGAGTGTACTGCTCCTAACGAGTTCTCACAAGCTCCTCTGGTGGTAATAACTCTTCTTACAATGAACCATCAGTTTCACTTAGAAAATAAAAATGCGATGGGTGATAGCGATAATTGCTATTCCGCATAAGTTTCCATTCTGTGTTTCTATCAATGAACCAGAGGTATTTCAAGTTTGCTTTGATTTTGACCGACTTCAGACAGTAATTGACATTCAAATATTAAAGTAAGTGGCCACTTATAGTTTCTCTATTGCAGATGAAGAACTAAAAGTATGAGAAACGACAATATAGTGTTCTGGTTAGAAGTTGTCTTTTAACTTGTATTTGTTTAACTATCTACTTGCCATTGGACGGTAGCTTGTCAAATCATGAAGTGAAATTATAATTTCTGAGGCAAGTAATATCCAAAAACATTAATAACTGAACGTGAAAGTATTTACTTTAACTTAATTAATAAATAACACGATACTTACCGAATTTTCTCTTAATCTGGAAAAATTTTATAAAGTGAACAAAGTAGCTTCCTTTGATACGAAAAAAATAATAAATTCAATATCTAGGTCTGATATTTTATATTACATTTTAATTCTCATTTCTGACTCATTTTTAATAAAAACTTTTTATTTTAAAATAATTTTAGTTACAGTTAATTTTATGCGGGCAGTGGTTGAGCGACCGACTGCTGCGCAGCATGTCGCGGGTTCGATTCCCCGCACGGAAGAAATATTTGTACGACCTACAAGTATGTGTTCCGGGTCTGGGTGTTTTCTATCTATAATATATGTATTTACGAAAAAAATGTATAATAAGTAGTTCCATCCATCTCGTTACCATAACACAAGCATTAAGTTGCTTAGCTTGGGACGAGATGGCGTTGTGTGAAATGTCCAATGATATTTATTATATTTATTTAATTATATTTATTTATGTTTGGTTCATTAATTTATTCATTCCTTTTATCTTCTAAGTAAGGTTTCGCATCATGTTTTCCTTCTAGCCACAGTTTTTCAGCCTTGGCATATCCTTTTGTCGTCTCTTACGACACCCTTATGATAGAATGAGGTGGTGACACTGTGTATTTATAAATCAGTCGCCACACGGACTTTTAGAGATGGTTATATATCATCGGCCTTAGCATATCCGTTCGGAAGCTGGACACCATCAACATGGAATAGAGTGGTAACTTTTCTAAATCTTAATAATTAACGGTGCACTAATCCACAACTGCTCCGCAGTACTTACGCAATCTCTGGCGATTAGCATGGAAACAAAATATGTATTACGTCTACAATGGATAACACTTAGGGTGGATTCGACTAAACAAGAGTAAATCTTAATCTTAGAATAAATCGTCAGTTAATCGAGAGTAAATCAATTTTACGTTTTACCATCTACAATTCTAAGAATAGTGGGCTTATTCGGGAATTGTTACTATACCGCCGACTCGCACGGAATAACGGAGCTATTCCTAGAATAATGTAATGGCGTCAGTCAGTCCAATCATCTGATTTCTGTCATTTCACAAATATTTATTCTGCTGTGTTATAATTTCAAGTCAAGGCAACGCACTAAATTAATAGTCTGGCATTGTATAATGCAACGTTTAAACAATTTGATTGATGATAGTGATAGCGATGAGGAAATTATACCTAGACGTCCAAGATGGATAAAAGAAAGAAAAGATCTAATTGAATATTATGATGACCATGATTTTGCGATGAGGTTTCGTTTGAGCAAAGAAGCCACTTTGTTTCTGCTATCGAAAATTGAAGGTAACTTGGAATATGTTTCCGACCGGTAAGTGTACATTCTTTATACCTGCGTAGTATAGTATAGTAGGTTTTTGCGTCCTTTTTATGTGCACTCTGACCGTAGATAATGCCGATGTTATTTTATTTCCCTGCCTACGTAGGTAGGCTATTACCTGTCTGTCCAGGTAGGTAGGTCCATATGACTAGGTAGATTTTAAAAGAATTATGATGCCTATGCCAAATTAATTAATTTAATAATAATTTTACTATTTCAGCAACTTCTCCATTTCACCTATAAATCAGTTGCTGGGAACTCTACGATTCTATGCAACCAATTCGACTCAAATGACCATTGGCGACACCTGTGGTTGGAGCACTCCTACGACAAATAAAATAATACACAGAGTCAGTGGCGCTATTGCTGCACTACATAGTGAATACATAAAGTTCCCCAGTACTCAACTAGAGATAAGGACAGAACAAGACAATTTTTATCACATTGCTCGATTTCCAAGGGCAATTGGTGCTATGGACTGCACGCACATTAAGTTGTCGTTTGTCCCTCTCCGATCTCAGGTAGGAGGTGAACAAGCAGAATTGTACCGAAACAGAAAGGGTTATTTTTCTATAAATGTGCAGACCATATGCAACTCCAACCTAGAAATCACTGACATCGTGGCAAGATGGCCAGGGTCATGTCATGACAGCACAATATTCAACAATAGCATAATTAAGGCAAAGTTTGAAGATGGATGCTATGGTGATGCACTATTAGTAGTTGATGGTGGATATGCCTCAACGTCTTACATGATGCCTCCATTAGAAAGCCCGAGAACACAGGCAGAGCAACTCTATAATGAGTCACAAATAAGAACCAGAAATCCTATTGAAAGGAGTTACGGTGTATGGAAAAGACGATTTCCTGTGCTGGCACTTGGGATGCGTGTCAAATTAGAAAAATCACTGACAATTATAGTGGCCACAGCAGTTTTACACAATATTTTACGTCGTAGAGAAGAAACATTACCTCCAGATGACCCAGAACTGCATTTACCGGCTCCATGGAAGCAAATTTTAAGTAATGGTCAAATACCTCCAAGTCAAAGCACTGAAATTGAGCGAATACCTGGCCAGCTTCATAGAACGCGTGATGCTCTTATTGTTAATTATTTTCAAAGTTTGTTGTAAATAAATGTTTTGCTGGTACTTAATATAGTCTTTTATTATAGTTTTTGTAGATCTAAGATTACAGAAATAAAAATAGTAAATATTTTAAATTATTTATTTTGAGAAATCAGTTTGTCCTTTTTCTGCAAGCTAATAATCTTCTTTGCTTAATCAGTAACAAATTTGTTTTTATTTTTTCTTGTTTTAGTACTTGTTTTTTTATTTGAATATCAAGGTCATTTAAAACCTTTGTTCTCTCCATTTCCTCTACCGCAAGTTTTTTTTGTAGCTCTATGGCTTCTATCTTCTTTTTATGTAAAAGTTCTAAAGAAGAAGATGTATTTGTATGGATTGGCCTCCTCCTAGAAGTCCAGGTTTCGCGATTTGATTTCTGCTTCTCAATTATTCTGTCAGTTACAGGAGTACTTTTTTCCACTGCATCATCAATTTTGAGTGCCTGTGACACCGGAGTCCTCAACAATTGCGGTGTGTAATCTCCCCAATCCTAATACAAAAATGTTAAAATTAATAAATAGTTTAAATAATATTGATGATGTTCATGATGATTTTTAACAGATATGTTAAAAGTAGACCAATTTTTATTACAACCTTTGTCACAATATCTTTATTATTTTGTTTTACTGTTGTCTCAATTTTCTGGTCTTCTACAATCACCACAGTTGGAGGCAGTAAGATATCTGCAAAAACAAATTATGATTAATAACTTAGCCAGGCAGCAGTAAATAGCACATTATTCCTTACAATTTTACTAATAAATGTGTAATAATGCTGCAAATATAAGTAGAAGCTTCTGTTTTTCTTTGATACCTTGATGCTGGCACAATCATTGTCAACATGATGATGGATATAAAAGAAAGTTTGTGTAATATACCTGTACGCTATTATGACAACTGTATACTATGACAACCTACTGTAAAAAAGGTTATGCTCACCTTTATATTGTGCTGGGGGTGGTTCTTGGAAATCCTTGGTCTCTACAGAAGGTTCATCTTGCACTGCAGGAATAATAGAATCACTATCATACGGGTTAAATAACCCAACAGCACTGGTGGATATTAGGCATATGATCCGCTGAAGAAAGGGATCTTCCTTTTTAGGAGGTATAGGAGCTCCACCTCCTGAAATGAAAAAAAATATGTTAATTATTAAAAGATTACATCAGATATCGTTCAATTTGAGAGAGCTTTCATCGTCAGCTGATGAAATCTCTCTTGGGAAACTTTATTTCCATAAACACTATGTCATGTGGTGTTTCCACTAGCACATTGTTTCCATTTAACAACAATACAACAAATATTAATTGTAGTACCTATAATATTATACTAACCTGTTTGAATCATATGTCTCCTATTATTTGCTGCATCTTTTCTAGCTACCTTTTTCATACTCTCCCACTGGGCTTTTAAGTTTTCTGCTGTGCGAAAGCAGTGGCTTGTTCGACTATTGTACTGGTCTGCAATGATTTGCCACTGAGCTAATTTTGATTTAATAGTTACTCCATCCGTTTTTTTATTTTCTATAATAGTAAAATGAAATTCTACTAGGCCCAAAAGAAGTTCTTTTTCTGACGACAGCCAATTAGGACTGCGTTTACGCTTATCGTCACTCATTTTCACTTTCTAACGAAAAACTAACACCACACGACAATACTTGATAACTCCCACAAAACAACAAATAAATTTAACACGTTTGACAGCTAGCTAGCTTACAGTACAGCTACTTTTTTACACTATAATACGGCAAAATCGAGTTGACATGATAAATGCTCTTACACTATCCCGTTGAAGAACAATATTTATTTGCCGGGTTTTATTTTCGTTCACCATTCACTCTATTATTCGCGAATTGTTATTCCGAGCGCAAGTATACTATCGATTACGTGGAGAAACGACTTTGGATTTACTCGAGATTAAAATCAAGGAATAGGTATAGTTACTCGTGTTTAAATGGACATTTGGTCGAATCCACCCTTAGTCTTAGAAAGTTATTCCAACGATAGCGTGTCGATAAACATTCAATTGGAAATAATAGTGACGCTTCCGGATTTAATTTGCACAAACATGCAGAAGAAACATCTGGTCGACAATGTGTTGATGGTAATAATACTGAATAAATCGTAGTATATACGTATGACTAGACTGAGAAACATCTGTGGGAACATTCCATTTTTATGGGAAGTTATATTAGCTATACTCGTGTCACCTTCAGTGGCATCGAAACAGTTCTCCTATTTTTGTAATGCAACATACTGCACCAAAAAGAGGTTAAATTTTAATTCGTTACTTAAATAAGTTAAATATGACCCCACGATGAATGCATGTAAAAAAGATAATTATCAAAAACAAGAGTTAACCGTTCAAAGCTCTCTAGAAACCGAAACAGTAATTAAACACAAAAGAACAAGACGAAGATATGCGCCTGTCAATAATAAAAGTGATGAACCTGCACAAATTATCGTGAAACGATCAATTAACCTACCATTATAAAGCAATTTGTCAGGTGCGGACCATACGGAAGAACGTTCGGAGTAACGACGCGTCGCGTGCGCGCTTATTCACAAAAAAATGACTCACCAACATACAATCTGGGCAAAGGCTAATAAATGGAATGATGTGTGAAATGCGAGAGCTTTATGATGGAATGTAACTTTCATGTTTATATTCTAGATTGAATCAAAATCTGCAGAAAGAAAACAAAGTTATTTGATCCTTAAATTCAAGTATAGTCAAATCAGAATAGAGATGTACAGTACCAGTTAAGTCCTTTATTTATGTGTAGCTGCAATAAAGCCAATAAATAAATAATTAATCAATTAAAAACATATTTCAAGAACAAATATTGTTAAGAGATTACACGTTAAAACCTGTAAATAGCATGCTGCCGTTAAAGATTTTCATCGTTACACAATAAAAGGGAGAAGTATCCTGTGTCTGGGAAGATGTCGAAGAACTCTTTACTGAAGAGTCTCAATATTCTATTTTAAGTAAATAGCCGTACATTCTAAAACACCGACCTACGTCTATTGAAACGCATGTAACGTGGCGTTTTCATCTTAGATCATGGATGGTTTAATTATTGGTGTAAATAATCAAACTCCGTCTCCAAAATGAATGGCAGTATAAAACGATTACTAAGCCCTTTCTCCGTTAGCTTTCCAGTCTGGTTCTAGAGATTAGATCATTCGGGCAACGAATAATGTATATTATCCGTCATTGTTTTTACTAGACTTACATATTTGTTTGTTTATTTACTATCTACATAACAAAAGTACTAAGTAAATTCACGTTGATAGCTTTTCAGTGGCTAAAAATGTAAATATGGGAAATCGTTTTTTCTTCAGATACACACTTGTACCAACCAAACAATATCAATGGTTTAAATATTGATAGCAAAAATGTTACATACCAACTTAAGAGCCAACAACCATCGGCGCAGTTAAATACAAGTTATATTTACAGCTGCAAGCAAAATAACTGGTTTGGTTTAATTAAAGATTAAACATGTGACAAGTTGACTAGTTTTTATTATGTTTAGATAAAAATATATATTCATTTAAATGTAGACTTCAAAACTATACAATGAAGATTTATTATGTTTCTTGATCCCAGGAATTTAAAACATGTTAATTACCATCAGAGTATTTTTGAAGAATAAAAGTACTTCGCACGAAATTTATCAAGTAACACGGTTTCTTTTCATCAAAATCTGTTTATATTGTATACACATTATTGATGGATGCGTTTTGCGCACAGACACCTCTCATCTTACTTTCAATTTCGGCGCAAGCTTCAATTGTGGCAAAGTCTTTGTTGCCGCGACGACCGTGCAAACAAAACATCACAAACGCTAACTCTAACTTATCCGGTTAACCGTCGATTTGGTAGAAACTAAATGGGCGAGTGAATCTGGGCTGACAGTTTATCTAGAAAAAACGGCAATTGCTTTGGAAGAGAAACTTCATCACAATAAGCCTTTCTTATCCTATTTTGTTTTATAAAATTATAAACGAATATATGATTGAACACTGGAGAGTTTTTTCATTTTACTTTATTCTGCGATTTCATGTTTCAATAGCTTTTTTAAACTTCATATTTTCTCATTTCAATGAAGATCTCTTTTCAATTGACACTATCGACGATATTAATCATTTTTCAAGTACGGATATAAACATGTGGGTTCGATTTTAAAATGATTATCAGCATCTTAATGCATAACAAAATTAAACAGTCACGACTGTGACCGCGTCTCGAGCGATTCCTTTTTTTCTACCGCGCTAGTCACCACTAGAGACGAGATCATCAGTTTTTCCAGAATTTCTTATCGCAGGAGACGGTGAAGGCCGATTATTCAAATGTAGTTCAGAATTCCGATGCGTCACGAAAACTTTCCGTCAACTAGGTTAAGTGAAGCCAAAACTGTTTTTAAAGTAAACTTGTGGGAGAACGCGTTCTAGCTACGTGTACACTTGAAAGGGACAAAATGGAAAGCAGCATAAAGGGAATGTTCCCAACCACTTTCTATTCACTATATGCAGATTGTTTTAGTTAAATTGTAATCGATATAAAAGCTAACGAATGTGAACAATATAAGTGGCCACTGGTTAAAAAACGAACTAAAAATATGTATAGCAATGTCACTGATGATCAACATTAAATAAAGGTCATATATATATTTTTTTGCTTTCGATGAATATAAAAGTTACAGAAGTTAGAGAAAATATATGCATAAGTCAATAACAGTTTGAACAATGAATATAAATCTAAAGAGAACATATACTAAGCAAGTAAAATCAGGAAACTACAATTGGTTTGCACAGGTAAAGGCAGTTATAGATGAACAGGAGCATCAATCATCTCAATGAAACCTTTATAACTACTTGTAAATTAAATAGGTTGGCAGGAGAGTTATGTCTAGCGGCGGACTAAGCTATTCAGCCTGTTATGGCCCGCACTTTCTTGCACATCAATAGGTTGCGCCTGTAGATTTGTTTGCGTATATTATGAACTTTAACATTTTTATTAAAATCACGATGCGTCCATTCCATATTTCATACCATGGGTTCAACCCAAAGAAGTAATATGTTTCTGTCTGCGTCTTGTTTATTGGCTGTAAGTTCAACTAAAATACTTATATGTGTGTTTACTTACTTATAATGTTACTTATAATGAAGATAAGTGGTTTTAAATTTCGAGTTGTCGAGTAATTGTAGTTTCTATGTTTCAATTGAGTTAGTTATACTCTGTGGCGCAGTGTGCGGCCCTGCACAAAATAGCATTAGCGACGCGGAAGCCACTGCTGTGTTATTTGAACAGAGGGCGCCGCATTAAGCCGCCGCAATCATTGCTCGGAAAGGGCAATTTCCTAGACTTTGTTAACTTAAAGCACGAGCTCCTCAGAAATTGTAAGGAAAACCTCTGCGGTCGTGGTCTAAGGAAACGATGAAATAATAAATCACAATAATAGCTGCAATATGATAAGATTTACGAGTACTGCACGCTAGACCAAGAGCGATCCTATTTTATTTGAGACACAGAATAGTAGAATATAGATAGAGTATTTTTAATTAAGGTAAATGTAAAATAAAATGTAAAGGTAAATGTTAAATAGATTTAAACGACTGTTTACAAATAGCGCAATTCTGCTTTTATTACAATCATTTAGTAGGACTTCATTCTCTGAGCCACATCTTTCAGAACAGATATATGCGATTAATGAAGTAAGTACGCGAAGTAAGTGCGCGATTAGTGAAATATGGATAAATGTTAGCTCATTCTACCAAAGTTTAGGAGATTTTGTTTGAGCATTTGAGCATCAAATTTCCTATCGTTGGGCTAGGGGTTGGATGTGCCGATTTTGCATCACAGGGTCCCGCGTTCGATTCTGGGGTCAGGTAAGTGTCTTTGTTTAAACCAGAGACACTTCCTCCGAGTCTGGGTGTCAATTGTGTTCGTGAATTAGATGTTTGTAATTCACAAAAAAAAAGGCGTTTAAAAAAATTTATTAGACACACATAAGTCGTTTACTGAAGAAACTAAGAAAGAACATGTTACAAACAAAACGTTAAAGCACACTAACATTAACCATACGCTAGATTCAGGAAGAGCAACTTAATGGTCCTAACATTTCTAAAGGCACCAATCTAAACACCACACACGATGCTCATGCGAGGATAATCGTTCACACCTACGTGTTTATCGAGAGCTAGAATTCGAGCCGTTCAGTATAAGTACCCAGTAAACAGTACCTGGAAGCGTTTCAACAAGATGCACAATTTAAATCAAGTACCGTAATGCTCACTATACACACTTTAACACGTATCTTAACACTTAAGGCTATGTTTAAGGCCTAGTTATGACCTTTAAGCATTATATTGTAATTATCTCCTATTATTTGCCTTTGCGTCTTTACGAATGTGCTATGGTAACTGTAACATAGTATTTATTGACACTTACCTTATTTATATGGATGTATAGACAATTGCAATATTTTTTAGCACTGATTTTGTACAGAGTTCTATAGTCTCGAAGCTGTTACTTAAGATTTCAATGATTAAAACATTGTTTTTACATTTATCTATAGGTATATGCCTATTCATAGCCACTAATATTGTAGAGATTAAAAGGCAGCAAAATAAAGTTATTCCAAGGTTTCTTCGGTTGGAAAGAGCGTATCTCAGAGTTACTAAACAGTCGGACTTCAATAGGCAATTTACGGTCTGCATACAGGTCTATTACACGCGCGTTGGACAGGTTTCCATATCTATGGTTGTGGGTTGGTTAAGACATATGAAAACATAAGAGATGAGTACGAATCAGTTGTTAACCGGCCAGTGCGTCCGATCGCAAATGAGTAAATTGTTTATAGTAATAAAACCGTTGTAATTTTGCCAAGCTTGTTCTTTAAGCTGTTATTTTAATCATCAATAACGGGACATTTACTGGCCGGTAATGGCGAAATTTGATAATCTTTAAGAACTTCTCATCTCACATACTTAAATGAGAAATTTTTGTAACTGAAAAATGTGAAAATATTTTTTTTCTCTATCTAACTTAGCAATATTAAGGCACTTCAATAGACCAAACCACTATTTTAAAAGCACATTATATTTCTTTCATGAATAACTTAAATCACATCTTAGAACCCTAATTTTACACGAATCTATGGAAGACGTGTGTAATCAAAACTGGGATTCTGGGGCAAAACGAGCGTTAAAATGATTACTGACAATACCAATTCATTCGTAAAATCACCACTAAAGAATTAGATAAGATTTTTCAATGTGCAATCCCAAAAGCTGAAGACCTTGAGACACTAACCTAAACTACAGAAAACGAAAGTGAAAGCACCGATTTTCAATCAACAGACAATATACTACAACAACTGTTCCCCATAATAGCGCAATTACGTACGAAAGCCATAAACGTCAAAGTTATGCAGCACATAAATAATGAACGCAATGTTGCGAAGATTCGCTTAAAATACTTTCTAACAATACGTGTGCCAAGATATACGAGCCATTATCGAGATTCAATGCAGTAACTTTCGTTTGTGGGAAGACACGATCGTTAAATTCGTAAACTTACATATCCGCAAAACCGAGTAGTTATTCAGTGCCAGCAAAAAACTCTGAAACACGCGCGAGACCGATAAAAACTTAAACACTGAATCTATTAGCTATTGGCGCCTCATTACTGAATCAATTTCTTTCGTCGCACCTAACACTAAAATTCAATTACGATAGTCACCACAAAAAAAGCGTTCAGACGAATTCACACATCAGATTGCATAAGCTGAGCCGTTAACACGTAAATGGATGACAAGCTACACAGACGATAAACACGGAAGACGATGGATTTATGTGAAAATAGATTAATTTAATATAATCCACGCGGTGACAGATTTCGAGTATATAATGCCACCATCCTATTTCATCATGAGGGTGTCGCAAGAGCCGACAAAAGTAAATGTCCAAAGCCAAAACCCTGCGCCGACCCGTCTGGCCAGACTCAGGACTGGGTAATCTATAGGCACAGTATTAGTCGTAGTAGTAATAGATTAATTGAGCGCTGATCGCAATGGGGACGTTTCTGACGAAGATTACCGCAAGTTCTGTTAGAACGGGACAACCTTTTGTGGGCATTTTCCCGGTAGATACATGGATGGCAGCTAGATTAGATGGGCAAAAAATAAGACGGGTCACGGCAGCCAGTTTGTGTGTATAATAGGCTTCTTGTCGGAGTAGTATTGTACTTTTTTTGTGTACTTGATAGCTCTAATAACAACTCAGAACAAAAAATATCGTCTGCAGACCGGCAACGATGCAGCGTTAATCTTCCTCGTGGACAGTGGCGCTTATGCCCCGCCGCACATGCTCACAGTCGCATTGGCCGTCACGAGCCGCGTGCGAGTGGCAGGAATGAAAACCTATGGCGCGTACCAAACTCCGCATTTACGCGCCTGCGTTTACACGTGAGAGCAAATGCGGAGTTTGGTAGTGCGCCATAGGCTTTAATTCCTGCCACTCGCACGCAGCTCGTGACGGCCAATGCGAGTGTGAGCATGTGCGGCGGGGCTAAGTAATTTCACTATCAATATCACAAATGTATATCATTTACCAGCTCTGAAAAATATTGAAGAATGGTTCTCGAAGAAGAAATTGGCTACATTAGTGATACGTGGACAAAAGTTAGCAAAACGTAACTAAGTACATAAGTATTCTAATAATCCAAGTGGTGACGGATTTAGAATACACAGTGTCACCACCCAATTCCATACTGAGGGTGCCGCAAGAGCCGACGAAAGAAAATGACAGCAGAAAACCTAGCCGCAAGAGTTGAAAAACTTGAAATAAAACCCTGTGCTAACCCGTCTGACCAGCATGGTAACCAGGTTAGGTAATTTTCGTCGTAAAATTGGAGGAGGCCCACTCAACAATGGGCATTTAACGCGCTGAGATGTGTGTGATTGTAAAATTTGGTCCAGCTACCTTCCTAAAATCCAAATAGATCTATCAAATTCTGTTGACCGCACCATGGGTTTCCAATAAACCGTTCGAGCCCTATTGCTTGCTAGCTTGTGTATTGAAGCGAGTAGGATACTCGATACCGCCTTGAATGCTGTCGTGTTTCCTAGACGACGTCCTGCGCTGGAAAACCACACACACAATAAGGCCCCCGTCTAGCGTTTAGATGCAAATCTTCAACCACTCGTTTTCAATGGCTGGCATTGTTCTATTTAACGACGCAATTCTAGAGAATTTCTCTACTTTCGTGAGCACTTTATAAGGAAAGTAAACGCTTGTTACGAAATTGCCATCTATTCACGTTTGGAAATGTACAAACACTTTAGCGTATATTAAAACTGCATTTGGTCGATGTCTGTACAACGGAGTGGATCAAGATAAATTATCTCTAGGAGTATTATCCAACAGCAATAGTAATGAAATATTGTAATTAAACACTTTTTAACGGATTTTCGAATGCTTTGCAGCAGTCGTGGTCGTGGAGACAGTTGACAGTTGTGTTCAAAAGTACAAAGTAACAGTTAAAATCTACCGCATACAATATTATTTTATTGACAACATTCCCTGTGCAAATGAAATATTTCCGTATACCATATTTGTCCACGTGGTGATGGATTTAGAATAGTGGCACCACCCCATTCCATCCTGAGGGTGTCGTAAGAGCTGACAAGGCCGAAACCCTAGACGTAAGAGAAGGAAAACTGACTAGCGTAGCACGATGCCAGCAACGGGTCATTTAAGGGCTCAGTAGTAGTATACGATATTATGTGACTTCACGCCAAAAGACGTCTTTTTTTTTCTGTCTGTAATTGTGTCGTGATACTTAATGGATTCTAATATATTTTTAACTAGTTGGTACACGCGACTTCGTCGGGGCGTGGTATTTAACAAAAAAGTTATTGTTGAGTTTGCAGAGTTTACGGTACCTTATTAATTTAGTATTTCGCGAGAAAAACACTCACAAATTTGGCGAAACCAAACCTGACAAACGTAAGGGGGTGTCAATAAAAGTAGCCTAAGTTACTCCTTGTGACATCAGCTCTCTACCACTGAAAGTACCGTCAAAATCGTTCCTGCCATGTCAGTGTTTAGCTAAAACCGACAGACAGACAAAAATTGTAAAAAAAATTGTGTTGGTATGTGTACCGTGTAACATGCGCTTAGTAAAAAGCGGTTATTATAATATTACAAACAAACACCTCAATTTGGTTCATTTGTACAGATTTGATGCGAATAGAGCGTTCAATTCGTAAATTAACTCACCCACGAATAGGGTATTAAGGATCAACGAGGAAGTGCATCGTCTAGAATTACATATCTTAACTCGTGCGAAAGCTTTATCAGCCACAATCTTTCGGAAAATGCGCGTGCAATGAACACGATCGTAACTTAAGGGCATATTATGAGTCGACTACGCACAGACCATGAAGTATAGTAAGATCTAATGTGCGATAATTTCAATTTATCTTATTAGAGGCGGGCCTATCGTGATGGGTGAGGCGTGGCGGCTATGTCGCAGGTCTACGTGGGATGGCTGAGGTGTATCTTAGGATTTGAATCTTTTGCTTCGGTCTCCACATCTTAGATACAGTACAGTGTTTGCTTTGTGTGGAGGACAATTTTATAATCACAAAGAAATTATATAATAATCTTTTCTTTGTGATTATATTATTATGGACTTGCTGCGCTCCGCCGTTTCGCCTGTGTGGTGATGGGAAATTGTGATTTCGTCAGTAATTTTTTCTACTTACTTGACACTCATCGTTATGGTTTGCATATTTCATAATATATCTTTATACATTATACGCTACGTGTTATTCCGATGTGCAATATTATTATAAAGTTTCGTCAAAAACCACTCAGTAGGGTTTTCGTGAAAGAGTAACAAACATCGATAGATTCTTACAAACTTTTGGGTTTGTATAAATGTTTTAGAATTGATTCAAATATGGTGGGTTTTTGTGTGCTGACAGTTATAAGAATCCTACCCTAATAATTCTGTGACATAAGTATGATATCATGAATATCAGTTTGATAATATGTGTTTTTTTTTCTAATATAGCCAAAATAAAATACAGCCAAAATCATAAGCAGCATTTTATTTGAAGCAAATATCACCAAAGAAGACAATAATAAGTAGTATGCTAATATTGTATTTCATATCAGCTATGCAAAGCTGTCTTATCTTGTATAGAATATTCCAGATAAAGTTGAAATAATAAGATCCTTATTTGCATATTAAAGGTATATACATAGTTGCACTGTTTGCTAAAAACCGACATTTATACCGAGAACTTTGCAAGACTTTCCAAAATATTAAATTAACTCGTGTATTCCGAGACAAACCCTCTCAATCTAATGTCATAAAGTGTAATAAAATAGCATTTTTATCAGTCCATTGCCCTAAATAGTACTTAATGGATACGTAGATTTCAAACCATGTGCGATAAAAGTGGAACTTATTTTTTTCTGAAATAAATGTAAGTATCTAATATTACAAGTTACATCAGCTATAAGCCCCTCAAACTCGGTGCCATAAAAAAACGGTTAAACGGTTTGTAAAATTACCCGGAACCAACAGATATTCTTGAACATCTCCGTCTAATCCAATTGCAGTGCTAGTCCGCCTACAAATTCAAACCTCTATTTATTCGACTGCTCTAATTGTTTTAACATCGTTACTTTACTAGCACCTACTTCTTTGAAAATAAGTGGGCGACAAACGCGTTTATCTACTGTAGTCTGAGCTGAAGCCATTAATTTTAGCAAGCCGGCATGGCTTGAAAATCTTATTTATTTTCGCGCCGTTCTCGACGCTTGTTAGAGCCATCGCTTTTTAAGGCTATACATGAATATTTAGAAAATAGTATGGTAAAACACTAATTGTTGCTATACTTTCAGACTCAAAACGTGTCAGGACCGATCGTTCTGGAAATTCTTGGGATAGAGGTTTATTTTGCTGAAATGATGATCATATTTTTAATTACGTTTTAGTAATTCGTGCTGAATCGTCGGACGAACATTATATAGGCATTCGCCCCGAAAGGTACAAAGAAGTTTAAAATATTATATGGGATTTGCAAATGTATGGTATGTAATTTATGGAAATTACTATAACCTTACACTACATATGTCATTTGCTCTTGGCAAATATAATGACTTTTACCCTTCATCGAAAATTATTATAGCGAGTTGTCTAAGATTTGGTGTAATTATTTAATAAGAAAACCTTGAAGAAATCCTACAAAAACATACAAATCATAACAAAATAACAATACAATAGGTACATAACCAAATTATACATAAGTCCATATAAAAATTACATTTTGTTGCATCTGACAATGATTTTATTTTCACTCCTAGACTTGCAAGGTATATCCTTATGTTAGGTAGTGTAACAAATCCTAAGGAGGCAGGTACACGACAGACTGTAACTCGATACTGAGGACCTTACTTGGTATCCGATCGCTGTATTTATCTTGCTAGTTCCTAACAGAAAATGAGCTAGCAAAAATACATACGGACTACTAAAACTTCGTACCTTCTTTATGAAGTTGTGTCAATTCATATAGTTCTACTACTAGTTATCAGCCCATAAATGACCCACTGCTGAGTCAGGCCTCCTCCAACTATAATGAGGGAAACCTACTGAGCCACGCTGGCCAGAGGAGTTGTCACAGGGTTTCGTATCAAGTTTGCTTTTTCTTGCCGCTAGGTTTTCGGCCTTAACATTTCCTTTTAGATGAAATGGGGTGGCAACACTATGTATTCTAAATCCATCACGGATACACGGTATAATATACAAGCAACCCGGCCCGGCTTTGCACAGTTGCAATTATGCGCGGCTTTTATACATATAAACCTTCCTTTAGAATCAAAATATCTACTAAAAAAAACGTTTCAAAATCCGTTGCGTAGTTTTAAAGATTTAAGCATACATAGGGACGGACAGACGACAGCGACTATGTTTTATACTATGTAGTTATAGTGAAGGGAAAAGTTAATATTACTAGATTCGGCTCAGAACTGCTATGTGGTTAAGTTAAATAATGATTGATTGATATGCGTTATAAGTAATCAACCAATATGCCTGTGTTTAAGCATTACTCGTAAGAGTTATCTAAAAATAAAAAATCTTTATAATATTCTAGAAAGCAGTATGGCACTCACTCGCAATAATACATATTATTTACGTAGGTATAGGTAAGATAAGTATTTTCATATAAACCAACCTTAGGCTATTAGAAACAATGACGTACATTAATGTATTATCCATATACTGTATATATTTACTAAAACGTTTAAGGAAGGCAGGCGTCAGGCTTACGGTGCACTTGAGTTCTAGTTACAGAATAACGATACGGGTTTGCAATATTTATGGCTTGACATTAACATGAGCTAAGCTAACTGTACATATGCGTAATATGCATGTTCTACCAATAAAAATATTTACTTTTAAAACTACCTTCAGAAAAAGATACATAAAACTTGTTGGTCTTATGGGTTCGATGTGCCACCTTTGGATCAAGGGTCTATGGTTCGATTTCTGGGTCGGGCAAGTGTCTTTGTATAAGCCAGAATATTTGGTTTGGGTATGCGTGTCTTCGTAATCGTGAATTATATTATGTTTGTAAATTATTGCGGGGAAAACAATGTGACAGATTAGACGTCACTAATCTGTAACTTATATAGCCTTCGAATCTTCTTTAAAACTCAAAGTAGCATATATTATACCATTTGTGGGAAGTGTGTACAAAGATCTTTGATCGTTACTGAATTTTCTACTGTATATTGTAAACGACAGTCTGTGCCCAACCGTTTCTTGACGTTTCATTAACGACGCTTCCCCGATTTAATGGAGGGGGCTTAGGCTTTTGTTTTAATGACCCAATAGGTTTTAAGTCAATCTTTTTTTCTACACTGGTTAGATTATATATTTAGTTTGCCTTTTAGTGCAGAACTAGCGGCCCGCCCCGACTTCGCATGGGTGCAATTATGCATTTATTATACATATAAACCTTCCTCTTGAATCACTCTGGCTATTAAAAAAAACCGCATCAAAATTCGTTGCCTAGTTTTAAAGATTTAAGCATACATAGGGACGGACAGACGACAGCGACTTTGTTTTATACTATGTAGTGATGAGCTTGTTAGACGAAGGAGCGACGATTTTCGGAATGCTACTGCTAGATAAGGAAAAAATATCTATTTACCGTGATCTGATGAACATGTCGATTATTATGACGAATTACTCAACAATGTGTATGAGTCGACTCTTGTTATTGTATAGAATAACAATATGTGAGATATTTTTAGGCATATTACTGTCAAGAAGTATATTTTATGGCTTGTTAAATGCAATAACAAGTACTTGCAAAATAAAACTGAAAGCTTTGCTAAACCTTAGGATAAGGATTATTCAGATCTGGCATGCTTCCATCCACACATTATAATCCCATTTCTTTGTTAGATTAGGTTATACATACAACTAATTATGACTTTCCCGTTCCAGGACATTCGCTCAGTGTGGTATGTAATAAAATTGTGTGTACCGGCGCTGCATCGTAGTGCAATTTCATACGTCTGGGAACAGAATATAAATGCAAGTCTGAACTTTATTGCAAAAGGTAGTTGCCATTCTTGCATAGCTACAATCTCACTTAGAGACGCCCACAGTATTCTCAAGTAGTTTGTTTGCCTTTCGACGGAATAAATGGGTGAATCGGAAATTGGTTAGACCAGCTATCAACTGTCACGATACGGTCGCCATGTATCGACTGTCAAAAATTAAAGAAAGACAGTGAAAATCAAGGACCTCCTCGTCAGTACACACGCTAGGCCTCCACTTCGCCAGTAACAATCAATGTATAAAATAGCGCTACGTATTTTCTATCGTTTATACTTACAGTGACGCGAGGATCGTAAACCATCTTACTTGTCTGGCCATAAATAATCTCTATATATAAAAATGAATAGCTGTTCGTTAGTCTCGCTAAAACTCGAAAACGGCTGGAGCGATTTGGCTAATTTTGGTCTTGAAATATTCGTATGAGTCCAGGGAATTGTTATTTTTAAACTTTCGCGATTTGAACACATAATTAAAAACTTATCGGGACTTATCGCGCACAGAATTAATACCTGTTTTTGCTCGACGTTTCGACCACGGCCATTGTAACATGTTGTATTGTAACATTCTGTGCGCGATAAGTCCCGATAAGTTTTTAATTATGAGTACAGGGAAGGTTTAAGTTCTAGAGAAAACATTGATATTGTAAGTAAAATAATAAAAACAACAATTTTATTTTCCAATACAAACTGTTACTTGTCAAACATTTGACGTTCGTCCCGACGGTTCGCTATTTTTGGCATAATTACTTTTTTCTTTTTTAATTACATTAAATAAGGAACCAAATCGATAAGAAAAGGCGGTATATTAATTTATTATTAATTATTCCAATTCGAATTCAATATTCATAGTTCAGACAGGACAACGTCTAGTCTAATATATAAAATTCTCGTGTCACGGTGTTTGTTATTAAACTCGTCCGAAATGGCTGGACCGATTTTGATGAAATGTTATATTTACGTTTAGTAGGTCTGCAAATCGGACAAAACCCACTTTTCATCCCCCTTAAATGTAAAGGGTGTTTACACAGTCCAAATAATTGTTTTTGATTTTCTAGAAATTTTCTGTTGGTTTTATTTTTTATGATACGATCAACACCTATTTTTTAATTTGCGTTTGCCGGGCTAGCTATCTAGTATTTCTATAAAAAACCAAAATAATATATTTTAATTTTCTCTTCAATCGGTGTTAAACATTATTGTGATATTAAAATTGAGTAGAGTGATAAAGAAAACTGAATTGCTGTGATAGCCATAAACAAAGTGGGTATGAGCTTAAATTTAATTTTTGAAACTCCATCCACTTGGTATTAGTCGAATGTTAAAATAAAACGGTGGAAAACATGAATAAGTCCTAATGATAAGTAATAAAATCTAAGATATCGATAAAATATGAAAATTGGCGACATTTTAAATAACGGCGTCTTAGGTAGAGACGACAGCTTTGTATTTCTATGATAGGTGGGAAGTTCATGGACAATACAATTATTTGTCACAACATTAACACACATACATTTGAATACGCCAACATCATAGCTATTAACTACATTACGAAAAGCTGCTAGTTAAGATGTCATCGTATACTGGTTACATAAATATCACATTGCATTTAATAAGTAGGTGTTCGCGGTATTCCTGGATGCCCGGTAGCTTTTTATGGTCTCTATTAATATTGGAATCACCTTGTTTGAAACTGGGCGGGCAAATTGAGAGTGCATTTGACATTGTACAGGTTGCTGTTAGTATACTACTACTACCAGCTTATAAATGACCCACTGTTCAGTCGGGCCTCCTCCCCTCACAAGGAGGGAAAATAGCCTACTGTGCAGCGCTGGCTTGACGGGTTTTCACAGGGTTTCGTTTCAAGTTTTCCTTGTCTACGGCTAGGTTATCGGCCTTCTCATTTCCTTTTGTCGGCTCTTTCGACACCCTCAGAATAGAATGGTGTGGTGACACTGTGTATTCTAAATCCGTCACCACGCGGACATAAAGGATAATATGAATACATTATGTGTGGGTTCACTGCAATTAACAATTAAGAAAACACCATTCCATTCTGATGTTGTCATAAGAGCCAGTGTTGCATATCATGAATTCGCCTTTTACGATATAGGTATATGTAGAAAAGTCGCCAATCGCCATATACAAGACACGGGACCAGGCCCTTTTTAATGTGTTACCGCGCCGACAGTACTGAATCGAAACGTCGAATTCGAATCGAAAATGTCGAATTCGAATCGAAAATGTCGACTTCGAATCGTCGAATCGAATTTGTTATTTCTAGAAAATGTCACACGTAATTAAACACTTTTGGCGGAGCGTTTATGCATTATCGCGTTTATGCATTTACAATTTCTTTGTATAGAGGACTTTTAGAGCAAGGAAGAGATTACGAAAATTCATTCAGCAATGGTAATGTGGAATGATCATTGTTTGTAAACTTTTACTATGAATCGATATCAATAAAAAATAATTGCTGTTCGTTAGTCTTACTAAAATTCGAGAACGGCTGGACCGATTTGGCTAATTTTGGTCTTGAAATATTCGTGGAAGTCCAGGGAAAGTTTAAAAGGTGAAAAAATATGAAAAAAACATTCAGGATTTTTATTTATTTATTCTGAGGCGGTACGAAGTTTGCCGGGTCAGCTAGTTTATTATAAAAATATATTCGACGAATATTAATTTATTAGCCTAAAGAATACCAATTTTAATTTTTTACTTTTAATTTAAATATCATACTACAATATTTGTCCTGTAAAAATAAAATAATAGCAACACTGAGAAATAATCCGTAGGTGCAAGCTAGGCGCGTAACTTCTTACAAAAGCTGACCGATTTCTCATACTCGACTGATAAACAAGAACAAGTCTTCAAATTCACACAATGTTGCTAAGAGCCCTTACAAACCTTTCATAGGCAGCGAAACTCAAGACTATGAGTAGATTGGGGGATACTATGATTTTCAAGTTTGTCGAATCTTTCTAGTTGTAGAAAGCGATTCAGTTATGTAATGTATCAAAGATACGCGTATTATGAAAACGTTTAGCATTTTTATTTATAACAATTTCAAGTAGAGTTCTTTGTCCGCGATAATCTCATAAAGTAATCAATCGTTGAGGCATATATTGTATTGTTCCACTTTAAAAGGACGAACAGTTTTTATTTGAGGATGAGGACGGTGACGGGAGGCACCTTAGTAAGATTAAGCGTATAAGCCAGAGCAAATTCTGTCCGAGCTACTTGATCACAAAATCATAGGAAACATGTCGTCCCAAGTTCGACAACGTTAGACGTCGAATCGTTAGACAGTCAAAGTCTACACTTTGCACTTCTGCTCGTCGAATCGTTGGACAACGCAACGAGCAAACAGTTTTAACTAACATAGTAGAGCCCTGTATCGGTCGGGTACCGCTATCCTGACGGAAATATTGACGTGTAAGAGTGGGCGCTGTTGCGGTAACTGTGCACTTGATAAAGGGAAATTGTATGAGTGATGTAGGATGATTGGAGCGAATATAGTGAGGCGGGATACCTGTTGAATCTATATACTAATATATAAAGCTGCAGAGTTTGTTTGTTTGTTTGTATGTTTGTTTGTTTGTTTGAACGCGCTAATCTCAGGAACTACTGGTCCGATTTCAAAAAATCTTTCAGTGTTAGATAGTCCATTTATCGACGAAGGTTATAGGCTATATTTAATTTTCAAAAGAATTAGGGATCCGTATGAAAATTGTGATTTTGTAAACCAAGGTGTAAAACCGAAAACCTATTTATGCGTGCGCTGTAAAAACTATTGACAATAGAACAAAATGATTTACTACGGGTTTGTAGGTCTTATAAAGATCTACAAAAAAGTCCGCGAGAGCACATATCAAACTATCATAGTTTAGTCACAATAACCGATTTTATGTTCATAAAAAATATGCACGGGTTCGAAGCCCACGCGGGCGAAGCCGCGCGCAAAAGCTAGTGATTTATAATTCGTTGAAGAGTCGTAGCGGTCGAAGACTATTAAGGTAAATGATAAGCAGGAGTGGAGCCAAGTGACATGAGCCCGAATAGATTTCACTGTCAGTTATACTTTTCAAAATTTAGATCTTTTTTTTATCTGCGACTTGAATGCATTAGGCTTGCGTGATGGAGAGCAACGCCAGGGTCTCAGATGGAACAGACAATTGAATGAAATGCCCCGTCGGGCACCGGGACTCACAACAAACTTTTTCACACCGTATATAACTCTGTAATACTTACAGAAAACACAAAACAAGTTTATTTGTATTACAACATTAGCATACAAACAAGTTTATTTTCCCTCAAAAGAACTATACGTTTATATTTCAACCTTTTTCAGCAAATGAGATAATGTTATTGTTTCCCATACATTGCCGGTATGCAAATAAATCAGGAATGACGCGGAAGTAATTACGCGATGGTTACGCAAGAAACCCTGAACCTGTATTGAGGTTGGTCGCGGCCAACGAACGCTGGCGTACAAGTGATGCGAAACTAAATTGATCTTAATCCTATACGGAGTAGAAGGGACGGACGTATCAAACAAATATTAATGAATGTATTAGAATGTTCTTTTACATATTTACAGAATTAGTTCACTTTAAATGTATTATCGTTCAAAATCAAAATGTTTTTTATTCGAATAAATTCTGACGAATGCTTTCAAATAGTCAAAAAAAATAATTCTCTAAATTAAAATAAAAAAAAAATTAAGAATAATTTATCATTTACCACCGGGTCGGAATGCCATTCCACAGAGAAAAGCCGGCAAGAAACTCCATGATTGCTCTTTTAAATGAAAGGGTTACAAATGTTGGTGGTGTTACAATGATGGTGGTACAAACAAGTCTGACAGATTAGTGAAAGCGTTATTATTATTACTGTAAGTAATAATATAGGGTTTAGAATAAATACCTAGTGTCATCAGTCATCACTACCTTCCATACTGAGGGTGTTGTAAGGAAATGAAAAGATCGAAAACTTAGCCGCAAGAGAAGAAAAACTTGAAACGAAACCCTGTGCCAACCCGTCTGGGGTGGCACAATAGGCTAATTACCCTCCATGTTATGGGAGAAGGCCCGCCTCAGCAGCAGCAGTGTGTGTGTGTGTGTGTGTGTCAAATACACGGTCGTGTGTGTAATGGTCTTGTTATTGACTTAATGTATTTTAGACATTAGGGTCGAGCCTCCTCTAAGTGCATGGAGGGAATCACATTAGTATTAAGTTACAGGCACAGGCACAGGGTTAGTATTAAGTTTTCCTTCTCTTGGGGCTAGGTGATCTGCCTCTTGAGTTCTTTTAGTCGCCTCCTACGATACCCTAAAGACGGTATGGGCTGGTGACATTGTGTATTCTAAATCCGTCACCATACGGACAGTAAGTCTATTTATATCTATCCAATTATCACCATTACTTTTCGCGGGCCTACTGGAAGAGGTTTCTATAGAAATAAGTAGTACCTATCTTTGTACAGAATTATTCAAAAATATGCCTTAATTTGTTCTGTGTGTAAAAAGAAAATAAAACCAAATAGCTTTGTTAGACACCGACGCCTAATCGCAAATCAAATACAATGTAGAAAGACAAGTCAAGTTCAAGTCGCATCTTCAACAATCACGATTAATGGTCAAAGCATCGTAAATATAAAACTTCGACAGAATTATGACCGCAGATTATGAACGTTCAGCTATCGTGGTCTGTTACATCACGATGTCGGGATTGTGTCAAGATTGCGAACTCCGATTTGCTCTTATGGTAAACATGTCGTGTGAACCACAACGCCGTAGAATGACCTCCGAGCCCTATGTAACGGAATATAATATTGGGTATTACCTACTATGCGGTACGTGAACTTATCAAAATGATTTCTGACCCTTCGAAATGGGCTTGCTGGAAGAAATACGAGTAGCTTTAAGTCGTAGCCTAGCGAATAGTCTTCATCATCATTTCATCCAAACGACATCCACAGCTGGACATAGGCCTCTCCCAAGGATTTCCATAAAGGCCGGTCCTGATTTGCCCGCATCAATCGTGAACCAGCGACTTAAATGTGTGGGAGATCTATGACTGGATAGACTGGTACCGACCGTGAAATTGGGAAACGGGAATGGTAAAATATATGATGAGTTATCGTATCTCAATATGCACTTACAAAGCGGCAATATCCGAAAGGTGTCTAACAAAACCACACTTACAATAATAATAAGACAACGTATGGCGGTTGAAGCTTATCCGAAAACCGCTGAGATGATTTCGATCATTCAACTTGAACGTGACGTCCGGTAGGTACCATATTTCGTAGAAAAATATCACTTGAATGTTCTAGTCAGCTTGTGTTTCTTGACCTCATCAGTACCGCTGTATTCTCTTATCGAAAACAGAATCAGTACGGTATTGGCGGTCAATAATACTAGTAACATTAATGTAAACGATAATCTCCCCATTGACAATGAATTTCCAGCGAAATCATGCTCTGTTGACGTTGTGTTTAGTCGTGAACATTTCTTTTTAAAAGAGTTATAAGAAAAATCTTAATTAAAAGCGATACAGTTCAAACTGATTAAGCGCAAAGTGAAATCAAAGCACTCATCGAAACCGATCACTTCTTTAAGGCACTATTCATTTTAGTTTGCGAAATAATCGAATTTAAAAAGCATGAGCTAATCACAACGCTCAGTGAATTTACAGAAAGAAGTGAAAGTTTGTTACGATTAAATGAAAAAAATAAACAAAAATTTGCACCTGTAGCGAGGAAAAACATTCCATTATAAACTCAATCGTGAAGGTCAATTGGGAGCGCGTGCGTCATTTAATCTTACAAATATCATTAGAAGATTTTTTCGTAATGATTATTAGAAAGTAACAATAACAAATATAGAGTTTATGTAACATTATTATCACAAGATATAAAGCATTTCGACCTTAATGTGAGACTTTTTAAATCATACACAATAGAAAAAAGTATTTACTTTACCCATTATTCTAAGCATTTTAAGAACAGATGACGTCTTGACAAACCGAGAAATAAATAGAAAAATAAATTACAAAAGCCGCCAATTAAAAGGCATTTCTTCTTAAGATTTTATCTGTTGTTTATAAAGAGGTCACTAGAGTAGATGAGCAACCAGATCAACCTGATTATGATAGTTATCAAAATTAAATCTCTCAGCAGGCGTACTACATTAATAGCCACGAGGAGATGTTACGGTGTAGTAGCGGATAATATGTTGTTGTGATATGTACAAGCGCTTGTCGATATAATCATTCGGGCAATATGTATAGCTAGCTAACCACTATTTATTCAACTCACCGAATCTTTAGTACAATCAATCTCCACGTATCGAGAAGATGGTTTAACAAAATCCTAAATCAGACGTAACTAACAAGTTGCTCGTTCGATTGAATTTTCTATAAAAAGTAAAACGAAATGCTTTAGAGAAAAAATAACAACAAAGGATAATCGTCATTTAACAGGTTTATTAACCTGATCTTGCAACAAACGTGACGACGTAATCGGCAAATCGCAGGGTACATGACCGTGAAGCATTGTTACGAGTAAGAACTAACGCGCACGGATGACTCTTACGTTAAAAGCGTGTGAGGTTTGAACTGAATATTTTACGAAGAGAATATATGACAACCTACAAAACGGGCGGATTAGATTTCTTTAAAAATACATGACATCACTTCATATTAAAATAAGAAAATGTATAATACCCTTAATAGGCATACAAACAGACATAAATTTATAAACACCTCTCCGCTTTTCGTAAGGAGTTGAAATAGTTTAAATTAATAGGATAAAGTTGGTGAATATTGTAAGCATCATGTGAAATCAATAGGGCAACATGTAAGAACGTTGACACAGAAAATCGCGGCGCGACAAACGTGAATGAATGAGATTGTGGTTCGCGATCCGATGCAAACTCGAACCATTTCCCATCATTGTTACAGTAACTAATGACAACTGGGATAAATTGTTGCACTTTCAACACAATCATAAATTGTTCCACGTACATTCTTGGGATGATGGCGTAAATCATCTTGCTAATAGCTTTCTTTGGTGGCACCTTTAGTTTTGAATGCTTCCGACAATCCATAAATCTTTGTTATTTGATTTCAGACGGTGCCCCTGCCTGCTGGGTCAACGTCGGTTTTAGCCAAGCCGACAAAGTACCACTACTATCCTCACAATCAGCACATCTATTTGTTGCCTGAATGTGCTATTCAACAGGTAATTGACGCTATTGTTCTGAGTAACCTCCATGACTGAAACAAATGAAATCGCGACAAACACTGTTGCGAATTGAAAGGTTGTTTCGAAGTAGCAATTTGGGGACGGCAAAGTGTACATCGTAGCGTAATATCTGTATTTTTTTGGAGAAACGTGTCAATGCGCTTTTATTCTTGTACACCTAGAAGAATTGAATTGTTGTCCGTGAGTATCGAATTAATTTGAGTAATACAGAAGGCAAAGTGTAAGACAACCAGTAGTTTCGTGGGAACCTATCACTTTTTCTATATAATTTTCAACACCAGTTTTTGTTTGATGCGCAGTACCAACAATTTCTGATTAGATCAGCTATAGAAATACTTTAAGGTATATTGACTAGACCATGTCAATCGCAGAATTTGCAAGCTTGCATGTTTCAAGAAAATCTTGGTCAGAACTGTTGCAGAACCCGTAACACTGAATAAAAAGCATTCCGTTAAGCCCGTTCAGAGCTCCCGTTCCTGTGACTTTCCTTCCAGTCATCCTTATAAGGACCAATTAATGTTACAGGTATGCAATGCTGTGTACGTCCGACTGAACTACACGCAGCCACTTTGTGCTTGTCCAGCGAGATATCGTGACCCATGTTCCGCAAGTTTGAATGCTGATGATTTACATACGACCCGGCTTACAACAGATTCTAAGAAAAAGGTAAAATATTTAACAATGAATGTTTTGGAAGTCATACATTAGAATACACCAATTCTATCATAACAATTACCATTGTCTACATTTTGAAACTATGCTTCTTTATTTTGTAGTCCCCATAATAAAATAATAAAATATGCTCAATGTATACATATAATCGAACCTTAATAAAGTAGCATTTCAAACTTACTTATTTATTTTAAAAAGGAACCTTGTTGTCTATTTATCTATAGACAAGAATTTAAAACAATTCAGTGTCTACAATCAAAGAAGGCAAGTAATACTGAGGAGTAATCGTGTATTTCTTTTCTATTTCAGTTCGCCAACAAAGCGGTAACATTAGTGAAGACATGTGAAGCAGTATCGGAAATGCGAGAGTGCCGAGCACCAAGGGACTGGTCGCTGTTGGCTTTGCAGAACATCAGGACTGGCAAATCACATTATCTAGTGATTTGCAGGTGTCCTGAAGAACATATATTAGGTAAATTACTCATTTATTTGCTTTTTGTTGTTGATGCTGATACTATCAATTAAAAAGGTAAACCATCTTTGGTCACGGGTTTAGCGACGAAAGCGCTAGTCACAAGGAATGAAAACTAAAGTCGTTGCTAGCCCGTCTGGCTACCGTGCCACAGCAAGTTAACATATCTAAGTCTATGACAACGCTAAGCCTATAAAGGATGCAAAAGTAGTATTCGATAGTGATATCGAGGTTATGTGCAAAATTGAAGAAAAGGGAAGTATTTTTATTTCTTAAAATTTTCTCATTGACAATACTACCAAAATAGATAATTAAGCACATGGAGAGCATGAAAAACTGGAACTCAGAACACGAAGCATGTAGCATACTAGTTCCGATAACGAAACGGCTCATTTCCGACGGAACACACATAATGTGACAAAATATTTGCTCAGAAAAATCTCGGTGACACTTCACTACATAGTATAAAACAGAGTCGCATTCTTCTATCCGTCCCTATGTATGCATAAATCTTTAAAACTACGCAACTGATTTTGAAGCGTTTTTTTTATAGATAGAGTGATTCAAGGGGAAGGTTTTTATGTATAACCCACCCCCGCTTTGCACGGGCGAAGCCGGGGCGGGCCACTAGTTAAAATATAAACACAACTTAAACTGCTTCTTTCGATAGGCTCCATGCACTCACTTCGGATGGGTATAAGGTTGCTTCATACTGGGTCATTTGTAGACTTGACATATGACGATGGAGTTCGTGCATTTGTTTTCTTGTAACGAGACACATGCATTAAAGATTAATCACATTAGTACGTACCAAAAGTTTTTTAAATAATGTTCGATTTGCTGACCTAGGGATTTTGTTGGTATAATTTCAGAAGGACCAATGTCCCATGATCAGCCTACTTACGCGTCAGTACCAGGCATCCGAGTTTACGGCATGATGTGCGTCCGCCCAACTACTGCATACCATTCTCGTGAGTATAATGTATATATGGATAAAGTATTCCTTTTTGATAACTCCGTAAAACAATAAAACAATGTCATTGGAAAATTTGCATTTCTGTAATTTGTAGCCTTATTTGGTAAAATGAAAGTTCCAGGCACTCAGTATTAATTTTCCAAAAATAAAATTTATCCCGAAATACCAACATTTCTTCCGCGTATATTTTTCAATGAGTATTTCGGAAACACGCATCAAGCCAAGGGACCATCAAGTTATTGTTATTTTGTTATTTTATAAAACGAAACCCCTGCACACTAGGTACAACCTGAGCCGCGGGGGCAGTTTACAAACATGTAATTCACGAGCACAAATGACAACCAGACTCCGAGCCAGTGCCTCTGGTTTACACAAAGACACTTGCCCGACCCCGGAATCGAACCCGGGACCCGTTGATCCAAAGGCGGCACATCTAACCACTAGACCAACGAGGCACACATCAACGCAGTCTTTGAACTTTCTGTTTCTGGATCCAGTCACATGGTTAAATCCCAGAAGTTTGCATATGAGTTGAGAATCAACTATGATAATCTATGTGCATGTGTTGTGTCATCCTATTACAATGTTCTTTATACTGATCAGCTTCATCATTCTACATCTTTCGACATTAACTTCTGGTTCCTTTTCAGCTTACAAGAATCGATACACCGGCTTAACCGTCCAAAGCACGACAGGCGCCTACAAAGTGGACTATTCCCAAACCAACTCGTTCCCTGATAAGCCAGTCTACAACAGATACCACACTCATAGCTACTCGGATCCCTTCTACAAAAGACGGTCTCGTGACGCGCGGGTTCGTCGAGCGGCTTCTGACGACCCTCCCTTCCCATGGTACAAAGTAATTGAATTAGCGAAGTCATTACATTGGATCGATTAATTATTTTTGTTAATATAAGGTTAAACAAGTTTGTTGGCTCCATGGAGGCTTTATATCTATGACACGCCTCTTTGGATTCAACTTATACTTGAAATGGTATTAAGATTGAAACGCTTTTTTCGCTTGTGGTACAGTTTTAGTTAAGTTTCGAATGCTTACCAACCTTAAACACTTGATTAGTTCATATTTTTAACGATTCATTTAAAATACTCAGTATAACTGCATCTACTACAATAATAATTTGGATGTGTTGCTATTTTTTAAATGTAGACGCAATGAGAATATTGGGATTTCGTTTAGAATACTGAAACTACTATATCAATATAGCTTAATCGAAATTTCTTAACAATAATTTCTGTAATTATTACGAGATAATTTAAGTACTAAAAAATTGTTGGCAAATTTTGAACCATGAAAAATAATTTATTAAAATATGTTATTAAATGTATATCAGTATCCCAAATTAAAGTCTAATAATTTGCATTATATATGGATACAGTATTGAATTAATTTCACAGAAATATGCATAGTTAACAAAAATAAGAGGCTAATCAATTACTACTAATATGAGGTTAAGATCTTTCTTGAATGTTGTTTCACACAAAAACAATGTGATTAGTTGTTCCAGTAGATTATAACTTAACATAAAACATTCCGATGCATTTATAGTTGTAAGTTAATTAAGTATTATTACATTATTTATTTTAATACGCAGGATATTTTATACATTATACATACATTTGTAAATATTAGGAATAGAAATTACAATATTTGTAATGATAATAAAAATAACTGACCATAATATTCGTGTTTTTTACTTCATTTCATGGTAATTTTATGATATATTTCAAATCTTGGATATGAAATTATATAATTCAGAAAATAATACACATTTTAGAAGAGAAAGCGTTAAATTTACTTTTAAAATATAGCAATATATTTTCGGCCAGTTAACAGTAAATAAAAGTTCTGAAAAATTTATCAAATTTAATATACACTCACCCAATACTTTCTGGTCCACGACGATGTCGCAAGTGTACATAGCAGCCATCAAGCGCTGGGGCTGTGCTTGGAAAGCTTTTCTACATCCATCCTTTACCGCCGACATAATTTGACCTGCACACGTTTCAAATTATTACGATAGTTACAGATTTTATAGGACTAGTCGACTCGGAAAACTTCGTACCGCCTCAGAAAAAAAAATGTTTTTTCATAGTTTGCCACTTTCAAATTCCACGAATATTTCAAGACCAAAATTAGCCAAATCGGTCCATTCGTTCTCGAGTTTTAGTGAGACTAACGAACAGCAATTCATTTATTTATATAGATAGTTATATTGCAAGATCAGAGCAAACTGAGGAATGATTGAGTTTATAACAGACTGAAACTATATATATCAAACAGATATTGAGCTTACTGCTTAGATTTCTATATTCTTATTTTATAATAAAATATTTAAAAACAGAAATGTGTTGGTGTTCTTGTGATGTCAGATTTAGAAAAGACAATGTCACCGACCTATCATCCTGAGAATCTCGTAAGAGGTGAATAAAGGGACAAGGTTTTAACAAAACCTTTTTTTTTTTTTTTTTTTTTTTTTTTTTCGCTGGGGAAATGCTTTATGCATACCACCGCACCCCGGGGGAAAGGTCGGTGATTATGTGGGATTCCGACAAGGGTCGTCTACCCAAGAGTCGTTTACCCACTAAAACCCCAGCGGCATACCCTCACACGACGCGCTTGGGGCGCCACAAGTTCGCGTAAACGCATTCTACTGTGACGCCCCGGCGTGGTGCCCGCAACGCGGGCAAGCGACTATCAGAGAGGGCGCCCCGGTATACTGGGACGCCCTCAGTCATCGAGGCTTTCGTCGGTGGTGGCTCCCCCGAACCACCACCGGCCTCCTAGGCGAGGGCAGAAGGGGCCCGCATCGTCACGAACCCCCCTCCACCCCCGCCTCCGTCCGCGGCGCGGGTCACCCGGAGCCCCCTCCCTTGCGACCCACCCCGCTGCCCCCTTCTGCGACATCGGCCCCGCAGAAGGAGGCCCGTCAGCCCTCGGGCCGGCGCCAACCAGAGGACACCGGCGCACCGCAGCCGTCCAGGGCCCGCAGGGAAACCCTTAGGACAGGGTCCACCGTCAACCCAGGTCCCCGGAGCCCCCATCCAGGGCTCGCAGCTAGACACTGGGGACAGGGTCCCCATCCACCCAAGTCCCCGCAGCCCCAATCTACCGCAGCGCACCAGCGATCCGTCCCAGAGCCCCCTTCTGCGACATACGGCCTCGCAGAGGAGGCCCGTCAGCCCTCGGCCGGCGCCAACCCGAGGACGTTTAGTGAGGACTCGGTTTGACGGCCAACTAAGTTGAGCGCCAACCCGAGGACCTCATGATGCGCCGCAGCGGTTTACGACTCGCAAGGCAGCTCTGAGAACAGAGGAGTCCCTGGAGCCGCAACCCGCCACGACGCTGGGTGCCGCTCTTCGTCTCACCTCTCCCCGTGGGCCCGCCCGGCATGGGAGGCCCTGGCCGGTATGGCCCCACGGATCATTGAGGCACTCAAGCCCCCTCACCACAGCAAGGTGGCAGCACAGTCGAGGGGGAAGGTTTTAACAAAACCTGTGCCAACCCTTGACTGCCTTGTTGGTCTAAAGGTGATCACGGGGTATCGGATTCGATTCCAGGACCGTGCAAGTGTCTTTGTGTAAACCAGAGGTACTTGCTCTGGGTGTCATTTGTATTCGTGAATGACAAAAAAAAACATCTGGACGAGACACCATAGGCTAATCTCCTTCTATGCGCTTGGAGGCGACCCGACACATCAATGATAGGCTGAGATGATAATGAGTATTGAGGACCTGAGATGGCTTTAACTAATCTACGATTTCTTATTCAACAATTAAGGCCCATTTAGACGGGGATAGTTTCTCGCCTCGAACATACGATTATCGAAAGGATATAAAAAAGTTGCTTCGTCTAAACATTCAAACCTCTCGCTCACTCGCTTTGGCGAGAATTGCCTCGCATTACAATATTAACAGTGTCCGTCTAAACAGAATTTTGAAGCAATAATCGTATTTCGAGTTTTTGTGCCAGTTGCTACCATGAGTGTGGTGCGCGAGGGTGTTTTAATTATATCTGCTCTTCTAAGACAAGAATTACTTAAACGGAAACGGAAAAAAATATGTTAGGTTAAAAATTGGATAGCGAGAAGAAACAATTTTGGAGCAAAGAAACAACTTAATACTATCGGCAGCACCATATTTAAACGATTATTGTGTCATTTTTAAGAACAATAATCTAGTAATTACTAAACTCGAATGATCAAAACTCGCACTCAAAACGGTTCAAACCGATTTGTACGATACTCGTATGAACTTGAAGAAATGTCATACTAGATCGAGTCGAGTTTCTCGTAAGCAAGAATCTTCCTATAAAATGTCGCTGTGTAAACAGACTTAGGAAATTATCGCCTAGCGATATGTCACATTCGAATCTCGTATGACATAATCGTAGGCGAGAATTTATTTCTTGCCTGTGTGTAAACATTTTGATGCGATAATGTTATGGCGATTATTGCTTGCGATACTAGCATACGATTCTCGCACCGTATGGTGCGAGAAACTATCCCCGTCTAAATGGGCCTTTAATGTCCTTAGCATCTACTATAGATTATAATGTTACCTGACAAAGGTCCAAAAGTATGCGATACATCCTCTCCAACAGAATCCAGAGTCCATTCTTCTATACAAAATGCGACACCCATCATAGGCTCATCACATAAGGGTCCTGCTAAAGCAGCCAGTTGGAATCCATTCACAAAACTGCTCTCATATTCAAACCTCGGATCTTCCTTTATCTCTTTCTCATGGTGCAAATATTTTGTACTATAGTCACCAGTCTGATTCAAAAGCAAATTCGGACCACAATTTCTGGGACCCACAGACCAAATTTGATTAACAACGTCTTTCCATTCCGGGCCCAATTTATCACAAATACTCTGTAATTCATCCTTGAACGTTTCAATAAGCTTCAGCATGCGTTCAGATAGTTGATGCTTTGAGCCGTTTATTTGTAAATTATCGAGTTTATTTTCTAATTTGTCATTTTTCGCTAGTCCTTGTAGTGTTTTTATGTATTGTGATATTGCTTTTAACAAATCTGTTGATTTGTCTAAAAGGGCTGTTATTTCATTGGGTAAAGGCTTAGCCCTAATTTTTATTTTGCTTTGCTTGTTATTTGTGTAAACAGTAATCACAGGGTCCACGTCTTTGTTGGTATCTTGTACCATGTTTTGTGAGTCAATTTCTTCATTGGTCATGTCTATTTTCGGTGGAACTACTATAGTCTCTCTGAACGGGACAATCGGTTCCGATACAGTAATCGGTATTTTGGCATAGTGATTTCTAAAAAGAAATATTTTGTGAGTGTAAAATAATCATCATCAGTCCATTGCTGCACATAGGCCTTCCCTAAAGACCGCCATAGCGCCCTGTTTTCTGCTTGACGCATCCAGCTACTGCGCGGAATTAAATAATACGTCATACTAATCTTACTAATATTATAAACGTGTAAGTTTGTAAGTATGGATGGATGGATGTTTGTTACTCTTTCACGTAAAAACTACTGAATGGATTTTAATGAAACTTTACAATAATATAGCTCATACATCAGAATAACACATAGGCTACAAGTTATAAAGATATTATGTGAATTACAACAATATAAACAAGTCGAATTCAAAATTTCTAATTGTCAAATTTTCGACCATTATAAACTATAGACAACATAACGTTTCGCTGTCAGTTGCGTTTTGTTAAAGTAGGTTTTATACGGACGGGATAAAAATCTCAGGTATCCTATGTCCATCTTTCTTTTTGTTTTAAATATATATAATGCGGAACAAAGTTCGCCGGGTCAGCTAGTACTACATACTTCCATTACTTTCCCAACTGACGTGTTAAGACGAAGCGGATAAAAAGTTTTGCATAACTTTTTTTTACAATTAACTAACACTGCCATCAAATTGACATTAATTAAAGAAGCGTTTTAAATTGAAAATAAACTTACTGCAAATCGTCAATACACCTCTCCAGGTGGACTTTGCCAGCTGTGACTAAAACATGTTCTCCAGTCTCCTGCAGCAATACTTGCACACAGGAATCTGATTGATTTAATAGTTTTAAACCTGAAACAAAATATCACAAGTAGGTTACATTTACCAAAACAAGTTGTAACTGCATCTTTGTTGCACACTTACATATTACATTCCAACAAACTGGTAATTTGGGAAAACTGAGCAGATAAAATTAATACTAGTCTAACTGATACTACTAAATTTATTTATATAATTCATTCACCTGATTACAACAATGATATCGTACGTAAACTTAAAAATATAGTCACAATACACGGAAATTATAATCACCAGACGTGACTCCACGTATGAGCCCGGTAAAATTTCTCAACAACGATGTCAATGAGGTTCGAAGAAATTACTTTAATATCCATTTTTTAAGTACGCTGTGACCCGCAGTACTTGTATGCATTGGCTTTAAATTGGTTGAGTTTTGTTTGATTCAGTAAACAGTCACTACCCTATTCAATCCTCAAGGTATCGAAAGAGCCAAGAAAAGGAATTGCCAAACCGATAGTCTAACTGCAAGACCAGGAAAACTTGATATGAAACCCCGTGTTAACCTGTCTGGCCAGCGTGACCCAGAAGGCTCATTACCCTCCATGTAACTGGAGGAAGCCCACCTCAACAGTGGGTCATCTGTAGGCTGAGTTGTAGTAGTTTCCTTTTCGTTAATAGATTTAGCTAGTTAAATTTTTAACGCGTTATTTTCAAATTGCTGTTTAAGACGGTATGAATAGTTGATAAGTCACTTTCAGAATTATAATTTTAGTAGGCTTATTGATCACGCAGAATACAGTCCGCGCCAATATTTATGCCAGTCTGAATGTAGCCGCATTACGCTGCGCACAACACAAAATCAGGTATCAGCGAGACATACACGCGCGCGCCGTTTTCACCCGCCCTCGCCACCCGCATGTTAGTGTGAGTGAGCTACGTTCGTATTGGTTATGAAATGTACGATGCGAAAGATTGGCGCGGACTGTATTTGGGTATAAGTAAGGACTCACCCTTAACTAATTGAGGTAGTTGTGATGGATATGTAGGTTCGATAGCGACTCTTAAGATAGGCACAACAGAATACTGCATTTCGCTGAACGCCGGACAAGCTACTGTACTACTCAAAGTCGCTGTTCTAAGCACGTGTTCTTCTAGACCGCCAATACCTGGAACAAATCATGAGTATTGTTATTTCAAAAACTGAATCCAATTGAGCAAGTTGGCCTGAACACTCGCAAGTTGACAATTCCCATTAGTCATAACCCCTTTAAAACGGTAAAAGTAATCATCATTTAAGCCCATAAGTTATACTGAGCCGGACTTCCTCCAAATTCATGGAGGGAAGCCTACTGTGCCTCCTGCCATAACGGATTGGCACTGGGTTTCGTATCAAGTTTTCCTTCTCTTGCGGCTGTGCCGTCTACCTCTTGTGCGACTAAAAAGTCGGCTCTTCTCAGCATGGTGTGTATAAATCACATAAACATAACAGTTATCAAAATATAACGATGTAAATAATTTCATCAATTGGAGTAATCATCTGGATTAAAATTAGTTTTCGGGATTGGCTGGCAATAGATGGCATTAATTTGAATTAGGTGGGCTAATATGGCACATCGTTATTTATTACACAAAATTTACGGCGTAAGTATTTTACCTCAAACGTTTCATTGCCGACTGAACCTTGTCCCAAACTTCAGATTTTATTTGAAGTTAATCGTATTAATAGTTTCTTAGGAACGATAGGATACTTACCGATTATATTTCCAGCAACGGCTTCCTCAACATGTTCCAATTCTCGTCCCATTAAAAGGTACAGTGATTTAATCCTAAAAATATTTTAAAAGATCTATCAATACCAATAAAGAAAATGGTAACAAACCCCTAACCACAAACTAATTAACATAAAGGTTTGCATTCCGAAGTGCTAAGATGTTCAAGTATCAAATGACTTTTATTAAGTCATAATATACACAAGACATAACAAACCTGAAAAATAATTGAAATAAAAAATAACATCAATGTTACTTAAACTACTAAAAATATAGTATAATGTACTTACTCCGCACATGAGATATGTTCATCATTATGCAAGTCTTTCAATTTCTTATTGGGGTCTACTTGGAAATCAGTGGTTAACAATTTGGAGGGGTCATGTTTTGGGCCTAACACATAAATCTTATCACCCCGCTTTACTTTACCACTGAAAATTCTAGCGAACGCTATGAACACTGGTTGGTCTTTGTCGCTTTCTTCCTCTTCTTTGGCCTTTTCGACTTCTGTATCATCTTTTTTCTCTTCGAGTGGAATGGTTTCTATTTTATTATTTCTTTCTTTGATTTCTTCACGCAGCTGTCTAGCTTTTTCTCTTCTTAATGCCATCTCCTCCGCAGTCAAAACTTTAGGCTTATTCTCGGGTAATATACTCTTATCGATACTAAACATTTTGGATACAAAAATTATAATAGGCCTACTTTCACTACTATCACAGGCAATAAAGTCTTCTTTTAATTTCTGCGTTTCAGGCAGGAAAGAATTAAAGTCACGTATCCTAGAGCACATGAGTTTCTCAATTTTTTCAGGAAGAATTTCTTTTGGTGATGGGACTTTTTTACAGACCATGTTAAGGACGGTATAAGATAATGGAAGCCATTGTACCATAAGCGATTGCAATTGGACCTTGGAGTCATTGTGCCTTAAATCTCTAGTGGTAAGTTTGATGCCAAGTTTTTCACAAATCACAGGTACTTTTTCTTTTTCATGCCTTATAGCAACGGTTTCGTATACATTCCATAAATTGTCAAGTATGACTTGAACAAAAAGAGGCTTTTTAGCTTTTTCCTGTGCGCCTTTCATGAACCGTTTTGTTTTAGTGTTTAGGTAAAAGTCACCCCATAGCACTTTGTTGAGTATTTCTTCTTTGACCCCTAAGAAAATGGAAATTGTATGTAGTGAAGTTTCCTCTGTCGAATCGGGGGAGGCCAGCGTCTATTGCGGATTGTTTTTGGTCTGACAAGCTGATTCTTGCTATGTCTATTCTTAACAGCTTTCGTTCAATGTGATTGGAAATGAGATAGAAATGAAGTTAACATGAAATTTTGAGAACTATCTCTCTCTACACACGATTCTAAACAAGGAATATATTTTATGATGAAAATAGTAAATTGTAAATAAACATTATAATTTAACCTACATTTCAATAGTCTGACCTCACCAAACTTTTGGAAGAAGCTGCCTCAAAAATGTTGATGCTATATTAGACATATACATTCTTAAATTAATATTTAGTGTGGCTATGATAAAATAACCTCATCATCACAGGCCTTAAAAGACCCAATGCTGGGGTTCCTCCAATGACATGGAGGGCAACACAGCTTGGCACAGGGTTAAGTATCAAGTTTTCCTTCTCTTGTGGCTAGGTTTGTGGCTTTGTCATTTCCTATTGTCTTACAAAACCCTTAGGCTGAAATGGGCTGATGAACCACCATCACCACATGGAGATCATTTCATCATCATCAATAATAATATATCAACAATAAATCTAAATAACAACATAATCATTATAATAATAATTACCAAGTTTATCAGAGAAGAGCTTAGCAAATGTATGAGTAGTGAAACCCCACCCATCAGCAGCACTGGCAAATACTACATTTCCTTGTTCCGGAGAAAAATATAAGTTAGTATCATCAGAGTCTTCCAATGCTGAGGTCCAGTCATAGAAGTTATTATCCTCTTTGCTAGTTTCCTGTTTCTGTTGCTAGAAAGCAATGGAGTGAACCAAGTAAAGACACTTATATAATATGCTTAAACTAAAAAAATATTTGAAAAGAAAAAAGATCTATGAATCAGAATAACTAAAAAATAGTACTGTATTGATGTAATATTGTACAACCTAATATTATATACAAATATACCTGTTTCTCCAAACTGCTCTCTTCATTTTCAAATACTTCAGTGGCGAATAATTCTCCCATCACAGCATTAACTTGTTCCAGCAATTGCATCAGGTGGACATAAGCATCGAGTGGTGTAAGCTGCATGTCCATTATTAGGCGATCAATTTTGTTGAGTACCAAAACAGCTTTAATGTTCTCGGAATATGCTTGTTTTAGAACTAGTCTTGTTTGTGGGCATACCCCTTCAACGACATCCACCTGGAAATATATTAATAGTCAAAATTCTAATAAGATTGTAGCAATTACATACGACAGAAAGTAAATTCAGAGATTAAATAATATTTCAAGGCTCTTTAAAAAGGAAAATCACATGAGGAACTTATAATGTTTTTATGTTGTGATGGCATAAGAATGGTATTATTTTCTCTTTTGATTCTGATGATTCTCATGACACTTTAAGACACACTAACCAAGGCATAATAAGAACATAAGAGACAACATTGAATGTAACTCAGACCATTTTATGTATGTGCCAATTTAGAGAACATCTTGCATATCAAAATTTAATAAATTTGTCAAAAATATTTAAAATATTGAAAAGCAGATGTTTTATGATGTAACATTGATATGTATAATGTAATGATTATGTTGTAGATAGGTTATATACATTTTATAAAAATTGTCTAATAAGGTTCTGTCACAAGTTTGCCACGTTCATATGTATGAAATTTATCCATATTCAGTGTAATCTGTCTAGTAAAATAAAACAGTATACATGTGGAGAAGGATTTATCCGTGTGGTGACGGATTTAGAATATGTTGTGTTGTAAGTGTCAACAATAGGAAATGACAAGGTCAAAAACCTAGCCACAAGAGTAGGAAAACTTGATTGATACTAAGCCCTGTGCCAACTGGCAGTCTGGCCAGTGTGGCACAGTAGGCTAATTACCCTCCATGTAGTTGGAGGAGGTCCGACTCAACAGCGGGTAATTTATGGGCTGAGAAGTAGAAGAAGAAGAAGTAGAAAACAAAACAAAGTTAACTCACAACAACTATAGCGCCATCACACAATCTGACTGCAGTAGAGACCTCACTTGAAAAGTCGATGTGTCCAGGTGAATCAATCAGGTTTACTAAGTACTCCTCCTTCTCGACGGCATGGTAGAGCGCAATACTGCTGCTTTTCATAGTTATACCTCTCTCCTGTTCATCGGGCCGGCTGTCCATATATCGGAGCTTGCCAGACATCCTCTGCGATATTATACCATTGCTGGATATCAACGAATCGGCTAATGTGGTCTTTCCATGGTCCACGTGTGCCACAATGCAGATATTTCTTATATTCGCAGGTTTGTTTTGAAGTTGTAAAAGTTTCGATGAATCCACTAGCCGCATTATGAAAGTTGGTACCAAAACTACTGTGAGAACTTAGAAATTACCACGTAACAATGTTACTGTGATTCTGAGTATAAAAATATAACAAAACAATTATAGATTTATAAGAAAAATTGCACAACATGCGATAAATCGCTACTGCAATGTTGACAATTTTTGACATTGACGTTGTCCTGCCTGATGACACTGACATTGACAATACATGCTGAACAGTTCGGAAACCAGCTAAAAGATAATGAAATGATTTAATTGTATACTTCAATGAAACTGGGGAAATTGCCCAGTAATGTAAATATGGACAAAAAACACGATCTCGGACTTATTCTTTAATCATGAGTGGATTAGTTCTGGGTTCTTTTCAGAACTTAATGAATTCTACATATTTGATTTCATTCCACTGTTTATTCATACTGGAATTTTTAGTAAACTATATGCTTTAATACTGAGGGTAAGAAGTGACCAAAGTAACGCAAGAGACAGATAACTTAGCCGCAAGAGAAAGAAAGTTCGAATACCAATTTACCTTCATGAAAATTAGGCGAGGTCCGATGGGTGACATAATTAGGTGGCGCAAAATATCTTGAGACCAAATTTATCGAGACAATGTAAGGTGAAATGAAAAATTTGAGAAATAAAATATTTTCATCGTAAGATAAAGCATCGCATAACTTGTGGTAGGTAATTACTAGAAATCATATCACGTCTGGATATTGTTGGGCCATAGTGTTGCAAACGTTACAAATAAACAAATCGACACGGTTGGCGCAGTGGTTGAGCGATCGACTGTCGTACAGCATGTCGCGGGTTCGATTCCCGCACGGAAGAAATATTTGTACGACCTACAAGTATTTGTTCCGGGTCTGGGTATTTTCTATCTATAATATGTATGTATTTACAAAAAAAATTTAAGTAGTTTATCATCCATCTCGTTACCATAACACAAGCATTAAGTTGCTTAGCTTGGGACGAGATGGCGTTGTGTGAAATGTCCAAGGATATTTATTATTTTTATTTATCATCACGTCGATATTTAAGTACCTGTAAGGTTGACTTTAATTCCCCCAGTTACTATACTCGCATCTTCAATACCTAGGATCGTTTCTTTAAATCAGACTTTTCTCCTTGGGCGAAACTGCGAGAAATGTTTTCGTAAATTCCAAGCAATACTGAAAAGATTGCTTTATTTTTGTTTACGTGCAGCTCTAACTCGGAAAGATGAAATTGCGCACGCCATGTATTTCCAGCATTCCACGTCTTGTTTGCTCACCCAAGGTAAGTAAACATAGTAGAGAATCACTACTTAACGTCTAGATATCTGTGCAACATAGAATCATACTAAATTAATTATTCAAGCTGACTTGCTTTGTTTCATAAACTCGTACGAACTTCTAGAAGTCAGATCTAAAACATACTACTACTCAGCCCATAAATTCACCACTGCCGAGTCAGGCTTCCTCCCATCACATGAGTGTTATTAGCCTACGGTGCCACACTGGCCAGACGGGTTGGTACAGGGTTTTGTTTCAAGTTTTCCTTCTCTCCGCCAGGCCACCTGGCCGCCTCCGCCGGGCCCCGGCAGGAGGGGTAGACCCAAAAAGTGCTGGCTTGACATCGTAAAGGGTGATATGCGTGCCAATGGGGTCACTACCAGGGATGCTGAAGACCGTGCGAAGTGGAGAAGAAAAAGTCGGAAAGCGGACCCCGGGCGCCGAAGCGAAAGTTTGTGCTGCAAACGGGATATAACGCGTAGATGATGATGATGGTTGTCGTGCTTTTCTCGATTCTTACAACACGTACAGGATGAAATAGGGTGGTGACTCTATGTATTCTAACTCTGCCTCTGACCTTTACTCTCAAATTATGTGGTAAGTTTAAAATTATAGAGTAATTTATTGATATAAATCTACATAGTAATACCACCTCATTCCGCCGTAAGGGTGTCGTAAGAGCCGAAATAAGGAAATGTAGAGGCCGATAACCTAGCCGCAAGAACACTTGATACAAAACCCCGTGCCAAGCCAGCCTGACACAGTAACTGGAGGAACTGGAGGAGGCCGGACTCAACAGTCACCTATAAGTAGAGTAGTAGTATTTGTAAAATGTTATTAGCCTGTGACCTGAACATAAACATTACGAGCAAATTCAAAGTTTGCCTTTCATCGATAAACGAATTCGTTATTCAAAGAAGCGCGAAACCGCAGTACAGTTCAGGTAATATAAATTGAACGTTTGTAAAAATCACAAAGTAGGGAAAAAGTGACCAATTTATATTTCCTGAACTATACCTACTTACGTACATATAAGAAGCGCGCGTGGATTGCACAAAATAAATCAATCAAACGCTTTCCACTCATAATAAAATTGGCTACAATTTTGTAACTCAGAGAACCTATTCCTGAAATCAATAAATCACGGCAAAATGCTGAACAATTTGCTACAAATCAAGCTTCGGATATACAGTTTGTTACACGACAATAAACAACATGAATGTTCCAATCAGTGAGATGTAAATGGATGATATATTGATGTTAATGGATAAGCACATATTTTTATATTTTTAGGCGCAAAGGGATGATCATCTAGCCAGACGAGGTGTTATGTCTGACTAGGGTTAACTGTTCGAATTGCTCTTGAAATTTCGCTAACGCGGTGTAGGACTTTTTGGTAATTCTCGCATTTGTAGGCGTTATTTCTTGATTTAATTCGTTCAGATTTTTCAGGTAAATTGTGTAAAGTATGTAGCACGTTGGTCGCTACATGGCTCTCCCCCAAGACAGCTTGCAAGTGCCAGGAGCGCTCGGAGTCTACGGTGAGTCGAGACTGAGCAACTCAACTGTGTGGTGGAGTTCACTGGATATCTTAACCTTGCGAATTTTGAAACTGTTAGTACCATAATTGACCCATTAGTAAGTCGGGCGTCCTCCGGTTACAGGAGGGTAATAGCCTACTGGGCCACGCTGCCGCCGCCAGCCAGACGGGCTAGCATAAGGTTTCGTATATATAAAGATTTCATTCTGTTGCGGCTAGGTTATCGGCTTTGTCATTTCCCGATTTCCCTCCACCTGCTCCGATCATTAGCTTCAAACATACATAAATATAAATATTTCCTCTTTATAATATTATTAGTAGTGAAAAGAATTGCAAATTACAACTCCTGGGATATATTTCAAGATACTTTGAACTTCAATTAATCCAGTAGTCGTTTTTCGTCGTTATAATTAGTTTAACATAATGCCTACTCATATATTTTGGTAGACTTGAGAAGATTAGTCAGCCAGAATCAAAACACTTAGCTAGATAGCCAGGTAGGATTTCAACTATTTGTACAGCATCATCACTATCACTATCACTACATAGTATAAAACAAAGTCGCATTCTTCTGTCCGTCCCTATGTATGCATAAATCTTTAAAACTACGCAACGGATTTTGAAGCGGTTATTTTTAATAGATAGAGTGATTCAAGGGGAATGTTTATACATATGTATAACCCACCCCCGCTTTGCACGGGCGAAGCCGGGGCGGGCCACTAGTATTGTACAAATAGAATTTATGTGTCTATTTAGAATAAATGTTGGAGTGAGGTGACAAATTACCCATGTAAATGCACCGATTCAATTAACCGAGTCCGTTAAAAGTTGTTGGAATTGTCAGCAATTTGTACAAATTGCGTCTGGCAGCAGTCCAGGCGATTAACAACTTAGTGCAAGCTGTTTCATTTCATGCTTGGATGCGCGCGTTTTGAGTTGAACACCTTGGCTGCCCTTCGGTAACCTTTGGTCGAAAAGCATGGCCACGTTTTATGCAGTACATACTTAAACACATACCACGTTATACTTAGGTTACAGGTAAGAAGTTTGTTTCATATATGTTGCTCCTGGTGTTATAGAAATTACATGTTGGGGAAATTTTCATAAGTTTCCGTAGTAGCTTATCGTCATATATTTATATATTTCAGGCCATGAATTACGCATTGCTGAGTTGGGCCTACTCCAAGTCATAGAAGAAAATGTTCAGGACGTTTGTACAGTCTGCGTTTATACAATTTATCTGATAATTTGCGTTCAACTGTTTTATATTGTGACTTATGTGATTATACTATTAATTTCTCTTCTGACCCTTATACGAAGTTGTTTCTGCCAAACATGTCGTCTCAATACTTATTTGTGGCCGATCGAAACTGTTTACGAGCATGTCATTCAAGAACACAATTTGGACCCAGACTCCGAGCCTCTGGTTTACACAGAGACACTTGCCCGATCTCGAAATGGAACCGGTCCGTGTTCCAAAGGCGGCACAACCCCTGATCTGCGAAAGTGTAAATAAATAAAAAAAATGCTATGACTTTTGAGTAGCAATCCAGCCGGTTTTGAGATTCTCTATTACTACTTCTCAGTCCACAAATGACCGTCAGGTGTCCTCTAGTTACATGGAGGGCTATTGTCTACAATTGAACTGAAAGAGTTATTCAGTCTAGGTAAATGAGCTTCGAATTATATAACAAGACTCGAAACTCTTAATTCTATACATATATCCCAAACAATTTCCAGCTCAACAAAATCCAAAATGAAGTTGCGTACGCCCATAAAGTGCTTTAACACCAACTCGCTGATTTTAATTGAAATGAACTAATTGTGTTTAACTTTGCGTAATTCACCGACACTTTGACAACTTTGGAAATGTGAAACAAGACCTTCACGTTAATTAATTTCGAAAGGGTTTATTACCTAACTTTGACTGTTTCTTAGCCTGCGATTAGCATAGGCACTAAAGTTAACCCCTGTCTCAAGGGTGTCATCTTAATTGTTAATTATACGGGTAGTGTATTGTAAATCTGAAGCGGTAACTGCCTAGCCGATATTGTGGAATGCAATCGATCTGCAGGCTAAGGAATGTCTGCGTCAGCCGGTTGTCAGATGAGGCATCTGCATTCTGTTAAATTCAAATATTTCTCAAATTTTACTTAAAATACCATGGGACCATTATTGTGTAATGAAACTGACAACAAGATCATTTATCCCTTCAACCAAAAAATGGCTTATTCCCATTCATCCACAACCTTCTCGAAAAATAAACTTTCATACATTACCCACTGCTGAGTCGGGCCGACTCCAATTACCTGGAAAGAAATTAGCCTACTGTGACATTACAAACATGTAATATCATCATCATCATCATCAGCCCACATTAGTCCACTGCTGGACATAGGCCTCCCCTAAAGAGCGCCATAGCGCCCTGTCTTCAGCTTGACGCATCCAGCTGCGTGTAATATACGCACACAAAATACCCCCACACACCTAACTAGTGTTTTGGGCTTTTACAGAAAAGTTCTAGACCAACAACTTATTCCTAAGTAAAGTTTGATGGTTTCTGAACGGAAAACTCAATTACATGATCTGTCACAGCAAACAGCCGAACTTCTAAACTAATTGCGTGATGCGGTATGATGTCGACCCTTAGGAGATTGGGATTGATTGAGTGAGATTGGCAATTATTGATTATTAACGGCCAATCTATAAATGTAGTACCTTTTTATAGTAATGTAGCGACCAGCATGTTACACACTTTACCAGTGCCGGATTAAGCAAGCGCGGGGCCCGTAGCAAATTCTTTCAAAAAGCTCTTGATCTGCTATGGGTTTTTAGGTACAAAGTGGTAGTTTTTTACAAAGTGGCTAGATGATGACCCCTTTGCGCCTAGTTGTAAAACAATCGATCAGCAGGTTATGCAACATCTAGCTCTGTTGGATGCTGAATGGGCGTCCATCATTTGTGTGTAATATCTGACCTCAGTGCTTCGTAAGACACGTAAAGCAGAAGTCGATATACGTACATATTCAGTAGCGGAACTGACAGCTGGTCTATACCTACATGTAATTGCCGGCAGTCTACTAGGGGGCTGTCCATTAATCACGTGAGGTTCGAAAGGGGGAGGGAGGAGTCCGGCAAAAATGGTATGGTAAGATATCACGTGTATTAATTATTTCGTCAAACGCGTGATTTTTAAACCGGATGGCGGCGTGTATTGTCGTTACCTTTGAGTGTAAGATTCTTTGTAGGTACTAAAAAATACACGTGATTTTTATGGAGGGTGGAGGGGGGGCGTAGTCTTAAACCTCACCACGTATCACCAAGGGGGATGGAGGGGTTCAAAAATTATAAAAAATAATCACGGGATTAATGGACAGCTCCTAGATGTCACACAGAGACAGAGTCAGAGACAGAAAAGGGAGTTCGTTTGTCCCCACCAACGTAGTTTCACTCCCTATCAAGACTTTCCAAGAAAATCTCTGTAAAAGACAAATATCGAAAAATCATTTTTTTATATTCTGGCTCTAAAAATGTTTACCTGAAAAGGCTATGAAAGGAATATTAAAATTCTAGGCAGAGACGAAACAAATAAGAAGCTTATTTTATCTAAGCAATAAATCTTTTTCCAAGTAAAGTAATGATTCTGATTTGATTAATCAGAATCATTAATAAACATGTATTGTAATGATAAAATGTTTTATTTCCTCCTTCACTGCAACGCGGATGGGCCAGTTTCTGCGGAGGTAATCTGAAAATAATTTGATATATATCCAAGACGGACAAGCACCTGCGAAAAGGATCTCATCAAGACACCATTTTGTTGCCTGATGAATGTTTGACCAAGATATAGATTAACATTTGCCTTGATTCAAAACATTAGAGATTTCAACATCTTTATCTTATTATTTCAGTCCAGAAATGAGAATGTTAAGGTAAGTATAGGCAGACCAGGAAACTTTTTTACTATATACTATACATAGAATTGTTATAGTTTGTTTACTTTATTTTAAAATGACTAAAAGTTATTATCGAGACATATGAAGACATTATCACTACATATTATAAAACAAAGTCGCTGTCGTCTGTCCGTCCCTATGTATGCTTAAATCTTTAAAACTACGCAACAGATTTTGATGCGGTTTTTTTTAATAGATAGTGATTCAAGAGGAAGGTTTTTATCTATATCATCATTGCACCCGTGCAATGCCGGGGCGGGTCGCTAGTGTGGAAATAAAAAATACATATAATGAAGAATTATCAAAAAATTGGGTGTGAACTGCAAATAATAGCACGAATCACAGAATATTATTATATCACAGGAAAGTAGCCGCTTGTTGGCGGTAATTTCCAACCGCACGCTATGGTCACGGTAATATTATCTATACAGTAGTTTGACTCGGCCGTGTCCTTGAAATAAATGCCTACAGCCGCGCGGTACGTAAGCATGCGATAGGGCTGCCGGCCTCCAGTTTTTTTATTACATTTGCCTACTTTGTGTTTCCATTTAGTTTTGTGATTGTAAATATACTTTTTTTATTTATACAAATAAAATACTTTGTGAATTGAATAGGAAGTGTTCAATAATAATGCTTGTTGTTTTTTTATTCTTAGATTTTTATTAAATAAACCATGTTTAAGAGCTTATACTACCTCAAACGCGAGACGTCCAGACGTCTTTTTTTTTCGGGTTATAAAAGGAAATTACATATGTATCCATTAAAAAGACACACATTAGGTACGCACCTACCTACTACTTAGTAAGTAAATTTTTTTTATAGTCTTACCTTTCAATATTTCCAGGTAATTTAAAAAAAGTTATCCCTGGATGCGATAATGACGAATTCATGCAACCAAAAACAGCACAATATTTCCTACTCGTCATATTAAATATGTACTTAACTTATTTTCAGAGTAAAGACTGCGCGGTTATTGTTAAAAAACAACACACCGTCCTGTGACCACGGCTGGTGTAACCCACGCCGAAACGTCAGGCAGTATAAGGTATTTACCTTCAAAATATTTCCGCGATTAAGACCCGTGTCATAATGATTTAAAATGTGTGAAAATCGCGTTAGTCTAAAAACTTTAAACACACCGTCCGTTCGACACTGCGGCACAGTCGCGACTGTCCGCATCCCAGGCGCATCCCGTAATCGAGGCGCGTAGGCATAGCTCGCGCTTCGTCCGTTTGTATGAAGTCAAACTACTGTATAGATAATATTACCGTGCTATGGTGGAAGCAAACATTAATAACTTTACACAAATCCTGTGCCAATTCTCGTCCAGCGGCGTGGCCAGCGTCGCACAGTTTCTCTCCATGAACTTGGGGGAGACCCGACTGGGTCATTTCTGGGCTTAAATGATGATGTCATCATTGATATTATTATGGAACACCCCATACAACTAGAAAGGAACATCGTAGCTTCTATCTATTATAGCACATTTATTTCAGTCAATAAAATAAAATCAAACTCAAACTCAAATAATGTATTTCAATTGAACTTATTTACAGGTATTTTCGAAAGGTCAAAAGTGAAGTTAGGAATCTAGTTGCTTGTTCCAAAAAAGTAGTTCCTATGGAGAAGAACAGGCAAGAAATTCCATGGACTGTATTTTTATCATATTTTCTGTTACAAACGTCTGATTGGGTTACAATGATTTCGTGTGTATTTATAGTAAGCTAAGATGTGAGTGTCCTCACATCACATGTAACATATTGCACAACAGAAGTGTCCAGGAGATCAATACAAAGCTATGTAGGTAAGTCAATGGCAGTTAAGGGATGACTGGCCCCAACTGGCGGCACTCGATCACGAGCATGACGCATGTGTCAGCCATCCCCCAGCTTACAAACTTACAACACTGCACTTTTTTGGGGGTGGAAATAAAGGTAAACAGTTAGAGATTGAAACATCGTTTTCTTTGCTTTACGCGGTCGGTACAACGTGAGAGAATAATTTCGCGTGGCATTAAGGCATCTCACTATATTAGGTAGGTCTATCAATAAATTCCCATTTTTGTAATAATCTAAAAGCATACTAAATTTAAATCCTCACTGATCAAATGTAGGTATGTAGACTAAATAAAGTCTACTTCGCTAGTTGGTTTGACAATGAAAGTTATCCCACAAACGTATAACTACTTTGATTTACCTAGGAGCATGATATATACTCGTGCTTAGCTTGATAAGTTATAACTTCAATACTTTTTTATCCCAGTTTACCTTTGCTGGGTAATAATACCTAGATATCGCGGTGTAGTGTAGGTCCGTGTGGTGACGGATTTAGAAAACACAATGACACCTAGCCCATATCATCTTTAGGGTGTCGTAAGAGGCGATTAAAAGAACACAATCACCTAGCCCAAAGAGAAGGCAAACTTGATACAAACCCTGTGTCAACCCGTCTTGCCAGCGTGGCACAGTAGGCTTATTTCCTACCATTAATTTGGAGGATGCCCGACCCAGTAGTGGGTCATTTATGGGCTGAATCGACGACGAATCGAGTTTCTTTGTAGGTAGCTGCGGCGTTTCTTGGGCAGGTAAACACGAGGAAGAGCTCAGGATTATAATGGGGTCGGTACGCCATCTTTGTCACATTGGATCTGGAGCTTGGATTTATTTCTGACGGGACTTAGTTACGCAGGCCTCTGGTACTAGAAGATGGTAGTTGCAACGATATTACCCATTAAACCACGGTCCCTATGTGTGACTATCACGCGTAGGCATACAACCCATCGGCAAAGCAGGCCACTAAACTTCTATTTGTGTGCCCATCCGACACAATAGAGTTGATGTTTTCGACTCACGCTATTTGTACACATCCCTATTAGTATCTAGCTATCTATCTTCTTCTTCTTATATGTAAAAATGAAATGCTGTTCGTTAGTCTCGCTAAAACTCGAGAACGGCTGGAGCGATTTGGCTAATTTTGGTCTTGAAATATTCGTGTGACTCCAGGAGAGGTTTAAAAGGTGAGATTATTTGTTGATTCTGAGGCGGTACGAAGTTTGCCGGGTCAGCTAGTAATATCAAAAATGTGAATGTAAGTTTGTTTGATATGCTTTCACGCCAAAACTACTTACGAGATCATGATAAAAATTTGTACAGGATAATATTCTTGGATGTATTAAAAGTAGCATAGGATGCATTTTATTTAAAAACAAACATATTTACGGAAGTAAAATAAGTTTTTCCAATAAAATATAGTTATCATATTGATTAATTTCTGTTGTAATGATCTCTGATACTTATTTAATGGCTTCAATGCGAGCGAAGCCGCGGGTAAAAGCTAGTTTGGTTTATATGAATGTTTGTCTGTACTGTATGTCCTTTTGAGAATCGCAAACTATGCATTTGTATCATGTGATGATCTTCAGCAAAGTGTTGTGCAGGAGCCCACGAAGGTATCTGAACAAAAAAAATAAAAAATTGTGTAATGTCATTACTTCAAATTTACAACGCCCGCTTGGTACAGCTAGTTTTATTTAATTATGACACGGGTCTGGATCGCTTTTTAAATGTTGTGAAGGTACCTTTATTAGCTTACACGCTTGACTGCGCCTGTGACCACGGCTGGTGCAATCTACGCCGAAATGTCACGCGTTTACAATATTTCGAACGTAACACACCCGTGTTATACTTTAATGAAAACAACGCAGTTGCTAGACATGACAGTGGCTCCCCGTCTCCCACGTTCTCCATAATAGTCCACAACACCGCATGAGGCAGTGGCTAGAAAGTAACCTCCAACTACCATACCATGTGAGCAAGAGGTCCGATTTACGCACACACATTTGTCCTTTCAGAGAAAAGAGCCTCCCCAATAATTTCCACGAAGGCTGGCCTAAGCTACCCAGTATCAATCGTTTTCCAGCGACCTTAACTAGGTTGTCGGTGCACCGTGTGCGCATACAAGTACTGTGTTTTCCGGAGCGCGGTCTCCACTCCTCAGTTTCGGTAGCTCTGGGTCTCCTGCGTATCTCCTCATTTCTGACTCGATCTTGTATAGTAACTCAAGGCATAGCCCTCTCTATTGCCCTTTGTGTGACTTTGAGCCTTTTGATAGAGCCCATAGTGAGCGACCACGTCTCTGTATCAAAATTAAAGAACTGTGTAACAATATGTTGTTTTTAGAAGACTTCTTCTCGCAAACTATTAGAAAGTGCAAACACTGCGGTTTACTCGGCATTAAGTAATACCCACTTCACCCGCTTTGCCCTCTCTCCCAAAACTTTGCTCAAGTTGAACACTTACTTTGCCAAATAGAATAGTTGCCTGTTAAAGCTTTGCTTCAAAAACTTTTAAGCCATTTCCAACCTTTTGCTACGTTTGGAAATAGTTTTCGATCCGATTATGGAAATGGATGATTTGAAACGCAAATTTTAACTGGAAATGTATTTTAGAATGCTTCAAATAAAGAATTAAGCATCACCCAGTTGTAGCAAGGTTATCGTGCTGGTAGATTAAGATTTAGCTGATAAGTCCAGAGTTTTCCATTGTATAATAAAAAAATCCAAGTTTGTTGTTATAAGTCCTAACTCAAAACAATTTAAGAAACTTATCGTTACGGCGGCTCGAGCATTGAATGTAATATACTGGGAAATAAAATGTTAGATCAAAACAAAATTAATAAAATATTCTTTCTGATTAACTTCGTAATCAAGATTCATCCACGAGGCAAAATACTTTTATTTTTTAACATAATGGAATTTCTTATAAACAATGTCAAATTTTGCCGAAAGATATTGGAATTTAAATTAATAGAAGAAAATTAAAAGACATTTATTTGACACGCTACGAAACTATGCCAAAATTATGTTGTACACTATTATCATTGCTTCGGTGTCTTCCGAATACTGAACTTCTGATATCCCGTACACAACGTTTGACCTGCCACTTAAATAACTAGATACTAAAAATTCACGACTATTTTTATAATAATCTCAGCCCTTAAAAGACACAGTAGGCTAATAGCTCTTCGTGTAACTGGCGTAGGTCCGAATCGCCAGTGGGTCATGTAAGAGCTGAGAGTAGTAGTTATATAATTTCATCGTAAATGAGATACTTAACTCTTTACTCCGTTGGTAAAATACTGTAAGAAGGTATTTACCATAAAAGCAATCGAATATCTAATTGTTTGGTTTAATGTGTCTGAAATCCCTAGCAAAATATTGGCTATCAAAATTGCAAAACAAAAGAACGCTTCAGAAATGATGTTTGAATATTCATAAGATCCCCGCTCCTATGCTGCGTTTTTCATAACATTTGCATAATATCGAGAAGCTTAATATTTCACTCTCAATTCAGCTGCGAGTTTTGACAACATCTATAATTTTGTGCCACGGAACGCTTGTAAATATTAATAACGCAATCCTTGAAAATGGCATGGCTTTTAGTACGTCGACAAAACGTTAATACTATATAATAATATATATAATAATACCTATAGTTTTAAAAACTTTAGGCGTCAGTTTCACAACGTAACCTGGTAGTAAAAAAGGTTTTTCATGTCGTACAACTTAATGGCGTTATACCTGTGTGAAAGCAAGTGTGTCATAATCATCATCTGCCCTTGTAAGTCCACGGCTTTCCCTAAAGAGCCCCTTAATGACATGTCCTCAGTTTAACACAAATTAGATACTGCCGTAGATCGTCGCGTCATCTAGCCGGAGAGTCCTACACAACTCTTGTCGAGCAAACACTTGGCACGCGCAAAATGGATGGTGCTATGCTTAAAACTATGACACAGTTTGTAAAAAAAATATTACTGGCTAAAATATAATGATTCTCAATTGAAAGGTTTTACTTACAAGGTTTAAATTGCTTTACACTTAAAAATATTTGTTCCATCATTATTATACTATATTTTGAACTTTTTAATGTCAAGTTTTATCTGATCTTTTATGTTTAAAATGCGGTAGCGCTTGTTCCTGGCGTGTCACTTTCCCGACAAAAGCGACGTTTTCCAAGCTTCCAGAAATGAGTCTCTAGATTCAAATACATCATTACTTGAATAGATTGGCTGAGAAAGCGAACAACAAGCCTACTTTCGAATTAAAATAATTGAGTTTTGTAGTTCTCGTATAAAAATTAACAATCTTTTAAACATATGGTATACTTTAAACCCTCAATGTTATACACAATACTAGCTGACCGGGTAGACGTTGTCCTGCATGATATTTGTTTACCGACTGCAGCGCCATCTGTCGGGCTGATTTGTGAATCTAAACCATCCTCGGTGCCACCCAAACGCATACAAATAATTTCATTCAAATCGGTTCAGCCGTTTAGGAGGAGTTCAGTCACATACACACGCACACAAGAAATATATATATTAAGATTGGGTACGTAATGACTTGCTATATAACGGCTTTGTTTTTGCAAAAGAAAGTCAATAATTTATTTTCAACGACATTTTCGCAGAATTTACAAAGAACGTGGACGATATAAATTTAATAATTAAAATTGACTTATAGAAACATAGTGATTGTATCGAGTGTAATTATTTGATAATTATATTTATTTTAAAAGCCTTGTCAAGGATACAATACTTCACATACTAAAGATAGTGCATACTGTGTGCAGTCTGAAGAGGCTTCGCTGTTGCACCGATAATATCGACAGACGCTTAATTAAAAAGAACTCTTCAACAGACCTGTCTATAGAATAAAGTGAAGATTCTTGTTTGTTCTTTATTTTGTTCTTTATTAAAGCGCTGCAAAGAGCTAGAGTTAACTTGTATTGGCACAACATAGTGTGGCTCCAGCTAAGGGAAAATCATAGCCAAGTTTAGCATAGTTTCCGTATTCACAGTAATTAACAATAGGGTTGGATATGCCGCCTTTGGATCAACGGGTCCCGGGTTCGATTCCGGGGTTGGCCAAGCGTTTTTTGTAAACCAGAAGCACTTGCTCTGAATCTGGGTATTATTTGTATCCGCGACACAGGTTATACCTAGTACAGAAGTACGTTACCACCAAGAGCTTTTCTAAGACTTTACTATGCTGCATTCTTGCAATTCAATTTAATATATTATTAAATACTAGCGACCCGCCCCGGCTTCGCACGGGTGTCAATATGAACCTCTAAATTTTCAACAATATTTCTCTACAATATTATTCATGTATTATACATATAAACCTTCCTCTTGAATCACTCTATCTATTAAAAAAAAACGCTTCAAAATCCGTTGCTTAGTTTTAAAGATTTAAGCATACATAGGGACGGACAGACGACAGCGACTTTGTTTTATACTATGTAGTGATGATTAACTCAGCCCTTAGAGGACCCACTGCTGAGTCGGGCCTCCTCCAGTTACATGAAGGGTAATAAGCCTACTGTGCCTATACCTACCTCTACCGCCTTATCTTTCTCTTGTGTCTATGTCATCGACCTTTTGTCGGCTCTTACGCCGCCCTCGGGATGGAATGGGGTGGTGAAACTATGTATTCTTAATCCGTCACCACATGGAAATAATATTGGATAACCAGTACATAAATAGCTTGAAACAAACTACAATTTTGATCATAAAAATACGTATCTAGGTACCTACACTATAAAATATAGCTATAGATAATGGCTTGAAGAAATGCGCAGCTGTATACCGGTTAGATCCGGCTTAGACTTTTAGTTGGAGCTTTCAAGATGCCAAGAACAGCGGTTTAATTTTAGCACTTTCACAATATATAGTATGAAAGTGTTTATAAGTAATGTATATACACCCGAATAGTTGTAGGTAATAGTGTTTGCAGACCGTTTGGCGACGGATTTAGAATACACAGTGTCACCATTCCATTCTATCCTGCGGGTGTCGTAAGAGCTGACAAAAGGAAATGACAAGGCCAGACACAAGATAAAGAAAACTTTAAACGAAACCCTGGCCAGCGTGGCACAGTAGGCTAGTTATCCTCCCTGCATGGCAGTAGGCCTGACTCAGTAGTGAGTCATTTGTGGGCTGATGATGATGAGGATGATGGATATTCCTCGGAGAATAGACAGTCATTGAGCAGAAAGGCAGACTGATGATTTGGTGTAACAATTCTTAAAATACTTGTTTAGAATACTGGCTGTCTTTTTAACTTCCGACAAAGGGCGGTATGTTATATAACTACACGGACACGGCAGTTTTGTAACAGTGTAGCTCCTAAACTAAAAGACGCGCTTTTTTATTTTAAAGCAGGTAGTGGTTCTATGGAATTATTTAGAATTATAATTTAACCGTTTTTAGGTTATAAGATCTTTTCAAGTTGTGTACCTGTTCCTTCAAAGTGATAATCTATATCTATACTAATATATAAAGCTGCAGAGTTTGTTTGTTTGTTTGTTTGTTTGAACGCGCTAATCTCAGGAACTACTGGTCCGATTTCAAAAAATCTTTCAGTGTTAGATAGTCCATTTATCGACAAACGTTATAGGCTATATTTTATTTTCAAAAGAATTAGGGATCCGTATGAAAATTGCGATTTTGTAAACCAAGGTGTAAAATCGAAAACCTATTTATGCGTGCGCTGCAAAAACTATTGACAATAGAACAAAATGATGTACTACGGGTTTGTAGGTCTTATAAAGATCTACAAAAAAGTCCGCGAGAGCACATATCTAACTATCATAGTTTAGTCACAATAACCGATTTTATGTTCATAAAAAATATGCACGGGTTCGAAGCCCACGTGGGCGAAGCCGCGCGCAAAAGCTAGTCACTCAAAATACTAACCAAAATAACAATTATTTGGGTTACCCCAGTTAAAATGTAACGCAATAGCGACGGTCGTTGAGTAAAAAATCAACATGGAAATAGGGATGCCAAATCCGGAACGGACAATAGTACTGCAGACGCTATCAGATAATTGAATGTTTCCATTGTGTTTTGACGTGCCGGAGCAATTTGTAAAATAGATCGGATAGCCGCTCTCACAGGTCTAAGTATTTTGACTGAAAACGGTTAAGATAATTGTTATTTTATCAAAAATACTTTCTTTGAAAGAATAGTGGCATCGAATTCGAGACTCCAGTATATTATATAGACCAAAACTGGAAAAGGCTTCTTAGACGATGTAATGGTATAAATAAAGATAGACAAAGAGTCATAATATTTTTTTGTATGTTTAAATATAGGGCTTTATAAGTTTTTGAAAGTTAAAAGTGTCGTAAGAGACGACTAAAGCAAATTACAACGCAGAAAACCTAGCAACAAGAGATGGAAAACTTGAAACAAAACCCGGCGCCAACCAGACTGGCCAGCGTTTCGTTCTTTAAATGGTCGACTCAGCTGTGGGTCTTTTTCGGGCTTAGAAGAAATAAAGCGGGTGGTGGTGGATTTATAAGACACAAGGGTATTTAAAAAGTAATGGCCATGCAGAAAGTGTACCCAAAGCAAAACTTGAAAAGCTGTCTCTGGGAAGAGTAGCACAGTTGGTCCGTCTCAATAGTAGGTATGTGATAGGTTTAGAATGTTACCTGCAGTATCTTCCGGTGGTGCACAACAGTCAAATGCACTATGAACAACTTAAATAATAACCCTTAAATATTTATTCCGCAAATATTATTAATACACACATTTCAAATAAGTTATTGTAATATTAGTACCATGTAATTATTAGTTGATCATGTCATTACTGAATCATACGATTAGTTCCGGTTCCTTTAGATTATAAAATCATGTTATTTAAAATCATACGTGGAGTTCCGGTTCCTTTAAGATTATAAAAGTTATTCTTACAACATGCTTCCTTTAAAATATTTATTTGTACTTAGTAATTATTCCAATACGGATACATGTACATTGACAGTTGTTTCTTATTTTTAGATTATCCCTTTCATAAATTAAGTATTATCGACTGACAACTTCCGGTTACAATTTTAAAGGAAGCATCCGCTAAATATTATTTTCAGTGTGCTACCCTCAGTATATAAGGCGTGCTATCAGTATAGCACGGGTCTTTTTCTGTAGTGATTCTTGCTAGTAATAAGTTTGGTGGTCAATATATGTGCGCTGTTAAACAAAGTTGTTTCTATTTAATACTATGGTTAACATCTCAGAAGTGGGCCTGTAACTATGTCTCGTCCATACATAAGTGGTATTGGCCTCAGAAAACGGCATCTTGACAAGATCTTATCCACCAGTACAGAAGACGGTGGTTCAAGTGGAAATGAAGTTTTACATAATAACCGCTCTGCAACTCGCCATAATAATTTGATAAAACTGCTACTACCCGCGGACGCCGAACTAATAGCAAAATTCTACCCTGAAGATCAAAATAACAACGTTGTGTCATGGCTCCATAAAAATTTACCAACTAGGAAATACTCATGGATGGAATGATCAAGACCAACAATATGTGATGCAGCTGCGACTACGTGGCACGGTCAAAGAATGCTAATGCTGCCAAGGTTTCCGCCCCAGTCTAGTACCATCTGCCAATGTGTTGGACATGCAGCAGACTCCTGCTGGTACGCAGCAGGAACTTCGCAGCGATCCGCCAAGGTCAGTAATGTGAACCATATTTCTTTCTATCTTTACATAAAAAGGTATTCTCCTCAAAGCTGTCCAGTTATATATGAAAGCAGATACGTGATGTAAACTTAATATTATGATTGAATCGATGGCACGAGGCTTGCAACGCGATATACTACCCCCAAATGTTATCATGAGAGGAATTGGGGAAGCCTGTTTGCCTTGACCAATGTTACGTCAAAATATTTGTAGATGCGTTATTAATAGCTGGCGTTGTAGAAATCACCAATTATTATTTGAATTTATTTGATCATTTGACAACCGATGATAAACTAAGACAACGCATGTTTATTAACATCTACAAACTCTGTGAAATTTTGGTTACCGACACCGTAAAACCGGAGTTAAATTGTTTTAATTGAATTCGGATGACTTTATTTCCAAAGCTTGATGTTTTCGTCCAAATCGCAGCATGGTTAAAATTGAAGGTGATTAAGATCATAAACCTATACGAACAATTTTAACACTAGCTGTATGGTATCAGTTAGGACTTAATTCCTGAGTGTTTATTAGATGAAAAAGATAACTGTTTTTAATGTGAGGAATAACTGAATTCAGTGGAACGCCGGTTAACTCATAGCTTTCTATGTAGATATAGATCTCTACAAAAGACAAGACTATTAACTATGGTGACATTTCTTAACACGTTCGACTATACATATTTGCTAATGACACCAAGGAACTAGGTTGTACTCGTTATACAGAGATGGAAATTCATACACTTCATAATCAACCGGTGTTTCGAAAACCATATAGGCTTTCGTTTAAAGAAAACGAAATAGTTTAAAAACGACTTACTAGACGCCAATATTACGCCATTACTACGCTAGTTGGTGACTGCTTTCGTGACTACATCAGGATATTACGAATTCCAAATAATAAAACCATTTGGTTTAGCCAATGCGACAGCTGTTTTATCGCGATTAATACAAATAACACTCGGAGATCAGTGACGATTTGGATCAGTCCAGGCTGGGTAAGTGACCCTTGAGAAAGTACAAAATATATTATCAAAAGCCGATTTAAAATTAGATTTTAGGAAATGTAGGACATAAAACAGCCTGTGGTAAGTCATCCACTTCCTCGTAACGTGCACGAGATTAGTCAATTCATAGGACTTGTAGCGACCAACATGCTATATACTTTACACAATTTACCCGAAAAATCTGAACTAAGTACATCAAGAAATATTGCTTATTAATATATTGAAATTTCAAGAGCAATTCGAACAGTTAAGATTTCCCCGATTACAACTATCGGGGGATAGGCGCTGCAACCCCAGCCAGACATACCACCTCGTCTGGCCGGATGATCATCCCTTTGCGCCTAAAGACTAATATCGTATTCGGAAATTTTTTTAAAAATTTTGCTGTCATATCCCGACCGTTACTAAATGGGGACTAAATGGGGACAAGAAAAAGCATTTCAATTTTTAAAATCCCGTTTATTAGATAGGCCTAATTTAACCATCTATGTTAAAGACACCACAACCGAATACATACTGAAGTCAGTAAAGTAGGTAAGATTAGGTGGAATACTAATGCAGCATCAGAGCGATGGTAATATAAAACTGATGTATTTTATCCGTGTTACCACAAACGCAGGGAAATATTACCATAGTTATGAACTTGAAACGCTGGTCGTAGTAGTATCTAAAACGTTTCCGCGTATGTGACCGGTATACCTGTCAAATAATAACTGATTGTGTGGCATAATGGAAAACTTTGACAAAAAGGATTTAAATCCTCTTATAGCTCGCTGGTGGTTAAGCATACAATATTTTGATATAGTAATAGAATATCGACCTGGTGAACGTATGCGACTTGTTGACGCTTTAAGCAGAAATCTCTTTTCAAGTTATCTACTCATGATAGATAACTCTTATTTGTTTAGCAACTTTACAGATCCAAGATTCAGTTATTCAAAACATACTTAGACGTTTAGGAGAACAAAACCCGGACAAAGATTTATTAACTAATTACGTAATTAAGGATGATATCTTATTTAGAAAAACTAGGGAAATATGTAATACCTCAATTGGCCAAGTTTAACTCATGGCGCAAGTTCCACGATGATATTGGTCCTATAAAAAGCCAATTCTGATTCCCAAAAATGACAAGGTTTATACGTCAACTCGTGCCTAAATTGTGCTTACGGAAAAGGGAAATAAAGCAAATTAGAGGGCTAACTAAATACAATTAATAACGCACTTAGGTCAGTTGGTAAACACTCTAAAAGGCAACAAATACGTCTTTGTCGTGATAATGCGTTTACGAAATCTGTTTTTGCTAAAGCTGCCAAATCATGTAGATCCTTATAAGCAATTAAGCTGCTAAAAGAAATTATCAGTTAATTTAGCAATCCTCAAAGGGTAATTAGGTACTGTTAGGGGTAAAGCGTTACTATAAACAAAGTCCGGTAGAAAAACTATTTGGACTTGGACACCTTCATAATGCAATAGCAAGCCCATGTTTAAAGGTCAAGTAGAACGCGGTAAATAATCATTCAATTTTGAATGAAAGCACATGGACGATAAATTGATTGATATAGTTTGGGTAATTAACCATATACCTAATGCCACCAATGGTTTCTCTCTGTTTGAACTTATGTTTTGCAATTTTGTATATATAGGTAATATAAAATATATAAAATAAAATAATAAATTACAAATAGATAAAACAATGATAACTATTCTACTAATATTATAAACGCGAAAGTTTGTAAGTATGGATGGATGTTTGTTACTCTTTCACGTAAAAACTACTGAATGATTTTTAATGAAACATTACAATAATATCACTACATATTATAAAATAAAGTAGCTGTCGTCTGTCCGTCCCTATGTATGCGAAATCTTTAAAACTACGCAACAGATCTTGAAGCGGTTTTTGTAATAGTGATTCGTAATAGCGGTTTTTGTAATAGTAATAGTGATTCAAGACGAAGGTTTATATGTTTAATACATCCATAATATTGTAGAGAAACATAGTAACTTGAGAGGTTCATCATTCCACCCGTGCGAAGCCGGGGCGCAGCTAGTGAAAAATATTTAAAAAAAATACCACAAAAATGATCGTAACTATAGTGTGGGGCAAGATGTACATAGAAAGGGGGAGTATCTCCTAGATATACTTCCGCTAAGGTTACCTGGAAACTTGATGGACTCTATCTGTTCCATACAAAGTGTTAGAAGCAGACCATTCCCTTAACCGGTATAAAATCTAGTCTAAAGGGCAATAAAGGCTTTAAAAGGTTTAGTGCATTAGTAAGGCGTGAAACATTACGGTTAAATAAAGCAACATTTTCCGAAGATTATATGTAGTCAAAGTAGCAATGATGAGATTGATAGAGATAATTTGATAGATCTATTATAAAGTTAAGTACACATGAATTATATCCAAATGTGAATACTTCTGTAACAAATCCAAGTGAACAATACACCATGAATGGTTGGTATTCATGAGTAATTTATTTGACTAAAGTTCTTCTTACGAAAGGAAGATGGGGCCGTTTGCGACACTGTCATAATATAATATTAACCAGCTCGATTTCAAAAGAAATTCTCTTTCAAGAATTAATAACCATATTATAGGTTGTGCGTATCATCCTAATATGGCATCCTGTAAGAAATTAATCCTTAAATTCTCTTGCATACTAAACTGTCACTGTGTGGTAACTGTGTGGTTACTGTGTGGTCACTGTGTGGTTACTGTGTGGTCACTGTGTGGTTACTGTGTGGTCACTGTGTGGTCACTGTGTGGTTACTGTGTGGTCACTGTGTGGTTACTGTGTGGTCATTGTGTGGTTACTGTGTGGTCACTGTGTGGTTACTGTGTGGTCACTGTGTGGTTAATGTGTGGTTACTGTGTGGTCACTGTGTGGTCACTGTGTGGTTACTGTGTGGTTACTGTGTGGTCACTGTGTGGTTACTGTGTGGTCACTGTGTGGTTACTGTGTGGTCACTGTGTGGTTACTGGGTGGTTACTGGGTGGTCACTGTGTGGTTACTGGGTGGTCACTGTGGGCGCTGGGTGGTTACTGTGTGTTCTGTGTCACTATGACACCTAACCAAACATAAGTCTTTACTAATTAAATATTCCCTAGACATTGTTCAGCCGACTGTCGTTTTTGTTTTCTCATTTCAGAGAGGTAATGCAGCAAAGACCGGTGGAAATACAGATTACCGTGGGACACGGCCTGCGCAGGATGGCCGAATGTTACCTGCAGTATCTTCCGGTGGTGCACAACAGTCAAATGCACTATGAACAACTTAAATAATAACCCTTAAATATTTATTCCGCAAATATTATTAATACACACATTTCAAATAAGTTATTGTAATATTAGTACCATGTAATTATTAGTTGATCATGTCATTACTGAATCATACGATTAGTTCCGGTTCCTTTAGATTATAAAATCATGTTATTTAAAATCATACGTGGAGTTCCGGTTCCTTTAAGATTATAAAAGTTATTCTTACAACATGCTTCCTTTAAAATATTTATTTGTACTTAGTAATTATTCCAATACGGATACATGTACATTGACAGTTGTTTCTTATTTTTAGATTATCCCTTTCATAAATTAAGTATTATCGACTGACAACTTCCGGTTACAATTTTAAAGGAAGCATCCGCTAAATATTATTTTCAGTGTGCTACCCTCAGTATATAAGGCGTGCTATCAGTATAGCACGGGTCTTTTTCTGTAGTGATTCTTGCTAGTAATAAGTTTGGTGGTCAATATATGTGCGCTGTTAAACAAAGTTGTTTCTATTTAATACTATGGTTAACAAGATAATGATGATGATGAAATGGAGCGAGTAACAGGTGTACAAAATGATTTATAATTTTAATGCCTTCTTAAATAAACCGTACAACATCGAATCTTGTCTACTCTAATAACATTTTATCTTTGATATATCAAATTATTTTCGTATTCACACGAGCTTCAACAGTTCTGACGTAAATGATTTGCCAAAATTCCGAAATATTTAGCGCTGACATGATGATTAATGAACCTAATCTCATTTCAACGCCTAACTCGCCGGCAGCATACGATTACGAGGCAAGGGGAGACTACTACTCTCGAACCTTTACATTTCCCATGTAAATTTATGATGAGGTTCCAAAAATTTTGCTATATAGTTCTTTCGCGCCAAATTGATGAATTAAAACTGACTAGAATAATGTAATACCCTATGCTAATTACCCTCCCTGTGATGAGAGGAGGCCTGACTCAGCAGTGGCTCATTTATGGGCCGAGTAGAATAATGAATGATAATAACAATGGAGCTGAAAAATCCTCGAGTGATGTTGGTGTGCCTCCCACACGGTGGACTATGATCGCCGGAAAACGAAAGATGCGAGCGGCCCAGGACCGGCCTTTGTCCAGCAGTGGAAGTCTTTTGGTTGAAATTATGACGATGATGAGCGATGATGTTGAGAATAATGTAAAGTATTTTTTTAACATTGCTTGGAAATGAATGAATAATAATCCGTATTGAGCAATTTGAATGTTTGAATAAATATTGAGGTGAGTTATGTCAAGGCAATCCGAAAAGATAAAGACTCCTTTTTAAATATCAATAAATTACACAAACTACTGTGCCACTTTCACACAACTTTCTATCCGCCCTACCCGTCCTAAAAGATGTAATTGCTAGCATTAATCTTATCGTGGTGTATAGTATCCAGCGACTCCTCTGTCCCCAAGAGTTGCCTTGGCAACCTTATAGTGCCACGACATTCAGCGAGGTGGTGGTGGTGGTGAATACCCGCACGTGCCTCTTTGTGAGGTTGAGGAGCGTCAAGCTGAGTTTAGGGCCTACATCCATTTGGCATAAAAATGCTTCAATTCATCAGTCGTCGCTACTAAGTAGATATATATATATACCTAGGTGAATTTTCAGGTGTGCGTGGATCGAAAGGCATATTGTAAAACAGCGCAATTTAGATGAAAGTAAAGTAAATCCCAAATAGGATTTTGTAAAATGTAAAAAAAGGTTAGCCACGCCTTTGGAAAACTCATCCATGTTGTATTTGCAAATTTGAAATTGATTCTAAAAGGTAACAGATTTAGGAACATTTCAGAAAGAAGAGCGAAATTTAACTATCCCAGTTTTTATAAGGTTAGATATAACATGGTATCCCTCCATACTTCAGAAGTTATTAGTATTCGCGGCGCACCGAACGTGGTGGCCAGAACCTATTAAATAGCACGCTAAAATTAAACACCATTAGAAACACAGTACTTTTGCAGCAGTCTGAGTAAAGGTATACTTACTCTAGAATTTAACCCCCCAATAAACCGCATTAAGGGCCTCCGCGCATTATGCGGCCAGGCCGCGCGGCCAAGTCGCTGCAGCCAACTAATTCTTCTACGATGTATATAGCTGCGCGCATTACGCGGCCAGGCCGCGCGGCCAGGTTTTGGTCGCGCGGCCAACGTAAAACATCGCGTCACATACGCGGCCTACTGGCCGCCGCGACCAACCCGCGCATTTAGGCGGCCAGGCCCTTACAGATAATCGCATTTCAAAAAGTTGTTGTTTGAAAGATGAATTAATTAATGTTCATATTTGGTGAATTTGTTCCGCACGGTGACAGATTTAAAACATATAGTGTCATCACTCCATTTCATCCCGAGGGTGTCGTGAGAACCGACAATAGGAAATGCATCTGGCCAGCGTGGCACTGCCCGACTAAGCAGTGGGTTATATATGGTCTGAGTAGTAGTAGAGGTAGTTGGAGATTGCCCCTCGTTTGCTGGAGATCAACAGGGGAAGGTTTTTTTTTTTTATTGCTCTTGGTGGCAAACGAGCTAGCGGCCCACCTGATGGGAAGTGTTAACCGCCGCCCATGGACTTTGGCAGTGCCAGGGGCACGGCCAAGCCGTTGCCTACCGTGAAATGATTGCTCTTTTTAAACCTCGTTTAAAGGAGGACATATCGTAGCGCTCGGGAAACACCGCGGCAGGTAGTTCATTCCAGAGTCTGCACGTGCGTGGTAAGAATGATCGCCGGAAGCGTACCGTGCTGGACGTTATCGTTTCCAGGTGATATGGATGAAGAACCTTAGAGAATACCGCTGCGCGTGAGGGAGAGCGCCAGAGCTCAATCATAAGAGACATGGTGTTGGCAGTTAAATGAATCCACTTTTCACTGCTGCCAGCGTGTTGCTGTATCCACTGGAGACACAATTAGGGCCAAAAAAAGAAGGAGACGCGTCCGGTGCACCGGGGGCATGCTTAGCGCTGAAATCCCACATACCCCACACTGGCCTACCGCAGGCCGGTGTGAATAGTTCATATAGGATTGTACCAACCGTGAAAAAATACGTGCATTCACTACTTACGAGGCCGGTGACATGAAACACCTCCGGAGTTAAAGGCCGTATACTTCAGCAACTATAATTTATATACCGTTTTTTTACGTTGCTTGGGGAGTGGCCGGGGTATGTGACACTCGCGCGTAGAGATGGTAAATTGCGCCCCGACCTACCCACTAAAACCGACGGCGATCCTAGACTGCCCAAATCAGGGCCACGGGATTCACTTCCATTGCGGGAGCATCCACTTATACCCTAGTGGAATAAAAACAAAAGTGTTTCCTTAACTTTTTCTAGACCAGTTTATCTAAACTGGTCTAAATACACACATAAGAGCCCCCGCGCATTAGGCGGCCAGGCCGCGAGGCCAAGTCGCTGCGGCCAACTAATTCTTCCACAATGTATGTAGATGCGCGCATTAGGTGGCCAACGAAAAATATCGCGACACATACGCGGCCAGGCCGCGCGACGGGCCGCTTAGTGCGCGGGGGCTCTAAGGGTAATCTGGGCTAGGTGTGTATTTTTTTTTTCAATTTAAAATAATGCTCTCTTTATTCTCTCATAAGATAGATGACTTATTAGTCTAAGGCCTGGATGTGCCGCCTCTGCATCATGGGTTCAATTCCAGGATCGGGAAAGTGTCATATTGTAAACCAGAGCCACTTGCTCGACATCTGGGTTTAATTTGTGTTGGTGAATTATATGTTTGTAAACCGACCCCGTGATACAGATTAATGGCACGGCAAGGGTTCCGATAAAAAAATGTACCCTTCCCTTTGTTGTTCATTTATCTTATTATCGAGATATAAAAAAGGCTGTCGTCTCTTTAGTAATGTAAAAGACATCGTGAAATAAAAAAGCAAAAAATTACTACGAACTCTTTCTTAAGCGCTCCAAATTAAAATCTTAATTTTAATCGCCGCCCGTCTTTCCTTGGGAATGAATTAAAATATTTTCCTTAATATTTAAATCATAAAAACATGAATGTTTTGCTTTGTTACGGAAATCAAATAATAATGCCGTTGCGAAGAGAACAAAGGATTTTAAAACCGTTATGTTACGGTGCTGCCATGGCAAAGGGTTGTCTTTTGTGAACTAATAAATTTTTGGTAAACAATTGCTCTAAATTAGAGTTGGAGTAAATGTAAAAGAACAAGTATACCGGCAACTTGACCCGAATCATACGTTTAAGAGAGAATGCATTTAAATAAATATGCAGAGTTTTTGTTGTTGCAAAAATGCCACTTCAACAATCCTAACTTCAAACTACAAAGGGCAATAGCCACATTTCAACCAATTTATACAAAATCTTAACAATGCATAAAAAATATTACTATATCCTAGTAATATTACAAACGCGAAAGTTTGTAAGAATGTATGTTTGCTACTTTTTCACGCAAAAACTACTGAATGGATTTTGATGAAACTTCACGATATTATAGCATATACGTCAGAATAACGCATAGGCTATAATTTATAGAGACGTAGTGTGAATTATCCAAAATATAACAACAGTGTCATGTAAGTAGTAAAAAAATCCTGATTAAAACAAAAAATACTTTCTATCATCATTATAACGATTTTCCATCACCACACCATGTGGGTGAATGGTAGAGAGAGAAGAAACCGCGGGGCGAACCTACTAATGACTCTACAATTTATAAGTTTATATAATATTAAAATAAATATTTAGTATAGTGTTTACAGAGTTAATAAAATTATACTGAATAATGCGTGCTACACTTTCAGTTCAATACCGAACTAGCAATATTAGACAGTAAGAATTAATGTCTAAAAATTCCAACACCTTCAGCGTCGAAACAGAACGAAACAATACAAATGGAGGCGGACTAGAAACAATTCTAGTAATCCAATAACGTTTCTGTCGCACCATTGATTTATTAAAACTGCGCGTTCGTTTCACTAGACTTTCGCAGTGTCGCAGATGCTACGGTATCTTTTCTTTAAGACATGCTAATGGCTGACATAGCCCTATTGTAGTAATATGTATCGGCTATTACTACAATTGGGCTATGTCTGTTTCCTTTTATCCAAATTTAATAATAAAGTTCGATAAAACACTTTCGATGCAAGTGGATACTGCCAATAAAAAATCAATATTGCGCAAAGTAATAAAAAAAGAAAGACAGGCTGTTTTATTCCGGTTCTTCTCAGCAGTCAGTGGTCCCATTCCGAACTGGTGGAGTATTTATATAATATACATTGCATTGTATATTTTTTATCAATGTGTTGACAATTTTTATGTGTCCATTGTCTCATAAAAGATAAATGATTTGACTTATGCTTTGAATGGATAACGCCCTTATTGGTGTAGTGTAGTGAAGCATTGTCTTTAGATTCCGCCTTCGAGTTATGCACACATTTTAGTTACTGGCTGAAATTTCGTCTAATATCGCAACTTTAACCTAACCTAGCCTATTGATCACGGTGTTTTAATAGGTTTCCAAAATGTTTTGACATATTTCGTTTAAATTTTCACTAAAGTTTTTCAAATTTAAGTTATACAGTTGGTAATTGTTTATTTTGAGTTTTGCTCTGACACTACTCCTGGAACTTTAGTACAATTCCTTATGATTAGAAAATGTTTTAAGCTAATTGATACTATTTCAAACACTAAGTACAAAATACGTACGGCTGAGCTCATGCCAATACGCGTCAAGTTTGTTTTGAAGTGGTGGTGCTGATCGGATGAGAGATTGGTGAAGTTTCCAAGTTGGTATAGGCAAGTTTCGTGATTGTCGCGTACGAGTTTATTGATGTCACACAATTTCGGTTGCGGCAGCGATTTATTGAAATACAAACAAGGTTCGGCGTCGTAAAGTTTGCGGTATTTTACCTCTTCTTGTTATTTCGTTGGGAAATATGGATTAAATACGTACTTCAGAATCAGATAAGACGAAGAAGGTTTGAAATGTATGTTTCGTATAGGGCTTTAATTCCGATACTTTCTATTTGATATTTTTATTAGCAAATCTAATTCCATAAACACTAACTTAAGTAATAAAACAAGACCAAAAATACCAATTATCCTAAAACTTAAATACTAAAATATATTATTTAAAGGATTATTATTATTTAAAATATATTATTTATTTCTTTTTATTTGTTCATATTATTAAGCTGACGAGTTTGTGTGTTTGGTTAAACGCGCTAATCTCAGGAACTCTGTCTAGTTGAATAGTCAATTTATTAACGTAGCTAATAAGTAATTAATAAGAGTAACGTCGGCTTTATTATGGTCTCGCTCTGATCTTTCAGCTATTACATGAAGTTTTTGTTTTTGTATACACAGTATATGAGTGTGGTTTTATATTATTACGAGTACTAGCATACGTTGTTTTGCCATTTAAATATCACTATTAAACAATAAGGTTTGATCGCAGCAGGGTGAAAATATAGGTACCCGATATGCACACAAAATTGCACAAAAAGCGGTCGAGCCATTTTGGAGGAGTTCAATAACAAACATTGTGACACGTTATTTTTTATATAAGATATTTTTTGTCTATGCCACATGATCATGCGTGAATTGCTTTCACTAATCTGTTAGACTTTTTTTTATATATGAAAGAGGGAGGCAGACGAGCAAGCGGGTCCTACCTGATGGTAAGTGATCACCACCGCCCATGGACACCCACAACACCAGAGGGGTTGCAAGTGCGTTGCCGGCCTTTAAGAAAGGAATAGGCTCGTTTCTTGAAGGTTGCCATGTCGTACCGGTTCGGGAATACCTCCGCTGGTAATTGATTCCACACTGAGGTTGTGCACGGTAAAAAGTTTCTTGAAAAACGCACGGTGGTGGACACCCATTCGTCCAGATGAAATTGATGGTATTTCTGGCGGGTGGATCTGTGGCGGAAGAAAGCGGAAGGGACAAGATCGAACAATTCCTCAGTACACTCCCCGTGATACATGCGATAGAAAATACATAGAGACGCCACGTCTCTTCTCAGGGCTAGAGTATCAAGCCGATCATTAGGATTATCGCTATTGACGATTCGAGCTACCACCATCCCGCTGACACAGCTTGTGTTAATTATGAGCGTTTTGTGACAAATTTATAATTCGTTGTTCACATAAATTTCATCAAGCGAGTGCAAAGTAAGCGGTGACTGACGGAAAAGAAGGAAAATGTTTTATCCAAATCACATTTCAAACCGTTAGGCTAGGCTAACAAGCTAGCGTGTACATATCCCACAATGCCGCAACAGCACGCGAGTTGGAGCACCCCGGGGATATTTAGTGGGTAGGCCCCCACTCTGGGGGAGAGTCCCACAAGCCCCCCCTCGGCCATCCCCGTGGCCGACGGGGATAGTCCATAAAGGATTTAACCTCGGGCGAACAAAAAAAAGGCTAACAAGCTAACGGATCCGACTCAGCAGAAAATCGTTTTGCGGGCTGCGAAAAATAACAAAAATGGTAAAAGAAATCCTAGCTAAGTAAGATTTTTATTCAATTCACGTTTCGATACATACTACTACTGCACCCATATCTGACCCACCATCACAGGGAGAGTAATTAGCCTATTATGTTACGCTGGCCAGACGGGTTGGCACATATTTGTATCAAGTCTTCCTTCTTTTGAAGCTAGGTGTTCCGCCTTTTTAAGGTTAAGCCTTGTAGCAGAGTCAAGCCTCCTCCAAACTCATGGAGGGAAATTAGCCTACCGTGACATGTCGGCGGGCATGAAGGCGGATTGGCACAGAAATCATGTTAGTCTAGGGGTCGGATATGCCGCCTTTGTTTCACGGATGCCCGGTTCGAAGACACTTGCTCTGAGTCAGAGTGTCATTTGTTTGTTAATTTCATGATTGTAAACTGCCCCCGCCATACTGGTTATATACCTAGAGCGGGTTTTCGTTTTTTTAATGACTTTATTTTTAATTAACTTAATTTCTAATGACTTAAATATCGAAACTCGACCACTTTTGGAATGAACCTAGTTTTTCCCAAACAGAAAATGAAATTAATATCACGTATACTTATTATTATATATACTCGGAGTTTCCCTGCGAGATCGAATCAAAAATGAAGACATACGCAGGACGAGAGTTACCGACATAACTCGCAGGACTGATCTGGTTAAGTTCGCCGGAAACAACGGCTTTCGTGGAAATACTTCTCCCACAAGTATAGCCTATAACTAGCAGTTGACGTTTTGGCTGATGATGATGATGATGCTTATTGTTTAACTTATGTGTCAAAGTAAATAGGTACACCCGAGAATACTGCGGCCACCATAGATGCAAATAACGGGCACTAAAATAATATTAACATTTGAATAATTCGCGCGTTTAGACCCTTAAACGTTTACTCAGCGGAAAGGGTGTCTGGGGTTGCGAAGCAAATAGCCCCTTAAGCGCGTCTAAAATTCCAATTTATTTAAGCGGCTAGACGTCCGTGTTTATCCCGAAAATATGACTGCGTCAGCGTGTTGCCTCGTTATAGTTATTGCCTGTTTTAAACACTCAGACCCATTAGTCTGGAAACGAAGATTCTGTTATAATAGGTTTTCTTATTTTATATAAAAAAAAATGCCACTAGGTTTTTTCATATTTCGCACGTACGGTGAAAGACAAAAAAGGAAAAGGCCGAAAACCAAGCTGCAAGAGAAGGAAAAATTGATACGAAACCCTATGCCAACATTTCTGGCCATCGTGGCACAGTAGGCTAATTACTCTGTGTATATGTATCTGGAGGAGGTCTGTCTCCGCAGTGGGTCTGAAATGTCTTCTTGAGAATTTTCTTCATCTCTGCTTTGTAGCTAAATACAATTAGCTCGCAGGACCGACGCCCGATGGGACAGAAAATCCCCCGAGTGGCGACCGCGTTCCGAAAGGCGCAGTGCTGGTAGGCTGCACACACGGTGGACCGACGACCTGGTCAAGATCGCTAAAAAAAGACGATAAATAATAATAAATATCCTTGGACATTTCACACAACGCCATCTCGTCCCAAGCTAAGCAACTTAATGCTTGTGTTATGGTAACGAGATGGATGATAAACTACTTATATACATTTTTTTTTGTAAATACTTACATATTATAGAGGGGAGGCCTTTGTCCAGCAGTGGACGTCTATTGGCTGAAATAATGATGATGACAATTACAAAGCCGAACTATGTCTTCCACAACTAAAATTACCTCAAAGGTAGATTAATATTTTAATGCAGCCCACATAAAATGTTGTAATAAATAAAACAGCCGGCTTACAAAGAATTTAATGGTGTAAATCAGTGGCACAGATTTATATCTAAAGTGTTAGACAAAGTGGTGTACTTACCCCCAATGGTAGTGCCACTGGCTAATGTAAAGGGCGTGTCCGACGGCCGATACGTAGTGTAACGCTTGGGCTACGGGTAAACATGACTCGAAGGTATACTCTAGAGAAATCAACAGAAAACCCACGTTAAATCGGTTTTGATCTTTGGCAAGTACTTTTACTTCAGACGTCAACAATGCTTGATTGTGTTTAACAAGTTGTGAAGCGCAAATTGCCTATGGTGATTAAGGTGCAGATTTTCATTAGATTTTATTTTTTTATAATCTTGCAGGTAACTTTTTTGTTTCTAAACAAATGATTTAGATTCTCTCCTTGGGGACAGGAGAAGTTCGGAGATTTTAATTAAGAAATAAACTGATACCTGTAAAAACATCTCTATATTTCCTTTTTTTTATTATGACCTACTGTGCCGTGCGGGCCAGACAGCTTGGCACAGGGTTCGTGTCAAGTTTTCCTTCTCTTACGGCCAGGTTTTCGGCCTTGTCATTTGCTTTTGTTCATTTGCTCTTGTCACCTTGTCATTTCGGCCTCGGCTCTCGCAACATCCTTATGATGGAATAGGGTGGTCACACATTTTAAATCAGTCACCATACGGATTTTGTACTAATACATATTATACAATAAATATAATATAGTTTTATGTTTTATGTTATTAATACATATTATATAATAACATAAAACATACTCCAGAAGTAGTCATTGTTATTAATAAATATTGTTTAAAAAACTTAAGTTCTATTATGCTTGTTAATACTTAAACTATCAAACAGTTTTCTTAGATAATCCACTGACATTCAGTCATATAGTCAGTTCAGTATAGTCCTTGCGGACTATACTGAACGGACTCAGAAAAGTTACATTGTGTCACCATCCCATACCATCCTGAGGGTGTCGTAAGAGCCGACAAAAGGCAATGACGGTGGATAACCTAGCCGCAAGAGAAGGAAATCTTGATACGAAACCCGTCTGGCCAGCGTGGCACAGTAGGCCAATTACCCTCCATGTAAACGGAGGAGGGCCAACTCAGCAGTGGGTCATTAAGGGTTAGATGTGCCGCCTTTGGATCAACGGGTCCCGGGTTCGATTCCGGGGTCGGGCAAGTGTCTTTGTCTAAACCAGAGGCACTGGCTCGGAGTCTGGGTGTCATTTCTATCTATAATATGTATGTATTTACAAAAAAAAATGTATATAAGTAGTTTATCATCCATCTCGTTACCATAACACAAGCATTAAGTTGCTTAGCGAGATGGCGTTGTGTGAAATGTCCAAGGATATTTATCTATTTAGTAGTAGTATTCAGTTATATGTATTACGTAATTTAATAATAACAAAGATAAATGGCGTCTCCTTTTTGCGATGTCCCACTCAAACCTCTCTCTTTGGCCGAACGCTCGGTGCACAACTTAAACACCGACGTCGTCTGCAAACATTGCTCCAGCTTTGTTGGATATAGGCTGGTCGGGCCCCTTTGTGGCTCTTCAACTACCGAAGCCATTGTGAAGCCCTATTAAATTGTTTGACGACATTAGCAACGCACTAGCGAACTGATACCAAAATACTAGAGTACCTACTGAAAATCGACTATAGACGTCAATCATAATAACAATAAATTAATAACAGCATTGAGTCTATAGTTCGTGTGGTGATGGATTTAGAATACACAGTGTCACCAACTCATTTCCTCCTGAGGGTGTCGTAAGAGTCGACAAAAGGCAAAGACAAGGCCGAAAAACTGCCGCAAAGGAAGGAAAACTTGATACGAAATCCTGTGCCAACTCGTCTGGCCGGCTTGGCACAGTAGGCGGATGACCCTCCATGTAATGGGAGGAAGCCAAACCAAGCAGCGGGTTATAAATGGTGTGTAAAGAAAAAAAAATGTAAACATGATCCTGACAAATCGTACTACAGTGTGAAAAACTTTCAGCAAAATCAAGCATTTATTAATAGCTAATGCGCATGGTTTCGCCCACGTGATTTTAACTGTGCTGTGAAACCGGGATTTCATATTTATGATAGTCAGTGATAATTGTGTTTCCTAATGGTAAAATATTTATTTAAATCGATCCAGTATTTTTTGAGTATATGTTTCTAATGTGCGTTTATATAAAAACATGAATATTATTATATTATGTTTTATATTAAGTACGTGTAAAATGCGTGTTTTTGTGGAAACAAGTAATTTTGACAACCTAATTATAGAAAAACACTACACACCGGCTGTCAAAGAACTTTTTTTCTATGGCAATCTGCCGGAGTCTTCGGAAAATTTTGCCAGTGTCCCGTGATAGATGCTCATGTTTTTGAATTTTGAATTTCCAATGGTTAACGTTGATCTTTTTGTGGCCGTGTCTCGGCCGAATAGAGAGATCTTTTTGTATTTTTTTCTTCAAAGATCAAACAACCTTTTTACTTAATTCAATACGTGTCTTGTGTCGCAGTGTCTTCAATCCATTTCCACCTGTAAGCAGTGTGTCATTTACTTTTATAGAAGAAAAAGAAACAAAAGAAACTACTAGAAAAATTAAATTTGTAAGAAAGTAATAGTAAATAGGTAAGTAACCTTATGTTTTAATTAATTATTTTATATTATATAAAAAGTTATGTTTTCAAAGGATATTCAATCATTCCAATATCACAAAGAGACCTGCAAAACCTTCTCCTCACTTTGTGGAATACAAAGGATGTTTACTCGCTCCAATTGTCAACAAAGGCTGCTGTTTGCATCGTTTAGTGTCTAACGGCAATCGGGAAACTTTATTTTAATATAGCATTTCGTAATGTACACTCAATTAACAGAAACAAGCAAATGAAATAGAAATTAACTATTTTTTTGTTACTATTCAGCCCATAATTGATCCACTACTGTGTCGGGCCACCTCCAGTTACACAGAGAGTAATTAGCCTGTGCTACGCTGGGTCGACGGGTTGACAAACGGTTTTGTATCAAGTTTTCCTTCTCTTGCGGCTGGGTTATTATTGGTCTTGTTATTTTATTTGTCAGCTGTTACGACTCCCTCAGAATGGAATAGGGTGGTGACACAATGTCTTATAAATTCGTCACCACACGGACCCGAATAGAAATTTGAACATAATATGCATATTTGTGAATACTTTGTAACTTCATTAGCCTACTTTAGTCCACTGCTAGACATAAGCTTAAGTTACCTTAACTTGATCGAGCGTACTGTGTGTGCTGGGCACGCCAAACACTCCGGATCTTTTCAACAGATTTAAAAAAGGAAGAGGGTCGCATAATTTTGTATGTTTAAAAAAAATTACATTGCATAACTAGAATAGAATAGAATACTCTTTATTGTACACCGGTAATATAAAAGGTTAACATAGCATCAGATATAATGTAACAAAGAAATGTACAATGGGCGGTCTTATCGCACTAGGCGATTTCTTCCAGACAATCTTTGGATGGATAGGAGTTGTGCACGTTACAACGGTAGGTAGCGGTGTGCAATAAATTATACAACTATGACAAATACATGTAGTACATGAACAATAAATATAGTATATTCTTATACATAAATAACTTAAATACTATATAACCTATGTAATAACAATGTCAAAAATATTTGGTATATATGTATAAATGATACTATGCATATATACCAAATATATAATTAGGTAGTTTGTAAACTGTGTCAAGAATTCTCTAGTTCCAGATTAGTCTCCTATAAACTTTATTGAAATCAGTTTAATCATATGGCAGAAATAAAAAGTAAACAACACAGATTTGTAAGAAGGCAAAGTTTGAATTATTTCGACCACTTTATTCAACCAATAATCCTATTTCACATCTCGGTTACCATGAATTACGTACTGCTTTGGTGGTTACTTGGGTATATACCTGTAATAAATATTTCTATTATGCGACTATAAGCTTATTAGACACGCTTTGATCAAAGGATGGTAAAATTAAATTGAATGTTTTCACTATGTTACACTGTGATTCTGTTGTATTGAACAGGTTTCTGATTCCATCTGATATACTGGGTTATCATCATGATTCCAGACGAACAGCTAAGTGCTCACCAAGGCTTCTCCAATGTATCTTCTTCTTCTATATAAATAAAAATTTATCGCAAAATGTGTTGGTAAGCGCATAACTCAACAAGCTACGCCTGGATCAATTTGGCCAATTATTTTTTTAAAATGTTCGTTGAAGTTCAAGGATGGTTTTTAGGGCGAGAAAAAATCGAATAATTGCCGGAAGCACCATAACCACAGCCTTTTTCTTTTACCCATACAAACGTTTCCTAACTACTCGTAAAACGTAGAGTCACTAACATTATTATTATATGCTAGCGGCCCGTCCCGGCTTCCCCCGGGTGCGATGTTACCCACGGTTATTGTAGTACCGCGGGTGACGCCGCGGGGTGAAGCTTGTCGATGATATTAAATATGAAGCAAGTCCTGTACTTTCCGAATGTTATGGAATCCAGTGGCCTGCTTCATGTCGACGGTTTATTTATTTATTTTAAGACGCCTTTAAGCTGGGTACCTTCCAGTCGTCGTTTCAGCCCATTAGTGTCACACTACTAAATCATGCCTCCTTCAAATTAATGGAGGGAAATTAGCCTACTGCACCACGCTGGCAAGACGGGTTGGCACAGGGATTGTATCAAGTTTTCCTTCTCTTGCGGCTACGTTATCTGCCTCTTGCGTTCCCTTAGTCACCTCTTACGACACCCTCAGGGCGGTATGGGTTGGTGACACTATTTATTCTAAATCCGTCACCAACTTATCAGTACAAGATCGAGATATGCCACGCTAACAACACTTTTAAGCCACAATCCATAACTTCTATTGACATGGCTATCCGACACGAAACAATATTGAGCCTGTTCTAAATTCGTAATCAGCGAAACTCAAAAAGGTTTCTCTCAAAGTCGAAGATCCACAGCAGAGTCGGGCCTCCTCCAGTTGCAGAATAATTAGCCTACTGTGCTATGAGGGCAGTTTACAAACATGTAATTCACGAACACAAATGACACCAAGACTCAGAGCAAGTGCCTCTGGTTTAGACAGAGACTCTTGCCTGAACCCGGAATTGAACCCGGGACCCGTTGATCCAAAGGCGACTAATCCAACATCGAGACCAACGAGGCAGTTTATTTACGCAAAATTCACTGAACAATGCTATTTTAGATTATCAAAATCGTGTAATGTCGTACTAACAAGATTGTATTAGTAAATTACTAAACGAAAACCATCATCGTGCCTTTGATCCTCGGAAATGACTTTATTGGGAGCCTGGCCAGTCACTGGAAAGTACTAGTGGCACTTTAGTTTGCAATCTCAAAGGCTACCAAAATGTTAGCGAAAATATGTATTTTGTAACTCTTCTCGTCGCCCCTCCCGCAGTGCTTGAAAATGAAAGTTTTCGAACAGTGCGTCCTACCCATCATGAACTATGGTGCCGAGACGTGGACACTCACACTAAGACACCAGCTAAAAGTCGCTCAGCGTGCTATGGAGTGAGCTATGCTTGAAGTCTCTCTGAAAGATAGGATCCGCAATGACACTTTCCGACAGAGGAGCAATGTCACCGACATAGCTAAGAGAATTAGCAGACTGAAGTGGCAGTGAGCTGGTCATATTTGTAGAAAAACTGACAACCGCTGAGGCAGACGAGTTGAATGGGGACCGCGAATTGGCAAGCGTGGTGTAGCGACGATCTGCGAAAGGTTGCGGGAAGCAGCTGGATGCGTCAAGCTGAAAACAGGGCGCTATGGCACTCTTTACCTCGGCTGCTGGACTGGCTGCGACTAGAGCGGATGATGATGTATTTTGTAACATAACCAGTTTCAATCGTTCATTCCTTTATTCGAACTCCTACGAATATTCTGAAAGTATCTCTACCAACGTACTCTATGCACTCAAACTGCAGCACCGAATGTTTACAGTAAAAGAACGATTGCAGACACCTGTGTACAAAATACATTTACTTTGGAATTAAGGTGGCCAGTTTTATTGCCAGTGAGTAACTCTACATGCTGCTAAATTGGCTTTGTTGTCGGCTACCAGTCTGTTGTGACGCAATGAAAACTGACACTGACGGGAGATGGTTAGGAAATGTTAGGAAAATCTAAATTGAATACGATACTTCTACGAGTCTTCTTTGAAGATATTTTTAATTCCATGGCGAAGTCTTGTGTGTGCCTTCCATGGGTAAAAATGTGTAATTAGATCTCAATTAATGCAGCAATATAAGTTGATTGAGACATTGATTACTCGTAACAGTGTAGTTAGCCATTGTAGTAATATTATCAGTTTGAATGTTTGTAAGTTTTTAATTCTCTGTCAAATAACTAAAACAGCTTTGGGTGAAAATACGCCAGTAAAACCCAGTCCCAAAAAACTAAACATAAATAAAAATATCATAAACTCACTTCTTATTTGAACAACATACACAGCCAGTTACGCATTAGCAAAATAATAGGTATTATCAAATAAAAGTATTAATCAACGTTATTAAAATAGATGTTGAGATAAACATTTATCGTAATCGTTTTTATTGAAATTAATTAAACTTCACGGAATAAATGCTGCTGTTTGTCAAATTTCATAAAAACCTGCGGGTATTTTAGAATTTCGCGTGGGCTGTTCTGTGAGATCAAAGTAGATAATTCTCTTTACAGTCTAGTTGGCACGAAAATTGAGGCGACAGTGTGATATTAACCAGAAAGCCAAATAATGGAAATTTGTCTCCAAAAGTATTCCGTTTATCATTTTCTTTATTTCGTCAAAAGGTGTGGCTGTGGCATCGTACCTCTGAAACGAATGTACCGATTATGATGCGGCTTTTTCATGTAAAGCAGGTTTGTAAGCAGTGGGTTTTAGTTACTATATCACCAATGACCCACTGCTATGTCTGCTACTGCTGTAATTAGCCTATTGTGCCACATTGGCCAAACGGTTTGACATAGAGCTTTATTTCAATTTTTCTTTTTCTTTTCAGCTATGTCTTTTCTTTTTGTCAGCGCTCACGACATTCTCAGGATGAAATAGACTGGTGATATTATGTAACCTTAATCTACTTATGTTTTGACAAAATCGGTTTATGCGTTTGTAGGTTGCCAGCTAATTTATATTTATTAGAATTGAAACTAACGGGGTTATATCCGTGATTTTGATAGGTAGACTTTGAACTGAAGCGCCATGGTCGCGGGAATAGCGGTTGGTATTTTTTTAAGCGAGACGCTTTCCCTAATTGTCCTGTATCGCGGTTCCTGTTTACATACACGAACACAAATGACACCCAAACACAGAGTATGTGCCTCTGGTTTACACAAAGTCTCTTGTCCGACCCCGAAATCAAACCCGGCGCACGTGATCCAAAGGTATAAATACCTGCAAGGTAGGTCAATAATATATTTTTATTGCGAGGGGACAAATCTCCCCTAGTTCTTTCTTAGCCGGTTACTGCAGGCACTGTGAGGTACTGGCCATTTAGTATTTTAGAAGTGAAAAATGAAAAAAAAAAACCAACAGATTAAAAATTGTTTCTGAAAATATGTGTCGTATATTATTTTAATGAATTAATATAACTTATTCGTAATGACCTACGGCGCCGAGACATGGGCACTCACGGTGAGACTAGTTCACCAATATAAAGTCGCTCAGCGGGCTATGGAGCGAGCTATGCTTGGAGTTTCTCTGAAAGATAGGCTCCGTAACGAGACTATCCGACAGAGAACCAAGATCACCGACATAGCTCAGAGAATTAGCAGACTGAAGTGGCAGTGGGCTGGTCATATCTGTAGAAGAACAGACAACCGCTGGGGTAGACGAGTTCTTGAGTGGAGACCGCGAATCGGCAAGCGTAGTGTGGGACGGCCCTCTGCTAGATGGAGCGACGATCTGCGAAAGGTTGCGGGCAGCAGCTGGATGCGTCAAGCTAAAGACAGGGCGCTATGGCGCTCTTTAGGGGAGGCCTATGTCCAGCAGTGGACTACTGTGGGCTGATGATGATGTTGATGATTTGACTACGCACTACTGGACGAAATTAATAAACTGATATCGCCACTCGGTGTTATTTTTAATTAAACCTTACACTGGATTCCACGTGTTTGATAGTTTGAAGCCATTACCCCGGTTGAAGTTTTATTATTCGGTATTCCCCAGAATATAGAAGCTTTTTTACATTGGTACATATTTGTTAATTAAATAGCTCACGCTAAAAGCTGTTGTAGAATGTAAAATAAATTTCATTAAGTGATTCACTTTTTATGGCCGTAATTTTACAGACAACCTCAGTTTCACCTCAGAAATATTTGAGTGGTCTTATTAAAAATTAATGAAATTTCTTCAAGACCCGTTGTTATTCGTAACAGGTGTTCCTGAGTAGCTATAACCTTTTATTTTCTCATCAAATCAATTTGGTGAAGCGTTACATTTGGAGAACTCCACTCACCGTATAATTTAATGAACTTTTCTGAACATTTATTAACTTTATTGTTACCAACATTCAGATTTATCTGGGCTTTACATGTGTCAACATTATTACACCACATCCTGCAATTAACCCACTACTAAATCGCGCAGGTCAGACGTGTACTTAAAGCTACTGCAAACATTAAGTTAAAAATAAAAGGTTTGATTCCGGGGTTGGACAAAAAGTGACTTTGTATAAACCAGATAAAATAATAATTGCTTTGCGTCTGGGTGTCATTAGTGTTTGTGAAATGCATTTTTGTAAACAGCCCTCGATACAGGGATACAAATAGAGCAAGGGTTTCGTTTAAAAATAAACTAACTAATTCAACATACTATTAATTTAAAACTAATGTTAATAATACGTGTATGTTTCGTATTTGTAATGGACTTGGAAACTAAGGGCGAGGCCGCAGACTGAATGAAGCTAGTACTTCAATATGGAAAGACAGAACTACTAAAACTAATAATATAATTCTCTCCAATTTACACTTAATTTAATTGTAACATTCTGCATATCTCGCCATTATTGTCAACTAATTGTCCAATTAAACACCAATCTACGCTTAACACGTACTCTCAATAATACCCCGACGCATACCATACTCGCATTCCTAACTACATCTTACTCAAGAACGGAATATTCCCATTGAGCTGATTCAATGAAGTGTGAACTGGGATAACATGAATGCTCTTGCGTCTAACAATGGCTGCCTTGTTACCTTAAGGTTCGTTCACAAATCAGGGAAAAGGTTTCGACCGCCGTTTCCTGTTAGCTTGTCTGCAAAAGTAAGAACATTTTTAATGCCACTAGCTTGGGTATCACGCTTATGATCCGCCTCGTGGTAGGCAGTTATCATCGGCTATAGACGTATGGAGCTCCATAAGTGTCAGTCGCTGACCTGGCAAAAAGGGAAATGAGATTTGCTGTTTAATAGAAAAGTGGTTCCTTCAACTGCCAACGTAATTCTTCCACTACAAGGTCTGATCAAAAAGTTCTCTTAAAACTTTCCAGCCTTGCATAGATAAGGTGTGACAATACAGAAAAAAAAACGATGTCGGAATGAGGCACCCATAGAGTCATAATTTGTTATTTTCAGATTATATACAGACACTTCAATTATTTACAGTTTTACACCTACTACTATTCAGCCCATAAATGACCCTCTGCTGTGTCAGGTCGCCTCCAATAACATGGAGGGTAATTAGCCAACTGTACCACGCTTGCCGAGTTGGCACGGGGTTCCAAGTTTTCCTTCTCTTTTGGCTAAGTTATTTGCCTTGTAATTTCCACTTGTCAGCTCTTCCGCCACCCTCAAGATGGAATGGGATGGTGACACTTTGTATTTTAAATCCGTCACTATACGGACCATATTACCATTCGGAGATTTAGACCTATCGTAGTCAGCCGATAAAATACACACTGCTGAGTCGGGCCTCCTCCCATTAACTGGAGGGTAATTAGCCTACTGTGCCACGCTGGCCAGATAGGGTGGCACAGGGTTTTTCTCAAGGTTTCCTTCTCTTGGGAAGAGGTGATTCGTCTCTTACGTTCCATTATTTTACAAGATGTTTTTTTTACAAGATTGAGATATTGTTAATATTGTGTTTGAATATTGTGAGCTAGCAATAAAATTATTTTCTTTCTTTCTTTCATTAGTCGCTCTAACGACACCCTCAGGATGAAATGGGGTGATGACACTTTGAATTCTATTTCCGTCACCACACGGAAGTTCACCTATAGAAGAACATAATTGATGCTAGAGCCAAGAATCTACTAGTGGAATAATAAACACAACATAACATTATACTATGAAAAAAACAAAGCTTACAGGGTTGTGCACTTACCTTAAAATTCAATCTCATCTCGTAACACAGAATGAAAACATCTCCGGCACGAAACAACACTTTTACACACTGAATTTGTTTAGCAAAATTCACTTTGCTTCTTTGTATGGTACCGCTGAATTTGAGAAAAAAACACCATTAATTTACATAAGGCTGAGCTTTAAACAATATTTAAATCCTCTGGAGGCCGCATCAGCGTTTTAATGACTGCTAGCATCCTCTTTTCTTCGTGGGCGGAAATCAGTCTGGGCTGTAATTAAGTTATCCCGATTTTACGGCAAATTTCTCTGCCGTTTGCGTTCTTTTATTCCCTACCCTACCCACTAAACTCAACGGTGTCCCTCAAATGCCCGAACAGGGCCACGGGTTCTACTCCTCAATGAGGATCCTGATTGATAAGTTTTGTGACACTCATACTGTGAATACTAGGATTAAAAGTAATCTTGTTTTGCACCCTACTCGTCTCCATAGAATTAGTAATTTATTTGTATTATAGGCGCGCGAGTTCATGTCCATCGGGGCCTGAATAAATAATAACATATCACATTTATTTTATTTCATATTTTCAAAATTACCTTAGGTTACAATAAACCAAATTGACAGCTGTTGACTACATCGGTAGTTATTAACGACATTACCCTAACTAATTAGGTAACAGCATTACAGCATTCCTCAGGATGGACATGAACTCGCGCGCCCACAATAGGTCATTGTATTCGCTTTTAGAATAATGTCTGAGAGGACTTCCAATCCATAGCCCAAAAATACCGCTAAGTCTCTCTTTGTAAGGAAGGCTACTACTACCTACTACTCAGCCCATAAAAGACCTACTGCTGGGTCGGGCATCCAGTTACATGGAGGGTAATTAGCCTACTGTGCCACGCTGGCCAGACGGGTTGGCACAGGGTCTGTGTCAAGATTTCCTTCTCTTTGGAGGTGATCTGCCTCCCCATTTACATTAGTCGCCTCTTACGACACCCTGAGGGTGCAATGGGGTGGTGACACTATGTATTCTAAATCCGTCACCACACGGATTGAAGGCTACTGCAAGGCTAAGAAAGGTTACTGTAGCGTAACTGATTATCTGACTGTAACCTGGGATTAAGCTGCTTGGGCTCACGTTATTAATATATTACGGAAAAAGAACGTGTATTATTTGGTAGTTAACAAGTTGGTAGCAACTTTACTGGAAATTATTGTATGAATTGTACTTCATTTGGACGTCTTACCCTTTTATATGGTTGAGGAGATCGATGGCTGCCACATGCGTTATGCTTGTGATCAAGTGCCGCTGTTTGGGGTTGGTCGGCTCACTGCACTCAAGACTTATTTTTCATCCATCTATCTTCTATATAAATAAAAATGAATCGCAAAATGTGTTGGTAAGCGCATAACAACGCTTGGACCAATTAGGGCAATTGTTTTTTTTAAATGTTCGTTGAAGTTCGAGGATGGTTTTTACGGCGAGAAAAAATCGAATAATTGCCGGAATAACCCTAAAACAGTATTTTTCATTTTCCCATACAAACGTTTCCTAAATAAAACGTAGAGACAATTTGAGCTTTAATGCTACTGTATAAAGTTCATATTAAATTACAACCACTCACTGTTGTCTAAGCAATGTAGGTGTATTCCTAACGTCAAAGAGCCAATTTTTTAGACAGCACGAAGTCTGTCGGGTCCGCTAGTTTTAAATTCTATTTTCTTTTAGTTCTTATTTCAGTTATCCGCCTAATCACTACTGCCTCCAACATTAGATGAGGAGTTTACACCATAGTCAGTACAAATTTGAGCGTGTAACAACAACCCTATAGCCATAATAAGAAACTTTAATTAATATATACAATGTTATTTTAATAAAACTAAACTATATGAACATAATTTATAAAAAGTTCATTTGTGCCCAATCGCTACCACTTGGAAAAGTGCCCAGAAGACTAGCAGCCTTCCCGCGGTGGATAGCTATGCTAAGCCCCGCCGCACATGCTCAGACTCGCATTGGCTGTCACGAGCTGCATGCGAGTGGCAGTATTTAAAACCTATGGCGCAGTACCAAGCTCCGCATTAGCTCTCACGTGTCGCCGCACACGCGTACAAGCGAAGTTAGGTACTGCGCCTCGCACGCGGCGCATGACGGCAATGCGAGCATGACTTGCGTACATGCGGAGTTTGGTAACTCCGCATGTACGCGAGTGCGTCGACACGGGAGAGCAAATGCGGGGCTTGATAATGCGCCATAGGCTTTAAATACTGCCACTCACACTCGCATTGGCTGTCACGCGCCGCGTGCGAGGCGTAGTACCAAACTCCGCATGTACGCGTGTGCGTCGACACGTGAGAGCAAATGCGGAGCTTGGTACTGCGCCATATGTTTTGAATATTGCCTTTCGCACGCGGCTCGTGACAGCCAATGCGAGTGTGAGCATGTGCGGCGGGGCTAATCCTTTGCGCGAGATACGTGTCAGCCCTCTGGTCACCAGAAGTATCGACCAACCTATGCGACAGGTCTCTGAACAGCCGATGAGCAATAATAATCACTATCATCATCATCATCACTATCACTACATAGTATAAAACAAAGTCGCTGTCGTCTGTCCGTCCCTATGTATGCTTAAATCATTAAAACTACGCAACGGATTTTGAAACGGTTTCTTTTAATAGATAGAGTGCTTCAAGAGGAATGTTTATATGTATAAAACATGCATTATATTGTAGTGAAACACTGATAAATTTAAAGGTTCATCATTGCACCCGTGCGAAGCCGGGGCGGGTCGCTAGTAATAAATAAGAAACTCTTTTTTTAAATTATGGACACTGGTAATCATGGGAAATAATCAGAAAAAGATGGAGAAACATAATGGAATACGAAAAACTAATACAAAAAGCACGCAAAGCGGAATTAAACCCAAAGCTTAGTTATTTATTAATACACTATCCAAACAGAACAATAAACAGGATCCGTGTCCGATGTGTACATAAAATTAAACCGTATTACAGGGAACTAGCGCTAATATTAGCAAATAAGCGTAGGAGCCAAAACCGATTGAAAATTTGCCCAACATTGCCATACGTTTGAAACTCATTAACATACATTTTAATCTGTCGATTGTGTGAATGATATCCAATTCGAATTAATTTCGGACAAACATCAGCATTCTATACATAAATTTCCATTATTGATGGGTTTTGACAATGAACGCAGTTATTACACAACAAAAAAAATATTTTTCCGTGTGGTGACGGATTTAGAAAACATTGTGTTCCACCCCATTTCATCAATAGCAATAACAACAATAACAAATAGCAATAACAATAGGAAATTAAAAGGCGAAAACCAAGCCACAAGGGAAGGAAACCTTGATACTTAACCCCATTTTTTTTTACTTTGGAAATCCTCATGGAGACCCGACCGCTAAACGCCAGCCAGGTTATGTGGGACTCCGAGGCGCGAAGAGATGGTAATTGCGCCCCAACCTACCCACTAAAACCAACGGTGTCCCTTAACTGCCCGAGACAGGGCCACGGGATTCACTCAACCCGATGGGGGAGCATGCTCCGTGACCCTGATGGGGCCTTGGCCCATGCTTTTATGGGGAGCTCTGGACGGTCCCCAGCCCACCGAGAGGCACGTGCGGGACGGTTGCGGCCGCCCTCCACTGCATTACCACGCCGTGTGTCACGGCAGGTTAAGGCTTCCGAGGCAACTCTGAGGACAGAGGAGTCCCCAGAGCCAAAACCCGCCGCGACTCCGTGTGCCGCTCTTCGTCTGGCCTCTCCCCGTGGGCCCACCCGGCATGGGTGACCCTGAGCTGGTATGGCCCCAACGGATCCTAAAAGCACACAGGCCCTCTCACCACAACAAGGTGGCAGCACGGTCGAGTGGGTGATACTTAACCCTGTCCCCCCCAACCCGTCTGTCCAGCGTGGCACAGTAGGCTAATTCCCCTCCATATCATTGGAGGAGGCCCGAATCGTTAATTATTTAAGGGCTGAGTAGTAGAATAGAAATCACTTATACTACTTATATAAGTGTCAACGTGAGTGTGTAGATATATTTGGACACGCAATAACACCAGGTTATGCAGAAGAAATAAAACTTGTTATAAATTACTAACAATAGAATTTCGACCCTTCTTGACGTGGATAATACATTGGACAAGATTCAAAACTGATCATTATATAATAGACTGCCTCGTTGGTCTAGTGGTTAGATGTGCCGCCTTTGGATTAACGGGTACCGGGTTCGATTCCGGGGTCGGGCAAGAGTCTTTGTCTAAACCAGAGGCACTGGCTCGGAGTCTGGGTGTCATTTCTATCTAATATATCTATGTATTTACAAAAAAAATGTATATAAGTAGTTTATCATCCATCTCGTTACCATAATACAAGCAATAAGTTGTCCACTACTGGACATAGGCCTCCCCCAAGGATTTACACGAAGGTTGGTCCTGAGTCGCCCGTATTCATCGTTTTACAGTGACCTGAAACGCGGTCGCCACTCGAGCACTTTTCTTCTGCGAACTATGTGCCCACTGCCACTTAATTCTTGTAGGCTTTGTCGGTAACTCTGGTTCTCCTGCATATCTCCTCATTTTGGGGGGAAACTCCGAGCATACCACTCTCCATTGCACTTCGGATAACTTTGAGCCTTTTGATGGAGCTCATAGAAAGCCACCACGTATATGTGCAGACGGCAATTGTCCCATATAAGCACTGGTAGTTAGCTAAATCAGGTAAGACTAGTGAGGAAAATAGACGGAGGAAAAGAGGCGAGAAAGACAACCTCTAATCTCTGCGTAATACCGGCCTGAATATGTTTTTGAAAGTATTCTTTTGTCCAAATCAATGCACCAACTTTCTTGATTACGCCAAAGGATGCCGAACAATACGAAAGTTAAACTACAAAGATTGGTTGGATGAGTTTCTGAACATAGAACTGTAAAGACAAGGAAAGAAAAACAAATGCTGACAAATAAAAAGTTATTTGGGTCTGTTCTTTCACTTGATGAAATACTTAACTACGTAATACATGTTGTAGCGTTGGAATATCGGAGCTATTACTGATTCTTCTTCTTCTCTGTTAAACACATTCCTATCGAAACAAATTAAAATAATTTGTAATCATTAAGACAAAGATTTCTAACTCCTTTTAATCTTTAGATTTGTCATTTAAAATGAGAAAGGAGTCAAGGTTTAATATATAACAACTTTTATTTTAATTTAAAGTTGGAAATCCTCATGGATCTACCCACTAAAACAAACTGCGTCCCGGAACTAGCTCCGCGACCATGATGAGCCTTGGCCCGCCATTCAGCAGACTCGCTTTGATGCACTCTTTGATGGGGAGCTCTGGACGCTCCCCATCGAGAAGCACGTATGGGACATTTCACGTGCCTCAACGCCTGACTAAGTAAAATAATTATTGATGGCAAGTAAAGTATCTAAAAAATACTGTTCCATTTTTAATTCTTATTTTTTGACATGGTAAATTTTAAAGTGTGTTGCCTGTAATGACACATAGTACAGAGACGTGGTCGCTCATTAAGGGCACCAGCAAAAAGCTCAAAGTCACCTAAAGATCAATGGAGTGGGCTGTGCTCGGAGTTTCTCTACAAGTTCGAATCAGAAATCAGAAGCAGGAAAACCAGAGTTACCAATAGCCTACAGGATTGCCCAACTTAAGTGGCAATGGGCAGGGGACATAGTTCGTAGGCCTCCCACACAGGTCAGGACCAGTCTTCGTGTAAATTTTTGGGGACGCCCTATGTCCAGCAGTGGGCGTGTTTTAGCTGAAGTGATGATAAAAATATAAATAAATCACAGCAAAAGGACTCACACGATTCAAAACAGATCATTTTATTCTGCAGTAACATTCTAATATAAGAATTCTGGTCACGTAGACGGATACAATTCATTTTTACGTTGTGTTATCTCAGGAGTTACGGGGTGATATGCAGAACGTGTTGCAGATATGTTTTGTTTTATATTTTTACATAGTGTTTTTCGTGAGTTTAAAGTCTTTAAATATAAAAGATAGGGTCTTTAATGGGTCCATAAACAAATATTAACAAAAGGATAGAAACGGAGACAGCTACCAAAGATCAAAACATGTGCGATGTTCCAGTCAATAACAAATACTTTGTTTTTTTAAACGAAGTATTGCACTAGGTATAACCTGTATCGCGGGGGCAGTTTCATCATCATCATCATCATCATCAGCCCACACTAGTCCACTGCTGGACATAGGCCTCCCCTAAAGAGCGCCATAGCGCTATCCGATGAATATATAATAATTATACGAGACTATCCGACAGAGAACCAAAGTCACCGATATAGCTCAGAGAATTAGCAGACTGAAGTGGCAGTGAGCTGGTCATATCTGTAGAAGAACCGGGGGCAGTTTACAAACATCTAATTCACGAACACAAATGACACCCTGACTCAGGGAAAGTGCCACTGCGGACGGAGGCAGGGGTGGAGGAGGGCTCGTGACGGTGCGGGCCCCTTCTGCCCTCGCCTAAGACCCGGAGGTGGTGCGGGGGAACCGCCACGGACGAAATCCTCGATGACTTAAGGGCGTCCCAGTGTACAGGGACGCCCTCTCTGATAGTCGCTTGCCCGCGTAGCGGGCACCACGCCGGGGCGTCACAGTAGACTGCGTTTACGCGAACTTGTGGCGCCCCAAGCGCGTCGTATGAAGGTATACCGCTGGGGTTTTAGTGAGTAGACGACTCTTGGGTAAACGACCCTTGTCGGAGTCCCACATAATCACCGACCTCTCCTCCGGGGGGCGGTGGTATGCATAAAGCATTTCCCCAGCGACAACAAAAAAAAAGGGTAAGTGCCACTGGTTTATACAAGACACTTGCCCGACCTCGGTATCGAACCGGGGATCCGTCATCCAGGCACATCCAACCCCTATAGCAACTACTACTACTATTCAGCCCATAAATGACCCACTGCTGAGTCAATCCCATTGCATGGAGGTTAAATAGCCTATTGTGCCGCGCTGGCCAGTCGGGCTACCACAGGATTTCCTTCTCTTGCGACTAGGTTTCCGGTGTATTGTCACTTCCTTTTGTTGGCTCTTTCCACACCCTCAGGATGTAATTGGGTAGTGAAACCATGTATTCTAAATCCGTCACCACATGGTAAACATATTATGTCTATCTGTGACGTCACCTGCTGTCACCGATGGAATATCAGCGTTTGTTGATGGACATGTTTGTTATATGTGTATTTCTTATTATGCCGGCTCTACACTCACGCGTGACGTCACACCGAGAATTCACGCCGTGAATAAACGCCGTGATCCGCGTGTTCCTGACTATGATGGACGTCGACGCGATTTCTGTCGCAAATCCTTTGACGCGGGCCAAAAAACCGACACTGATCGGAGAACGGTGCGAAGCGCGAAAGAGAAGGAGTGAACAACATCTACACTCGTGATTCGCAGTTGTCGCGGGCTATCGCGGCCGTTCGCGGCGCGAGTGTAGAGGTTTAAAGGTTTTGTATTTCTATTTATTGCCACAATCAATGAAAATAAATAAAATTGGAGTGTCTGTTTGTAATATTAAAATAACCGCTATATACTAAGTGCATTTCGATGGGTACATATACCAAAACAACAATTTTCGTCTGTCTGTTTACTTTGGCTATTCCTGAAAAGGCTGGACCGGTATTGACGGTGTTTTTACTGGAAGATGGCTTTTTTACGTTGAAAATCCTCATGGATACCCGACCGCTAAACGCCAGCCGGGTTATGTGGGACTCCGAGCCGCGGAAAGATGGTAATTGCGCCCCAACCTACCCACTAAAACCAACGGTGTCCATTGACTGCCCGAAACAGGGCCACGGGTTTCACTCTCCATAATGGGGAGAATGCTCCGCGACCTTTATGGGGCCTTGGCCCACTTGTAGCAGGAGGCCCCACGCTTTGATGGGGAGCTCTGGACGCTCCCCAACCCATATAGAGGCACGTACGAAACATTGCACGTGCCCGCTTTCCTGGCCGCCACGCTCTTCGTCTGGTCTCTCCCCGTTGGCCCGCCCGGCATGGGTCACCTAAGGAGCCCACAGTTACTGAGATTTCCACATTTTGTGGCAAACTTAGACGTTCCTTCAACATTTTTTAGAGTTTTTCGTGTGAAATACCGAATTAATGAGTTATCGTAAACTCTGCGAACTGTACAATAACATTTGGTTAAATACCACGTGGATGAAGTCGCGGGTAACGGCTTGTAAATAATATATCTATGTCAATATAATTATTATTGTAACTCGGTATGACAGTACGGTATTTTGTCACCACCCTATTCTATCCTGAGGGTGTCGTAAGAGCCGACAAAAGGAAATGAAAATGGCCGATAACCTAGCCGCAAGACAAGGAAAACTTGATACGGAACCCTGTGCCAACCCTTCTGGCCAGTGTGGCACAGTAGGCTAATTACCCTTCATATGACTGGAGGAGGCCCGACTCAACAGTGGGTCATCTATGGGCTGAATAGTAGTAGTATTACAGTTAACTATACTGTTTCACATTTCACTAATATTGGTATCCTGAACCTGCAAAGTTCGTTCACTAGACGGTGAGCCGAATTTTCATTCGCCATTTTTTTTCATAGAGTACCTACATAAAATAGTAAAACATTTAAAAAGCTCGGTCCACCAACGGAATATTTGGTGGCCAATACCTATTATTGGCAAAGCTGGTGTGACCTAAATTCAACCTTATTGGACAAATATGGAACACTTCAAACAGGATATTCACTATGGCCGAATATTCTACGTTATTAATGGTTGAGCCGATAAAAGTGGAAAAAGGATTGGACTGTGCAAAAATGCCGTTTCAAAGCGCATTTTGATATAAAATAACATTTGTTATTCCGCGTTGGCCGCTTCGAATATCTGGCATCAATTAAAGGTAACAGGATTTTGTATTTATGCAGATTTGCGCCCGAAATATGCAAAATTTATATAAACAGTACAAAAACTTTAAACATGGAAATATATATACTACATCATCAAAATCAGGGTAGGCTTAGAAGGGCATTCCATGATCAAATAGGGATATAGGGAAATACTGTTTATTTAATATTTATATCAGAAATTAGGAGATACGCAGGAAAACCAGGGTCACCGACATAGCCCACCGGATTGTCAAAATTAAGTGGCAGTGGGCAGGGCACATAGCTCGCAGGACGGACGCCCGATGGGGCAGAAAAGTCCTCGAGTGGCGACCGCGTTCCGGAAGACGCAGTGCTGGTAGGCCTCCCACACGGTGGACCGACGACCTGGTTAAGGTCGCCGGAAAGCAGTGGATGCGGGCGACCCAGGACCGGCCTTTGTGGAAATCCTTGGGGAAGCCTATGTCCAGCAGTGGATGGCTTTTGGCTGAAATGATGATGATGATGATGATATAATATTTAAAATAATGTTTCCTTTTTAAAAATATTATGTATATGAATAAAGAATATACAAACAAACAAAAATGAGGGGGTGTCGTAAGAGGCGACTAATGGAACGTACGTGGCAGATCACCTCGTCCCAAGAGAAGGAAAACTTGACACAAACCTGTGCCAACCCATCAGGCCAGCGTGGCACAGTAGGCTAATTACCCTCCGTGTGATTGGAGGAGGCGGGCTCAGCAGTGGGTCTTTTATGGGCTGAGTAGTATTAATCAAGTGTACTGAATTGGAAAAAGGCGTAAGATATATTATAAGACTTACCTAATTAGAGTTATCATTACGTAATCTCCCCGATGACTAATCACAAATTGGACATTGGCCCACATTCCGTGTGGTAGTTTAATCAAGACAAACTACGAAGAAGTTCCCAACAGAATTACGAGTAAACATTCCTATACTAAGAAAATAGAACAACATAAAAGGAACTATCAGAGACAAAGTTCGGAAAACAATAATATGGTATGAGTAGCTTCTGCGCGCGGTTTCACTCGTTTGGATATTGAACCCGGTGTCTCGACTTTTTTGACTGCCCCTGTTGACAGTCATGCTCATAGCTCCTACGAGCTCATAGCCTAACGGGTACTGATAACGCAATCAATCTGTACATTAAGCAATTTCTAACTATGCTGGATGGTTTTTCTTTTGAAAGAATAAAACCCCTGCACTATGCATAGCTGCGGTACAGGTTGTGCAGTTTACAAACATGAAATTCACGAACGCAAATGACACCCGGACTCAGGGCAAATGCCTCTGATTTACACCAAGACACTTACCGGAGGGCAATGGAGCGGGCTATGCTCGCAGTTTCCCTGCGAGATCGAATCAGAAATGAGGAGAGTAGGTAAAAATTGGGGTTTCCAGATCAGATAAGATCTGAAAACCCCAATTTTCAATAAATGTGTATTCAAATATACGATTCCAGATCAGATAAGATCTGAAAACCCCAATTTTCAATAAATGTGTATTCAAATATACGATTCCAGATCAGATAAGATCTGAAAACCCCAATTTTCAATAAATGTGTATTCAAATATACGAAATCTTGTTTTTGTAATAATGACCTACTATTTGAATATACTATTTATTGCATATTCATTCAATAGATTGTGATCTGTGTGATTGGTCATAGAGGTGTTGTTGTGATCATGTATCTATTTGAGAACTGGTGCAAAATAATCGGACCTAATCAGATCTGTTTCCGAGGTACTTAAAGTTATTATATTTTATGTATGGAATAATGTTCTAACCTGATCTGATCTGTTTTCTGTGGGTAAGTAGTCATTACATTTTAATTTTGAGTAATATTCCAGCCTGATATGATCTGTTTCTTGCGAAATGTTATTGCGAAATCTGTGGGAATTACTATACATATAATCAACCTTTTAATGAATAAAACAAGAAAATATTTATTTCAAAAATTTATTAGTTACTTAGAGTGTTTATACTACATTGTTTATACACCATTTATTTAAACAGAGAACGTTTTTCAAGGCACATACTGAATCATGATAAATACAACTATACACATCATGAGAGTTTTCATATTGTTTATATAAGTTTAATAAACTAGGACAACCTTTATCTTCTAAGTTATTAACATTAGCACTATTTACAATTTTCCTTAACCATGACACTTTTTCTGAACCTTTGACATAAATACATTTATCTCTTAAAATATTTAAGACCAAATTCTGATAATTTGAGTAAGGCACAATTCCTTCCTTCCAGTATATCTTTCTATTGCGCTCAATCCAACTTACTTGTCGCCGTTCTTGTTTAGTCAAGTCGTAAAATGGGAATGGAGGTTTTATTAAAAATACCTGTATTTTTTTATCGCATAATATCGCAATTTCCTTTACTATAAATTCGTTAGCTTCTGATTTGAAACCTTGAACATCTACAATTGCAGTCATGATAGCCTGCGCACAATGTTACTTAACGGTTTGTATTCCACAAGTCGATCGTTAATAATTAAACAATAAGCAGTTGTGTTATCTGGTATCAATGTTGAACATTCAAATTCCAACCTTACGTCTACCGGGCCTGTTTTTAAACAGTCATTTTGCCTTGAACAATCTATGATAAAAAGTGGTGCTTTTTCTTTAAAATCTTTCAGATCAAGCAAGGGATCGACAGGGCTGTTATAATACGACTGACGAAATTTCACATACATTTCATATAATATACTGTACTTGTTTTCAGAAAACTTTAAGCCTAAAGGCTCATAAGGGTAATATTGAGAATTCAAAAATAGCGTTACGTTTGTCACATCGCAATGATCAAATACTGAGCTGTCTTTCGATTTATTACTTTTTCTATTAGTCTGCAAGCAAAAAATTACATACCGGGGCTTTTCTAATTGAGAAGCAGTTTTTACTGACCAAGAATGCTTTGTGGTTTTAGGTAGTAAAGGATACTCATATAAATCCCAATTTCTAAATGCCATCTGAATAGGTTTATCTCTTTCTAAATGCTTTAAAAGTGTTAAACGTTCTCTATCTGAAACTTTTACATGTGGTACTCTCCACTGAACCCTTTGTATATCTATTTGAAGCTGAACGACTTCATCAGTAAGAATAATACTATTCAAGTTAGAATTACTCCTATTCAATATAAGTTCGTGTTTACAATTTATCACAATTTTATTGTAATCCTCTGCAAACCCTAAAATCTTATTTAAAGGTACCACAACGCTAAAATGCCCATAACTTTCGAACCCGTTTAAATTCCAACCCCATAATGCAGCAACTTTACTTTCTGCTTCATTTAATGAGATGTATGACTTTATTGTTGATGTTATTCCGGAATTTTTTATACGATCTATTTCAATTCCATTCATTTCGTATCTGATGTCTTGAAACAAATGCATAACAGGGTTATTAGTGAACGTAACAGTTTTCTTGATTGGATGCCCATCCTTGCCGAACAGCTTTGCCTGACCTTCGATGTAGATTGAACTGGCTGATGGTAGTACATATATGTCTTGCTGGTGGATGGGGATTCTGATTTCATCGTTTTCTCTAAAGCTGTTATTGTAGGGATTGTATGAATGGACTTCATAACTTTCGATTGAACTATCAAAGTGTGGTAAATCAGTAATCTGTAGTATACTCATACTTTAAACCCTAAAGCTTTAAGAAAATCTTTATTTGATTTAGTCAATTTCATCACGTTTTTCTTACGTCTGTGCACCTTAACGGTTGTTGACGGAATAGGACGTTTTATTTTCACTGTAGGGTTTTTATCATACACAATCATTTTGCTTTTCTTAAATGAAGACGTAATTGAATATGTTCTTCACCAAAGTCAATACAGTAACCAAACTGATCTACAATCCTGACAGATATGGATGAAATTATGTTTTTGTTTACTGGGAAGTAAATAACGTTCTGGGGTATTTCTGTGTACCCGTGACTTGGAGCAGTATCAGATATGAATTCGTGAATAAAATGAGTCGGTAATCCGTTGTAATATGAACCGTGCACAAGATCACATTCGATTCTGATTACAGCTGCTAAACTGCTGCTATTAACTGGCACATTCGGTCTTTTTTTTAATACTGAAAAGTATAGTAAACCGCACTCGTATTGATCAGATAAATGAAGAGGTGGTTGAAAATACGAGACCAGTTCTGATTTATTTCCAGAGATGGTAACCGTAGTAGGCATGCTTGCATACTGAACTCTTTTAAATGATCCTGTTTATTTTATTTCTTGATTATACCAAAAATTCTTTAAGAAATTTAAACATAGATGTCCACAATTGAAGGGGTGATCACGTTGTATATTTTCATAATTATATTGAATATTAGAACCTACATATTTTATAAATTCCTTTGGAGGTTTAAGATTTCCATAACTGTCAAAATACTCAACATAATCATTATATTTTGCATAGGCTACCCAATGAGAACCAGGATTTTTAGAACTATCTAAATTAATAACTCCACATTCTTTTTTATAAGGACATTTAGGGAGCTCATCTCTCATAAAGACACCTCTAAAATAAGGAATTCTATTCCCGTACTTTAAAATGTCAAAGTTAGTTAAGGCCCGTTTGGGTAGCCGATATCTTAGTTTTTTTCTTTTGATACGAAAATTCCAAGACCGCCTTTATGTGGTTTAAGGTGTAGTCCTTTCCCAATACATAGAGCTTCCATTTTTTCATTGTGTCTCTTCGATTCTTCATACAGCTTTTTAGCCATTTTGAATTCATTTATGGTTTTAGCAATACCAGCTGCACCGCCTGCTAAAGCTCCCGCCGCTGATAATCCCGCAAAAATAGGAATCAAAGGTAATACTCCCCCAGTTTTTGGAATAGGAATAATACGAGGAAGCTTAATCGATGAGTCATCAGCTAATTCCCTGGCAGCGGCAATAGCTAATTCTATAGCCATTTTCTTGCTCTTAGGTTTTAATTTTTTTATATGTCTTTTTGCTTTTGTAATAACAGTGTTTAATTTACTTTTTAATCCTTTTCCAGATGTAACTTTTGGAGAAGGCTTTTTCTCAAACCAGACCCAGTTTTAATTTTTGTTGACATAGCCTTACTTACTAAACGTGCCGCGACTTTTTCGCCTATACTAGCATCGGAAGCAACCGCTCGCTCTTTCGCCATTTTTAACAAAATTAAATCAGCTTTATGTCGATCCTTTAAGTTTGATGACTTGTGATATGCAATATCGTGATCTTTGCAATATTCGTCCAACTTATTTACACCGTTATCTCCTTGTGTAAGTCTTTTTATTAATTTAGTACCAGGGCCACAGTAATTATATCCTGGTAAATGTAATTCAAATGGTAAATTATTAATAAGCCAATTAAGAAGACTACTCTCTCCAAAACACATTATAAGACTGATGATTCCGGTTTGAATACTTTAATAAATAGTTATGTGATTCGAGTTTGTTGTTAATGTTATTTTATTTATAATATTACATTCGATTTATCAATCCAACTGCTTTCAGCTGAAGATAAACCTAACCATTTTACTAAAACCCTGTTACCTTTTCTTCTAAGAACTTTCTCGACTAGATATACATTGGGATGTTTTGTTTTTTGAAGTTCTTGTGTATAAAATGCACCTAAAATAGGTTGACCTCTGATAGTATCTTCGATTAAGTAAGTTATAGGAGTTGTATTTTGTATTTTACGAATTTTAAATATTTCTGTTGACCAGTTGGGAGTATAACCTTTTTCAAATGTTCCTTTGTATTTACTGATACGCACATAATCACCTTCTTTGTACTTACTTTTTAAATTATCATTTTTTTGCAATTTTAAATACCTTTCTAATATCAGTTTTTTATTAATATTGTCCACATTAGCAGGGATTTCATTAATAGTGCGATGGTGAGTGTGATTGTATTTGTAAATAACATCATTGAGGGTATTATTTACCCAATTGTAATTGCCTATTAAACTAAATTCCTTATAAACTTTAGATTTCAATGTTCTGATAAATCGTTCAACTATTGAAGCCTTTTTAGTTGAGAAAGTTGAATAATGGTTAATATGATACGATTTCATAAGCTTCTGAAATTTGTTATTATAAAATTCTGCTCCATTATCCGTTTGCAGATTTTTAGGAACACGCCCTTTGTCCAACAAAGTTTTGAAAGTCTTACACACATCTTCTTTGGTTTTACTTCTCATAGGAAAGGCCCAAGCATATTTTGAAAATGTATCAATGACGGCAAGAATATATCTGTAACTTTTATTTTCGTTTGAAATTGATTGCATATCAATTAAGTCTGCTTGCCACAAGTCATCTATATCTTTCATGATAACACGTCTTCGTGGATAGTTCACCCTCGCATTTTTATGAATTTCGTTTACCACGTCAGCTTTACTCATATTCACAATTTAGTATATTTGTCTTGAATTCAGCTATAATACTGAATAAAAAGCATATTATTATGACTATTTATTATTTAATTATGCTAGCTTCTTTTAATTCTTCGATTATTGATAAAATTTCATTATCATGGTTTAAATTACCGGCATCTCGGGAAGCAATCAATAGTTTCAATCTGTCAACCAGTTCGTTAGGATCGTCCCAATATACCAAGTCAGTGTTATTTTTGTATTTCTTTAGTGTTGGTAAGCTTCTTCCAAATTTAGTGACAATATTATTGTTTAACGCTTCAGAAAACAATGGTTTGATTATTTCACGATATTTTATACCTTTATCGCCTCTTATTTGCCCATTAGGATTGAAATTTTTCTTATGGGCATTTGTATAATGCAACATATCTTTATAGACAAGTTTATCTTTGCTCGATATTAGTTTCAAATCAGGTTTTCTTCGAAGTAAAAGTTCTTTTAAACCTGGGGTTAAATTGTAGCTTTTGTCCCCAATTTTAATTAAAATGACATTATCATCATTCACACTATCTATTTTAGAAAATGAAACGTTTGAATTACCCATTAGTAATTTTTTGTTTGCACTCCTTATTCCAAATGGTATATTTACACCATCATAAATATCATGTATATCACGACCCTCTAATGATATTTCTAAATCATCCAGTAATTCCGTCTGGGTAGACTTTTTAACGATCTGTACAGAATTCGGTTCTGGATCGTAACATTCTTCGAACTTTGTAGATGAACTAGTATTAATGTCATCCAATTCCATGTCTTCAAAATTAGAGTGTGTATTTTCATTAGTTTGTATTTTCTCTATTGTCTTATTCGAATCAACTAGGGTTTAAGGGGATCTGTGACAGGTTTTAATATTTTATCAAGTGACAAGTTCATTGAGTGTTCCTGGTTTTTCATTTGTTTTATTTTATTCTTTATGGAGTCTACAGACTTCATTAATTCTATTTTAATATTCTTTTCCATATTGTACTGTTACAAGTGTACTCAGCTAAAGAAGATATAATACTAAATCAGATTTATACGTTATTGATTTATATATAGGTATACATTTTTAGATCAAAATTTAAAAAAACTATCTAAATTCTGTCTGTACCTTCCATTGTTTAATGAAGAATCTTTGCAAATACTAACAAAGTTATATGGATCTCTCCAAGCTTTATTACAAAGGTTCTTGAATTGATTCCAGGACATATCAGAACTAACATGCTCTTCATAAATATGTTTCAAGTTCACATCGTCTTGTTTAAATATTATAAGAAAGTTAGCATTATCACGCAGCAGCTGTTTCGGAATTTTAGAGTATGTTTGACATAAATAAAAGCAATCGATTTGTTTATGTCTACCCATAGAAAAGTAATTACGAATGTTTATTTGATTTTCACATGCAACATCATCGAAAATAAATACAGAATTAGGTAGTGCTTCATCTGGGGCTATGACTTCTTTATTATCATTAAATTCATGAAACTTAACCTGATGCACCCTCTTTATAACTTCTCGTAAGAACCTGTATTTTCGTTGAAAGTTAGTTTTCGAGTAAAGATAAAGATTTTGAAATTTAAGACCATTCTCATGCAATAATAAACTAAGAACTACGTTTGTTTTTCCACAATTCGATGGACCACATATAATACAACGAATCGTATTTGGTAACAGAACGCTATGCCTAATGTGGTTATCGGAGTCACCAAGATTTATATGATTAACATTAAGTGATGTGTGTTGTTTGATCAACTTCATTTTGACTATTAATTCAATTTTACGCATACATAGATATATAAAGCCTAAATATAATAAAAACAAATGATTGAGATATAAAGTTGTCTCGTCAAATGTAAAGCGAACGTAGGTAATATTCAGAATACCTACATAGTGCATCCATTTTATGTTTAAACCTGCTGTAAATAAATAAATAAGTTAGTAAAGTATTTATATTCGTGATTAGTGATGTTATAGATTAATAGAATGAAGGTCATAGCAAAAATAAAAATCATACATCAGTTATACATTTTTTATTCAGATATTACATATTTCAATACGAAAATAATAATATGACAATTTATTCACATAAACAGATTTGTATTTAATTTTATAAATAAGTTCTTAGAATAAAGTTTCACAATGACCCCAAGGTAAAGTTTCAATAAAGTTCGTTTGTATTTGTCTCTTATCATCATTTCTATTTAAAACTACTTTATGAATTTCTTGCGAGTACAGTACATGCTTAAGTGATTTAATTATATTCATTTTACATTTAAAATTGACATTATTTGTTAAAGCTTTACTATAGTGAGATAATTTCAATCGATTAGTAACAGCTTTAGATATACCTTTTGCTTTTGCGATGCGAGTTTTTGAACTGATTATACAATATAGTTTGGCTCTCAGTCCTACAAATTCACTTATGATGTCACCCCCGAGTTCATCTTTAAACAGTCCTGGAATTTTAGTATTTACTCTTGGCATGCTGTAACAACTATCAGCCTGGAAATTACTTGTATCAAAATTTGCGATATCATTTTTTATGTCTTCATAAACATCCCCTGTATTTATAAAATAAAGAAGGCTGTCTGTGTCTGTATAACACAGTCTTGCGCGAGTATTATATTTATTTTTAATAAAGTTATAGTGAAATTTATACAAATGTTCCTTTGCTAATTCTAGAACTGTAAACCCAATGTAAATAGGGCGATCTTAAATTATTTTTTCAGGAGTTAATTGAATAGCAACAAAACTTTCAGAAAAGATAGCAATACTTTTCAGATTTGGTTTTGCAATTAATTTTTCAGCACCGTGGTGCTTGTTAGTTTTATTATTGTAATCATCCCACATGGTAACTAATTTGACGTTAACCTGTTTGCGTCTATTTTCAATAGTTTTTCCAAATATAGCATTATTAAGTAGTTTGAAAAAGTCTTTTTCAAATACGTTTGTTGAAGCTTGACGTAAAGTAGTATTCAAGTCAATATATTTTTGTAAATAATTTTCTTGTCTAAATATTAAAATACGGTGAATTTTTTTCAAAATTAGTCCATTTAATAAACATGCCTTTAAATGAATGTAATGTATGACATAGTTGAATTTGTCGTATAAATTAGCAATTAATTTAGGTGTTTTGCCTCCAGGAGGTGTGAACCTCTCGGGCGCAAAAGGTAAATCACTATGAGTATTATGTAAACTCTCAGGATATAGTAAATCAACTTCTAAAATAAACCCATATTCAGAATCATCTGGTATTGATAACACATTTACTGTTTTAATCTCATCGATTGTCATAAAACGGAAATCTGAAATAGGCATTTTCTTTGTCATTGCGTAACCATATAAATTGTTACAGTCAAGATAAATCAAATATGTTGATTTTTGAGAAGCATCGTAATTTGGTAAATATTTATTATTCGCTTGAGCATGGCGAAGAGAACATTGTGCCAAGCCTCCACGTATTCCCTTTTCCAAAAATTCATACATTTCTAAACTATGAATTAACTCTAATTTAACGCCTGTGTACAGAAGCATCGCATCCCAGCTTAAACTAGGTGCAGTAATGTAATACGCTGGATCAAGTTGATAATGATCCAGACAAGTCTGTCTAAATTTTTCGAATACGTCAGCAAGAAGTAATACGTCGGTCTTTAAATATAAATCTGTATATTCTCCAAGTGTTTTAATATTAAATGACTGCCAAATAGATTGAGCGTGTACGTATTCATCATCGCTTATATGCTGACAATTCAAACTGTTATAGAAACAAACTTTCGATGGAAGTTGAGTCTCGTAATATTTTGAGTATGCGTCCATATAATCATAGGGATAAATTCCTTTTTGTCGTAACAACTTTAACTGATTATTACTAATAGTTGGAAATTCTTTTAATAAATTAACAAAGTCAGGTTCATTCAAGTTATTTACTAATGTGCTTAAACTTGAATGAAGAAATTGATAAGAATCTATGAACTTAACTTGAATAGGCTTTGATTTTAATGTATTCTTAGTATGAAGTACTTTTGTGAATGACATATACCTTTCTTTGGTTTTTGGTATAATTTTAAAAGCACCTTCATACTTCGATAGTTCTTTTATAAATAGGTGAGAGTCATAGCCAGATAGGTTATGAAAAATAACAGGCACAAATGGACAAACTCTTAACATTAAATTACAATGAGAGTGTGCTGCGCCTCGGTATTGTGATGTAATGTGATCATGATCCATTACTTTATCGTCAAAGAGCAAATAATTACAGATATGACATGTAGTGGCATTTTTGTAATCGTTTTCTTGGTCCTTAGTTAAAGGTGCCATAGGTATTTTATTTAATAAGATACTGTGAATGTACTCCAAATCTCTTATTAAATATTTTATAAATACTTCTACACAATCAGCTCCTCTATAAGTAACAAACTTATTCAGATCTGTATTGTGTGAACAACAAATATAGTAACCAAAACATGAAGGTTCGTGAACCTTATAGGTACGAGTATTCTCAGTTACATTTATGTTGCAGTTCAGTAAAAGACTTTCAAAATCGGCGTATATAACGAAATTAATCTTTTGTCGTCTTTCGAAGTTCTTAAATTGAAGAATACTATTTTTTTCAGGTAAAACAGTCAAAACCTTAGGACATTTATTATGGTCATTATATTTCGTTTCACTCGTGAAAACTTGTAAGCATGTCTCACATAGGTACATTTTACCTTTATGTTTACTTATCTGACGTTTGATTAATCTCAATAGATTTTTTATTAAGCAATAATGCCCGTTACCTTTCTGTTCAAAGTACAATAAATTGATGTGCTGACTTTTTCTTAAACTTGCCACATATAAAGGTCCAGTGACCATGTTTTTGTTATCTAATCCATATATATTAATACTTATGTGGGGATTTAAATTTTCAAATATTTTAACATCTTTGTATGATGGGGGAAATGATAGCCCATCTGTATTTAAAACTTTTGAAAAATGCGGATATGAACTTGTTCTGCAAACATTCATTTGGCAGGGATATAATGCTGCGACAATACTCCATAAAAAGCAGTTGTTATCGCTGTTTTTAATATTTAAACAACTTTTAGTTTTTTTTATTACTTGTGGCAAATCTATATAGGTGCCGCCTTTCAAAGGAGAGTATTTGTTAATGTTAATTTCTAGATGACTTATAGAGAAACAAGTCCAGCCAGATCCACAATGTTGGAACTCTGAGAGCTTTCTGTCAAATGTATTTATTGTTTTCAAATATAATTCATTCATATCTGTATTATTATTATATACGATTTCATATTTTGTGTTAAATGATTTAAGCTGTTGCTCATCAGATGTTGGTAGAATGAAATAAGCAAAAAGTTCAAAGTTTAATTTAACACAATTATGTTTTATCAAACAATCATTAATTAGTTTTATAACCTTAAGTCGATTATCCATTAGGAATTCCTCAGGTGTTAGGTATTCCATTAATGGATTCAGTTTGAAACTTATTATTCTCTTTTTAAAAGCCGTGGCTATTATATCGATATTTTCAATTTCAGTTTTTAGTATGCAATTAGATTTATGCAAATTCGTTCTTAAATGATACTGATATTCAATTTTAGGTACTTCAATGTGACATTTTTGACATATTATTATATCGTTGTTATTTGTTCTGATTCCGGATCTAGTTGAAACTGTAATAAAGAAAGGAAAAAAACCATGAGCATTAAATCAAATGTAATATGATAAATGATTATACAACTTAATTTCTATAACTGATTACATGATTTATTTATATGCCTATGTAATAACTAAGTACCGCCTAAGGTATATAACATAATAGTAGATTTACATCTACATATTTATTCATAATGTAGATTACAAAAATAAAAAAAAACATTTATAAACTAAGCTAGTAGGTATAGCAATAGTATAAACTTGAAATATAAAGATAATAATACCTAATATTTGAATAAATGAATACAAGATTAGCTTAATAATAGTCCACTAAGTAATATAGTAGGTACTACTGAATTATAGTACTTGTTTAATACAGTACCTACTATTTTAATAGTAGTTACTAATAAATGTTGGTGGGCACATAACGTACTCTTTTCGTGTAGCTATAATAAAATTAGACAAATGTTGCCAAGCATCTGTATTGTCAAAAGTTTGATTTTTAAGCGTGACAATTGCTTGGCGCCATCTATTCATTGGCTGAACTTTTTCTATTTCATCGCACCGGTATATTTTTAAATCAATATAGTGCGTTCCCGGCTTTTTTTCAAAGGTTTGGCGCGAATGACCATTTGCAAGACGTCGTGATATATATGAAGCTAATGGTGTTTTACCAGTAACTGCAGGGGGCTCTTTCTCGTCGTCCTCGCTATCGTCTCCAAACAGATCGTATGCCGTGCACTTCCTCGGAGGAATGGGTTTGATATGCAGCTTCTTTGAAGCCGATGGATGGGACGACGCAGACGGTTTCGCCGACGACGCATAACTATCACAGAAACATTACTCTATTAAACCATGATACTATAACACGCTAGATAAAACTATAAAATATAAATACAAGAGCAGGTCTATTAATTTATGTTTTATTAAAGAACTTGGAATACTTACATTTTTCGTAGGGGCACCGGACTTGCTCTCGATGGTGAAGACGTACGTGACGATGCGTGCTTCCTTTTTCGCCCGTCGTGCTTCTTTTTTTGAACCTGAGGTTCCTCGTCGACGTCAGAGGGAAAAAGGGTCTCGGCGTTTTCGTGCGACCTGAAATAGAGTGAAACATATTAATACAATCAAATCATTATTCAAGCGTACATACCACATTGAAATGTCACAGATAGGTACACTACTCTAATTTATTATTATTATTTTATTATTGTCTATGTATCTATCTATCTATGTTCATCTAATATTGAAATAAGTACATCTTTTTAGAATACTGAAACATAACTATCACAGAAACATTACTCTATTAAACCACGATACTATAACACGCTAGATAAAACTATAAAATATAAATACAAGAGCAGGTCTATTAATTTATGTATTATTAAAGAACTTGGAATACTTACATTTTTCGTAGAGTAGGTTGATTCTTGGTAAGTAGGTAGGTACTTGATGTTTATCTGGAGCTTCTGGTAGCTGAAGTGATGTCCCCTAAATCACCGTCCAATATTTAAATAGCCGGGATTGCCGACGTGAGCTTTTTCCATATATGTAATGCATGCGTTAACCTAAAATCCTGAGTCAGGACTTCTTCACGCGACAAATGCTTTGCAATCATAACCAAATGTATAAATCTCAACCTTAAATTATGATACCTAAAGTGTAAACTAATAAGAACCAGGAGTAATAATAGTATGTCGATATTGCAATACAATATTATTGTTTTGATCCATCTCCTTAAATAGAATTAGAACTTACGTTGCAAATTAGACGTACTACTTACATGCGATGGTTTCGCATGCCATTATGATATTGATCTTCTCAATAAAAATGTATGAAAAAATTACAGTGAACAAACGTACAGTAAGTGTTTGTTTTATCAATATAGATTTATAGTAAACAATAAAATGTTTGGCGCCGTGATGTCTTGAGGTTTCAATTTCACCATGCCATTTTTGTCCTACTGTCGGAGTACTTATCGAAATCTAACAAAATTGTACAATTTTGAACTCTATAGATAAAAAATCGATTATTATATAAATTGAAAAAAATATATTAAATCAATCATTTCAATTTGTACCCTTGCTGAGTCCTGACTGGCTAAAAAACGGGGGATATCATCGCGTAATGTCGGTAAGTGGTAATATTTTCTTTAACAGTATTTTATCTATCAATTAAAATATAACATAATTATAAGCCCTTGACATTAGAGTTTTTGAATAAAAACGTATGTAAGTATACACTTAGTTCAACATGACTAATTGCATTCTGTTTTTTTTTTTTTTTTTTCAGGACTCCGAAAACGACTACTTCAACTTCATTCCTATGAATACTGTAGTAGGACAGAAAAATGAAAAACAATTGAATCTGGAGGGTCCCAGCAGCAAACAGCTCAAGAGAAGTTCAACAGCTGCATTCACCTGTATAAAAAAACTAACGCGTGGTGCTAAAGTGATCAGGATCGAAGTTTATGATGTGGAAAGTTACCCTGATATCATAAGTTCGCTATGTAATTGTGATGCTGAATTGTGCGTGCAGCATGTAGTTAAAAACATATTTATGGATGACATTTATAAATCGGTTAAAGAAATTGCTGTAAAGGTATCGAATAATATGTCGTAAAATAAATCATAGTACTTAATAAATGATAAAGTATTTTTATTTAACCTTTCACTTACATACTCTCATCTAATTGTTATTTTACGTCACGAAGCGATGACATGTGGTTTTAAAGTTTATGAGAGTAAGGTTGAAAGTCGCATCGAATAATGCACATACATCGCTTCGTGAGATAGAAGAACGCAATGACGTAAGTATATCAAAAATCCGATATAAGATAACATCGGAGAATGTGTGAGCGCATTCAATTATCAGAATTAAACCTTGTGACATTCTAAGACCAATCACATAGTTTTACCTTTGATCATTATTCAATTTGAATGTAATGCAGATAAGAATCTATTTGAATAGGTGTTTTTTAATTCAATGAACGGTTTATTATAATAGTAGGTATTTGAATACTATGATGTAAATTAGGTGTTTATTGAAAATTGGGGTTTTCAGATCTTATCTGATCTGTCTAATAGTATCTAATAGTAGGCCATTAAGACAAACAAGATTTCGTATATTTGAATACACATTGATTGAAAACTATGATATTTGAATACACATTGATTGAAAACTATGACCAATCACACAGATCACAATCTATTGAATGAGTATGCAATAAATAGTATATTCAAATAGTAGGTCATTATTACAAAAACAAGATTTCGTATATTTGAATACACATTTATTGAAAATTGGGGTTTTCAGATCTTATCTGATCTGGAAACCCCAATTTTTACCTACTGAGGAGATACGCAGGAAAACCAGGGTCACCGACATAGCCCCCCGGATTGCCAAAATTAAGTGGCAGTGGACAGGGCACATAGCCCGCAGGACCGACACCCGATGGGGGAGAAAAGTCCTCGAGTGGCGACCGCGTTCCGGAAGACGCAGTGCTGGTAGGCCTCCCACACGGTGGACCGACGACCTGGTTAAGGTCGCCGGAAATCAGTGGATTCGGGCGGCCCAGGACCGGCCTTTGTGGAGTTGGGGGAGGCCTATGTCCAGCAGTGGACGTCTTTTGGCAGAAATGATGATGACTTACAAGAATCGAACCCAAGACCCGGGATCCAAAGGCGGTACATCTAAGCCCTAGACCAACAAGGCAGTCGTGTGTTGGATCACTATGGGTATCCATCACTAGTAACATCTGCTTGCATTTGTGATACATAAAGCAGTTTGCCCTGACTGCCATCTTACTCTACACAGTAGCGTGTTGAGACAGTAACGTGAAAACTGGTATAATCCAGTTATTATCTCCTACTAGATAGATCGCGGAGTGCAGACAGCAATCGCTCCGAGTAAATACGTTAGCCAAATCAGGTTAGACTCTCGCCTCTGCTCTGCTCCCTTGGGTAGAAGCATGATGATAAAGCATATAGCCTCTCTCTATAAATGGACTATGCAATGTAAAGACTTTCAGATCAGACCAGAAGATCTTGAAGTTATTGCGTTCAAACACAATCTCTGTATTTTCGTATAATATTATATATAACTAGCTTTAGCGCGCGGCTTCGCCCGCGTGGGCTTCGAACCCGTGCTTATCTCTATGCATATTTTTTATGAAAATAAAAGCGGTTATTGTGAAAACTATGATAGTTAGATATATGCTCTCGCAAATTTTTTTGTAGATCTTTATAAAACCTACAAACCTGTAGTACATCATTTTGTTCTATTGTCAATAGATTTTGCAGCGCACGCATAAATAGGTTTTCGATTTTACACCTTGATTTACAAAATCGCATTTTCATACGGATCCCTAATTCTTGTGAAAATAAAATATAGCCTATAGCCTTCCTCGATAAATGGATTATCTAACACTGAAAGATTTTTTGAAATCGGACCAGTAGTTCCTGAGATTAGCGCGTTCAAACAAACAAACAAACAAACAAACAAACTCTGCAGCTTTATATATTAAGTATAGAAGTATAGACTAGCATTTATCCTCCACACTCCCTGAGTATTTATCAAATCCAGAATTTAGTAAAATAAGTTTATCGCATTAATATTTTTTGGAATAAGTATAGTCATAATGGGAATGTAAAACCTTGTTTGGTGCTAAAATTGGTGCGATCGTTTTTGAGACTCGCTCTTTCAAATACACTTTTGTTTCTGACGGTATTCTGTGTACAGACTGAAGCTTTAACGCTCCATAACATTTGGTTAATTTTTAAACCAGCCTTTCTATTTCAAAATACTTAATATAAGTCAGATGTCAGACAAGATATATCTGACACAACTAACAATGGTTATCTCAATAAATTGTTATTTTCAACTATGCTTATTCGAGTGGTAAACCAAGCTTAACATTAAGCCAGGCGACGTGGAAAATATACAACAATTAGTATGGTAATTAGTTTGACTGCGCGAACGATAAATTGCTGCAATAAACGTAACTTTCTTCGCGTCACCACCGTTAGTGATTGTCGCAAGATAAAGTGTTGACTAGGAGACCTACTTCTGTTTTACCGAACAATAAATAGTCCGTGTGGTGACGGATTTAGAATACATAGTGTCACCACCCCATTCTATCCTGAGGGTGTCGTAAGAGTAGCCGTAAGAGAAGGAAAACTTGACACGAAACCCTGTGCCAACCCGTCTGGCCAGCGTGGCACAGTAGGCTATTTCCCACCCTGCGATGGGTAGTAGTAGTAGAAATAGTCAAGCACATTTTGTTTTTATTTTTATTAGAAATTCTTATAGATTACCTACCGGTAAGGCGTGTGGTGACGGATTTAGAATACATAGTGTCACCATCCCATTCTATCCTGAGGGTTTGGTAAGAGCCGACAAAAGGAAATGACAGCTGATGACCTAGCCGCAAGAGAAGGAAAACTTGTCAGTAAAGTTGAATTTTTTTTTGGCTAAAATGTTATGTAGGGCAACTGACAATTCTCAGGATACAGGAGTCTTCAGAGACAAAACCCACAACGACAATGTGTGCCGTTCTTCATTCGTTTTTTTATCTACGACTTTAATGCCTTTGACGCTAGGCTTGCGTGATGGAAAGAAACGTCAGTCAGGGTTAAAGATGAAGCAGGCAATTAAAATTAAAAAACCCGGTTGGGTTCTCCCAATACGACTCTCCCAATACACACGACGAAACACAGTAAAACTGCTTGGCGCCCGACTTAGATGTGAGGTAGCTACCACCCACCTCGCCGGGCGGACCATTAGATTCTACCACCAAGCGTGGTGGTTTTTGTAGACTTTTACAACACGTGTTTTACATAGCGTAACTATGGTGGGGATGTTTAATATTTTGCCCCGTCCCCACGGATTTCAAGATCCACTCTCCTCACTGTACTGATCTTTCGAGTTAATTACGAATATACAGACAGACGCGATTGAGGGACTTTGTTTTATAACATGTAAGGGTTAATAGGCATCGAGATAGTGACTACTAGACAAGCTATCCCCTTAACACATTTCGTCTTAATAACGTTTGATAAGGTTTATAATCTATTACGTTAAGGACATTATCACCACACTAATGTTACGTGACATCATGAGTAGGTAGCTTATTGTAGTATGTAAGTAGGTTGGTTTCCGTGTGGTGACGAATTTAGAATACATAATGTCACCAACCCATATCGTCTTGAGGGTGTCGTTAGAGGAAACTGAAAGAAAGCAAGGGGCAGATCACCTAGCTAAAAGTGAAGGAAGCCTGTAAAATCCCCAATCGTCTTGCCAGCGTGGCACAGTAGTCTAATTCCCTCCATTAATTTGGGGGAGGCCCGACTCAGTAGTGGTAGGGACGAAATGACGAGGTAGGTTGTAGCCTCGTTGACTGCGGTTAAGCAACGTCTGGCTTTGCTGAATGTTGGATGGGTGTAAATGATGTCCAGTTGTTTGTAATATCTGCCCTCGTACGTAATACCGTCGGTCCCGGCCGCCGTTATACTATCTATAGCAGTCGGTATACATAGTCAGTAGCGTGAAAACTGACAGCTGGTCTAACCATTTAATGACCAGTGGTCGCAATAGATGGAAAAGGCAGGTGGAAATCAGGTTAGACCAGTGCCGACTCGAAGGAAATTGGGAAAACGCGAAGGAGGGAGATATGAGTAGGTACTTTAATATGAGACGATAAGGCTCTAAAAATAAATATCTACGTCATGACGAGACTTTGACTATAAGATTTCAAACAAATTTAAGTGACTTGGTTTATTATAATTGTAAAACATTCCACAAGGCTTCCAAGTTGGATTAGCAAAAAGAGTAGACCGCTGTAAATGACATACTTTTTACACGCAATTTAAACATTTTTCATCGTAATTAATCGCTGCCAGGGGCATTAACAAAGAACATAGGGGGAAACATATTCAGTGAAGCGTGTTTATAACAATTTAAGATTTGTTAAAAAAAAGAAAAAAAATACATGTTGATACTCATAGGCTGATTCCCTCCATGAATTTGGAGGAGGCCCGACAGTAGACTGGGCCATTTATGGGCTGAAACGATGACAAACGACGACTCGAAGGTCGGTTTGGTGTGGATTTGTCACTATAATCATAAGTTACCCGTGTGGTGACGGATTTAGAGTACCTACATAGTGTCACCAACCCATTCCATACTTCATTTCGTTTCAGCCCATAAATGACCCACTACTGAGTCGGGCCTCCTCCAAATTCATGGAGGGAATTAGCCTTCTGTGCCACGCTGGCAAGACGGGCTGGCACAGGGTTTGTATCAAGTTTTCCTTGGGGCTAGGTGATCTGCCTCTTGCGTTCTTTTAGTCGCCTCTTACGACACCCTCAAGACGGTATCTACGGGTTGGTGACGTAAGGAAATGAGAAGGCCGATGCCCTAGCCACAAGAGAAGGAAAACTTGATACAAAACCCAGTGCTGACCCGTTTAGCCAGCGCGGCACAGTAATAATGATAAATAATAATAAATATCCTTGGACATTTCACACAACGCCATCTCGTCCCAAGCTAAGCAACTTAATGCTTGTGTTATGGTAACGAGATGGATGATAAACTACTTATATAATTTTTTTTTTGTAAATACATACATATTAAAGATAGAAATGACACCCAGACTCCGAGCCAGTGCCTCTGGTTTAGACAAAGACACTTGCCCGACCCCGGAATCGAACCCAGGACCCGTTGATCCAAAGGCGGCACATCTAACCACTAGACCAACGAGGCAGTATCCATGTAAGTGGTGAAGGCCCGACTCAGCAGTGGTTCATTTATGGGCTGAGTAGTAGTAATAGTAGATAACAATTTCAGGCTTTAAATAAACATCTGTCTGACATCTGACTCTGACGTCCTTCAATTTCATTTTGGAAAATTTGGCGGTTTGGCCTGTCTAAGCCTAAGGAACCTGTATTAAGTTCGTGTATTTTAATATAGATGGCGCTAATGTCACTTTTAGCCTCCGATATGGTTTCGCCCAAATGATATTGTGTGTCTCGAAGGATTTATTTTGCATTTATATTGACTTCCTTACAATGGTGGTCTTTCATTACCGACCCACTTCAGCACTGGCTTCGTTGGGACCTTAACAGGCCTGAGTATCGTGTTTCTTATTCCCGAGGCTAGGCGTAGGCTCTGTCCCTATCAGTATCGTTCCTTTTTAGATTTACTGGCTTTAAATGCTTTATGCATACCGCCACCCCTCGGGGGTGGAGTCGGCGATTATGTGCGACTCCGAAAACGACTCGTCTACCCACTAAAACCCGAGCGATATACCCTCACACGACACGGATGGGGCGCCATAGGTACGGTTAACGCATTCAAGTGTGACGCCCCGATTTGTAATCGTTCCTTCAGTATCCTCATACAAATCATTTCATAGTTGGTGATATTATGTATTCTAAATCCTTGACCACACGGACATGTTTCCCAAAACTTTATGTTACACTTCATATCAGCCAGATATTGTTAAACTTTTGGGTTCTACCTATTACAATAGCGCGTCATTTAATAGACACTCAAAACATCGACTGCTGAATAGTTAACGTGGTGAAAGTTTCCCACCTAAATTATTACTAAAGTTCGTCTATATTAGAATATTTTCGCAGTGTATTGCAAATTGGGGGCGATTTATATTTCGTTTCACGCCAGTAATTGGATCTGGAGGGCTAGAATTATTTTTATATTAAATTCCTGGTATTTTTTATTCAGGATGCTAAGGAATCTTTGCTAGCCTATAGAAATTCGATTAAGTATCCATTTCATCGAATATTTTGATACCAACAGCGTTGTGAAACTGGTTTTTATAACTACTTTTATGGGTTTTATGAGTTATCGGGTTTAGTTTGTAGTTGTTGTCGTCGTCGTTTCATCCCATAAATGTCCCACAACTGAGTCGGGCCTCCTCTAAATTCATGGAAGGACATTAGCCTACTATGCCACGTAGGCAAGCTACATTGGTTGGCACAGGGTTCTTTTCAAGTTTTCCTTCTCTCACGGCTAGGTTCTCTGCCATATCATTCCCGTTTGTCGGTTCTTACGTTGGCAAAACCATCGAAATTTGCCAACGATCTATTTCGGCTTAGTATCATAGTGCTTTCGATTTTTGGAGTTATTGACTTTATTTATCGCAACGTGTCGCAATGAATCGCACCGTTGAGTGCCTAACTAAAGAATGGCATAGGAAACATAGCCTAATGGCTTCGAGCATTGAAATCCATAGCATTGTCTATACAATGCTGACAGCCTCGTTGGTCTAGTGGTTAGATGTGCCGCCTTTGGATCAACGGGTCCCGGGTTCGATTCCGGGGTTGGGCAAGTGTCTTTGTCTAAACCAGAGGCACTGGCTCGGAGTCTGGTTTTCATTTCTATCTATAATAGTATGTATTTACAAAAAAAAAAAAATTATATAAAATAGTTTATCATCCATCTCGTTACCATAACACAAGCATTAAGTTGCTTAGCTTGGGACGAGATGGCGTTGTGTGAAATGTCCAAGTATATTATTATTAATGCACTGTACATGTACATAAAAGTACTTAGTTTATTAGGTAGGTTATTGTTTACATGTTTGGATCGCAACGGTCAAAGTTACCTACACAGGACATATAGGTGGGTAGAATGAATGAATAGAGCAAAGATATACAGAACGCGCAGGTGATTCAGTGTATTCTTTGAAAAATATATTTTATTTCCTAGATATGTGCGATGGAAATTCTATGGTCGGCAAATTCACTCCCAACGTTATTGGCGTATTCACTTAGAACCAACATTGGCTCAACGCTGACGCTTAAATGACGATCTCACGAAAACGTTTGTGAACAACTATCGGCAGGAAAATATCTAAAAACTAACTAAGTTAGGTCAGACGGCACACAACCCAAATTTTTTTTAGATCGATTCAGTAGAAGCACTAACAATTCACAAGAAATCCAAGCTCAATCCCACTAAACGACTGCCGCTACCTTCAACTACCAACTCGGAACTTTGCCTAGCACGGCGGTTATGTGGCCACGAAATGTGCTTCGTTTGAACAGACCTAAATCTATAGTGATGGGTAACTAGCTGACCCCGCAAACGTTGTTTAAATATGAAAAACTAGGGGTTGATCGTACAAGGGGGACAATTTAGGGTTGTATGTAAAAAAAATGTTCAAAAAAATACTAATTTAGGGCTGGACCACCCTTAACATTTAGGGGGATGAAAAATAGATGTTGTCCGATTCACATACCTAACCTATATGCACACAAAATTTCACGAAAATCGGTCGAGCCACGCGACACTTTTCTATAATAGAAGAAGATATAAGGTTGAGTCAACCAGTATTATTCAGATTGTTGTATCAGTGATGTCTAAAAATGCGAGCATTGTTAGGTGGTTCCTCTCTTTACAGCACTAACCACTAGGCTTGCGGATTTTTCCGCACATAAAGAAGTCATGATTTTTTTAATTTAATATTTTATTTTAAACAACTTCCTTTTTCCTGAGTATTATGTAAAAAATTATGAGTAAAGAATATACAAACTAATAAATATAAATATAATAAATATCCTTGGACATTTCACACAACGCCATCTCGTCCCAAGCTAAGCAACTTAATGCTTGTGTTATGGTAACGAGATGGATGATAAACTACTTATATACTTTTTTTTTTATAAATACATACATATTATAGATAGAAATGACACCCAGACTCCGAGCCAGTGCCTCTGGTTTAGACAAAGACACTTGCCCGACCCCGGAATCGAACCCGGGACCCGTTGATCCAAAGGCGGCACATCTAACCACTAGACCAACGAGGCAGTCATAATAAGGCTAGTATGTCCTTGAATAACCTAAACTCCACAAGCAGAGGAATGGGTAGAAGAGCATAATGACTACTTTTTTGAAATCAACCCTTTTAATCTCAATTGAGATAGATATCAAAAATACTTAAATAGAATACTTCAATTGAAACTTACAAAAATATTTCGATTTTCATGACTTTAATTTGAACTGTAATTGCGTGAACCTTTTTGGGCATTTATAGCGGAAAGCTCGTGAAGTTTTAAAGCTTTTACGGATTGTTTTTAAACTAGATGAAGCTATATATTGTCCAGACAACATTTAAATGTAATTTTGGTTTATAATAGTAGCTTATACAAAAAAAAATACAGGGTGGCATAAAGTAAATGCAACATTTCACAGATGACCTTTTAGCTGTAATATCAATCATGTGGGTTGTATTGTTACATTTTAAATATAATTGTGTATTTTTTAATTATATTCACGAAGCGTTCTTCTTTTGAAAAAAATAAGGTGTATGTAGTAGTTTTTTTAAAATACCGCCTTTTTCATAGCCACACTTCCCCGCCGACCCTCTCCAACACTATTCACTAACGAATGTTTCAGAAAACGGACGTTTTGAACTTTTGACATCTCCTCCATCTTTGTTCATTGTCCAAATATTTCATTCTAAGAATGTACGCCTCTTCTGACATCGGCACATTTATTTTAAAGTAAGCAGTTTAAATATACTTAGTTAAAATAGTCAGTAAGCACCTAAGTTATTTTGAAAAAGCTTTTTAACAAAAATGTAGAAAGCACTTAAAAGCGTAAAATAAACAATGATTTGAAATCGGTGCATTTGTTGGTTTACGTTGAAAGGATTTTCTTTTTCGATTTTCAATGTTATATGATATATAACATATACGTGTACCTAATTATTATATTTGTATATGCGTGTCTAATCTGTCAGAATTATTTGTGCCACCATCATTGTAACTGGAGTGGAACTGAAGTCTTCGCTATGGAATGGAATTTCGAACCATTAAGAAGCACTTAAAAGCGTAAAATAAACAATGATTTGAAATCGGTGCATTTGTTGGTTTACGTTAAAAGGATTTTCTTTTTCGATTTTCAATGTTATATGATATATAACATATACGTGTATCTAGTTATTATATTTGTATATGCGTGTCTAATCTGTCAGAATTATTTGTGCCACCATCATTGTAACTGGAGTGGAACTGAAGTCTTCGCTATGGAATGGAATTTCGAACCGGTAGTAAAAACTTGTGTTTTTTTTATTATTTAACAATTTCAAAGCATTCTTATAATTTATTCGAATGAACAATATTTTGGAAGTAGTCATCACTCGAAGTACTATTATATAATTATAATACTTTACCATAATTGTATAATACGAAATAAAGGATAATTTAAATTAATTATAAATTTCATAATGATGTTCTCATTAGCGATGTACGCTCATTGCAATCAATTCACTGACCGTACGTTGCAATTAACCAACATTGCACGGCTAATAACTATTGTTGATGAGACATTAAATAATGGGAAAATTACCTTGTATTTGGCAACACATTTATACAACATCATCATTTTCTTTTTATTGCCTGAGTTCGGAGCAATGTGTCTAGAAAACAAACCAGAAAGAAAACACATTTATTTAGGAGAACACACACAAGAAGTGCAAGATACAGAATGATATATTTTTTTTCAGGCTAAACTAAATGTGAAGACTACAAATTGTAAAAATAAATTATAGTGGACTTATTGCTAATTTCCAATATATGATGGCAAAATTACAAGCCTTATGAAAAAAAATTAGTAATAATGTAAGTAGTAAAAATATCTAAAACTTTTGTATTTACACTTTTTTCACAATACCTCAAAATTCATATGAAAAGTTCAAATAACAAGTATTTGTGTTTTTTTTAATTTTTATCTTATACATAACATATATTTTTTTACGAAATTTGGTAATTACTTACCTTTCTATGTCCCTAATATACTGTATTTTTTTAATTAAAATTTTCTTTGAACTTATATGCAAAAAGCACCCTAAATATTAATCCAAAATTGTTGCGTCAAGATTTCAGCTTTTTAAATGTAATGATTTCTTAGGTTTTCGCGATTATTACACATTGAAATTAAAAGTCTGTTTTTCATGTCATGAAAAACAGACGCTCGACCAAGTCTGCAGTTTGTGAGCACACATTCAACAAGACCATCCACTACATCCACTTTGATAGACCTCAAATCCTTGCCAAGGAAAATCATTACATTCCAAGAATGATCCGCGAGGCTATTGAGATTAAAAAACATCCAAATTTCAATAGAGAGGATGGTTGGCAAGTACCACCTGCTTGGGATCCAGTCATTAAATTGATCAAATCTCAAGCAAAACACTCATCTGCAAGACATCTGGACACCGTGAGCGATTTCTGCGTGCACATGGAACGTTATCAATAAAACAAAATTATAGGCGGTAGATTTTAACTGTTTCTTTGTACTTTTGAAGACAACTGTCATCTAGTCTCTCCCGCGACCACGACTGCTGCAAAGCATTCGAAACGTCGGGAATTAAATAATGTAATATACACGCGATAAATCCGTTAAAAAGTGTCTTTTTAAATGTGTTTCGGAGTACATGCGATTATTTTCAACAATAATGTCTAAAAACATACACGAAACTCAGCCAGATGAATTTACGTGAAGTAAGTAATGTTTTTAGGTACCTTTATAACCTGATACCTGGAAATTTGCCGTTTACATACTAACTCTACTCAATCGTCCAAATTTCGCCCGTCGGAAAATACGTGATGTCTGACGGCCCTGGGATCTTGGACTAATGGTAGGCTTACCTCCATGTAATGCGAAGAGGCCTCAGCTCATTCAACCCATCCTAAAATCGAACCGGCACTTACATATTACGCACCCTAAGTTCGTATAGCCTGTGGATCACGGGATCCCGGGTTCGATTCCGGGGCCGAGCAAGTGTCTTTGTGTAAGCCTGAGGCACTTGCTCTGAGTCTGGGTGTCATTGTGTTCGTGAATTTCATGTTGGTAAACAAAAAACAAAGGTGTTTTGTCTTACGCAGGTATTTAAGTTAAGGTTTATTTTAAAGCAGCAGTTGATTTAAGTATCTGAAAGGTACTTCATCTTTGCCTTGATTTACGACAAAGAAAGCTTGGTAAGTACGATTCATTACCTAGAAAGAGAAATGTCGTTTCCATTTTTCTCGTTTTACACTTTTATCTTAATGTTCTGACGTCAAAAATTCCAAGAGAAAAACCGCGATGATTTCAGTTTCTTTAACTGAAATAGCTATTTTAAGTTTTATACTTTCAATAAATCGAATGAAAGTGATTTGTTAAATACAATACTTTTACATGCAACGCTCATTAACGATTAATATTGGTCGCGCAGCAGTCGAAATTCGACCGTAATGAATTTAAGTAATAGTTCTATAAATATAGTTCCGTTCTTAATTTGACCACAGACAAACAATAATAGCCAGCGTGGCACAGTGGGTTAATTACCCTCCATGTAGTTGAAGGGCACCCGACACAGAAGTGGGTAATTTATGGGGCGTGCAGTAGTAGTAGTTAAACCTTACTCACACAACAACAAAACATCACGTAAGAATGATGGTACATGCCTAATTAGACATAGACATATTCTTTATTGTGGCACAAGACAAAAAAAAATACAATGACAAACAAAGCCATGACATAGATATTAAAATTAGATTATACAGCGATTGTATTTTAAAGTCTTGCCACAAATATATATTAACTCTGAATTATTAATAGATTTATAATGAAAACCTGTCTGGAACTACAAATTGATAAAATGTATTGCCATTAAACACTTTTAACCGATTTATCACTGTTTATTAAATTAATATCTGGATGACCATGGTATTTTTTTTATATATTGTGTTTTTTGGAAATTATATTTAAGTACGAATTACGCAAACACTCATTGACTTCGTGTTACTTAACAACGCCATCTGCTGTTGTGCTCACAAAAAAGAAGTATTATTATTCGCCAATAGATGTCACGATTCCTAGCTAGATCGATTTATCGCCCCCGAAACCCGAATAAAATGACATTTTCTAAAAATGATTCCTAGCTAGATCGATTTATCGCCCCCGAAACCCACTATATACTAAATTTCATGAAAATCGTTGGGGCCGATTCCGAGATTCCAATTATATATATATATATATATATACAAGAATTGCTCATTTAAAGATATAAGATTTAATTCCTGAAGTTGTGGTCACGTGAGAATTATGACGTTTGTCTATAAAAGTATAAAGAAACAGTTAAATCTACCGATTTTGTTTTATTGACACCGTTGCCTATGCACGTCGAACGTAATTTTTTTTTATTTCCATTGGTATAATCTCAAAAACCTAAGACTTTCAACCTAAGACCTAAACTACAACTACTAAAACCTAAGATTTTTCTTGTATTTAAGTGGCAAATTCTCCGCAAGGGTTTTCATCGTGACCCATTTTCAACAACAGTATAGCAATTTACGCCCGCTGTGGATAGATGGCCGGAAGCCTAGCTATATTCAGATAAGCCGTTGAAATATTGACTAGAAGCATATGTTTACCGAAAGCGAAGAAGAGGGAAATTAGTCAGGTATATTCCAAAGCAATAATGGTTACTTCGCAGCCCGTAAAATACCCATTTCTGAGTCTGGCCTCCCTCAATTCATCATCATCATCATTTCAGCCGTCACGAACCCCCCTCCACCCCCGCCTCCGTCCACGGCGCGGGTCACCCGGAGCTCCCTCCCTTGCGACCCGCCCCGCTGCCCCCTTCTGCGACATACGGCCTCGCAGAGGAGGCCCGTCAGCCCTCGGCCGGACAACGGCCGGTCCTGGGCCGTCCGCATCCATCGTGTTCCGGCGACCTTAACCAGGTCATCGGTCTACCCTGTGGGAGCCTTACCAGCACTGTGCTTTCCGGAACGCGGTCGCCACTCGAGGACTTTTCTGCCCCATCGGGCGTCGTTCCTGCGCGCTATGTGCCCTGCCCACTGCCACTTAAATTTGGCCATCCTGTGGGCTGTGACATCAACTTTTTTTAAATAGGTTATCTACTTATAAAGTATTTATAACTAGCGACCCGCCCTGGCTTCGCACGGGTGCAATAATGATCATCTAAATGTATCCGTGTTTCTCTACAATATTATGCATGTATTTATTTCCTATTATTTCCTCATGAATCACTCTATCCATTAAAAAATCCGCTTCAAAATCCGTTGCGTAGTTTTAAGCATACATAGGGACGGACAGACGACAGCGACTTTGTTTTATACTATGTAGTGATGATGTCTAGCTATGCAGATGGACAACAGATCTGTTGGCTAGGTTTAAAAAATAGGTATTTAAATATATTACTGAGATATTTTTGTAGCTAGTTAATAGCAATATTTTCCTCTATACTTCAAATCCTATTAAAGGGTATGCAATGCTTTCAGTAAGTATCTTCACCTCCTCATAATCTTATTCGCTGCACAGGATATTTATGGTTTTAATTCTACCTAACTGTTTATCTGACTCGACATAACATTTTATAAACTCTTTATAAGAAATGAAAATGCCATACCAAGAATGTCACTAACAAACTAATTAGGATGGAACATCTTTGGTTATAAACAAGTTCAAAGGTACTTGTCAAATACGAAAATGTTTTCCATATGACATACTTTTTAATTTGCCTTTTCATAAAGTTGACAAGCATAGTTGGCGAAAATTAAAAGAAAGTCCCTCGGGATGAGATAATTAATTCCAATATAAATTTGGGGCACTTTGTGAAATTAATTCCGGAACGTCGAACGACGCCAAAGAGGCTGCCTCCTTTTGCAATAGTTGTTATGATTGGTTCTAAAGTTTTAATTATTGTCTCTGTGGTGACAGATTTAGAATACACAGTGTCACCAGCCCAGTCCATCCTGAGGGTATCGTAAGAGCTGACAGAAGAAAATGACGAGGCTGAAAACCTAGCTGCAAGAGAAGGAAAACTTGTTAAGAAACGCTGTGCCAAACCGTCTGGCCAGCTTGGCACAGTAGGTCAATTGCCTTTCATGTAACTGGAGGACGTCCGACTCAGCAGTGGGTCATCTATGGGCTGAGTAGATATATCGTTCATTCTAATAGGAGCTGATTGGTAGTAGTATTAAGGCTTAATATTAACTAATTGAAATTAAAATATATTGAAATAGCGAAACTAATTATGTTTTCATGTGCTTGGCATAAACTTCTATTCGGTTTACTTACAAAATTGCTAAAGTTATCTGCATTTAATTTGATTATGCCAACATTATGAAAGGTTTCCATTCGACAATTGAATTTAATTAATATTGAAAACAACATTCATTCTACAAATCCAACCTGACAAATAAACTCTTCATTTGACGGATTGAAATTGTTTGATATTATATTTTGAATTTGAATGGAAAAAGTTTAAAAGATGTTTGATTTTATTGCATGCTACTTCCTCCGCATGGTATTTAACAATGTTTAATACTCGGTAAGTATGTGCTCCTGAAAAGCCTGACAAAATAATGTTGTTTTGGTATGTGTACTTACTAAAAAGCGTTGGATGAAGAATCTGTTAATTTTTATCAAGTATAAATGTAGGCTATGCTCGGAGTTTCCCTGCGAGATCGAATCAGAAATGAGGAGATACGCAGGCAAACCAGGGTCACCGACATAGCCCACAAGATTGCCAAACTTAAGTGGCAGTGGGCAGGGCACATGGCGCGCAGGACCGATACCCGATGGGGCAGAAAAGTCCTCGAGTGGCGACCGCGTGCCGGAGAGCGCAGTGCTGCCACACGGTGGACCGATGGCCTGGTTAAGGTCGCCGGAAAACGATGGATGCGGGCGGCCCAGGACCGGCCTTTGTGGAAATTTTTGGGGGAGACCTATGTCCAGCAGTGGACGTCTTTTGGCTGAGATGATGAAAAATGTGGGTACTCTATTTCTTAACATTGTTTTCTTAGGTATAAAACATCCAAGATTCGATAGAGAGGATGGTGTACATTTACCACCTGTTTGGGATCCAGTCATTAAATTGATCAAATCCCAAGCACAACACTCATCTGCAAGACTTCTGGACACCCGAGTGATTACTGCGTGAACAGGGAACGTTATCGATAAAAAAAATATTGTTAGGAGGTATTGAAATTAAACACTTTTTAACGGATTTATCGCGTCGCGTGTATATTACATTATTTAATTCCCGACGTTTCGAATGCTTTGCAGCAGTCGTGGTCGCGGGAGAGACTAGATGACAGTTGTCTTCAAAAGTACAAAGAAACAGGGAGAGACTAGATGACAACTGTCATCTAGTCTCTCCCGCGACCACGACTGCTGCAAAGCATTCGAAACGTCGGGAATGAAATAATGTAATATACACGCGATAAATCCGTTAAAAAGTGTTTAATTTCAATGTGTAATAATCGCGAAAACCTAAGAAATCATTATAGGAGGTAGATTTTAACTGTATATAATGCTTAATTGTTCGTTTGAAGACAACTGTCATCTAGTCTCTCCTGCGATCACGACTGCTGCAAAGCAGATACACGTGATAAATCCATTATAAAGTGTTTAATTTCAATTCTTAACATTGTTTAGACAATTTGTGCAATAGAAGTGCTAGTTGGTTATTCAGTTCGCGCGTTCCCTTTGATGACCAGGACATGCTGTGCAAATACCATATGTTATCTCCTGCTATAATGGACATCGTGATCCAGTTCGTGGTATCAGACATCTCCCAAACGGTGAGTCATTTAATTTACTTTCTTAAATTAAGTGTGTTGATTTATTTATTTATTTATAATATTATTTAGTAGCATAATACATTGATGTGGTGCACATACATGTACCCTTTGTATGGTCTTGTGGTTTATAAAATGTCTCTTAGCTCGGTGTGTCGCTTGACATAGGCCTCCTCCGATGAAAGCCTCCCTGAATGAGGGCATCCCAGTTGCCCGGGTCGCCCTCTGATAGTCGCTTGCTCGCGTAGCGGGCACCTCGTCGGGACGTCACAGTGGAATGCGTTTACGCGTGTGGCGCCCCAAGCGTGTCGTATGAGGCTGGGGTTTTGGTGGGTAGACGAGTAGTTTCCGGCGGATGAATGTATAAAGCATTTGCCCAGCGTCAACCAAAAAAAAAAGGCATCCTGCAACTGCTTCCATTGCTCTCTGTCCACCGTACTAGGGCCGTTCCTGTTCTCTTGCACCATCCCTTGGATACCATAACGTGTTGACTCCACTTGTTTGCTCTGCACCTTAACCTGTGTCCTGTCCAGCCCCATTTTTGATGATAGATTAGTATTAATTGGTATTGTATATTTTAATGTTTATTTACTTTACCAAGAACTTTTTGTGAAACTAGTTTATATATTACCAAAAGTTTTTTAAATAATTTAAACACAATAACACTGAGTTTGCAAATCAAAACGATAATTTGTAAACTCTCGTTTACTCGATATTGTCACGTTTTCCCGTAACTCAGTTGAACATTTAATCTGCCATGATTCGCGAAAGGCAACAATGTTTGAAACTTTTTCGAGTCGTAATAGAATAATGGAATTAATGAATACTAATGAAATCTTCAAACTTTTCAACTTATTTCATGCTTCAGATTCGCAGGTACCGGAAAAGTAAAAACACGACAGAAAAATCTCATTTCAATTTAAAAATGTTCAACTTCAACGTGAATTTTCTTTTGTTTACATTTCGGTACGGTTTTTCCTAAGAGCTTGGAAATTGGTGTAATGGTTGTTAACATTTTGTTGTTTATTTACTACGGTGGAATGAAAAAGTATTTTTTGAAAAGGATATGCTATGCGTATTTGAGATATTTAGGGACTAAGCTAAAGAAGTTGCAATTTATTTTTAATTAAAGGTCACCCTAATTATAGAAATTTTGCAAGTTTAAATTTAATTTTTCATTTTTAAGTTGCTTTTTTGCTACTAGTTTTAGACATAGTATTTAATATTTTATTGTATGTTGTTATTTGAAATTAATATTTTTCCAATAATATTTTGATTATTGGCAAAAAAAAAAGTTTTTGTAAATCGTTTTTGGGCAACCACTAATCAATGAATATTTAAATTTGAACTCTTTCGACAAGTCAAAATGAATTTATCGTATAATGACTTTGAGCTTGAAAAAGTTTTTCTTGCACCTTTATGAGCTTGGAGGGTTGTATTGATGATTTTGATGATTATAATTCTATAACTACATACGTCTTACAGCCGCGAATAACATTTTAATCAACATACAACCTAGCACTGACCTGCAAATTGCAAAAAACGTACGAAAATTTGAATTTCGCGGGCTACCATGGAACATTCACCATAGGGTACAGTCACAGCTTTTGTCCTATCGTTTCAGCCCAAAAATTACCCACTGTTGAGTATGGCCTGCTCCGAATTCATGGAGGAAAATTAGATTTCCTTATCTTGCGGCTAGGTAATTTGTCTCTTGTGTTCCTTCAACTCTACGACACCCTCAGGATGATATGAGTTGGTGACATTGTGTATTCTAAATCCGTCACATTCTATGCATAATGTACGCGTGTACTCACAGAAAATTAATCCCTGATGTTCCAGCAAGGGCGTAACATCAAAGAAACTTTTGATGAGGGTCAGTTTTAATTGAGCATGGAACATGATACTGATTCTGGGAAGTGATTTTTCGTGGTGACAAATAAATAGTTCGTATTTTCATTTGCGTAATTAACAAACCACATTATCATGTACCCGATCTTTGTCTACCGATTCCTAAAGGCTAACAAATCAGCGAATGTTTCTCTATAGTACCTAATTGTAAACCGAGGGCTAAATGAATTAATTATTTATCTTTATCTCATATTGTGTAATCGTCTGTGTACTGACGGATTTAGAAAACTCAATGTCACCAACTATTCTGAGGCGACTGTAGGAGTGGCACATTAGGCTAATTTCTCTCTCTGGATTTGAAGGAGAACCGACACAGGATCTAATGGTCTGCATGGCTAGCTACCACCCTCACAGCTAAGTCCGGCGCCAAGCAGTTGAATTGTGTTTCGTTTTGTGTATCCGAGAACCGGTGCCCGACAGGGCATTTCCTTGAATTGCCTGCTCCATCTTAGAACATTGCTTTCCATCACGCAATCCAGAAATAAATAAATACTTTACAAATATATAAATACTTTGATTAATAATAGTATAAAAAGAGTGTCCATAGAGTTTCTTGACTGTTCTTCTCCGTGTTTTGGAACAAGCAACTAGCTTCCTGACTTCACTTTCGACCTTTCAAAAACATCTGTAAATAGCTTAAATTGATTTGAGTTTGAGTTAGGGTCAAAGACATTCAAAAACTGATAAAAAATAGAAATGGTCTGTAGTGATGATAATGAAATGAGCCAATTTTCCTAGCATAAAATCCAGTTCCTATATTTACTTCGGCAACCTCAAAGTATGGTCTCATGTGTCAAAGTATTCTATGTATAAGCGACGGTACAAGGACCAAGTGTCAACTTACCATTGTAGGTACTGTGGAAAAAGTACTATGTTATAAAATAATTAAAATTATAAATGACCTTAGATATATAGATAGATAACTCTTTATTGTACAACAGTATTAACCACCTACAACAGTATACATTTTTAAGTGACTTGTACAATAGGCGGCCTTATCGCTAAAGAGCAAACTCTTCCACGCAACCCACACATGGCTTCAAGGAGAGTGCTCTTAATATATTGTGGGACGTTTCAGCATCAACTTAAATAATAGAAACCAAAAACAAATAATTAGTCTGTCTAAGTTCTAATGATAGATTACAATCTGCCAACCGCCCCATTCCATCTTCAGGGTGTAGTAAGAGCCGACTAAAGTAAATATAGAAACCCTGTTTGGCCAGAGTGGCACGGTGGGCTAATTTGTCTCCTGTAATGGGAGGAGGGCCGACTCAGCAGTGGGTATTTTAGGGGCTGAAATGATGATGATCACCCGTGACCAATCAGTGGAAAATATTTTTGTTTATACGCACAAATCAATCACATAGCGCTCAATACAAAAATTGAAAATACAACACGTGTGTGCAAGAGCACGGTTTAAAACGTTCTATTGTAGCTATTCAATTACAACTTGATGGAAATTAAGCTTCTGGTATTTTCCCAGAGTGTCCTTGTTTGGACAATCTAGGGTGATGTAATATATTAGCATGAGTAATGAGAATCGTGAGAGGGCTACCATAAGGGAGCACTTAAAACAACACAGTTTCATACTCATTGCGTTTAAAGAAGACCTGCGTAATGATAAACTTATCGCAACGTATACGTTTTTTAACATATGCAATTGTCAAAATTTAAAATTTTGAAATATGCTACAGTATTTTTCGCACCACACGAAATAGGCAAATGTGAAAACTTTACCTTCATACGTTTCGACTGGATTGCTCTAATTGTGGTCACTGACTTTTCACATTTGCCTATTTCGTGTTTCGCGAGAAAACATGTATTATTTTTCAAATAACGTAAACGTCACATGTCGACGAGGGATTCGAAATTTGTGTTCATTTTAGCTTTAGGACCTCCGCGCATTATGCGGCCAGGCCGCGCGGCCAAGTCGCTGCGGCCAACTAATTCTTCTACGATGTACATAGCTGCGCGCATTACGCGGCCAATGAAAAACATCGCGTTACATACGCGGCCTATTGGCCGCCGCGACCAATCCGCGCACTATGCGGCCAGGCCGTTATGCGCGGGGGCCCTTAGTGTTTTTGTTAGTTCTTTTTATTGTCTTGTAATATAATCATTCCGGAAATACGAATAATTTATACGAATACAAACACTAGCATAGACATTTGTCATAGTTAACGTGATTTGAAAATTTCACCGAATCAATGAAGTATCAATGATTTACATAAACATTATCAAATTATGTGTAAAAGAAAAAATACTAATACTACTATAATATATTAATCTGTACTAATATATAAAGCTGCAGAGTTTGGTTGTTTGTTTGTTTGAACGCGCTAATCTCAGGAACTACTGGTCCGATTTCAAAAAATCTTTCAGTGTTAGATGGTCGATGTATCGAGGAAGGAATATTATTTTTTTTCATAAGAATTAGGGATCCGTATGAAAATTACGATTTTGTAAACCAAGGTGTAAAATCGAAATCCTATTTATGCGTGCGCTGTAAAATCTATTGACAATAGAACAAAATGATGTACTACGGGTTTGTAGGTTTTATAAAGATCTACGAAAAAATCCGCGAGAGCACATATCTAACTATCATAGTTTAGTCACAATAACCGCTTTTATGTTCATAAAATATATGCACAGAGCTAAGCACGATTTCGAAGCCCGCGCGGGCGAAGCCGCGCGCAAAGGCTAGTTTATTAATATTTATAGTATTTACGAAACAAATAAGTTAAATTTAATAATAAAATAACTTATGTAACTAATAGCAAAATTTATTATTATTAATTTGTATTCCTTAATTATGACAAAATTATATTGTATTTATACACACTGTTAGAATGAGAACTTGTTATAATAATGAAGGGTTTTAATATTCCACAAGTGTCACCCTGAAGTGAACTGCCTATTCGCATGTCATTTGTGTCTCCAGTGGTAGGATGACGACGTGCATTTTGTAGCTATAATCGTGACAAGGATCTCAGTAACACAAAGATTAGATTAAAGTATAATACAAATCCAAAATTTTACAAAAGATTTTATTGCTTTAAAAAATTGCTCATGATTTAATGTAGTGTTATAGGGGTGGTTTAAGTAAATTTATTATAACGTATTATTAAAAAAATAAGTATTACAGACTGATATTTTATTTAGATTTCTTTGAATCATAAGTTGAGTGAAAATATTTTTCTTCACACAAGCAATAAATATAGAACTTAGAACGCTACCTTTGATGTTAAGTTCTGGCTGTATCATTATATTAATATAATATTGATTTCGTTCGAATGGGCTCAATAATAGAAGACGAGTTTGCGAGGACTGTCAATTTCAAAGAATGAGTCAGTTTTTTAAGCTTACAAAGTGCCACCAAACCATTTCTTGGTGGTGGCAGCCTTGAAGCACTGAGGAACAGAAACATCATTAAGATTACATTAGGTATAAGGAATAGGTTTATTGAACAAAATTACTATCCCATTCCATTCTGAGGAACTAAAGGAAATTTCAAGGCCTAGGGCGCAAGAGAAGATAAAATTTACAAAATTCCCTGTGATAACCCGTTTGGCCAGCGTGGAACAATAGACTAAGTTTCCTCTTTCCTCCGCCCTCCTAACAGAAAGAAGCCCGACTCAGCAGTGAGTAATCGATGGGCTGATTAGTAGTAGTGTTTTGTTGTAATCTTGTGAACTGTTACTTATTAGAGACCGCTACGTCACCAACAATGTGTTGGCGTTTGGCTATATTTTTTAACCCCCGACGCAAAACGAGGGGTGTTATAAGTTTGACGTGTCTGTCTGTCTGTCTGTGGCACCGTAGCTCGGATGAAGAGATTTCAATACAGTTTTTTTTTGTAGTACAGGCGAGTTACGGGCAAGTGTTCTTAGACATGTTTGATGAAAATCGGTTGAGTCGTTTAAAAGTTATGGAAGGTGAAAGTGGGGAAGAATAACCAAAAGTCTGCAAATATAATCGAGTGGGGTCTCAAATGAAAGCGCATCACGTGCACATTACAAACATCATAATAAGCGTGTACCTATAAAAAGCAAAAAATAAAAATTAAATAATAAATTAAAATAAACCAGGTCATTGTGTCGGGGGTTATTATCTAATAAATTCTATGAAGTGTTTGTATAATAAAAAAAAAGCCAAAGAGTATTTTATCATTAATTTGAGCCTCGTGAACATTAGAAGTGAACATTGTTCACAAATTTGTGGCTAATTCTCTCAAATTTGTGAACTCACTATTTTTGGCATATTTATTACCATTACATATTTTATGGAAAACAAACTTGTGAAAATAAAAGACACTATGACACACTTCCCCGTAAAATAAGAATGTTCCAGAAAAACTAGATTATTTAGGGCATCCTTAGAAAGAATACGTCCTAACCGTATGAGCACACGTCATTAAAAAATAATGAAGAAAGTCGGCCCAACGTTTGAGTAGTCGAGAGCTGTTCTTTGTACAAAAATCTTTTGCGACGTCACGTACCAGCAGCGGTTATTTCACACTCGAGGATTACATCACTCCATGTCGATATAAAGTGATAGGCATATTACGAACCCTTTTTTCATAATCCTTATTATATTAGTCCATTTTCATATCATTTTCTTTCTTGTAAAGGACATTTCCGATACCATATTTTATAGCTTTCATTTTAATATCAACAGCAATTCTTTTTCAATATTAGATGTAAAATATTGACAAAATGCATGCTTGCACTTAGTGTTTTTCTACTCATAGGCAAACAGTCTTACATACATAAACTTAATTTCTGTATTCGCGCTAATCGGTGGTAGTTTCAGTATGAATGTGGATGTTAAGAGATTCGGAGACCCAAAAAGAGATGGATGGATTGTGTGAATATTGATATGACAACCAATAGACGTAAATGGAGACTACTGGCGTGGGACAAGGACCGAAAGATGATTTTATATGACGATTTATAAGGGAATGGTGATAAAACCTACACGAATAAAGTTGTTTTGGGTATACATGATTACTACAGAACGAGAGACGGGTCTATTTGATTAAACACGCATTGAAGAATCGTCTAAGCTATGCCACAACTAAAATCTAGTCTTATATAAGTATATATATTGCGAAAATGATCTTTTTGACGATCTGATCGTGTTGCTTTATTAGAACCCTAACGTTTCAGACACTTTGCGATGTACGTGGTAAAAAAAAACATGGTTAGAACAGTCAAAACCTTCCTTCACCGCAATGAGCGAGGATCATGTAAACCTATGACATACCTAACCAAAGACATCGTCACACGGATGTTATAACATCTTAAGATTGTAAGAGACATGCCTATATTATCTTAACGTACTACGTTCGAGTATAGGTATCTTGTAAGTTCGTACGGTAGACTATGTACGTGACGTAGACATTGCAGGGAGTGTGGAACTCGCTCAAGGAACATAGATGTTGGAAACAGATGTCTCAAGGCAGTTGTCAAAGGAAATTTGTCCGTTAGTTCCACTACGTTGGGCGAAGAACCTGTGCAAGTTGGCAAGTTGAATTCGCAAGATTTTATGTTTATGTCGGGGTGGACTCAAATCGTTGGGGCATTAACCTATATAAATGAAGCTCTGTGTTCTTCTAGGCACAATAAACTCAAAAGTAGTTTTCATAAAACTTTACGAATTATGATTTCTTAGGTTTTCGCGATTATTACACTTTGAAATTAAACACTTTTTAACAGATTTACCGCGTGTATATTACATTATTTATTTCCCGATGTTGTCAATAAAACAAAATTATAGGCGGTAGATTTTAACTGTTACTTGTAGACAACTCTCTAGTCATCTAGTCTCGCCCGCAACCACCACTGCTGCAAAGCATTGGAAACGTCGGTAATTAAATCATGTAATATACACGCGATAAATCCGTTAAAAAATGTTTAATTTTAATCTTTCGAATTGTAAGTTTGAAACTACTACCGATCCAGAACGCTGGTCAGCGGGAAGAGCTGAGAAACTGCATAGTTGTTTTTTTAAACTAATAGTTACATTAGAGCAATGTGGGTGCAAGGCTGCCGCATTATACGAAACACAAAGTAAGTAATAACCAATAAGACCAGTCAATTTATCAGGGCTTGCTAATTAAATAAAGTTAATATATATCTGTCTGTCTTTCAAAACCTTTGATCGGTGATTGTAACAGTAACCTACCAATACTATAATTAACCAATTAAGCAAATTGTATGCATCAAGCTGTAGGCTAGTCAAATGAAAATAACCATTAGTTAGTAAGCCCTAAATCTAGTTATTTTTTAAAGACACTGCATTGCATTGCATTGAAACTTTTCGAGCACAAATGACAGAAATTGCATAACAAAATGTTTGAACCGCGTCCCAGGATCAGTGAACCAAAGGCACCGCTTGTAGCCTATATATCAACTAGGCGTCAATTTCAATTTAGAAACTGAGAGGAAGGGAGGCACAAAGGCAGGGAGAAAGAAGATGCTAGGTAATCAGTGTTTTATACGTAAGCAACAATAAACACACTAGTTTGTTTTATACAAACACTATTGCGACCCAAGTATCCCAAATATGTTAAGTCCCGAATTCCTAAACCTGACAAATGTCTTTGTAACGTAGATAGTTAGAATCAGTGTTATTTGTGTTTATTCTATTCATGTACGTACAGGCAGATCTTTGCTGTAATGAGGTATAAATCACTAGACAGATGAAGAAATAATAATTATGTGATGATATAATTTTCTAATTATAGTCTACTAGCGACGCGCGCCGGCTTCGCACGGGAGCAATGATGACCCTCCAAATTTATCAGTGTTTCTCTACAATATTATACATGCATTATACATATAAAACTTCCTCTTGAATCACTCTATCTATTAAAAGAAACCGCTTCAAAACCCGTTGCGTAGTTTTAAAGATATAAGCATACATAGGGACGGACAGCTGACAGCGACTTTGTTTTATACTATGTAGTGATGATAGTGATAGTGATTTTGAGTCAGTTACTTGAAAAATTTTTTACGAAATTTACTTCTACTAAAGTTTGGTTTACAAATTTTGATCTTATCATTCTTTTTTGTCCATAAGTTTGGTTTGCTAAAAGTTGCTGGGTTGAGAAAACGTTGCCTACATGTGTTCTAAACAATGTCCATCCCAAGGTTGTCTGTAAGAAATCGCATTTAGCGATAAGACCGCCCCTTGTACAAAGTGTTGTATTTTTTGTGTTCTGTCTATTTTCACGTGTACAATAAAGAGTTTATCTATCTATCTATGATTTATTATCCCATGTTCCATTTAGTTTTTTATTTAATAGTCAATTCATTAATAAAGAATTAATCTCATATCAGCGCAAACGTTGTAGCTTGATAGTGGTGTAGACATAAATATAACAAGTGCTGCCGTTTCTTCCTATGCTTGAGTCTTATGCAACAAATTGTATATTATTGTAAACTAGCGACCCGTCCCGGCTTCGCACGGGTGCAATGATGCATGTATTATACCTAAAAACCTTCCTCTTGAATCACTCTATCTATTAAAAAAACCGCTTCAAAATCCGTTGCGTAGTTTTAAAGATTTAAGCATACATAGGGACGGACAGACGACAGCGACTTTGTTTTATACTATGTAGTGATGATAGTGATAGTGATACATATTGAAGCATCTACTTCAATTTACAATAAAAGGAACTTTTGACATTGTCAATGCAGATGAAGAATACTTACTTACTTCTCAGCTCATGAATTTCCCACTGTTCTCCTCCCATACTTTGAGGATTATTAGCTAACTAAGCCACGCTGGCCAAACAGGTTCGCATAGGCTTTCGTATCAAGTTTTTCTTCTCTTGCGGCTAAGTTTTTGGACTTATCATGTCCTTTTGTCGCCTCTATGTATTCTAAAACCGTCACCACACAGAAGGAAGACGGAGAATAATTAACCTTCATTAAGTTTTATAAATTCACTTTATGTTACCAAAGTTTTTAATGGATAGTTATTTTTAACACAAGCAATAACTATTATGACAAAACCGGTTAACATAAGGTAACGAGTTTAAAAACAGCACTAACAAATACATTTCACTATACTACCAATAAAAAACTATTTCAGTTCCGTGCCGAAAAATATATGTTTTTATGAAAACTATAACCGGCTAATTTCGCTATTTTATTCCAACGCATTTCGAGGTCTATAATAAATTAAAAAATTCTTTATAAAATTATATTTAACATTGTTTTTTTTTATAATCAAGTCGGCAGAAGTAATAAAGGTATCAAAAATTCCGGGTCGGGCAAGTGTCTTTGTCTAAACCTGAGGCACTTGCTTTGAGTCTGGGTGTCATTTGTGTTCGTGAATTAAATGTTTGTAAACTGCTCCCGCGACAAAGGTAGGCAGGTGTTTCGTTTTCATTAAAAAAAAACTAAAAGTGAATAAGACCAATAAACAACCATGTGAAATCCAAAAACCAAGAATTCTCTTAAACACACTTAAACAAAAACTTAAACAAAAAAAATCTCCACTTTTTTTAAGTCTGTTAATATTGGTTTTACCCCTAATTGCCAACATTATCCTATATATCGTCAGAGTAGATTTATGTTGCCTTGGTTAATTTGTAGTTTAATCCAATCCCTTAATGTATGTAGTCGTACGAAAGGATTGGGTTGGAATGAAAGTAATCTGCGAGTATATCCACAAATCGAAAGCGAATTAATCAATTTTAAATCCATATTACTGATTTGAACAAATTTTTATAAAATTTCGTGATCAACTTTGCAAATCACTCTTCAATTTACGGAGATAGCAGCAAATATAGATTGTCTGTGTGTCACCAGCCCATTCCATCCTGAGGGTGTCGTAAGAGCCGACAGAAGGACCAATTCACGAAGCCGCAAGAGAAGGAAAACTTGTAACAGAAACCTGTGCCAACCCGTCTGGCCAGCGTAGCACAGTACGCTTATTACCCTCTATGTAATTGGAGGAGGCACGCCTCACCAGTGGGCCATTTATGGGCTGATTAGTAGTAGTAGTAGTAGGTAGTATATATACAAAAAGACCTACCCTACCATAGGATATCTTTTTTGAAGTCGGCTAACATAACCATAATAAAAATATAAACGTTCACTTAAAATAGTAAAATTACATTATTATTTTACGAAACTTGCTTCGTAATTTTGTCCCCAATATTTTTTAGTCGTCTTCGTGGAAAATTATATAATGATCATCTTCAACGCGCTCCAATGCCCTCGATTTTCCTTCTCAAGATAGTCGGTCAAAGGCCGCGGTTCTTAATGTGATTTGATGCCATGGGACGTCAGGAGTCCCGATAAGACAATCCACAATAGGCTTCTGTGTTTATGTAATCACTATGTTTCCTTTGGGAAGAAAAATACAGTTATTTACGCTTTTGTGCTCGTTTTGAAGTCCATTGCCATTGTTTCGTGTTTTTTTGGTTATTTTTATAGTGCTACTCCTATGTCCAAGTGTTCATGAATGGCTGTACAATCATAATATATTGCATATTGAAATTATCGCTTGGGTGAAATGGTTTCACCGTTTCAAACATACGGATCTTCATGGTTTCTTGCATTTATATAGTGAAAGCTCACCCGATAAACTTTCAAACAATTCATTTAGGTACACCAAATTTTGATTTTCTTGTCGTTTGACGACTATAATATTTTTTAAAATTCAGTTCTTTGGATTGAGAGATACAAAGAACACTATTTCTTAAGTTTGATTTATGCCAAGATAAACTCAATTGCATTCTTTTGTAAGGAAGAGTTGTGATTAAGTTATTACTTTCTTAGCTGCTGTTGACTCTGCGATTTGAATAAACTTTCATTCCTTGAAAACTTTTATCTGAGTTTTAGTTTAACAAGCGAAATGCATTAAAATGAAAAAATGTATTTTTATTATCCTGTAAAATGGCTGATTTAAACCACGATGGATTTTTTAATTCAAAGCTGCTGCACTGCTCGACTGATTGCTGATAGAGACATGAAACTCTTAGGCATCTACGTACATGATTTTCCTTCCTTAATAAATGAATTACACATAATAACACCTTTGATCATTGATATGACACCTTTGAAAATCGATCTGGTCAACGTGGCAAAGTAGACTAATTCTCCTCCATAAACGACAGGGGATCTAGCTCGCTGAGACGATGATGATCAGGAGCGGTGGGTGAATAATGCGCTTAATACTTAACTCCTGAATAATATTATTATTAGCCTTTATTGCTGATACTAAACAATGAATTTACACACATGCGAAAAATTGTTTTAACTTAAATCTAATACATCGGGTTTTCCGGTTCAGTGGTCAGCGTGTCCAGTGACACATAGGCCTCTTCCAGCTGCTTCCATTCTTCTCTATTGACAGCTTTTCTAGACCAGATTGTCCCTCCAATAATCTTGATATCATCTGTCCATCTTTTAGCTGGCCTGCCTCTTTTTCTTTTCCCATCACGTGGCTGCCATTCCGTTATAATTTTAGTCCATTTCATTCTGCTTTCCCTTGTCATATGTCCTGTCCATCGCCATTTTAACCGTCTTATTTTATTTAGTACGTCTTCGACCTTAGTTGTAGTTCTAATGTCTGCTGCTCTTTTGCGGTCTTTTAGCGTCACACATACTCCTTTCAATTCCCCTTTGACACGATCTTAGTTTTAAAAGATGTTTTTGATTCAATGCCCATTTTTGGCACCCATACGTAAGACATGGCAAGATGCAAGAATTAAACTTTTTTTGGCTCTCGTAATACCTGCTAGCTGCGCTCTGTGGTTTTACACGCGTGTTGATGGTAAATTGTGATAATGAGCATAGAAAGTATCTTAATTAATTGTCAGTTTTTTTTCCTACTTGCTTTACACTTATCCTTATATTTTGGATATTTATCTATATCTTTATAAATTAATTAGGTATATTTAATGTGTTTTTCTGTTATGTATGGAGTAGTTTCTGGGCGTTAGAAATATTATATAATACTTAATAGCTTTTGGGCGCGGCTTCGCCCGCGTGGGCTTCGAACCCGTGCATATTTTTTATGAACATAAAATCGGTTATTGTGACTAAACTATGATAGTTAGATATTTGCTCTCGAGGACTTTTTTGTAGATCTTTATAAGACCTACAAACCCGTAGTACATCATTTTGTTCTATTGTCAATAGTTTTTGCGGCTATAAATAGGTTTTCGATTTTACACCTTGGTTTACAAAATCGCAATTTTCATACGGATCCCTAATTCTTTTGAAAATAAAATATAGCCTATAACCTTCCTCGATAAATGGACTATCTAACACTGAAAGATTTTTTGAAATCGGACCAGTAGTTCCTGAGATTAGCGCGTTCAAACAAACAAACAAACAAACTGCAGCTTTATAGATTAGTATAGATTGTTGGGTCATCACCGCTAGTCCACTACTCAGCCCATAAATGACCCACTGCTGAGTCGGGCCTCCTCTCATCACAGGGAGGGTAATTAGCCTACTGTGCCACGCTGGCGGGTTGGCACAGGTTTACGTATCAAGTTTTCCTTCTCTCGCGTCTAGGTTTTCAGCTTTGTCATTACCTTTAGTCAGCTCTTACGACACCCTCAGGATGGAATGGGGTGGTGACACTATGTATTCTAAATGCGTCACCACACGGAATATACCCTGCTTTCTGTAATTCTAAGCGGTGTATATTGAACCACTTTACAAAACTCGACCGCAAACACAGCATTCCGGATATTGATTCAAATAGTTGTTAGTAGGTTTCTGAGGATGAAATGTTAGTTAGGCTACCGCCTACTAATCAAATAACTTGTTCCCGATGACCGTAACTGGATCAAAACTTGGCGAGAATTGATGTAACTTTCAATAATATTAGGATTTAAGCCACTTCGGATTATTTCAGTTTCCTACCAAAATATAACTAAATTTGTAATAAAATTAAACACTTTTTAAAGAATTTATCGCGCGTATTTTAAATTATTATTAAAGGAAAGTTATCAATAAAACCAAATAATGGGCGGTAGATGACTCTTTCTTTGTTCTGTCGTCGTCTTTCCCGTGGCTAAAGTTGGGAATTAAATCTTCTATACATACAATTAAATAAAATTGGAGTGTCTGTTTGTAATAATAAAATAATAAAACTGCTTTTTACTAAATGCGTAAGTATGTATACACAATACATAGACCAAAATATCATTCAATTTAATTTTTGTGAGTCTGTCTGGCTCCTCCAAGGATTTCCATGATCCCTGTATATTGTAGTAGGTATAATGTTTATAATGGTTTTAAATGAAAGACGTACTATTAAGGTCATATTTAGGCTAAATTTTAGCCTAAATATGACCTACTGCTGAGTCGGGCCTTCTCCAGTTACATGGAGGGTAATTAGCCTACTGTGCCACGCTGGCCAGATGGGTTGGCACAGGGTTTCATATCAACATTTTTCAGTTATCGGCCTTCCCCGTGGAGATACAGTCGGCAGCAAGCGCGGGACGGTACACCCCGGGGACGGTACACCCCGGGGACGGTACACCCCGGGGACGTTTAGTGGGTATTACTCCGTCTCCTGACAGAGGCGGAGGGGACTCCGATAAAGGATTTTAGCGCGGGCAAAAAAAAAAAAAGAAAACAAAAAGGTTATCGGCCTCATCATTTCCTTTTTTCGGCTCTTACGACACCCTCAAGATGGAATGGAGTGTTGGCACAATGTATTCTAAATCCGTTACCACACGGAAAGGCGCCACAAAGGTCTTGTTCATCATACGCTTGCCAGTTCCACTAATAACTAACTACAGAAATCGAAACTACAGAACTGGCATATAATATTTATGTACATAAACACTCAGCCTCACATAATCCTGCTAAAGGGTCTACGGCGAAATATGGCGATTCATTTCCGGCCCCGAAGCTTGCCACACGTGAAATCAGAATTATTTTCTATGACGGTCACAGTACATACATTTAGCCAAAGCAGTAGCACCTAGCCACCATATTACCGCTATCTCATGTCGTAATGCATTTAGAAAACATAGCGTCGCCAACTCATTTCATCCTGAGGGTGTCGTAAGAGCCGACAGAAGGAAATGACAAGGCCGATAACCTAGCTGTAAGAGAATGAAAACTTGATACAAATTCCTGTGCCGACGCGTCTAGTGAGCATGGCACAGTAGGCTAACTGCCCTCCATGTAGTTGGAGGAGGCCCGACTCAGCAGTGGATCATTTTATGGGCTGAGAAGTGGTAGGTAGTATCGCTTTTACAAAAAATTGATTCTATAATATACTAGCGACCCGCCCTGGCTTCGCACGGGTGCAATGATGAACATCTAAATTTGTGGATGTATCATCACTACATAGTATAAAACAAAGTCGCTGTCGTGTATGCTTAAATCTTTAAAACCACGCAACGGATTTTGAAGCGGTTTTTTTTAATAGATACAGTGATTCAAGAGGAAGTTTTTTAAGTATAATACATGCATAATTCCATCCGTGCGAACCCGGGGCGGTTCACTAGTTATACATATAAACCTTATTATTGAATCACTCTATCTATTAAAAAAACCGCTTCACAAACTGTTGCGTTTTAACGATTTAAGCATACATACACAGACGACAGTGACTTTGTTTTATACTATGTAATGATATAAAAAATGAATGTTTGTCTGTATGTGTTTTATAGAATAGTAAACGATGCATTTGATCATGTGATGATCTTCAGAAAAGTGATGTGCAAGAGCCCACGAAGGTTTCCGAGTTGGTACGACCAATGTTCAACAGACGACGCCAGTATCAACAAATTTTCCATCATCTCGCGGGTGATAGGGGGGTGCAGCTAGTTTGCCAATAAAGTATAAAACACTAGCGACCCGCCCCGGCTTCGCACCGATGGAATAATAAACATCTAAATTTGTCAATGTTTCTCGACAATATTAAGCATTTATTATACTAAAAAACCTTATTATTGAATCACTCTATCTATTAAAAAACCGCTTCAAAATCCGATGCGTAGTTTTAAAGATTTAAGCATACATAGGGACGGACAGACGACATCGACTTTGTTTTATACTATGTAGTGATAGTGATGGGCTCCAAGTCTGCCAATTGTACTTCTGTGCTGCGAAATAGTTGTTTTTGAAGTCGGTTTATAGCTTTGTATTAAAAGGATTTTATTTTTCGACTTTATGTCCCAAAATGTACCTATGTTTTGTAAAGGGTTCATTCATCATTTATCTTCATAATTTGTTTGGCACAGGGTTTGTATCAAGTTTTCCTTCTCTTGTGGCTACGTTGTCGACCTTTTGCGTTTGGCTACATTTAACTTTGTAAAGAGTTCCTTTGCATGGAATTCGTTGTAATATACAAATTTACCCTTGATACACATTTGAATGGGTCACTTAATTCTTAAGTTTATACCAAATTATTAAACCCAATTTGATAACATTTGTATAGGACTAATCTAGACAATCAAATCAGATATGAGGAGACACGCCGGAAAACCAGGGTCACCGACATAGCCCACAGGATTGCCAAACTTAAGTGGCAGTGGGCAGGGCACATAGCGCAGAACCGACGCCCGATGGGGCAGAAAAGTCCTCGAGTGGCGACCGTGTTCCGACGGTGGACCGGTGGACCGATGAAATGATGATGATGAATCTAGACAAAACAGTCGAAAATTATAACACTACGCTAAATTCATTTATCACTCTGTTGGCTTGCTTCGAATACTCAGAATATAGATGACTCAATCCTGAGACGGTCTCACTGTGCCAACCCATCTGGCCAGTGTTTCGTATCAAGTTGGGGCTACGTTATCAGCCTTGTCATTTCCTTTCGTCGGCTCTTTGAACACCCTCAGGATACAATACGCATAAATTTTGTGCGTGTTTTGTTCAGATTGTGCACTTTTACTACTATGTATGTAGGTACTTACTATGTCAGAGTGTAGGAGGCAAAGCGACTTGTTTATGTAAGTAAATAAAAGCCTTATTAAGCTTAGACGCTGCTGTGTCACAGGAAAAATTAACTAGTATATTTACTGTTTACTTTCATCATCGTCTTGTTGGTAGACCGTATTTTTAACAGTTTGTGAGCAACTTGACGGAATATGACATATGGAACAGAGACGTGGTCGCTCACTATGGGCTCCATCAGAAGGCTCAAAGTCACCCAAAGGGCAATGGAGAGGGCTATGCTCGGAGTTTCCCTGCGAGATCGAATCAGAAATGAGGAGATACGCAGGCAAACCAGGGTCACCGACATAGCCCACCGGATTGCCAAACTTAAGTGGCAGTGGGCAGGCCACATAGCTCGCAGGACCGACGCCCGATGGGGCAAAAAAGTCCTCGAGTGGCGACCGCGTTCCGGAAGGCGCAGTGCTGGTAGGCCTCCCACACGGTGGACCGACGACCTGGTTAAGGTCGCCGGAAAGCAGTGGATGCGGGCGGCCCAGGACCGGCCTTTGTGGAGATCCTTGGGGGAGGCTTATGTCCAGCAGTGGGCGTCTTTTGGCTGAAATTATGATGATGATGATGATGAGCAACTTGGCGGTTAATAAAGTAGGTCCGAATAAAGGTCTACATTATGTAGGTTTAGTAGATTTAGTAGACCTTGAACAATTTACTAGTACTACTCAGTCCATTCCAGCCTCGTTGGTCTAGGGGTTGGGTGTGCTGCCTTTGGATTGCGGGGTCCCGGGTTCGTTTTCGGGGCCGGGCAAGTTTCTTTGTGTAAACCAGAGGCACTTGCTCCGAGTCTGGGTGTATTTTGTGTTCTTGAATTTCATGTTTCTAAATTGCCCCCCGCGATACAGGTTATAAATAATATGTCATATAATGTCCCCCTGCTGAGTCGGGCCTCTTCCAGTTTTAAGGAGGGTAATTAGCCTACTGTACTACGCTATACAGGGTGTCGTATTAAGTTTTTCTTCTCTTACGCCTAGGTTCTCGGCCTTATCATTTCATTTCGGCTCTTACGATATCCTCAGGATGGATTGGGGGGGGGTGGGGGGGGTGATACTATGTTTTTTTAATCCATCAGCACACGAATGTACAATTTAATGAAGTGCAATACAGGAGCGAGCAGAATAGAATTATCCATTTAGTTACTACGCTATATTGTAAATTTCCAATTACGTCTAAAGCAAAGTTAGCTGAGAGCTACTCGTAGTATTGACGGTGATTTCAAAACCAGCTGAGACCCTTTTCTCTCTCAGCCCATTAATAGCTCACTGTTGAATAAGTTCTCCTTCAATTGCCTCGTTGGTCTAGTGGTTAGATGTGCCGCCTTTGGATCAACGGGTCCCGAGTTCGATTCCGGGGTCGGGCAAGTGTCTTTGTCTAAACAAGAGGCACTGGCTCGGAGTCTGGGTGTCATTTCTATCCATAATATGTATGTATTTACAAAAAAAAATGTATATAAGTAGTTTATATCATCCATCTCGTTACCATAACACAAGCATTAAGTTGCTTAGCTTGGGACGAGATGGCGTTGTGTGAAATGTCCAAGGATATTTATTTATTATTTAATTACTAGGGGGAAATTTGCTAAGCTAGTAGTAGTCTAGACAGGTTGGTATGTACATACAAGTTTTCATGTTAGGAATCTATACTCTATACTAATATATAAAGCTGCAGAGTTTGTTTGTTTGTTTGTTTGTTTGTTTGAACGCGCTAATCTCAGGAACTACTGGTCCGATTTCAAAAATTCAGTGTTAGATACTCCATTTATCGAGGAAGGTTATAGGCTATATTTTATTTTCAAAAGAATTAGGGATCCGTATGAAAATTGCGATTTAGTAACCCAAGGTGTAAAATCGAAAACTTATTTAAGAGTGCGCTGCAAAAACTATTGACAATAGAACAAAATGAAGTACTACGAGTTTGTAGGTCTTATTAAAATCTACAAAAAAGTCCGCGAAAGCACATATCTAACTATCATAGTTTAGTCACAATAACCACTTTTATATTCATAAAAAAAATGGATCGAGATAAACACGGGTTAGAAGCCCACGCGAGCGAAGCCGCGCCCAAAAGCTAGTAATATATAAAGCTGCAGATTTTGTTTGTTGGTTTGAACGCGCTAATTTCAGGAACTACTGGACCGATTTCAAAAAATCTTTCAGTGTTAGATAGTCCATTTATCGAGGAAGGTAGGCTATATTTTATTTTAAAAAGAATTAGGGATCCGTATGAAAATTTCGATTATGTAAACCAAGGTGTAAAATCGTGAACCTGTTTATGCGTGCGCTGCAAAAACTATTGGCAATAGAACAAAATGATGTACTACGGGCCTACTGATGTACAAAGCCCACGCGGGCGAAGCCGCGCGCAAAAGCTAGTGTTAGGAATAATTTCCTTCTATATTTTTTTTAATATATTCAGTGAATCTCTGTCCGTGTGGTGACAGATTAAGAATACATACAAAGCCATCTATTCCATCCCGAGAGTCTCGTAAGAGCCGACAAAAGGAAATGACAAGGCCGAAATTCCTGGCTGCAAGAGAAGAAAAACTTGAAACGAAACCCTGTGCCGACCCGTTTGGCCAACGTGGCACAGTAGGCTAATTAACCTCCCTGTGATGGGAGGAGAACTGACTCAGTAGTGGGTCATTTATGGGTTGAGTAGTAGTACTAGATATTCAGTGGTTAAGATAAGCGGAGAGGTGATGTGGAAGTAAAGAAACCTGATTGGTTATTCAAAACACATATCCGGCCTCCTCTTCTCTCCTCTCTGCTTTAGTGGAAACCGGGCCTTACGCCTCCCCTCAACTGTTCCACTCTTCCCTGTACTTGGCTAGGTCTCACCAATCCCGATCGAATGACTCTACGTCGTCCATTTCTTGGTATGCCCACATTATAAATATAAATAAATAAATATCCTTGGACATTTCACACAACGCCATCTCGTCCCAAGCTAAGCAACTTAATGCTTGTGTTATGGTAACGAGATGGATGATAAACTACTTATATAATTTTTTTTTTCATAAATACATACGTATTATAGATAGAAAACACCCAGACCCGGAACAAATACTTGTAGGTCGTACAAATATTTCTTCCGTGCGGGGATCGAACCCGCGACATGCTGCGCAGCAATCGATCGCTCAACCATTGCGCCAACCGTGTCGTCATTACGATGAGTACCTTGGCCAATTTGTTATCTTGCATCAGACTTATCCAGCTCGGTTTTACTATAGTCTGGCAGTCTTCGATGGGACATCCATCATTCGAGTTTTGAAACGAAGCTTCGTATTCAAGCACCCTCTCGGACCTTCGGACACCCAGAATACTTCGTTCCATGGCCCTTTAGCAAACTTGAACGTCTGCATTTTTTTAATGACTATGTTTTATTAATATAGTTTTATATTGATACTAGCTGACCCGGCGAACGTTGTTCCGCATTATATATATTTAAAACAAAAAGAAAGTTGGACATAGGATACCTGAGATTTTTATCCCGTCCGTATAAAACCTACTTTAACAAAACGCAACTGACAGCGAAACGTTAGTTGTCTATAGTTTAATATGGTCGAAAATTTGACATTTAGAAATTTTGAATTCGACTTGTTTATATTGTTGTAATTCACATAATATCTTTATAACTTGTAGCCTATGTGTTATTCTGATGTATGAGCTATATTTTTGTAAAGTTTAATTAAAATCCATTCAGTAGTTTTTACGTGAAAGAGTAACAAACATCCATCCATCCATCCATCCATCCATCCATACCATACTTACAAACTTTCACGTTTATAATATTAAGTAAGATTAAGTAAGATTTTTAATTATGCTTGTATAATCCTTTCTTGGGTGCTTGAGTGTTTAATTTACCACAACCTAAAAGGGAGGTGATCTGCATAACTTGAAATGTTTTGCTATTAAATACATTGTACGTGATTTTGAATATAAGCAAGATGCAGCTAATCAGCACAACAATGTACGTACATATGTATGCGCTTGCTGTTCGCTAGGTAAGTTTGCCATGTGAATCTCAGGAGAGTCATCTCGTCTCGGTTCGCGTCCCTCAGCAACTTCGAGCATAGCTCTTCTCACGCCTCATTGAGCGGCATTGAGCTATTACCTCAGCGATGCGTAGCACATATCCTTTATGCAATTTATAAGTTTGTTCTAGAGTATGTTTTTTTTTTACTGAATAGGTATCTGTAGCATATGCTGAGCTGCGGCCTTCTGAACGCACAATTCCACACCAAGCTTACTGTATGTGAATATTATAATTATGTATTTAAGTAGTAAGTAAGTACCAAATTACTGTAAAATACTAGTATGATGCCTAATTACAAACTATTCTGTGGCGTCGTCGGCGCACTATTTACCTAAAACGAAGGTGCGCACGGTCGGGCTGCACGTCCGTGACATGGCTAAACCATAGTCGAATGGGCGTGGGGCTCCGGGCCGCTGCCGGCGAGGCGCACCGCGCGAGAGAGATGCGATTTTATTATATCTTTTATTTGTCTTTGTATTTGTCTTTGTTTTTAATGTCTTGTGTGGATTCAATAAATTTACTTTCTTTCTTTCTCTTTCTTCTTTAGCGTGGTTTGAAATTCATGTAGCAGATGGGTACCAACTATTTACATTTGCTCACTTTAAGACTCATGGCAGTGGTGGCGTCGTGCGGCGGGTCGTTGTCTTCTCTGCAATATGGTTGAGGGGGGCGATGGCTGCCGCATGCGTCATGCTTGTGAACAGGTGCCGTTGCTGGGGGTCGGTTGGCTTGGGCATTACAAGGTTACTATTGTCAACTATATCTGGCTGATGTTTAGCCCTTTGGAACTATTGCGTGAGTTTGCTCTCACAAATCTGTCTTATAACCAGTCTTGTACCCAAATGGCGATCTAAAAAGAGCAACTACAGAGTTTCTTGCCGGCTCTTCTCTGTAGAGGTGCATTCCGAACCGGTGGTAGATGGTAAATAATTAATTTTAAATGGTAAATTTTAAATTTTATCTTTTGTTTGACCTGTCAAAAGAGCTCTAATGAGCCAACTTGATTAAATGGGTTTTGATTTGATTTGATTTGATCTCATCTGTGCTTCGGAGTCCGTGTGGTGACGAGCCCTGAAGTGTCATAAGAGCCGCCAATAGGAAATGACAAGGCCAAAAAGCTAGCTGCGGTTAAAAAGGAATAAAACCAGGGATACCCTTTTTTTGGTTTCGCTGGGGAAATGCTCTATGCATACCGTCGCCCCTCATGGGTGGAGCTGGCGATTTTGTGGGACTCTGGGAGCTACTCGTCTACCCACTAAAACGCCATCGGTATACCCTCACAGGAGACGCTTGGGTCCCCACAGGTTCGCGTAAATGCATTCCACTGTGACCGGACAAGCGACTATCGGAGGGCGTCTCGGACAACTGGGACACTCTCAGACATTGAGGCCGGTGGTGGGTCCCGAATCACCACTGGCCTCTAAGGCAATGGTAGAAGGCGGGCGTAACGTCAAGTCCGCCTCCCCCGGCCTCCATCTGCGGCGCGGGTGAGCCGGAGCTACCTGCTTTGCGACCCGCCCCGTTGAAACGAAACCCTGTGTCAACCCGTCTGGCACGCGTGACACTGTAGGCTAATTACCCTCCATGTAATGGGAGGAGGGCCGACTCAGCAGTGGGTAAATTCTGGGTTGAGTAGTTGTAGTAGTGCTTTGGAGGGTACGTTAAGCTGTCAATCCCAACTGCCATTGTACCATACAAAACAGTCGATACAAAAGTCTGTAGTGTGAAAACTGACAGCTGATCTAACCAATTGATTACCGATTGTTCCAGTAGATGGCACTAGACGTCAGACGGCAATAGCTCAGTGTTAATACTAATAGTAGCTAGCCAAATTGGGTTAGACTGGTGCTGACCGTAATGAATTTGGGGAAAGGAGTTAGGTTGATGTTTAAGTGACTTAAAATGATAGGGATTGATGTTCAAGAATACTACTACTCAACCCATAAATGACCCTCTGCTGAGACCGGCCCATCCCATCGCATAGAGGGTAATTAGCCTACTGTGCCACGCCAGGGAGTTGGGTTTCAAGTTTTCCTTCTCTTGTGGCTAGGTTTTCGGCCTTGTCATTTCCTTTTGTCAGCTTTTACGACACCCTCAGTATGGAATGGGATGGTGATACTATGTATTCTAAATCCGACACCACAACAAATAGTACAAGCTTTCAAAAATAGATTTGCTTTAACATGTTATATCCGTGTGGTAAAGGATTTACAAAACATAGTGTCATCACTGGTCGTTGACGTCAAACGTAGAGGATAATATGGATATGCCTCCAAAATACCGGTACGAAATCCCGCACATTATGGATAAAATGGCATGTCCATATTATAATATCTTGACGCAAGTATATAAAATCAATTTACCTACTCCGACCTCTAGTCATCACCCAATGTCATCCTAAGGGTGTCATAAAAGCCGACAAAAGTAAATGACAAGGCCGATAACCTAGCGGCAAGAGAAGGAAAACTTGATACGAAACCCTGTGTCTACCCGTCTGGCTGGCGTGGCACAGTAGACTAATTACCCTGCATGTAAATGGAGGAGGCCCGACTCAGCAGTGGGTTACGTATGGTCTGAGTAGCAGTAACAGTAACATGTTATAACGCGTATTTGTATCACACAGCCAAGTGTCTGTATTGTAAGTATTATTGTTCAAAGATTAGTGTTTCTTTTTACGAGTATGTCAAAAAAGATTTATACACGGTGCAAGGCGGCCCCTAGACCTACAATAACATTGTACAATACTTTTATTGTACAATAAGATTGAAAGGCGCTTTGAATCCAAACGATCAATTATATTGCACAATAATACGAATTGCGTAATGTTTTCATGTTCAGTCTGAGAATGGTAGGGTCAATACAATTCTCCGACTGAACATGAAACGATGCCATGGAAACATATTTTGCAATAAAAATTAAACCCGCTGAAACTTTCGTTCAATCTTTGCTCAATCTTCAATATTAACCTTAGACAGTCAATAATATTGCACAATGCGTAATATTGCACAATATAACTGATCGTCTAGAGGCCGCCTAAGAAAAGCCCTTTATTCATCTAAAGTGATCGTTAGTCTTTTTTTACGAAAGATGAAACCCCTGCAATAGTTACTACACGCAAGGCAGTTTGCAAAAATGAAATTCACCACACCCAGATTCAGAGCAAGTGCCTCTGGTTTACACAAAGACACTTGCCGAGCCTCGGAATCGAACCCGGGACCCCGTGATCCGAAGGCGGCACATCCAACTCCTAGAATAACAAGACACCAGCTCTAGTGACCAAAAATCACAAAAAGCTTTATTGTATAAACCAATTATGGCGTTCACAATCGTCAACGGATACATCAGTTTTAAAACACTACTACCAGGTCGAAACGCGGCACCAACCGAGAAGACCTGGCTGAAGAAACTCGGAGGGATTGTCTTTTTTTTAAACGCCATATTACAATGACCGTGTAAAACGGTTAAAACTAACTAGGTTCGTTCGGTTCCGAAAAGCGCTCAACTGAAATAAGAATTATATAAGAAAAAAAAATAGATTAATGAAAAAACTGAAATTACAAGTCTTGAATCCAGTGAGCCGACCAACCCCAAACAGCGGCACCTGTTCACAAGCATAACGCGTGTGGCAGCCATCGATCTCCTCAACCATATCAAAGGGAAGTGGTTGACCCACACGTCGCTACCACTGTCGAACTGTCGAAGTATTTTAGTGAGCATGACAAGACTTTTAGGTACTTACTTTTACTTTGTATTACCTGAAATGTAATACAAAGTATATCTATTAGTTGTCCTATCGATCCTGTCCTTATGGCTATAGTTAGGCATTTTGTTACACTCCGTAGATGTTTTTTCGAATCCCACAGCGATACTGAAAAAGAACATTAAAGATATATTTTTTATTACGATCACATTCTTGCAGCGAGCGAAGCCAACACAATTTTATTGGGGCTACTATAAACTCGGTCACGTCCTGTATTCGCAGCAGAAAAAGGAAAAGCTACTGAAATAAAGTACATAAGTCACTGAGAATCAGGCGTTTGGAGAGCAGCCAAACTATACCACCACTTAGATTCTCTACGAGAATACTGCTACTATGTTAACTTAAATAACACATAATAACGACACGGTTGGCGCAGTGGTTGAGTGAGCGACTGCTGCGCAGCATGTCGCGGGTTCGATCCCCGCACGGAAGAAATATTTGTACGACCTACAAGTATTTGTTCCGGGTCTGGGTGTTTTATATGTATAATATAATGACTGCCTCGTTGGTCTAGTGGTCAGATGTGCCGCCTTGGATCAACGGGTCCCGGGTTCGATTCCGGGGTCGGGCCAGTGTCTTTGTCTAAACCAGAGGCACTGGCTCGGAGTCTGGGTGTCATTTCTATCTATAATATGTATGTATTTACAAAAATAAAAATGTATATAAGTAGTTTATCATCCATCTCGTTACCATAACACAAGCATTAAGTTGCTTAACTTGGGACGAGATGGCGTTGTGTGAAATGTCCAAGGATATTTATTTATATTATTATTAATATGTAGGTATTTACAAAAAAAAAATTATGTAAGTAGTTTATCATCCATCTCGTTACCATAACACAAACATTAAGTTGCTTAGCTTGGGACGAGATGGCGTTGTGTGAAATGTCCAAGGATATTTATTTATTTATTATTATCCTGTTTCAACTATATTCAGATACTTAGATAGTGTCACCACCCCATTTTAACCTGAGGGTATCGTAAGAGCCGGCAAAAGGAAATGTCTAACCGAATACCTAGCCGCAAGAGAACCGAAACTTCGACAACCCATGGTTCACTGTACGAGTGCGAGTGCCAAATAAGGAGGCAATCACTAGCACCGGAAGAAACATTTCCTTTCGTCCTGCCAGTGTCATGCTTTCCTTTTTTTTTTAAAGGTCGGCAATGCATTTGCAGGTCCACTGGTTTGCATATACATGAGTAGTGATCAGGTGACTCATGTACATCACCTCATTTAAAAAAAAAAAAGAAATTTCATTCTACTACTACCACTACTCAGCCCCTAAATGACCCACTGCTGAGTCGGGCCTACTCCCATTACAAGGAGGGTAAAAGCCGTCTGTGCTAAGCTAGCCAGACCAGTTGGCACAGGGCAAATATTTACTTAATCCGCGTCACAGCAATTGACATCAATATTACTATTAATACCAGCGAAATCACGACGAATACATTTTAATCAATTCGATAATCAAAATAACTTGTTGGTCATTACATTCTTAATTTATCATCATATTAATTGCCATGTTCGTTATAATTGCAGATTGGTACTTACATACATATTAGAATTTTATATGTAAAATATATGTGATTCAATACTTAACTAATTTAAAATTAAAGTTCGAATTTTAATAATCCTAATATTTACAGAATTATAATCTTCTTCTTCTCAATATATAAACATTACACGTCAAGTTGTTTGTCCGCGATGGACTCATAAAATACTTATCCGACCTTATTGAAATGTGCTCACCGTGTGCAGTTTGATCCAACTTGAAAGATAGGATAGCTTACATCTCAATTTATAGTCGCAATATTATTTTATTGCAAATTATTTGTCTATTATTTGACAGTTACAATTAGATGTTAGCTCCAAATGATTATAACAAAAGGCGATATCTGTTGAATAGATTGAGTAAGTATTCAATAGATAGCGCAATGTTAAAATTACAAAAGTTTCATTTATGCTACAATTTAATAGCAAAACCAACACAACAAAGTTTGTCCGGGTCTAGGGTCTGCTAGTTAAAACAAATGATTTGAGCAACGACTTCTCTTGTTCAACCGATTAAAAAAGGAGGTTCTCGATTCGGTTGTATGTTTTGTAATGTTTGCTATAATTTATTAAAATATTTAGTAAATTCTTTTCTTGTAAATGAAAGTAAGTACCTACTTGCAGATCACATAGAGAATTTACCAGCATACATTTATCGGAAGGAAAATTTGAGAATATATTGACGACATAGCTGTTGTTTCTGAATTCTGAAAATGTAATAACGTTTTCAGTTATTATCCAACTTCAAAAAGGATGATTTCCTAAATTTGGTTGTGGTTTTTGCAACGTTTGTATACATAATCCTATTTAAATAATATATATTAATAATATAAAAAAAACCTATTTGGGAAGTATGTTTTTAAATCCCATAAATAACGGATTAATTGAAATCGGTTCAGTAGTTTGGTATAAAACTTCAAATAAGTGATCAGCAAAGATTTTTCAACTTTTTGTTGTTATTCGAAAGCCAACCCATGTATGGACCCTTGAATAAAAAAAAATCAACCCTTATATAAAAAAGCGTTTTAACAAAAACTGTAAACCGACTAAAAAACAGTGAAATTATAACGGCAGTTGGAAGACGCTGTTAGTTTTAGTGGGTAAGCCGGGGCACAAAATACCATATTTACACATGGCCAATTAGCCTCTGTACGCACTAGCGGCTGGCCGCTTCGGCGGCTAGCCGCGCCGCCTACTAAACCGCCAACCGCTAGTGCGTACAGACATAAGCGGTTGCTTATTAGAAAAGCGGCAAGCCGCGCGGCTAGCCGCCTAGGCGGTTCAACAGGCGTACAGGCGCTAGGTGTTGTATAAAATGCGGCGGGCTCACTGCATTGTTAACGCGAACGAAGTATACTTCAACCATTACATCCATTCCGTTTAACTTTGCGAATATCCCGTAAAGGAGTAAACAGGTGCATTAGAGATGTTCTCACTGCCATAAAGTACCCAAGGGTCGGCGTGAGAAAGGGTCGGATGTAGACTTATTAAGCCGGGGAGATCACTTTGGATGGCCTCGGCTCCCTACTGAGATATTGTAAATGCTATTTTTACGATTGGCCTTTTCACAAATTGAAAGAAATAAAGTACGAACACACTTATTACTTTGTAGATAAGGTCTAGATTCTGGTTGGGGGCATGCCAGGGCTACTAGCTAAGCACTGCGCTGGATCAGGTGCGATTGCAACTGGCGCCTGAAAGAGGCACGTGCAACATCCTACACAGGTTGTGGGGCTGGGTAGCGTCTACTAATTCTACTACACAATCTATACTTGACCCACTACTGAGTTGGGCCTCCTCCAAATACATGGAGGGTGATTAGCCTACTGTGCCACGCTGGTCAGCCGGGTTGGCACAGGGTCTCGTATCAAGTTTTCCTTCTCTTGCGGCTTACCTTACCTTACCTATGTTCGAGTCTTAAGACACCCCCAATATGAAATCCCTCCCCATCAAAGAGTACAAAATCAAACAAGGTTTCATGTTGAGTTTAAATTACACTAGAGACCCACCCCGGCTTAGCACGGGTGCAATTATAAAACTCTACATTCATCAGTGTTTCTACATAAAAATCTTCCTCTTGAATCGCTTTTTATTAAAAAAAAACCGCTTCAAAATCCGTTGCGTAGTTTTTAAGACTTAAGAATACATAGGGACGGACAGACGACAGCGACTTTGTTTTATACTATGTAATGTAATGATATTTTTTTTATAAAAACTCAGACTCAGAGCAAGTGCCTCTGGTTTACACAAAACACTAGCCCCACCCCGGAATCGAACCCGGGACCCGTTGATCCATAGGCGGCACATCTAACGACTAGACCAACGAGGCAGTCAAATGATGATGATTTGATGAGTCTTAGATCTTGTTATTTTTTTATTTAGACTTAGGGCTTTAGAAACTGCAGAGTCCATGGTCGCGGTCACGATCTAAATACTCTCAAATGTCATTTCCCAACCCATCTGGCCAGCATGGCACAGTAAGTTAATTACCCTTTATGTATGTGTTGCAAGACCTGACACAGCAGTGGGTCGTTAATGGGCTAAATAGTAGTAGTTAACTTAGTTATGTGCAGGAATCGTGAAAACTTAAACCATCAAAAGAAGAAAATTATATTATTTTCTTATTAGCGCAGTGGTTGAGCGATCGACTTGTTACGTCCGCCTGACGGCGGGTAACAAAGAATAGGAAAAAAAAACAATTACAAAATTTACAAGATTTATTTCTGGGTTTACAATGTATCACCAAAATTAATGTCTCTAAGCACGAAAAGATCTCGAAATCACAGGGATGAGTTCTCGGCACAGGGAAGCTTGTGGTCAGTAAGAAAACCTAAATGCGCTGGGGACTTATCTCATCCGACTATTTGGCATTAGCCGGTTGGGTCACTTCCGGGCGTAGGACGCGCAGCCGTAACGCGATTCGGACGGGGACGTGTGGCACGTAGACCTCAGCTCATAGGCGGTGTGCGGCTGTGTACATCTCAGCGCGGAGTGCGTTCAGCCTCGTGGCCGTCGGCAGCATGAAAAGCCTCCAAACGTACGGCGGTCTTCTACTCTTCCGGAGAATCCCAGCCCGTACAGAGGTCCCCCAGTTTCCAAGGGGGATGATCAGAAGTATGACTAGTAGTTTTTTCAGAAATGGGGCTCCTAACTACCGCTCCCGCTATTTATTAACTGCCCTTGTTTTTTTTTTGAAGTGGCATGTGGAGGGGTTCCCTTGTTGGTGGGAGGACACGCCCCACACTATTGTCTGGTTCATCGTACGATTTTGTAGGAAGGAGAAGACGATATGCTAATGAACGAAATAGAATTATTTCCCTTGTTTTATCCTTTGTTCTTTATTCTCGAACTTTCTATGCACCTATGCCTTGTGGGCGTTACCAATCCGTTGTTCTAGAAAGTTTTCGCCTTCGGACGCGAAGATCACCATATATGGTTATGAACGATGCCAACACTAGTTAATGCGCGCGGATTCAGTTTGATAGTAATAAAACGTTGGTTTGTTTGTCTGTTGTAAAAATATTTGGTATGAAAATTTTATATTATATTTTATCTTGTTACAACGTAACAATACCCCCTCTCCCAGAGAAAGGATTTTACGTAGTAAAATCCGCTGCGGTAAGCGCCTAATAAGTCTAGAACCGCCTAGTAACTGTCTTACATCCATTCATCCACTACCAAATACCTAACACGCGACCTAGCATACGACCTGTCACAGTTGTCTGAGGAAATTTCTAAATCAACAGACTACCACACAACTAGAGTACGAATCTATTAAAAGATTGGACTCAAGAACAGTACTGCCTGACAATGAGCTACTAAAAAGGGAGAATATTGCTACATGAGACATTCTAACGAATCGGCCCTAAGATATACGCTGGTCTTTGATGAATTTGTTGCAATCACGAAACGTTGCAACGAGAAAAATAAAATCGGTGTAGGCTTATTTAAAGAGTTACCATCCGCTCTTTACGCGCATAACAATACGCATGAGACCCATGCCAGGGTCAAATAAATAAATAAATGCGCAAAACGCCAACAAAACAAAAAAAAATAATAATAACGAATTAGGCCTATACAAGGCACCTAACCCGCCACAAAGCGCAAACGCAAAAACAATCTCCCAGCTAAACGACAATATCCGTGTAGGCTTACTTTAATTCATCAAAGACAACACAATCAAGGCCGAAGCGCGAAACTTTACATAAAAGAAAATTAATACAATAATTCAACACTACGTATAAAACAAAAATCGAAAACGAACATGTCGAATAAATTAACAATTTATTAAACAAATATACTAAGCCACATTGCGAGTATACCCGTCTCTAGCGAATCCGTTCCGGTCACGACCCGCCGAAACGAAAAGAAACAGCAGACGAGTAGACCTATACCAAGAAACTGTCATACTCCGCTAAAAATTTGCAAAACGCAAATAAACAAAACGTGTGCAGACCTATACAGTAGTCATACAACACTAAACAACTCCCAATCAAACATCAAAATTCGTGTAGGCTTATTTAATTCGCTAGAGACAAACGTAATCACTAATGAAACATAATAATGTTGAACTAGATAGAAAAAATCGTTAATATAATAATTAACAAAAATTAAAATTTGGGTCGAACCCACGAAACAAAACTATAGTTAAAAGGGTGTATAAACCACGTAGATATAAACTAACTACAAAAAGGAAAAGAAATGAACGGTAATATATAACGTTGATTAACAATCAAAAAAATAAACGAAAACAGACGAAACAGAACCCTTGCGCATATGACAATGTACCACGAAAGAAAGAAATACTAATGTGAAAGAAAAGTTATTCGCGACCACAAGTTAAAATACTAATAATATTTGATAATCATGATTAGTTATTAAAGCCATTTCATAAAAAAAATTAAATAAATAAATGGAATCACAGTCAAGATAAAGTTACTTTAATTCAATAAATTAAATTTTAATTTTCCATTTTTAAAATTTATTTAAATCCTAATGTCTAAAAAAGGAATTATCATGGTTATTGACTAGAACTTCTACATTAAAGTCTACAGTTTTCCTGCGTAAGTTGTAATGTCGCGAGCTTTTGACATGGCTGTTATACAGAGATAGCTGGACTTTATCGAATATTTTCGCCAAACAGCCTAGGTTTTCCGCGTATTCATCGCGTGGTGAGAACACCAGATCACTTGGGTCTACATCTGTAGAATAATGCGACCCGCATGATACGATTTCCCTACCGTACACTAGAAACGCTGGTTTGGTCAAATGCAAATATTTAATGGAATGGTACATGTCTAGATAAAATAATTTTAAAGAAATTATTTGAAGTCAGAATGGCTCAACATATAATGATCCGAAGTAAAAAAATAGTGACTGCTATTACTACGCGGCGGAATGTGACGCGGTTGTGGGTAATTTAAAAATTTAGACGTAATATAACTATGTACGTAACTGCTATTTTCTGTAAGGGCAACAAAATAAAATTGCAACACAATAGTTTGCAATAACGAAAAAATGAATAAAAGCAATAAATGCTGAAAATAAAATAAAAAAAAAGAAACCTGAAGAAAAGTCAGTTACGCCACAATTGATAAAAATATAAAATGCAAATGCACGCACAAAAACCGAAACCAATAATATAAAAATTTAAAAAAAAATTAAAAAAAATATATGTCCACTGTGCAGTACACGCGCAATTGGGTAATCTTTGGTGTAAATGACTACCCGGCGGAACCAGACGACAATAGTCGGCTACCCGCTCCCCTATAAGGAGAAACGGGTCGGTGGTACTTCCCCGTTCAGCCTCGTCCGCAAAGGCTTACCACCTGGATAGGAAAAACACCGACACCACAAGACTACCAAACTTCCCTGTGCTTGCCTTTAATACGGGGCGCCACTTGTTACGTCCGCCTGACGGCGGGTAACAAAGAATAGGAAAAAAAAACAATTACAAAATTTACAAGATTTATTTCTGGGTTTACAATGTATCACCAAAATTAATGTCTCTAAGCACGAAAAGATCTCGAAATCACAGGGATGAGTTCTCGGCACAGGGAAGCTTGTGGTCAGTAAGAAAACCTAAATGCGCTGGGGACTTATCTCATCCGACTATTTGGCATTAGCCGGTTGGGTCACTTCCGGGCGTAGGACGCGCAGCCGTAACGCGATTCGGACGGGGACGTGTGGCACGTAGACCTCAGCTCATAGGCGGTGTGCGGCTGTGTACATCTCAGCGCGGAGTGCGTTCAGCCTCGTGGCCGTCGGCAGCATGAAAAGCCTCCAAACGTACGGCGGTCTTCTACTCTTCCGGAGAATCCCAGCCCGTACAGAGGTCCCCCAGTTTCCAAGGGGGATGATCAGAAGTATGACTAGTAGTTTTTTCAGAAATGGGGCTCCTAACTACCGCTCCCGCTATTTATTAACTGCCCTTGTTTTTTTTTTGAAGTGGCATGTGGAGGGGTTCCCTTGTTGGTGGGAGGACACGCCCCACACTATTGTCTGGTTCATCGTACGATTTTGTAGGAAGGAGAAGACGATATGCTAATGAACGAAATAGAATTATTTCCCTTGTTTTATCCTTTGTTCTTTATTCTCGAACTTTCTATGCACCTATGCCTTGTGGGCGTTACCAATCCGTTGTTCTAGAAAGTTTTCGCCTTCGGACGCGAAGATCACCATATATGGTTATGAACGATGCCAACACTAGTTAATGCGCGCGGATTCAGTTTGATAGTAATAAAACGTTGGTTTGTTTGTCTGTTGTAAAAATATTTGGTATGAAAATTTTATATTATATTTTATCTTGTTACAACGTAACAGACTGCTGCGCAGCATGTCGCGGGTTCGTTTCCCCGCACGGAAGAGATATTTGTAAGACCTACAAGCACTACGCTCACAAAATGTACAAGAAAAATACATTAATATTCTCAAAAACATTTATGCCAACATGACAAGCAGAGTAAAGTTAGACAGGTTAGGAGAAAAAATTAATATAAATAACGGGGTACGTCAGGGTGACCCAATATCTCCTAAAATTTTTATATCTGTACTTCAATATGCAATGAAATATTTACAATGGGCCAAGCAAGGAATCTACATCGACGGAAAATATATGAGTCATCTTAGATTTGCGGACGATATAATTTTGTTCTCGGAATCCTCGCATCAACTACATACTATGATGAACGAACTACACCAAGCAGGCACAAAAGTTGGATTAGAAATCAACATAGACAAAACCAAGGTCATGACTAACTCTAGCAGGAACTTAATTATGGTAAATAATACTCCTCTTGAATTCGTTGATGAATACGTTTATCTGGGAAAACAAATTTCATTTAGCAAAGACAGATGCTCAGAAGAACTAAATAGACGAATATTAATTACCTGGAAAAAGTATTGGGCTCATAAGGAGATATTTAAATCACAACTATCACTACCCACAAAGAAAATAGTGATGGATTCTGCTATTTTACCGTGCCTTACATACGGCTGCCAAACATGGACGTTCAATCGAAAAATTATGAACAAGATCCAAACTACCCAACGACGAATGGAGAGAAGTTATTTAGGCATCAAGTTGAAAAATAAAATTAGAAATGCAGATATTCGCAAGAAGACGAAGATTACTGATGCTTTATCTTTCTGTCTACAAAGAAAATGGAAATGGGCAGGACACATCGCTAGATATAACGACAACAGATGGACTAAAGTGGTAACAAAATGGACAGGTCCACGGGGCTCTAGAGGAAGAGGTCGGCCAGGTGCGAGATGGGTCGACGAAATTATAGCTACAGCAGGCAGCAGATGGCAACAAATTGCAACAGATAGAGACGAATGGAATACCTTGGAGGAGGCTTTTACCCAAAAGGGGTCCATGCAAATCTAACACTTATGTTTTTTATTTAACACTTTTGTATCTTTAACTTTGTATGGAATTAAATAAAGCTTTATTATTATTTATTATTATTATTATTACAAGTATTTGTTCCGGGTCTGGGTGTTTTCTATCTATAATATGTAAGTATTTACAAAAAAAAATTTATAATATGTAGTTTATCATCGATCTCGTTACCATAACACAAGCATTAAGTTGCTTAGCTTGGGACGAGATAGCGTTGTGTGACATGTCCAAGGATATTTATTTATTTATTTTATTTGGTATATTTTAATTTACCTGCCATATTACAAAAGTAAACAATGTGGCATAAAATTCTTGTTTATAAATGTAGTAATATTTTTGGTAGGTTTAATTTAAACTAACGGCACAATGTTTAATCAACAGCTACGGACCTAAAAGGGAATAAAGTGGATCGCAACAGAGAACTTTTTCGACCAATCGAAAAGCTCAAATTGTTATTCGGGAACTTGGAAATAGCTGGCCACGTTAAAAACGAACGAGACTTCGTTACAATTTCCGTCAAAGTGTTACCGGTGCAAAGACTGACTGTTAGTAGTGTAGTGTAGTAGTAGAGTACTACTCTACTACTACACTACACTACTAACAGTACTAAGTACAGTACCACTACTAAGTGGTAAAGAATAAACGTTATCACCAACCTTTACTACACTGAGGGTGTCGTAAGAGGCGACTATAGGAATACAAGAGACAGATCATCTGGTCGCAAGAGAAAGAAAACTTGATACAATCTCTGTGCCAGCCCGCCTTGCCAGCAAGGCACAGTATTTTCCTTCCATGAATTTGCAAATTAGTGTTAGTAAGTGTCTTAGCAAATATCACGAAATTATTCATCTAGCAGAAAATAAATGAATATTACGAAAACTTAGCAGACGTCAAAAGGGTCAATAATTCTCAAAAATACCTCTCGTAATTAATGGACGCCTCCTAATTTTTGAGATACTAAGGGCTAAATTATAATTTGAAACCCTACATATCTCGCTCGATATTCCTTTGGCCGAACACGACATTATCCGAGTTTTCTCACCCGTACTACGTGGAAAATACTGCAATACTAATTTCTCACATCATTTTAATATCATCGTTGGTGTAGTGGTTAGATGTGCCGCCTTTGGATCAACGGGTCCGGGTTCGATTCCGGGGTCAGGCAAGTGTCTTTGTCTAAACCAGACGCACTGGCTCGGAGTCTGGGTGTCATCTCTATCTATAATATGTATGTATTTACAAAAAAAAATGTATATAAGTAGTTTATCATCCATCTCGTTACCATAACACAAGCATTAAGTTGCTTAGCTTGGGACGAGATGGCGTTGTGTGAAATGTCCAAGGATATTTATATTTATTTATTTATATTTAGAACGTGAACGCAAAAGATCAAACGTCCAAGCACTACCATAAACAAAAGTTATGAAAAAAATATTATTGTTTATTGAAATGAAAGCTCCGAATAAATTGAAAGCAAACATTTCGATACGTGTCACATATGAGCACCGCTCCTTAGGGGTTCCCTACAAAAGAATGTTAACAGCGCCTTCCCAACGGCACATTTCAAGCAAGCAAATGGATATTATGTTTCAGCTATTTTAGTCCGAGCGGCAGTTATTTGAACGCGTAAGTCATTTAATTATGAAATTTGTTGTTAGTCGTCAAACTGTACTGCTGGATAGAATAGAATAGAATATAAAAATAGATATAATAGGATACATAAAATTTATGACACTACTACCAGGTCGGAACGCGGCGCCAACCGAGAAGACCTGGCGGATGAAACTCGGTGGGCTTGTCTTTCTTTTTAAACGCCACATTACAATGACCATGTACATAATAAATAGTTTTGTTTGGTTTCAAAAGGCGCTCAACTGAACTATGAATATTATAATGAAAAAAAAGATAGAATAATTAAACATGAAATTATAAGTTTTGAATCCAGTAAGCCGACCAACTCCAAACAGCGGCACCTGTTCACAAGCATAACGCACACCCTAAGTTAAAAGGCCTTCCCTAAGAGTTATCAACTCGGATTCTGAGAACCTAAATCAGATCATCAGTTCACCTTGTGGGAAGCCTAGGAAATTTCTGCCTTAATGGTTATTATTTAGGGGGGCAGAGCTGCTCGCGTCCGTAGGCTTTACTCTAGTTACCCTACACGTGCCCCCTGGGTAGTGCTAAATGAGCAGCCAATCCTGGTGGTAGGTTTCGGCCGTAGCTAGTCACCACCCTCCTGCCTAAGCCATACCGCCAAACGATTTTGGTCGTGTTCCGGTATGAAGACAGGAGAAGCTATTTGAGAGGACGGGTCTAAACAAATACGCCGAGTTGGGAACCGGTCTCAGTGCCATTGGTTTGCCACGCCGGGTGCCTGGTCGGGAGGGTAGCGGGATCCGAAGCACGGTGCTCCGCTGGCCGACCGCAGGTAGTTGGGGGCCCAAGTAATGGTCTCGCCAATCGTGAAAGGCTGCCCCGCCAACTCGCGAAAAATCCCGAAGATGCGCTATCGTGCCGGTTGGCGACCGGACGAGAGGACCCGATAGACATCTTTGGGGGGGTTCGGGCGTCCCCGCAGTCTCCAGCCCAGGCTCCCACACGTGTGGTTGACCTCTGTGCATTGCTGGGTGACCGACTCGGCGCTTGTTTAACTTCCGTCTTCTCCGCCTATTCACACACACAAAATTTAATGGTTATACAAAGGATAAAGAGCAAGTGTTTACAGCGGAAGCACGTCCTCTCACTTAAAGTGCACCTCTCAAACATCCGAGGTTTGCACTCAAATCTCGTAGCAGTCCATCACCACCTTGAGACTGAGAAGCCACACTTGCTCTGCCTCACTGAGACGCAAATCAGATGTCCATTAGACGCATCATACTTGCAATACCCAGGGTATACCCTGGAGCACTCTTTTATACCACACGCTGGTGTTTGCTTGTATGTTCGCGATGACATCTGTTGTCAGCGTCTCCGTAACTTTGAGGATCCTAGTTTTTCTAACTTATGGTTACTGGTGGACACGGGCGTTGAACAGATTGTTTACGCCTTGGTCTACCGGTCGCACAGCGGTGATCAGGAGACAACGAGACTCTTCGAACGGCTCAGTGATATGGCTGGTGAGGCTCAGCAGCGGTACCCGCGTGCGCAGTTGGTCTTTCTGGGGGACTTTAACGCTCATCATAAAGAGTGGTTGTGCCCATACCAGTTTACGGACCATGCTGGGAGGGAGGCGCGCAAGTTTGCACTATCGCTAGATCTCACTCAGCTGGTCGACGAACCGACACGCATTCCAGATGTTGCTGGCCACACACCTAATTGCTTGGACCTTCTGCTGACAACCGACCCGGACAGGTATAATGTGTCAGTGTCAGCCCCTTTGGGAACCTCCGACCACTGTCTGGTTAAATCTGTATCGCACTACTCACCGCCCGATCCCAGCCCAAGAGGCTTACGGCGGGTGTGGCGATACAAGTCAGCAGATTGGGACGAGATGCGGCATTTCTTTGCGTCTTATCCCTGGCAACAAGCCTGCTTTTCCTGTGATGATCCGTCGAGCTGCGCGGAAGCCATTACCGATGTCTTGCGTCAGAGTATGGAATATTTTATTCCTTACTCTGATATCGCACTCGGTGGCAAAGCACGCCCTTGGTTTAATGCTGAGTGTACCAGTGCTGAGGCACATAAACATTCGGCATACCTATCTTGGGCGGATGCTCGTAGCCGCAAAGCTCCGGATGTACACCTTAAAAAGCAGGCTTTTAACAAAATTGCCAAGTCCTGCAAGAAGGTTTTACGGAAAGCTCGTTTCCTCCATGTTGGTCGCATCGGGACTAAGCTTGCTTCGTACCCAGTTGGGAGTAAAGCATTCTGGTCCCTCGCCAAATCGGTGGAGACGAACTTCTGTCAGTCATCACTACCACCATTGCTGAAACCTGATGGGTCGCTAGCTCACACTGCGAAGGAGAAGGCAAATCTATTTGTCTCCCTCTTTGCTGAAAATTCACGTCTAGATGCTGGTGACGCTGCACCTCCTTCAATGCCTCGCTGCGACACGTCGATGCCAGAGATACGCATCCGTCAGAAAGAGGTGCTTAAAACACTACGTTGTCTGGATGTGAATAAATCTAGCGGCCCCGATGGTATACCAGCAATTGTGCTAAAGACCTGTGCCCCGGAGTTGTCTCCTATTCTTACACGCCTGTTCCGCCTCTCCATGCAGACGGGGCATGTCCCCAAATCCTGGAAGGTTGCCAACGTCCAACCAATCCTTAAAAAAGGCAATCGTGCCGACCCGTCGAATTTTAGACCCATTTCGATCACCTCCATACTTTGTAAAACTATGGAACGTGTATTGAACACCAAACTCCTTGCATACCTTGAAGGTAACGATCTCCTCAGCGACCGACAGTACGGTTTCCGCCGAAACCGGTCCACTGGGGACCTTCTTGTGTATGCAACACACTTTTGGGGTGAAGCCATCGAGAGACACGGTGAAGCTCTTGCTGTGTCTCTTGATATTACAAAGGCTTTCGACAGGGTCTGGCATGAAAGTCTTTTGGGCAAACTTCCAGCTTACGGAATCCCAGCTAGTCTGTGCTTCTGGATCTCTGACTTCCTGAGGAACCGTTACATCCGAGTAGTCATTGATGGCTACTCATCGGATCAAGTGGCAATTAATGCCGGTGTACCTCAAGGGTCCGTTCTCTCCGCGACTCTCTTTTTGCTGCATATTAACGACCTGCTTAAACCCGGTATTTTTGGGTATGCAGATGACAGCACGGTCACGGAGAGATACGTATCTGATGCCCGGACCACCAGTAATGAGATTCAGTCGCTTAGGGAGGCCATGGTGGAACGTCTGAACTTGACTTTAAAGTCAGTGTCCAACTGGGGCGATGACAATCTAGTCAGGTTCAATGCGACAAAAACACAGGCGTGTCTATTCACCGCAAAGCGGAGTCCGTTCAACTTGACTCCCACTTTCCGAAATGTGTCCGTACCAATTGCGGGTCGACTCGAGCTTTTGGGCATGAAGTTATGTTCAGACCTTAACTTCGGGAGTTCCATAGAGTCCAAAGCGAAAACTGCAGCAAAGAAACTTGGTATCCTATTTAAGGTGCGTCGGTACTTCACACCTGGACAGCTTCTCACTCTTTACCAAGCTCAGGTCCGCTCAGGTATGGAGTACTGTTCCCACCTTTGGGATGGCTCAGCCAAGTATCAGTTAGCCGCCTTGGATTCTGTGGAGCGCCGGGCCTACAAGCTCATTGGTGATACGCGGTTGGTACAGGCAAAATTGCAGAGCCTCGAGCACCGACGACGAGTTGCTTGCCTCTGCGTGTTTTATAGGATACATTTCGGTGAGTGTGCGCAGGAATTGCACGAATTGATTCCACCATCCCCTTTCCATCATCGGACATCCAGGCGTGGGGAGCGACTTCATCCTTATGCGGTTGAAATTCCACGTATTCGCACTAAGCGTTTCGCTTCCTCTTTCTTGATGCGGACCGCTAAGGAGTGGAATTCGCTTCCTACGTCTGTATTTCCAAGTAAATATGACTTGGATGCCTTCAAGTCTGGAGTGAATAGGCTCTTACTGTCCCAGCGGGTTACACCGTCGGCCTCATCGTCACTTACCATCAGGTGAGATAGAGGTCAACCGACTGTTGGTAATAAAAAAAAAAAAAAAAAAAAAAAAAAAAAAACAGTAATGGCAGTTTTGAGCCCACTGCCACTTAAGTTTGGTAATCCCGGGGCTATGTCGGTAACGTTGATTCACTTGCGTATCTCCGCATTTATTTCTTTCTCTTGCATTGTCGATCTTTGTCATTAGGTGGTGCATACATTTTAACTCCTCAATTGGTAACTTTACTGAATAGGTATCTGCTTCTCCTACTATAATTTAAGATTCAAAGGATTTGCAAAGGCAGATACTGAAATAGTTAAATAAGTATGTCGTGTAGATATTTGGTAACAGATCCACTACCACCAAATACACATAGAATCAGAAATTATGTTGACAGTCTTGACACCCAAAAACAGGAACAATTACTACAGATATTAATTTGTTTTTTTTTTATACTATAGGGTTTTTCAACAAGAACTTTGTTTTTCAAATGGGGGAAACACCGACAACATGACAGTTTGCTTTGGAACATGTTACAATGTATTAAATTTCGCTCGAAAATTGAATTAAAATCCACTATGAAGATGGTAGCGGAGGAAGAATACTACCACCCCATATCCTCCCGTGGGTGTCGTAAAAGGCGACTAAGGGACAACAGACGTTGGGCAACAGCGACGTTCTGTTCAAAACACACCATCCATCACTCACATCACTTTGGACTGCCTCGTTGGTCTAGTGGTTAGATGTGCCGCCTTTGGATCAACGGGTCCCGGGTTCGATTCCGGGGTCGGGCAAGTGTCTTTGTCTAAACCAGAGGCACTGGCTCGGAGTCTGGGTGTCATTTCTATCTACAATATGTATGTATTTACAAAAAAAAATGTATATAAGTAGTTTATCATCCATCTCGTTACCATAACACAAGCATTAAGTTGCTTAGCTTGGGACGAGATGGCGTTGTGTGAAATGTCCAAGGATATTTATTTATTTATTATCACTGCGATCGCCAACCCGCCTGCCAAGCGTGGCGATTATGGCAAACCCCCCCATGAATGGATACAAATACTGCGGGCGGCCCAGGACCGGCCTTTGTGGAAATCCTTAGGGGAGGCCTATGTCCAGCAGTGGACGTCTTTTGGCCGAAATGATGATGATGAAGATAGTGGTTTCTTCTGAGTTTACTACATAAAGGAAATACAATCAGATTATAAAATAATACATCTTATATCCCTAGTTTACCACATACATATGAATAGTTTAATACAAAATCATGTATTACAAAATGGTAGTTAAATGGTAGTCATTTATATGGATGTTTAGTATTTTATAGAAAAAAGCAATACAATATGTTGCCCTTTCGAATGGTGCTCAATTGCGGAAAGCAATTTCCTACGTTCCGAAACACGGAACAAAGTCTCATATTTTCTCTGTGTCTCGACTAGTTTGCTAATCCATGAGCTATAAATTTTGGGGAATAAGGTTTCTTTGTAGATGGCAACAGAGAATACAATTTCGATACTCTAGTACTGGATTTGTCAATTGTGTCCGTGTGTTTATTACTGAATTATGCGCATTGATCAAGTTATTTTTAACTCTAACTGTACTGTGATATGTTTGACTAGTTGGTCGTCGCTCCAACCCATTAATGACCCCCTACTGAGTCAAGCCTCCTCCAAATTCATGGAGGGAAATTAGCCTACGTTGCCACGCTGGCAAGACGGTTTGGCACAGGTTTTGTATCAAGTTTTCCTCCTCATATGGCTAGGTGATCTGCCTCTTATGATCCTTTAGTCGCCTCTTACGACACCCTCAGGATAGCGTGGATTGGAGACATTGTGTATTCTAAATCCGTCACCACACGGACTGTTGGTAAAGTGTTTTATAAGGTTTTACTTGTTGCTTCGAAATCAAATGGTTTTATTCGAATCAATTATTGAGTTTTATTTTATAAAGAGTGTTTTACAATAGTCAAATTTGCCTTTTACTCTTCGTCACCATTTCGGAAACCCACTCCACGGAGAAAAGCTTGCAAGAATATTGTGTAGTTTGTCAGACTTTCTGTTTCCGTGGGTAAGCGAGATTGTGTATTGTCATATCCGATAGGTAGCAAGCTTCTATCAATGTTGACTTCTAGTTAAACTCATGGAAAATTTAATCAAAATAAAACGGTAAATTATCGTAACTCTTTATTATCCTCCTAAAACTAAAGCAGATTCTCAAATTGTTTCCCACCAAAAAAAAAAATTGTCATTTGATTTACTGCAAACAAATTTATGCGGTATTAATCCTTATTGTAAAACATTAGGGCGTTTAATTGCAGACTCTAAAACCTTAAAGTAATTATTTGAAATGGTTCAGTGAATTTTTCTCCCGTATTGCCTTTACGGACTATAAAATGGAGCAGTTAAGCCCAGTGAAGCTTTATAGGAACTGTTTACATGCATCTCCTGGTATTTACGGTAAAAGCTGGACCAATCTAGTTGATCTTCTGGAGTGTGAGTAACAACCAGAAACTGTTAATTGATTTAGAAGTTTATGAAAACGCCAATTATGTGGTGATGATACTTGGTTTCATCCAACTGGATTTATTTAGTTCATTTGGTTTTAGATTATCTTATGCGCGCGGTTTCGTCTACGGTTTTATACCAAAATAACTACTGTTGATAAAATTATTGTCACGGAATATTTAATGTCTTCATAAATAGCCAAATTACTATTACTCAGCTCATAAATGGCCCACTGCTGATCCCTCGTGAACCTACTGTGGCACGCTAGCCAGACGGGTTGGCACAGGCTTCTGTAACAAGTTCTCCTTCTCTTGCAGCTATGTTTCCAGCCTTGTCGTTTCCTTTTGTCAGCTCTGACAACACCCTTAGGATGGAATGGGGTGGTGACATTATATATTCTAATTCCGTCACAACACGGACAATATCTATCTATCAGCCACAGAAGTCCACTGCTAAACATAGGCCTCCCCCACGGACAATATAAAAGGCGATAATTGCTCTGAGTCTGGGTGTCACTTGTGTTTGTGTATTTTATTTTTGGAAACGGCCCTCGCGGTTCCGTTTGTACCTAGTGCAGATGAGTACAACGGACAACGTCTGGAATACAAGGAAAGCAAGAGAAAATCGAAGTTTCTTTTTTATTGAATAGAAAACCTTTACCTAATTAAATCAATATATCAATCGCTGTACGAAAACAACGATACTCTCTCTCTCTTTGCGTCGTATTCCTCAGGATTGAGGGTCGTGACCACCCTTCAACATCACTTTCTCTCTTATGATGTTCTTCCATCTGTTCCTGTCTCTGGCGGTGTGGAGCGCATTGTGTACCGTGGAGTTGAGAGTGGTGCGGAATTGATCGGACCAACGTGTAGGGCTGCGTCCTCGAGGTCGTTTTCCAACGATACTACAGTCATCAAAAAACCAAATTAAACCCATGCATCGGTAGTAAAACATCTCTAAAGTGCGGTTGAGAATCGTGTAATAAAAATTATTCTACCTCCAAAGCTACGAATTACACGGCCGCGAGCACTCACATAGCCTCAATTTATACAGCGTAATATAGAGACAGTCACCATGTGAAGAAACGTGACTGAGGAAATGTTCCTGCCTCCCTAATTTATGGCGCGTAATATTTTACTTTCACCTGAATCCGCTACACACAGCTCAAGAACATAATCTTTATTGCCTACTGCAGTAGTCTCAAAGAGTTGTTTTATTTCATCCTCAGTTGCGGCGGAGGTAATATATCCAGGATTACGCGCGGTGATGAAATATGCATAATCTCTGTGCGGAGACGAATGTGCGATGTGTTTTTAACGTCGGAAGTTTCAATTCGTGTTGGTTTTATTTTTTCATTTCAAACTTTTGTAATGTAATGTTTAATACCTGATTTTATCCATGTTTCGGGCACGAAAGGCCGTCCCGTCTGTCACTCTGACATGTCAATTTTGTGTGGTGAGAAATGGTGTGACCGAAAATAGTTTGTTTATTTAACTAGTTTCTAGTTTTCAGATTGTTGATTAAAGTGTGTTTGAAATGGTTTGACTAGTTGGCAGTGTCAACATTCGTGACAACTTCAACTAAATTTACATTTGAAACTCCATATACCTACCAATATAATGTTATGAAGAGGAAATATTTGTAACGATTAAAGTTATAATCGAATGGACCGGTTTTAACAATTCTTTCACAAGTCGAATTCTTTATTGTCCCGGAGAAACCTAGGTTATATTGAATGTCGAGATAAGCCTGGTTTTTTTTTTATAAAAACCCAAACCCCTTCACTAGCTATAACCTGTATCGCGGGGGCAGTTTACAAACATGTAATTCACAAACACAAATGACACCCAGACTGAGAACCAGTGCCTCTGGTTTTAAAGTTAACTACTCGCATAAGGTAGTTGAATATATACGAGTAATGGAATGCTGCTCTACAGAGAAGAGCCGGCAAGAAACGTTATATTACAATACCTTTGTATGCATCAGCATGTGGCATACAATCAGCTGTTGCTTGAATTATTGATTCGGACGTCCCACGCACATCGTGAAGGAATAATTAATAGAGGTCACGGTTCCGCTGTGAAATAAACTCGCTTATAGCTGCTGCGGTTTGATTTTTTTAGCGATGCGGTGAGAGCGTTTAATTTTGTATAATGCCTTCCTCATTTCAGCCAAAAAACGTCCACTGCTGGACATAGGCCTCCCCCAACGATTTCCACAAAGGCCGGTCCTGGGCCGCCCGCATCCATCGTTTTCCGGCGATCTTAACCAGGTCATCGGTCCACCGTGTGTGAGGCCTACCATCACTGCACCTTCCGGAACGCGGTCGCCACTATACTATTCTATAGGACTTTTCTGTCTAATCTAATCTGTACTAATATTATAAAGAGGAAAGTTTTGTATGTAGGTACTATGTTTGTAATGAATTGGCTCAAAAAGTACTGCACTGATTTTAAAAATTCTTTCACCATTTGAATGCTATATTATCGCTGATTAATATAGGCTATTTTAATTGCTTTAATATACAGTACTTAAATTTAAATTTTAACTATGGGCTATGGGCTCCATCAGAAGGCTCAAAGTCACCCAAAGGGAAATGGAGAGGGCTATGCTCGGAGTTTCCCTGCGAGATCGAATCAGAAATGAGGAGATACACAGGAAAACCAGGGTCACCGACATAGCCCACAGGATTGCCAAACTTAAGTGGCAGTGGGCAGGGCACATAGCGCGCAGGACCGACGCCTGATGGGGGAGAAAAGTCCTGGAATGGCGACCGCGTTCCGGAAATTGCAGTGCTGGTAGGCCTCCCACACGGTGCCGGAAAACGATGGATGCGAGCGGCCCAGGACCGGCCTTTGTGGAAATCTTTGGGGGAGGCCTATGTCCAGCAGTGGACGTCTTTTGGCTGAAATGATGATAATGATGATGATGATTTTAATTGCAAGATAAAAACATATTGTCCACCCTTGCGAAGCCGGGGCGGGCCGCTAGTAATTGACTATAGCGCTAGATAGATTTTGACTCAAGATGTTTGTTATCGACTATAAACAAACCTATATCATACTACTACAACTACTACTTAGCGCATAGATGACCCACTGCTGAGTCGATCCTCCTCCAGTTACATGGAGGGTAATAAACTTACTGTGCCACGCTGGCCTGACGGGTTGCACAGGGTTTTGTATCAAATTATCCTTCGCTTGTGGTTAGCTTCTTGGTCTTGTCATTACCTTTTGTCAGCTCTTATGTCAACCTCAGGATGGAATGGGGTGGTGACACTATGCATTCTAAATCCGTCACCGCACCAACCTATATCATATGACACCATAATATGGATTTTCCTCCGTCAATTTCGCAGGAGGTTTGAGAGTTTGGCAGTGAGGATTCGATTCAGTGAAGTGAAAATCTTTTTTTTTCCTCCACTTGTGATTAAGATATTTTAGACAAGAACACAAATTTTATCTAAGGCCAGTATGTGTTTTTGAGGAAAGTCTAACCTAATCATATTAGTTATAATAAAGTTTCAATATTTTATCAATTCAATTCATTTTTTTTTCATATCTTTATGAAAATTTATTGAAATATTTATTATTTGAAATGTCAGTTAGTGATTTTTAATTAGAATTGAATTTGTAGTAATTTGATAGTATTATTTATTTCGGCTGTATTTTAACAATTAACGAAAAAAGTGTATAAGACGAGTGTGGTAGACCTAGGCGGAAGTTACGTGACCAAATCGGGGACGACTTGAAAAAAGGCCTGTTCAAGAGTACCCTAAACCGAAGAGCTTGTAAGAAGGGAATAATGAGAGTGATCGAAGCGAAACACGTATGTAAGGATCGTAGCAAGTGGAAAGAAGGGGTCTCTGCCTACCCCTACGGGAAAGAGGCGTAATTATATGTATGTATTTTAATAGTAAGACATGTAAATATGAACCATTACATATAAATTTTTGCATTCAATATTTTATACGAAGCAAAAGTATAAATTTTACTTTGCGATTGCATACAATATTTTCTTCAATAACACGCCAGGAATTCTTAGGAAGCAATAGTATGAAATAAGTAGCATTTTTGCAATCCTACTTTAAATATTCTCATTCAGCGGACTGGACAAAAACCTCTGCATTGGAATCGAAAAAAGTACTAGTGGAAATGTAAAAGAAGATTGGATTGTAAATCAAACCCGTTCGTTTCGTGTTTATCTCTATTCCCAATTCATCAGTTTATTTGGTTTGACTGTGCAGTAATCATCATTTCATCATCATCATTTCAGCCAAAAGACGTCCACTGCTGGATATAGGCCTCCCCCAAGGATTTCCACAAAGGCCGGTCCTGGGCCGCCCGCATCCACTGCTTTCCGGCGATCTTAACCAGGTCGTCGGTCCACCGTGTGGGAGGCCTACCAGCACTGCACTTCCGGAAGGCGCAGTGCAGTAATCAAGGGACAGAATATTATTATTTTTGGTGTTGTTAAGTTTCTCTCTAAACCTGTAATAATATGGTACAGAATGTCCAGGTTGGGTTCAGAAATGGATTTCGTGACAATTTCTTTTGTAAGTTATAAAATATTATTTTCATGTAAATAATTACTACTACTACTCAGCCCAAAAAAGGCCCATTGTTGAGTCGGGCCCCTCCCATAACATGGAGGGGTTTCCTTCTCTTGTGGCTCGGTGGTGTGCTTCTTGCCGTATCTTAGTCACCTCCTCGTTTTAGCAAGGGATGGTCACATAGTGTAAAAAACCAACATCTATATAATTGTCTTGTACAAAATATATAACTAGTACATAATCATCGACCGTTGGGTACATGAAAGTACATTCAGACTACAAGTTATTCCGAATGCCTTTTGCAAGGTATATTTCGAGCCGGGTAGTCCCGCCTCGCACCCAGGACCATCAGCTAGAAAAACCTTAAGTGAACCACAAGATGAAAGCTGTAGAAAGTGAAAGGAATCAAACGCCCTTTTTCCGGCTGTGCCGTAATATAGCTTAGATTTTGTAATATGCACAATCCCCTGCGGAGATGAATGTGTGATGTTCTTAAAAGAAGCGTTTCGCTCTACCAATCACTGTGTTTACTTTTTTATTTCAAGATAAATCTACACACGGAATACCAAATGCGAAAAAGTACTGCATTTTTTATTGCAGATTTGTACAGTTTTGGTAATAAGTAATGTGCCATAAAGCGTTAGGTAGATTTTCATAATGTTGATACAATTCACGAAATAAAAGGTCGATTCGTATTCAAAATTACAGTAAAATATAATCAAGAGAAGCAGTACTACGTTTAAAATGTCTTTCTACCTTTAATTTTGATGGAGATATCGATGTTCTAATCACAAGCTAGAATTTCATCACAAATCATGATTATAAAAACAATCAAAATCAACAATCTAGCTTGGCTAGGCTAGGCCACTAGCTATTACTAGGCTAGGCTGGTTATTAATTTGCTCAGCGGATTAGCATTGCCATACAACGATGCACTGCTACTGGCCTTCCTGACACTGTATCTGGCGCAAATTCCGTTTATATAATAGTAATTTTAGTTATTATACTTTTAAGAATAGTTTTAGTTATAGACAGTATAGTATTTTTTTTAATTTAGGTATTTATAGTTTAATGTTATTTATGTACATAGTATAAAACAAAGTCGCTGTCGTCTGTCCGTCCCTATGTATGCTAAAATCTTGAAAACTACGCAACGGATTTTGAAGCGGTTTTTTTTAATAGATAGAGTGATTCAAGAGGAAGGTTTATATGTCAATATTGCACCTTTGCGAAGCCGGGGCGGGTCGCTAGTTTATGTATATTTGGTTCATTAGCTATTCTTTTTATAATCGTTCCAATGTGTCCATCCTAGTTCCATAATGTTTCTTGGGTTGTCTGTACTTACTTCTAAAGTCCAGGTGGGCAACATTAGAAGAAAAAAAGTTGCTTTTTTTGTAATTTTGTAAACATCATTCGTATCTGTTGTCCTATCACTTCTATTTATGGATGTAGGGTTTTTTGTTCCTCCTTAGTCGTTCACTCCTGACGGAGTGGTCGTGGTTGATGATGCTGCATTTTCACTGGCCACAGCAGCCCCCGCGATGCGTCTCCACTTGTTACGGTCTTCAGCGTCTCGGGAACTTTGGACTATAGTCGTTTGAGTCGCAGCCTTAATGAGGTCTGTCCAACGCGTGAACCACGTGATCGCTTGCCCTCCACATGCCCCCGGACAACGAGCCGCTCCATGGAGTTTTCGTTTCGAACAACGTGTCCGAAATACTTGAGGATTATTATATTTACTTGAGGTTTTTGTTACGCTCTGTGTAATTCTGCGTAGTGATGTGAAGATAAAGTTTTAAAAAGCTATTAAAATATGTCAAGCAAAATACTTTAAGTGGTTTTGTGATTACTATTAAACTTAAGTAATTAATGTTACAATCTGTTTTAGGCAGCTGTCGTTCAAATACTAGTAGTGGTTAAATGTTATGTTAAGAATAAAAATGTTTATTTAGAACTTCTGCCTTCTGTAATGTTATTCTGATTCAGAGCTATATCAATGTGAAGTTTCTTTCAATTTATTTCAGTACTTTTTAAGAAAAGAAAAAGACTCATCACCATATTTCTGGAACTATGCCGCATGTCTAGCGGGCCTGAATTAGTAAATGTTATAGGCTAAGATGGTGATGGACAAGCTGTGGTGGATTGAGATCTTCTGATTTTTTATACCTATTTTTTCATTTATAAATAATGTTTTTTATTAAAGGTTCTATAATTATGTTTTGTCTCTGTTCCCGAAAAAACATTTAACACCTTCGCTGCGGGGCCCTTTCTCATGGACTTGCAGCCAGTGCGTATGAGGTCTTTTAGAGGCAAAATTCAACTTCTTTTCGGTGCGTATGAGACCTTTGCGGCCTCACAAAATGTTGTTTCACAAAACACCTTAAATATAGCCCAAATATGACAATAATTGCTTGAAAATCTACCATTATAAACTTTAATAGATGCTTTAGTTGAATCCAGCTTCGCCCCCTATTATGACTTTTTGGAATTAAATAAAATACAATAATATATATGACATCTGTTCTGCCTCATAACGCACTGTAAGAGAGTACGATTTGAGTCTCGACTAGGGATGGTAATAAAATAGAATTCCAGTTACGATAAAATTAAAATATTTATTTAAGACAGTCTACACAAAATGATTTTCATTAAAACAGGACAGATTTGGAACACTGGATACAAAAAGTTTTTTTTTTTGCATCGTATCTGATATTACTTTACTAAGCCTTAATTTCTCATTACAACCTATGCAGCGTTTTAGTTGACCACCTTTTTGAAGCACATGATCAGCACATCTCATCATCATGATTTCAGCCAAAAAACGTCCAGTGCTGGACCCCGGTCTCCCCCAAGGATTTCCATCGTCCAAGGACCATCGTAGTGAGGCCCTCAATGGTCTCAGCCACTATATTCACTATATTATTTTACGCGACTATGTCGTCAGTGAAGGGGCAGGTTATATTCCTCAGTCTTCTGTATAACCAGCGGCAGCATGGTTTGCGGTGCTGAAATCTTTTCGAAAGCCGGCTTGTTCGTGAGGCTAGGAATCCTATTGATTCGTAATGACCCTCGAGAATAACTTCTAGATATGACTCAAATGTGAGATGTATATTATGTAGTTCTTCAAGAAGGTGTTATTTACCTTCTTGAAGAACAGTACACCACACTTCTGTTCCATGCCTTGGCGTTCGTCCTTTGAGTATGATGCAATTAAGCAACGTCTGGGCCCTAAAGATCGGATCTCCACCCGCCTTCAGAAGTTCTGCGGTAATTCCGTCATCACCCGCCGACTTCTTGTTCTTAAGTTGCTTGAGCGAAATTATAATTCTAAGCCATATAGCCCATTCTAAGCCCATTCTAATTTCTCGAGTTCTGTGATCTTCTCATCAGCCCGCAGTGTACGTGTGCTGTATGTTGCCAAGTCCAACCGTCGTTTGTTTTGGTAGCTGGGTCTCTGCCGGGGATTCTTAGATTTTTTTTTGTTGTCGCTGGGCCCCAGGACTCGCAGGGCAACTCTGAGGACAGAGGATTCCCTGGAGCGCCAGTCCACTGCGGCGCTGGGTGCCGCTCTTCGTCTCACCTCTCCCCGTGGGCCCACCCGGCATGGGAGGCCCTGGCCGGTATGGCCCCACAGATCATTGAGGCACTCAAGCCCCTTCACCACGACAAGGTGGCAGCACAGTCGAGGGGGATTCTTAGATCCCCTGCCTCAAAGTTACCTTGGCTGCTACCGTAGCCGAAGAAATAGCAGGGCTGCCGGAGACTGGAGGCCGGTTTTTTAATTACGTCTATCATCGGGGGTAGCTTCATGCAATCTACTTATCATTTTCTTTAGCTTCATCAAATAATTTACATCTCTCTCCACGGTTTAATGTATCCATATTACGAAAATTAATTACTATATAGGTACACTTATAATTCGAAAAAGCCGAGCACGCCGGCCGGTAACCTACTTCTGTATCGAAACTTATCACAACACTAAGCTGGGACACGTTGCGCCTGCGGCGCCCACACCCCACTCCGTGCGGCTATGAGGCCTGCAAATTTTGAGGCAGATTAGACCTCCCTACGCACTAGACGGAATTATTTTTTATCCAGTGCGTGTGAGGTCTATTCAACCTCAAATAATATTAATTACACCGTTAGACTAAGCTTCGTAACAGAAACAATTCTATATATTTGTCTCTGTTATACTCAAAGAAATGTTAGCAAAGCTGTCCCCCGCACAGAGTGAAAGAATGCTATTTTGACTACCGCACCTGCGAGAAGTCACGCATGTGGCTTGTTCGACCGCACAACGCAGCGAACGTGTTAAAGACTTGTTAGGATACACTAGAAATTTCTTCGTAAATTCAAGTTAACAAAACATTTTTTTCAGCTGGAAACCTCAGAAATGCAGCGCAGTTTCAAGACGAACGTTCTTTTGCCACTCCTTAAAGCGCTATAAATTCATTGCTTGAAAATGTTGTGCGAAAAGCCGTATGTTCAAATACATTTTGTGGAAAGCCTTGTGTAGCTCAGTTTGTATTTATTAAACCCATGAGTATGCAAAAAAGTAGCTGCCTCATCGCGGTTTTTCAAATTACCCTCTTTTGTCATTGAAATTGGCCGGCGGTTTCTAGGTTATACGATTAATGCTTTGTTACTGAATTATCGTGTTATAGGTGGTTCAGCAATGTTATAAATATACCGTAATTTTTTTTACAAATCATCATCATTACGTTTGCCTCGTTGGTCTAGTGGTTAGATGTGCCGCCTTTGGATCAACGGGTCCCGGGTTCGATTCTGGGGTCGGGCAAGTGTCTTTGTCTAAACCAGAGGCACTGGCTCGGAGTCTGGGTGTCATTTCTATCTGTAATATATGTATGTATTTACAAAAAAAACGTATCTAAGTAGTTTATCATCCATCTCGTTACCATAACACAAGCATTAAGTTGCTTAGCTTGGGACGAGATGGCGTTGTGTGAAATGTCCAAGGATATTTATTTATTTATTATTTCACCTCACAAATTACACGCTGGACTGCTTCACCATCATCTTCATATCAGCGAAAAGGCCCCCAAGGGTTTCCACAAATACCGGTCCTGAGCTGCCCGTATCGCCCTCATCAACCACATTACAGGGAAGAGACTCGCCACACGCCACCATCACTTGAATGATCCATCACATCAATCTTTGAATGAGCATTATAATTCAGATTATCAGATAATCAAAAGGCTAAAAGGCAGAAAATCAGATAGCGGGGGTTGTATGTGCCGCCTTTGGATCAACGGGGTCCCGGGTTCGATTCCGGGGCCGGGCAAGTGTCTTTGTGTAAACCAGAGGCACTTACTCTGAGTCTGGGTGTCATTTGAATTCGTGAATTTCATGTTTGCTGCCTGCCCCTGCGAGACAGGTTAACCTACAGCAGGGGTACGTTTTAATAAACAAAAACAACTACCTTAGGGCAAGACCATGAAACTAATTATCATCACCATCATTATTTCAGCCAAAATACTTTTTGAGATTTCCACGAAGCCCGGTCCAGAGCCGTCTGCATCCATCCTTTTCCGGCATCCTTAACAAGGTCGTCAGTCCACAGTACCAGGGAGGCCTACCAGCACGGCGCTTCCCGGAAAGCGGTCGTCAATTGAGGGCTCTTCTGGAGCAGAAAAGCCCTCAATTGACGACCAGTCCAGGCTGTGTGCCCGCCCACTGTGGACCGGTGGACCGACGACCTAGTGAGGGTCGCCGGAGCGATGTCAGCGGCTCAGGATCGGCCTTCGTAAAAATCATTGGGGAAGGCCTATCACCAGTCCAGCAGTGGACATATTTCCGCAAAAATACAACATAATACATTCAACCTTAGATCTCTTGGTCTACAATACTACTCGTAGTGTTATTTATCTGCCTAACGTGTTATTGTATATTGTCTCGTACTTTATACTCTTGTTGTCGTAATTTTTTCGTGATTTAGATAGATAGATCACATTGTACATTTGCGACATAAACATGACTTACAGGAGAAATTATAAATAAAATATACAATTGGCGGCCTTATCACTAAAAAGCAGGCAGGATTTACCTGTTTCGTTTATATGTTTACATTCTAAGATTCATCTAGCCCTAATTTACCTACCTAGAAAAATATGTTTGCAGAAACGGTTTCCTTAATTGTTAAAGCGACTAGTGGTTTCATTAAACCCCACCGCTAACTGATTTCCTGGAGTATGGCTTTAATTTTATCTTTAGAAACAATGTGGCCAACTTCGTAATATGCAGTATAGTCTGGAACATCAAAGTCGACACATAATACCCTTTATTAAGTTATATCTTCATCGCAAACTGGGTCATATGCAAAGGACTAAAGCTGAGCTCTACAATTTGCTGTAGGCAAAGTTTGAGGGATAACTTTGTCCTGTACTCAGTCCATAGATGTACCTACGTGGACTACCACACTGGGGCTAATATTGCTACAATAGAAATTTCCTCTTCTTCCAAATTTCTTTTCGGGTTCATTTTCCTAAAAGCAACTAAAAATGAATTTAGAAGTAAGATTAAATTAAATTTGGGAGATTCACCACCCACCTCTCGCTGGAACTGCCCACTACTGAGTGGAATGCAATTTGATGGATTGGCAAGGGTGACCACACTTATTATCCTGGGCGGGCGGCCCAGGATCGGCCTGTGGAAATCTTTGGGGGAGGCCTATGTCCAGCAGTGGGCGTGTTTCGGATGAAATGATGATGATGATGAAAAAAAAATAATTTTGTTTTTATTATGTTTACTGCAGTATATACTGTTACAAAAGAAAATAATTTATTAAAAATAGCATTACAGGCTTGCTTAATAACATTACCGTGCCACCTATTAAGCTACTCCTTAAGATCCTTTTGGACAGGATGCCTATTTCTTTCTGTTAATTTGGGGGACGCCTGAAATAATAGTGGCTAATTTTTGGACTGAAACGACGATTAATGTTGATGACTTTGTTTTTTCGGCGGAAACACTAAGAACCGACGCAAAACGAGAGGTGTTATAAGTTTGACGTGTCTGTCTGTCTGTGGCACCGTAGCTCGCGAACGGATGAAGCGATTTCAATACAGTTTTTTGTATGACAGGTGAGTTACGGGCGAGTGTTCTTAGACATGTTTGATGAAAATCGGTTGAGTCGTTTAAAAGTTATGGGGGGGGGGGGGGAAAGTGGGGAAGAATAACAGAAAGTCTGCAAATATAATCGAGTGGGGTCTCAAATGAAAGCGCATCACGTGCACATTACAAACATCATAATAAGCGTGTACCTATAAAAAGCAAAAAATAAAAATTAAATTAAAAATTTAAATAAACCCCCGACACAATGACCTAAGTAACCTATAAAAAGTAAAAAAATACATCGCGTTGGGGGACCAGGGTTTCAGGTAATAAATAAATAGGAGCGGTGCCCCAACGCGATGTATTTTTTTATTTTTTACTTTTTATAGGTTACTTAGGTCATTGTGTCGGGGGTTTATTTTAATATTTAATTTAATTTTTTTGGTGATGCTATCGACTGACGAGTGATGATATAGACTTAAGCCGGATTTATATTTGTCTGACGTGTCGCCTCAGAGAGGTATCGGTTTTATTTAATTAATGCGCTGAGATTTATACTCACTCTAACGTGATGCCATCTGTAATGAAACACAACTCTGATGCGACACGTCACAACACATCAGGCAAATATAAATCCGGCTTAATCCTAGATACATTTCCACAAACGAGCGTGAAATAAAACAATTCCTATATCGCAATCTTTATTGCCTAATACGCTAGGCAATAAAGATTATACTTGAGTGGCATTAAGCGAATTCAGGTGTGTAGGACTGGAAGTCTGATATTACTTGGCATAAATTAGGAAAGCGCGCGACATTCCCTCAGTCTGTCTGACAACTGTTGTGGATATTACACGAACATAATTTGAAACCATACGAGCGAACAATTTGTATCTTTTACGGTGGAACATTTTTATTGCGCAATTATTCTGACGTGATTGAGTGATTTGAATTTAGATGGAAAACGGCTTTAAGGAGTTTAGTTTTTGCAACCGATTTCAAAGAAGGCAGAGGTCAATACAGTTTTATGTTTTTTTTATAAAATGTCTGGGTGTAGTTATCCATACGGCTCGATTTATTTAAGTATTTGTGTGATGTTGCAGGATATGTGTAAAGATCGAGAAAACCTAAGACATCATTTGTGTGATGTGATAGTGTAGAATTAATCGTGTATGTATGTTTGTGTGTATATGTAAATAAATGTGTCAGTGTGTGTTTGTACAGTAGTGTGTTTGTATGTGTGACTGAGGTCGCCACAAATGTATTTATGCACAGTAGGACTTTTATTCATTACCCTCCATACAATAGAAGGAGGCCTGACTCATCAGTGGGTTTTGTATAGGCTGAGTAGTTGTAGTACAATTTTATAATGTTAAACATTCTTGTAATTAAGCTTGCATTACAAGAAAGTTACTATTCAACAAGACAATGGTCAAGATATTATTCTCATAAACTTTCTGCACTCCTTTTTTTTTTGTCCCGTATAAATGCTTGTTATTATATGACTTACTAGCGACCCGCCCCGGCTTGGCACGGGTACAATTATGACATATACACCTTCCTATTGAATCACTCTATCTATTAAAAAACAATTTCAAAATCCGTTGCCCAGTTTTGAAGATTTAAGCATACATAGGGACGGACAGATGACAGCGACTTTGTTATAAACTATGTAGGGATAGTGATGATATGTGAGGGTGTAAGCTAGCCGGGCGAACCATTAGATCCTACCACCAGGCTTGCTGGGTTTTGTTGACTTTTACAACACGCGTTATTTCCCAGCGTGCGATGGGGAAGTTTTATATTCTATCTGCTATCTTTTATTGATCTAGACGCACAGCTTTAAGTTTCAATGGCACTCTTACATTTCATTCTTGACTAGAGATATGAATTAACTCGAGGTTACCAACAAAAAGAAACCAAAGCTAACAATTTCTTTATGGGAACGTTTCAACATTACGCAGAAATTCAAACAAATCTCCCGTAACAACGGCAAACAGGTGCATTTAAAGGGATTCTCACTTTCATAAACAAGTTAAGAGGCGTAGGGAGAGGGTCGGATATAGACTTATTAAGGGAGGTAACCGTGAAAATGGACTTTAATAATGAAAGGTGCTTTTTATAATACCGTATTGGGGCCAATTTATTTAATGTAGATTTGAAATGTTTGTACTAATTGATTGCTCTGGAGGGCTCTTGGGTAAATGGATTGTGTGCTATTTGGATAGCAGCTAGTTTTATGAACCCGTCTGTAAAGTTTAGATAGTTATACAGAGTGTAAGAAAAACTCTATAGCCATCCAAAGAGTGGGCCTAAAGTTCAGCAAATCTTGATGTATGCGGGAGATATTCACGTTTTAGTTAATCACAAGTTTACTACAAAACAGGGGTTCCAGTGAAAACTAACTAACTGAAAACCGTTATTATTACCACCCTACATGCTTAGTGGAATAAGTAGCGTTACGATTCCGAAATTCCACGAACGGGGTACTGCTACTGCCATCTTTGAAGTAACAGCGAGAACTTATTCAAGACCCTTTTACATTAAATCAATAAAAACCATTACACACGCTACCACGTATTTGACACACACACGCGCGTGTTAAATACGAAGAGTTTAAATTATTATTTAATTATACTTAAGTATGTCAAGTTAAAGTTTGCTCTTAACTTTATTTATGATATTAAATGGGTTATATTAATAATACAAATATTTAGTTATACCATTTAGTTTAATCTCAGATAATATCCAATTTAACCTAATTGTATATATATATATATACATACATATAGATATACACCTAGTATACATAGTACGATACACCTAGTATTATTATATATAGTAAACAAGTATACTTATCTATAATTTATTCAGCCGCTAGTATCAGGTGACGTCTGTCCTCGACGATTACCACCCAACAAGTGACCCCGCTTGGGCGAGGCATCGCCTTTTATACAAGTATCGCCACTACTCAACAGTTGCAACCGGATGTAGATTAATCAGTAATGGTTATTAAATTTACAATTTAACTTAATAATATATTTGGGACTTGTCTAAAATTACGAATTTATTTTAAATGAGTAATAATTATGTGTATGAGTATGTTATAAATAAATAAATTCGTAAAAAGATACTAAACTTTAAACATCGAATTAAACTGATTCAAACTGACCGTGTACGTTAAAAAAAACGTATATTAATAAACAAGTCGACTTTAAATATTAATTATGTATATACTTATAGCAACAATAGCAATATTCTAACACGGCCATACTGACATGTACTTCGTTCTCGAAGTACAAGATTAGATAAACATTTTTTTTCTTACACGATCATATTATAATACGTAATCACATCTTACTGAATGTGGCGAAAACCGCCGCCAATCAATACAGTCAAGACAAAGCTCGTCGTACAATAATCCATTCATTATTACACATAATCAATAATATTTCACAATATCTTCCTTTATTCACATTTATAATATACAAATATTCATTATTACACAAAATCAATCATATTTCACAATATCTTCCTTGTCATTTATAATATACATATATTCATCATTACACATAATCAAAAATATTTCACAATATCTTCCTTTTCATTTATAATATGTATTTCAATTCATTCATTAATACAAATAGTAGATATTTCATTTATTATCTCCTCATTTTTTTTCTTTATAAACAATATTTTTTTTTACTTAAATTAAAACTACACACATTCATTATCTTCTACATATTGTTTTGTTCCACCCAATTACCAGGCCATAGACGAAGTTTCTCTTTGGCAACGGTTATATTTCTCAAATTTCCAATACCCCTCAATGAAAACCTGTCATTTTCTATTATGCTAATTATTTCATAGGGTCCCTTAAATTTTGCCTTTAATTTATCATGTCGCCTATGGTCTTGATTTACATAAACAGTGTCGCCTATGTTATATTGTATATTATCTCTACGAGTTTGATCAAATCGTTCTTTAGATTTGTTAGCTACATTTATAAGGTGCTGCCGTGCCAATTGCCTGTCAGAAGTTACATCTATAATTTCGTTTTCATTATTTTCAATTACTTCGTCTAATAGAGCTTGTATTCTAGGAATATTAGAAGTTCTGCCTAAAAGCAGCCGCATAGGTGAAAATCCGGTTGATTTTTGAATTGTGGTATTAAGAGATAGTTGGACTTTCCACAAAACGCTCGGCCAGTCTGACACGTCAGTACAAGAGGTACTAATCATATTTGTAACGGTGGAGACGTATCTTTCTACCTGGCCGTTTCCACGTGGGGTACCGGTAGCTATCATGTGATGTCTAACCTGCCAACTATCAAATAGCTCCTGTAATTGTCTTGAACAAAAATTTGTTCCACGATCAGTAATGATTAAGGATGGTGTACCAAAATCAGTGAGAGAATTACGTAAAATATCGACCAGTTCTTGGGCCCCCATTGTTTTTAGTGGCTTTAAAATACAGAATTTTGTGAATCCGTCTATCATAATAAGTAAATGTTTATAACCGTCCGTTGATTGTGGAAATGGGCCGGTACAGTCTATATGTACTGTATGGAAAGGTATAGGTATTTTTTCTATGGGATGGAGCATTCCTTGCTTTGGTCCATGATGAGATTTATTTTTTACACAAATTAGGCAGTGAGTAATATACTTTTTTATGAATTTATATATTCCAGGAAACCAAAAGTATTCAAGTATTTTTTGGTAAGTTTTGTCTAATCCCACATGGCAATTCTCATCATGAAACAAACGAAGAATACTCAGCCTACTTCCTTTTGGAATGTACAATTTAGGTGCGGCTGTTGGATCCATTTTGTAATACAGTAAATTATTTCGAACCATGTACTGATTGAAATCTAAGTCTCCAACTCTAACCTTTTCTATTAGGATTTGAGTTTCTGGATCCCTGTCCTGAGCAGTTTCTAACCAAGATCGCGGTGGCGGTGCATCTATTAGATTGACAATTAATTTATTATCTGCTTTAAGAGGGACTGGTACACTAGACAAGGCATGAGATGTATTATTAAAAGCGTGATCTACTTCTGGATTACGACTAAGATAATCGACATGATTAACGAACTGTCCCTTTCTATATACAACTTCAAAAGAAAAATCTTGCATATAAGTCCACCATCGTGCGACTCGAGGTGAAAGATCCTTTTTATTAACTGTGGATTTTATGGCATTACAATCAGTAATAATCTTAAAATGTATTCCTAATAGGTAGACGCGAAAATGTTTTAATGCATTGAATATTGAAAGTGTCTCCAATTCATAGGAATGGTATCGGGACTCACAGGGACTAGTCTTTTTACTGAAATATGCCACTACCTTATTTAGGCCACTATGTCTCTGTAAAAGTATGGCACCGTATCCTATTGCACTAGCATCAGTGTGTAATTCTGTCTCTAAGTTCGGGTCGAAAATGGATAGTAAAGGTTCTTTTGTTAGGCAGTTCAAAATATAATGACGAGCTTCCTCTTGCTCCGGTCCCCATTCCCATTTTTGGTTGGTTTTAACTCATTATTCGCCTTAAATCGTTTGGCATTATCAGCAGTGGTCTGACTAATAGCTATCTCCGAGGATCTTTTCTTAGCGACCTTTTCATACGTGGAAAATAAGGAGATCAATTCGGGAATGGTACTAACAGAACTATTCAAGCTAGCCATTCTAACGTTAACTTCCGTTATTCCTCCGCATACAAGCTCAATCAGTTGTGGTTGTGTAAATGCTACTCTCGTACTACGTAACAATCTAACTTTCTCCCTAGCAAACTCGCAGTAAGTGTCAGCAGAATCAGAAGTATACAGTACGGCTTTTGATAACTTTTCAGACAGGTTCTTTTTTTCTGGGTATAAATCTACCAGATCCTTGCGAAGAGTTTCCCAAGAACGTTCGGACTCTGGTTCCCAGGTTTCGAACCACGCTAATGCAGAACCCCGTAGGGCCTTACCTGCCTTAGCGGCTTGCTGAATACTGCTCCACTTGAATTCAGCACCAAGTTTCTCGATACTTTTGCACCACGTCTCTGCTCCGTTGTCATTTTTCTCCGGATCGAAAAGCGGTAGTGCGATGTCATCATGGCGCTGATTTGCTGTTACTGCCTCGCGGATGGCTTGCACCATACTTTCCAATAACTGACACGACTCCATAATCTAAAATAAAAATAACCAAATATATTTCTTGGGTAAAAGGTTTTCGTTGATCCCACTTCTGATGTTAAATACGAAGAGTTTAAATTATTATTTAATTATACTTAAGTATGTCAAGTTAAAGTTTGCTCTTAACTTTATTTATGATATTAAATGGGTTATATTAATAATACAAATATTTAGTTATACCATTTAGTTTAATCTCAGATAATATCCAATTTAACCTAATTGTATATATATATATATACATACATATAGATATACACCTAGTATACATAGTACGATACACCTAGTATTATTATATATAGTAAACAAGTATACTTATCTATAATTTATTCAGCCGCTAGTATCAGGTGACGTCTGTCCTCGACGATTACCACCCAACAAGTGACCCCGCTTGGGCGAGGCATCGCCTTTTATACAAGTATCGCCACTACTCAACAGTTGCAACCGGATGTAGATTAATCAGTAATGGTTATTAAATTTACAATTTAACTTAATAATATATTTGGGACTTGTCTAAAATTACGAATTTATTTTAAATGAGTAATAATTATGTGTATGAGTATGTTATAAATAAATAAATTCGTAAAAAGATACTAAACTTTAAACATCGAATTAAACTGATTCAAACTGACCGTGTACGTTAAAAAAAACGTATATTAATAAACAAGTCGACTTTAAATATTAATTATGTATATACTTATAGCAACAATAGCAATATTCTAACACGCGCATATTAACTCTTTTGTTTATTGTTAAAGTCTGTAATCAAATTCAGAATAAGACTATATTTATAGAACTTTAATTTAATTTAATAATGGTCTAAATTCGACCGCTGGGTGACCACTACTTATAATAATTTGCTCACAAATACTCATAATATTATATTAGTATCCATTATTATTTACAGATAGCGAATACGGGCTTGTTGGTGCAACCTAAAAGAATCAGATCTGAGAGTCTCATAAGACGTTGACAATATCAGCGACAATGAAATCGTAAAAAGCGATGTCACGCAAAGTATCTCAATAGTTCCACTAAGAGCATTGTACTGAAGCAGTCCCTTCCATCAGTTTTTACGACTAGGACTGGGATAAGTAGTAGATACGTTTTACGTTCGTCTCATTTTCACTCTAGCAGACGAGTGTGTAACAAAACCGGTATATACACGACGAAAGCATCGATAACATAACTATAGTTCGTTAGCGTAAATACCTAAGTAAATGTGTATTTTATATACTTAAAGAAAAAAAAAGGATGCGTGTGAAAAAATATGGTCACTGCGTATGTGACTTTCTGATTTGGAACGATTTGATTAGTAAGAGGTAAGCCGGCGGATAATGATTCTTAACGCGAATGAGGTATAATACAAATTTTGTGGACAACTTTTGATTTTATAACAAAACACCATAGAGAATCATCATCATCATCATCATCAGTCCACTGCTGGACACAGGCCTCCCCTAAAGAGCGCCATAGCGCCCTGTCTTCAGCTTGACGCATCCAGCTGCTGCCCGCAACCTTTCGCAGATCGTCGCTCCATCTAGCAGAGTATCTATCTATCTCCATACAGAATACTGCAATTAAATTTCATCGTCCTTGGGTTGTGGCGTTGTACTTGAGTAAGGTCACAGAGCTGGTTGACAGGAGAAGCATGGCGTTGGTTGAAATCTACTTTCCCTCTACTTCCAGCTGGGTTGGCAGCCTAAGAGTGTAACCTTGCCATTTGGCACGTGGGAATTTACTATACTTAAGGGCGATGAATTCGACTCTAGGTGTTATAAAATAAAGCACTGTTTGACCTGAACCTAATGAAGCCTAGATTCATAATGTCGAGATTTTTAATAAGCATGTAAGAAAATAACTCCGATTCTCGTTGGTTCATGTTGGATAGAACACACGTTGAAATTGAAAATCTTTCTCTTTCTTAGAACAAAGATATAACTGCTCCTTTTGGTTAGCTCAATATATCTATCCTCGCTTCGGATGTATATGGGGATTTGGTTTCATTTACTACAAAAAGATGTCGCACCTTCATTTCGTTCGAATACTTTTTATTTTCACTTTTAAAGCAATACTGTCTCGTAAATTTGATTTAAGAAAAGTCTTTGCCGAAAATGTTTAATGAATTTCCTTCGTAACTCGTTCGCTGCTCCAAAGTTTTGTTGACTGAAGTGACCTCAACCGTTGACATTTGACGTAATGAAGAGGTCTTTGTCTTTTAGTGAGACGATTAAATCGAGAAAATTGTGTTATCGACATTGAAATTACGGTGAATTCCGATCATTTTCTCTCTTTGTTCTTTTTTTTAGATAATTATTTTTTTCTTAGTACTTATTTAAATGTATGTATGAAAATGCTTCAGATTCTTCAATGTAATCGAAGAAAAAAGGAGTACTGAAAGTGCACTGAGCATTTACTCACACTAACCGTAAAATTTGCTGCGGAATTTTCACAAAACCGTAAACGGTGCGAATACGGCTACCTTCTCAAGCTGACCTTGACGACGGCTACTTATCTGTGGGGTCTGTGCCTATCGAGTGTTTAGAGACCTGTCGTGTAGGTTGTTAACTTAAAAACTTCTAATGGTTAGAGGACTGCTACGTATTTTGCGCAAAGGATAAGAATATAATAATATATTTTTACGATTAATGTGATTCGATATTAATCAATCGATTAATATTATTATTGCGCCTAAATCGCGCAATAACTTTACCGTAATAAAGTAAGTAATAATGTGAAAGGATAGACATTTAAAATACGTATAATCGTGTTGGCTGCTGTTGGTTTTATGAATACCTTTCATATAAAATTTCCTCAATATTTCCAATATAAAAGCCTCTGCAAAAAAACAATACCATATTCTCATGTGTGTAAAGACGAAGTTTGAATAGCCTTGATTAATCTCGAGGCGTACTAAAATCAAAGTATGATTAATATCCTTCATGTCAAATTACCAATACTCTGATTATTCCCAATCACCCCATCACGATAATTCAGTTAATACTTCGCACGTGATTCGCCGAGGCGTCGCTAATTAGGGTCCGTTACCATGGCAACCGTGATTCAAATGGCCGAACTTTTGTTCATTAAGTTTGTCTAATATAGTCTGACGTTCATATTTTAATTGATTATTCGAAACTGACTGACGAAGGCGATATACTATATATAGCCGTTTACCCTTGTTATATGAATACGTTATAGACTGTGATCCTGATTAACAATATTGTGGTATTACCAACCATCCTATTTTAAGGATAACTCGAATGAGGGAACTAAAAATCTTTAATTTTACTGATACGTGGGATTCCAGGGTACGAGAAATAGTTGTGCACGGCTTACCAGTGCGACCCTGCCACAAGGGTATTTTCACTCCTCTCCCCCAGTTGGGGGAGGATGCTCTACGTCGATCCGAAAACCTAGCCGCAAGAGCGAAGAGATCGCCTCTTCTGGCAACCCCAGCATCCTTCTACGGCATTAAGGCCCCGCAGGAGAAAGCCATGATTTCTCAGTAGTAACTCCGCACTGTATACCAACGTACTTAGAAAATAATGCGTTTACGGACGGCATTTCCACTTAACATCAGGCGGAATGCAGTCATCTGCCTGCTCTTACATAAAAATATATATATATATACTATTATATTAGGCGTGGGGAATATTCTCAACTTCGGGGCATTCGAGGAACGCCAGCATGGGTTTTGGTGGGTAGGTCAAGGCGCATTTATCACTTTCTTGCGCCTCGAAATCCCACATAAAATGGCGGGAAATTAATTAGGATTTCCCACTTAAAAATGGAAACAAAAACGTCTTTGTAAATCATAATGATGTCTTAGGCTTTTACGATCCATGCACATTGCGGTAAATGATGTGTTAAACTTTAAACTGTGACCACGGACACTTGAAAGTGTCTGAAACTGGGATGGGATTGGGATTTAAATAAAGAACCCAATGAGAACCGTTAATATATCATTTACCATAATAAAACCTCTAGATAATTTAGTTTGCTAGTACCTAATGTAAAAGTCGAATCTCTTGAAATACAACAGTCGTTTTGACCATAACAACAATACGCTTTAGAAAGGAACAATACTGGTACGGGAATAAAATTTGCGAGTATAAAAAATGTGACGCAAACAATGCGGCGTTGAAAAATGGTCCCTCAGTGGCTTTCCGACATGGCCAAGCTCGCGTTTAACCCACGGTTATATTCGCACGACTGAAGTGCCTTCCTTTTATAATTACTTTGATTTCGAATTTCAAATGTGTAAAATGTAATAATTTTGTGATCGTGATCGAGATATGGTGGAAGATTTACCTCGCTCTGGTAGGCCATCAACGTCTGCAACTGAAATTAACATGGCAAAAGTGAAGGAAATAGTGAATCTCCGTTTTGAGAGAGAAAGCTGCCGAACTTTCTGTGCCTCACGGGTCGATCCGTGCCTACCATTTTAAATAATCACTTAGGTATGAAACATGTTTCCGTTCAGGCAGTCCCAAAAGACCTGAATTTTCTCCAAAAACTCAGCAACAAGCATACTTTGAGGGTGATAAAATAAATTTGGATAAATAACAAACATTGTGTGTATTATTGGTCTTCTCCCGGTACTTTCTTGACAGAGTAAAATATATTTTTTGTTAGAATGTAAATCTGTTGTCAATTTGAGAATAGAACTATACTAATAGAACTATAACTTTTGAATTAATTGTGGTTAAATTTCAACCACTGAGCGGCCACTTTATACGTAGTTCTCTTAAATATACCAAGTAAATTATAACATTTTATATGCTGCCATTTCATATGATTATTTCTGATCGCTGTTTCTTTCGGCTTAGTTGTTCTGTGCGGCGTTCTGGGTACATGAAAATTAAGTTGTTAAAATTAAGCATGTCGCGGGTTCGGTCCCCGCACGGAAGAAATATTTGTACGACCTACAAGTATTTGTTCTGGGTCTGGGTGTTTTCTATCTACAATATGTATGTATTTACAATAAAAAATATGTATATAAGTAGTTTATCCATCTCGTTACCATAACACAAGCATTAAGTTGCTTAGCTTGGGACGAGATGGCGATGTGTGAAATGTCCATGATATTTATTTAATCAGTCCTTACTTTCACATAATTATGTCATTCGTAGCACATGAACAAGAGTGGTCCAAAGGGCCTCATGATAACATTCGGTGCGGTAAAAATAAATTTGTTAAAGAATGCTTGTTGGGATTGTTCCACCCCTGGAGTACACGAATTACTATTCTTATAGGTGATAATTGCTACAACAGCCCTCGTTGTGTCTCGATGAACAAACACTAAACTTTATGCTAGCGGTGTCTATTGCTTAAAATGCTTCACTTACTGTATCACGCCTGCACAGTACAACTAAAGGTTTTTTTTAAACAAAACCCCTGCACTATAAGGTATTAGGTACAACCTGTATCACCGGGACTGTTTACAAATATGTAATTCACCAACACAAATGACATACAAGCTCAGAGCAGGTAAAGAGGTACTTGCTCCGATTCTACTCCGACGTCGAGAACTGACCGGGGACCAGTAGATTCAAAGGTAGCCCCTAGCCCTTCATGAACCCCTTAAGTATCTCTTATTAATAATTTATAAAATTCTCATGTCACGATGTTTGTTATGGAACTCCTCCGAAATGGCTCGACCGATTTTGATGAAGTTATATATTCTCCTTTGGTAGATCTGCGAATCGGACAACAGCTATTATTTTCATCACCCTAAGTGACCACCCAAAATTTTTTTTTTTGAACCAGTATACCAAAATACTTACAACCCTAAATTTTCACCCCTCTACGATAAATAAATATAAATATCCTTGGACATTTCACACAACGCCATCTCGTCCCAAGCTAAGCAACTTAATGCTTGTGTTATGGTAACGAGATGGCTGATAAACTACTTATATACATTTTTTTTTGTAAATAAATACATATTATAGATAGAAATGACACCCAGACTCCGAGCCAGTGTCTCTGGTTTAAACAAAGACACTCGCCCGACCCCGGAATCGAACCCGGGACCCGTTGATCCAAAGGCGGCACATCTAAACACTAGACCAACGAGGCAGTCAAAATCCCTATTTTTAATAGCGATATCTATATGGCAAAACAACCTTTGCCGGTCAGCTAGTATGCCTATATTTAGAAACAAAAAAAGCTAATTAACTGCAGAAACGGTAGAAGGGGTTTAGTTATGAGCTATTTTGCGCGGAAAAAAAAATACGTGTGTTTAATTTGTGATTAATTCTGCCAATGCTACTCAGCCCATAATGACCCACAGTTGAGTCGGGCTTCCTCCAGTTACGTGCAGGTTAATTAGCCAACTGGGCTACGCTGGCCAGACGGGTTTGCACAGGGTTACGTATCAAGTTTTCCTTCTCTTACGGCTAGGATATCAGCCTTGCCATTTCCTTCTGTCGGCTCTTACGACATCCTCAATATGGAATGGGATGGTGACACTGTGCATTCTAAATCCGTCAGTACACTGAGTATTTAATGTTCTTATAACTCATTAATTCGTATATCTATACTAATATATAAAGCTGCAGAGTTTGTTTGTTTGTTTGAACGCGCAAATCTCAGGAACTACTGGACCGATTTCAAAAAATCTTTCAGTGTTAGATAGTCCATTTATCGAGGAAGGTATATTTTATTTTCAAAAGAATTAGGGATCCGTATGAAAATTGCGATTTTGTAACCCAAGGTGTAAAATCGAAAACCTATTTATGCGTGCGCTGCAAAAACGATAGACAATAGAACAAAATGAAGTACTACGAGTTTGTAGGTCTTATTAAAATCTACAAAAAAGTCCGCGAGAGCACATATCTAACTATCATAGTTTAGTCACAATAACCACTTTTATATTCATAAAAAAAATGCATAGAGATAAGCACGGGTTCGAAGTCCACGCGAGCGAAGCCGCGCCCAAAAGCTAGTGTTCTTATAACTCATTAATTCGTATATCTATACTAATATATAAAGCTGCAGAGTTTGTTTGTTTGTTTGAATCTCAGGAACTACTAGACCGATTTCAAAAAATCTTTCAGTGTTAGATAGTCCATTTATTGAGGAAGGTTATAGGCTATATTTTATTTTCAAAAGAATTAGGGATCCGTATGAAAATTGCGATTTTGCGTGCGTGCGAAATCTATTTATGCGTGCGCTGCAAAAACTATTGACAATAGAACAAAATGATGTACTACGGGTTTGTAGGTCTTATATAGATCTACAAAAAAGTCCGCGAGAGCACATATCTAACTATCATAGTTTAGTCACAATAACCGATTTTATGTTCATAAAAAATATGCACGTTTTCGAAGCCCACGCGGGCGAAGCCGCGCGCAGAAGCTAGTATAACATATTGCTATGGTGATCCTGTACAGTAAGAAAAAAACAACGTACATTTTTCCATTGTGTTATTTTTTGTGTTCGCCTAAAGGCATTGTTTTCTAGCAAAGCTAAGGATAACATTTAATTGGACGAGGGGTTTTATTAATTCCATAAAGAATATTCAGGATTTTTTTCATTGCTTTTCAAGAAATGTGACTTGAAAAGAGAAAATACTTTGGAAACAATTGTTTTTTTTTAATTTTTTTTTTATTTATATTAGGTCGCTTTTTAACAACTATGGTCATCAGCGACCACGATAAAGTACAATAATATTATTAAATTCTTACACCAATTTATACATATTGATTACGTTGTTTTTTTGAAATAAATTCACCATCTCTCGATTATACCAACGTTTTAATCGACTAGTAATTCACTAGAAACTGTAATCAGTTTCTGGTCAGTTTAAATTTGATGGAAGTTGTGATGATAATAAAATTATCATTTATATATGTATATAATACTTCATTACTTATTCCTTACATACATTTCAGGTATGCCTTTCAGTTAAAGGCATGCACAACATTGGCAAATCTTGACAGTAAGACTAGTATAATGTATAGTTTATAAAGTTTATTCTCAGTAAAAAAATAAAGAATAAAAATATAACAAACAGAAAATGAAACCGCAGACCAGTCAAGGCTACTTTGGTGATAATGTTCTGTTGCTGTTATTTATATTATTTTTTCCTTTTTTTGTTCGTCACGCTCACGTCAGCAGAGATAAGAGGCGGAAAGGCTCAAAGGGTCGCGATCTCAAAGGGCCACGTTATAATGACGTGAATATTGGATTTAAAATTAAATCAAAGCCAATTTTTGTTACGAGTACCAGAAACCTCAATAATTAAATTTTGTTCAGCAGCTGCTTGACTGGATGTGTTGTATATATCAGCAATGTTATTAATTTTAAAATCGGACCTTGCCAATTCTACTTCGCACAAGAGAAAATCTATTTTATTAGATAGTTAGGCTACTTATCTGGTAAACCGCTCACTCAAGATGACCAACTGGAGAGCCACCCTGCAGAATACTATCTACTCCACAAATGCTCCGCTGCTAAGTCGGGCCTCTTCTCAAACAGTGAGGGTATTCAGTCTACTGTGCTACGCTAGACAGACGGGTCGGCACATGGCTTCGTTTCAAGTTTTCCTTCTCATGTGGCCAGGTTATCGGCCTTGACATTTCCTTCTATCTTCGTTCTTCTTACGATATCCTTAGTCACCCTAAGGATGTCGTGATCGTGACACTGTGTATTCTAAATCCGTCGCCTTATGGACTAGATAGTTAGGATACTTACTATTTGGTAAAGCGGTCACTCGAGAAGACCAACTGGAGCAACAATACTCTCAGGTAGTGTGGTGGTTCAGTTTGTGACTAATGTTGCAAGAGATCTATTGAACTTTGGTTTTAGCGGTAGGAGCTATCCCTTTCTCTCCGTTGCCAACGCCCTGCAGGCACTTTTCAAAACGAAGCTATGCTTACTCACGCATCAACGAGTGCCTCGTTGGTCTAGGGGTTGGATCATTTTATATTAGTTCCATTTAAAAAAATAACGAGTCCATCTGACAAGGTTTAATTGCACGCCAAAAATGGTAACATGCTAAATTCAAAGAGGTTCAAAGAGGGGTTGAAAAAGATTACTGTGATACCATTCGTATCAAAGTCATTAATAGAAGACATTTCAGGAAATTAATGTTTATATTATCTACATACGTGAAGCAAAAACTTTATTCCCTTTCTTACGAAAATTACGTGGTCGAAGGAGTATACAATTTTCCTCACGTGCATTTTATATAGAGAAAGGAGTGTAGAACGGTATAAAATACATTAAATCTTTAAAAAAGAAACATTACACACACAACCATGTATTCAAAACAAACACGCATAATATCTACTCTTTTGTTTATTGTTAACTAGCGACACGCCCCGGCTTTGCAAGTGTGAAATTATGCATGTATTAGACAATATAAACATTCCTCTTAAATCAATCTATCCATTAAAAAACCGCTTCAAAATCCGTTGCGTAGTTTTAAAGATTGAAGCATACATAGGGACGGACAGACGACGGCGACTTTGTTTTAAACTATGTAGTGGTGAAGTCTGTGGTCAAATTGAAAATAGAACTTTAATTTAAATTAATTTATGCTCGAATCTCAAACGCTGAGTGACCACTAGTGTTATTTAATCATTTGAATCCTGTGGACATGAAATGTACGATCTTTAAAATTGAGCTGATCAAAATAGCAGGTCTGGGGGCCATATGAGCGCAACCCCGACGCAGGCAATCGAGGAACTTCGTTGGTTTTAGTGGGTTATTTACTATATTTCCGCGTCTTGAGTCTATACAATACACTCTATACAAGTCAATACAGTCTATACAAAAAAAACTACGTAGAAAAGTGTTAAGTTATGCGTCCAAACTATTGAGTCGGACTTTTTCGAACACAATATACTTAGATCAAATTCTGTTTAACTGTTCACGAACCACACTATATAGTCACATCAAATGAACAATCCTCTTTTCGATCGGCGGATCGTTCTCTTCCCTGCAATATGGTTGAGGATGGCGATGGCTGCCGCATGCGTCATGCTTGTGAACAGGTGCCGTTGCTGGAGGTCGATTGGCTTGGGCATTACAAGGTTACTATTGTCGACTAGATCTGGCTGATGTTTGGCCCTTTGGAACTATTGCGCGAGTTTGCTCTCACAAATTTGTCTTATAACCAGTCTTGTACCCAAATGGCGATCTAAAAAGAGCAACTACAGAGTTTCTTGCCGGCTCTTCTCTGTAGAGGTGCATTACGAACCGGTGGTAGATGGTAAATAATTAATTTTAAATGGTAAAGTTTAAATTTTTTTTTTGTTTGACCTGTCAAAAGAGCTCTAATGAGCCAACTTGATTAAATGAGTTTTGATTTAGATTTTTCCTGTAGCTCAATGATATAATCTTATAGCAAGCATGCTTTAGCGAAATAGCTTTGTTTATAATAATGAACGCGAAATAAACAGAAAATATTGGAGTTAGCTACTGGAGGCACTGGTAGGCATTTCTTCGAATTTAATTGAAAATACTGGAGCATTGTACTGGAGTAAATTCAAGAAATCACCCCAGGAATTTTCTATTTGAAAACAAATTCCCAAGTGTAGTTTTTTTTTTAATTAATTAAATGTTCTAGTCTCAGTGATATAAGGAATGCTGGCGAATTTACGTTTAGCTAAATTTACAATATGCGTAGGTTTAATTTCAAGAAAAGTTCTTACTTTTTAGGACGGACAGTGACTACATCACCGTCCGAGTGGTCCGTGTCGACACGGAGTTACATAGTGACACTATTCCACCATGAGGGTGTCATAAGAGCCGACTAAGCTACTGTCTGGCCAGCGTGGCACAGTAGGCTAATTACCCTCCATGTGATTGGAGGAGGCCCAATGAATCACCAATTGGCTGAATAGTACTTGTAATCATCTTCCTTAATGTGCCAAAAACTGTGTCGAAAACTGTTGTAACACCTATTTTATAGCTTTCTTTTTAATGAAAATACAAATGTTTTGTTCTCTGTCACATTAACAACTATTTTTACTAATTTATCCAACAAAAAGCCCGTTGGTGCCATAACAGGTTTTTCTTTTTGTAGCCTTTTTACAGGCTCGGTGAAGCATGATTTATACTTTGGTGTTTCAAACGTGCATAGGGCACTGGTACTACTTATATCGTATGCTTGAGCGTCACTTGTTCTTAAAACATCATTGTTTTTAATATTCAGGGTAGCCTTTGGGGTTTACGGAAAGACCTCATTGGGCTATGTTGGACCCTGGAACATCCTCAATAACTACCGTAAGAATTACTACAAATAATTGTTAGTTGTAGTTAGATTAGAATAGTACAATGATGACGTTTCTGCCCCATCGGGCGTCAGCGTTGTGTGCCCTGCCCACTGCCACTTAAGTTTGGCAGTCCGGGGGTCATCTCGGTAACTCCGGTTCTCCTGCATATCTCCTTATATCTATCTGATTTGATTTCGCAGCGAAGCTCCGAGCATAGCCCTCTACATTACCAAGGTTCTGTTTATAAATAGAAGCATGTTACATACATTTTTTTTTTAAATTTTTTTTTTTTTTTTTTCATTAAGTAAGAGATTTATATCAATTTAGTACCTATAGAAGTATGGAAGAAAAGTTAATTTATTTCCTTGTGAAAACGCATCCTTTTTACCAAAACAGAATGATTTCTAAATATGGAGAAGTTTCATACAAGCTTTGAGAATGGATATAAGAAAGTAATTACAAGAATATGTTATTACTTAAGTTCTGAATATATTATTTACAAAGAAAAGGTTGCATGCATATGCTTAGAATAGAATACTCATTGCTTATAAGAAATAAATAAAAAAAGGTAAAGGAAAAAATTAACACATAAATTAAACAGAAAGTAGTACAATTGGCGGCCTTATTGCTAAAAGTAATCTCTTCCGGGAAACCAAGCTATTATAAAAAAATAATTAAAATTATCCGAATGAGTATTCGATTAAGCCTAAAAAAATATACCTAAACACATCATCCAAATTTAAGAGTACGTGACATTTCCTGACAAACATCGCTCTGTTTGCTATTTTGAATTTATGCGGCTAATCTGCGAAAAGGGTACGCTTCAATGGATTTATCGAGTTAACCGCTGCGTCCGTTTGCTGCGAAAAGGGCAATAAAACCTCAAAATAAACAGGACCCGATGAACTGGAGTGATATTGACACGCACTTAACCTGACCTGATAGGTATTTCAACCCTTTAGAATTAATTTGGGCACTGCTTTCTTTTACCTAATGTTGGTTTAAAAGGTTGGTAAACGTTTTTACAAAAAAATACCTATATTTTACATAAAATGTACTGGTGTCGCAGCCACTTTTTGGACCACCGAGTCCAAGTCAAAGTCGGGCGACCTTACACATGTCGCTGGGTTCCGGTGTGCATATATGCGGTCTAGAATGGATTTTGTGTTGTTGAGTTTTGTGAACTGGTGGATAAATGTAGTAACATGGAAAATAAATCAACTAACTACCATGATTATTATAACAAACTTTGGTCCCATCCCACTATATCTAGGTTGTAAAGCCGGATTTATATTTGTCTGGCGTGTTCTGACGTGTCGCATCACAGAGGCTTCGGTTTCATAATCTAAATTACGCTGAGATTTATATTATTCCGTTGCGACCTGACTTGACGCCATCTGCTATTTCTTGCTATAAGTATGAAACCTATACCTCTCTCATGCGACACGTCCAACACGTGAGGCAACTATAATTCCGGCATAAGTAACTGCCCAATGTTGATGACAGAAACCGCGAGTAATTTTGGTGTATGATAATTTTTTATTGCACGCAAAGTTATAGACATGCATACACTATACTCGATGGCAGTTATACGAGTATACATTTATTATGCTATTTCTCCGCGTTCGTGACTGGCTTAGACTGGCAGCCCAACCCCAATCTCTGTATAGGTACGCATTATCTGCCGTCATATTAAGAATAAGCGGCTCATTGGTCTAAAACATAGAGCTCTTTTTCCCGATAGCGAAACTACGGAGTTATGGCCTTTCTTATTATGGCAGCAGATCTGATCTCTCGACTCAGCTGTAGGTCAGTCATAGGCTAATCTGGTGAAGATTTTGTCAACAACTTGCGATTCTTAAGTTCGAACAGAAATTTTCAAACTTTAAAAACTTAACTTAAATAAGTAAAACTTAATGATGTCTTAGGTTTTCACGAACTTAGTTCGATAATCCGTGGATCACTTTAAACTTCTCTTAAACCATCTAACCTTAAAGTGCCATTATAATAATAGCAAACTTTTTATGAGGGCATTCTAGAAATGTAAGATTAAAAAGCTTTTACGTGAAACATGCAGGATAACTCTCGAAGGAACTTCAATTTCACACGAGTTTTGTTTCTAAAATACGCACTAACACGTAGTAACGTTTCATTTTCTTTTTCTTAAAAACAAATAGTCATTAGTGTGTGAGTGGGCTCCACGTACTTTAGTTTACACATTTGTGTATAATTAGCGAAGTAATACTGTTGCCATGATGCAAGTAATTTTCTAATTGTTTGTATGCGAGCATGGCTCCGAGCATAGTAGACGGTAAAAATCGTGAGCAAAGTGCCGTCAACGGGGAAGGTGTGGGAAAAGTTCATGTAATGACCCAATCGCGAGAGATTTGCTTACCTTCTCCGCCAATGAGACACAAAAATTATACTGCGCAGGCAAGGTCTTTGTTGAAGTTAATAAATTAATTATTAAAGTAATCGGCATTTTTTTTAATTTATGTGACCAGCTGATGACAAATGTGCTACAATTAACCCTAAAACATTGTGGAACATAGATTACCGAGCTTGTGAGATAGCTAGACGGCTGAAGTCCGATAGAACAGCATTTTGTTATTAAATATTAAATCCTATTTGTATATATAGTATTCAAAACATATTTCAAAACAGAAGAATAACTTGTACACACTATTGTTTCACAATCCCCTTCCAATGGTTGTAGGGGTACGGGTGTCACAAAACTGACACTTTTTGGTACAATTTGATAACATCAGCAGGCAGAGCATCAGTTAAAGTCATCATCATCATCATTTCAGCCAAAAGACGTCCACTGCTGGACATAGGCCTCCCCCAAGGATTTCCACAAAGGCCTGGGCCGCCCGCAACCACTGCTTTCCGGCGATCTTAACCAGGTCGTCGGTCCACCGTGTGGGAGGCCTACCAGCACTGCGCCTTCCGGAACGCGGTCGCCACTCGAGGACTTTTCTGCCCCATCGGACGTCGGTCCTGCGAGCTATGTGCCCTGCCCACTGCCACTTAAGTTTGCCAATCCGGTGGGCTATGTCGGTGACCCTGGTTTTCCTGCGTATCTCCTCATTTCTGATTCGATCTCGCAGGGAAACTCCAAGCATAGCCCTCTCCATTGCCCTTTGGGTGACTTTGAGCCTTCTGATGGAGCCCATAGTGAGCGACCACGTCTCTGTTCCATATGTCATCACTTAAAGTAATCCTATGTATTTATCTTATACGAATATTGTACGTATGTAACGGTGGCCGACCGTTCCAAGCAACCCACTCTAAACCTATTATTTGTACATAAAAAGATATAAATGAAACACAAACATAAATAACACGTACAACGTATTTATTTACAAACTATTTACAATCACTTAAATAACTTTTTTACAATTTTCACTAAAATTACTATTAAAAGTTTAAACGATTATCCTGCGGGTTACAATTATGTTTCAGTATATTAATTAGGAAAACAATGTTACAATAACAATCTCTATCAATTGTGCATTTACATTGGGAAACATTACTTAATGAAGTTAATATTTACAATTGGCTCTGACATATTTTACATTTGCTCAAACGAAATAAAATTTGTGAAATTATTTATTCAAACATGTTAAATTGAATGAAATAGTTTCGTTGTGATTGTAGAAAAATGTAGAAAGACTTTACGCATGTTGTCAACTAGTATTTTACTCAATGGATGCAGAATCGGAAATAGGTTAGCAAACAATTATTCATCCTCATTGTGTGTGAAATTGAGCTACATATTTGAATGGATATCGTTAGGTTTTTATCATATTTTAGGCGTTAATTAATGATGATGATAACACGCTTCAAACACTAATTTTATTGGAAGTTACATTTTTGTGGGCTAGTCCCTTTTTCATAAATTATAACCAAAGCGCAGCTCGCAATGCCAGTTGAATTGTAATTCTAAGTTACAGAAACCAACCCAACTAATTGCATGTTTAATACCACAGACAAAATAAACTTATTTGATGGTTCCATTTCAAATCAATTCGAAACTTTATAATTAAATTGGCTCATTAGAGCACTTTTGACAAAACAAATAAACAATAAAATAAAATTTACCTAAAGTTGAAACTGGTTCAGAATGCAGCTCTAAAGAGAAGAGCCGGCAAGAAACATTATATTACTATTGCATAAATTACATTCAAATACATAACTTTGATGGTAAATACTGTACAGTAAATCCAAACTAAGTTACAAAGGGGAACCTTGTTATCTTAAATTAATTCGTTTCTTTATATGTGATCTCGACTAACTTAGCTAGTATTTAAAAGTTTAAACAACCTAACTTTTACGCATTAGATGCAAATTTAAAAACAATTTACGAGACTGGTCATCTAGTCACAAATTTTCTTTTGCAATAATTCTTCCAAAAATGTTGGAGTGTTGCTAATATGTTCAGAAAAAAGTCTTGGATCACGATAAACAAACACAGAGTGATGGAAGAGATTCTGCTCTGGCTCATTTTGAGGGAGAGTAAAATGACTGATGGCAGCGGAGATATCCTTCTGGAGTTGCTCTGCATAGCTGCCGGCCGCTCACCGCTCACGACATGAACGACGACGGACGCCGAATCTATTAAAAAAAATAACCACGTCATAAACTTTCGGAAAGGAAATGAAAATGCAACGAAAATGTCCCGGGACGGAAATTAAATCATACGTCAAAGATTATTTTCACCGAATAACAGACGGTACCAAAGCAGTGTTACCAATTCTCGAAAGTATTTTATCCCTAAAGATCTACACTCCCTCAATACACCTAATTAAACTTAAAAAAAATATGATAAATAAATATATGTTAAATAATACTCTGTAATTTTAAATAAATATACATGATATTTTATCATCACACTGTTTTAAAAATCTGTTATTTCTTTGCTTTTACTTTTTTAAATCACTGGGCATGGTAAATTGAACATAATTATAAATAAAAAAACGGCCATTTCCAAAACCCCAAAACTCTAATCCCCATTATAATTATTTAATCCCCAAATGTTGAGTAAACTCCTCGAAGTTGGAAACCCTGTAAAGCAAAAGCGTAACAAAACCTTCCTGTTCACGTAGCAAGATTTTTTCGCGCTTAAAAAAAGAAATTGTGTAAAATATATAAATGAGGCGAAAGGAATACAAATGGAGGATAAGAACTCGGAGGTGTACAGTGAATTTGAACACTTTGATTCAGTACTTGAGGGGGAAACGCGTGGAAAAAGATAAATGGGTTTTACACGGCTATAGACAGAGATAAAGGAGAAAGTGCTTTGTGAAAAATAAAGGTAGACCTACGCGTTATACATTCAGTGCGGCGTGTTTTTATAAATGTGCAATCCTCACAGGACATTCGTGTAAAGTGAATGAAATTCCAGACCTAATAACTGGAATGCAAAGATTTTTATTAAACCAAATATCTACCTTGCCTTTTCATTAAACTAAACGAAACAGGAAAATATTTTTTGCTCTTGACTCAGTTATTATTTTCTCATTTGTTTTGTTTGCGTCAGTACCATTTATAAGGTGTAACGAAAACAACGTATATCTATGTTTTCAATCAAAAAAATAGATCTAAAACTAAATCAATCTAAAAATTGTATCGCGGGGGCAGTTTAAAAACATGAACACAAATAAGACCCAGAGCAAAATTTCTGGTTTACACTAATATACTTGCTCGACCTCGGAATCGAACTTCGGAATGGAACGGAATATTTAACCAACAAGGCAGTCCTAACTTTAAACTATCCTCGCCTTATTTAGCTCACACTAACTAAAACTGAAACTCAGATTACTAAAATATATTATAACCATTGGTAGTCGGTGACGTATACGCCTTTTGTTACACCCTAACTAAAAAATATATTCTTGGGTACCGAAACCTTTGAGCAATACGTTATCCTTTTTACGTTATAAGCTACATGCATTATATATTTCATAAAAGTTGAACCGTGAAAGAAACCCAAATTGAATTGGGAAAAGCTGAGCAAACTTGATAATGAAGGCCCAATATGTAATGTTCAAATTGAAATTGGAATGCCTTGTTGCTCTAGGGGTCAGACGTGCCGCCTTTTGATCATGGGTTCTCGATTTGATTCCAGGGTCGGGCAAGTGCTGCAGAGAGAATGGGGTTAGGGTTGGGTAGTCTGTTCCCCAGCGCTCACTGACCCCGTGGAGACACAGGACCCACGAGGCAGTCAACGCGGGGCGATGCACTGGGGGGATGTTTAGTGAGTATGGAGACGCCGTTCATATCACTGATTGGTGGACCAGAGACACACCCCACACTGGCCTTTCCTCAGGCTGGTTTGAATAGTCCACAAAGGATTATACCCCCCGCAAAAAAAGGCAAGCGTCTTTCTGTAAACCTTAGGCACTTGCTCTGAGTCTTAGGTTATTTGTGTTCGAGAATGTCATATTTGTAAACTACCAACCTACTAATGGGGCTAGGATATTATCAAAAAAAAACTCTTTTGAAACTATTCTGAAACTATGCTTCTAGAAAGACTAGCTGTGCCTGCGGCTGCACCCTAGAAATACATACTGAAAGGCTTTTAGTCTTTATAAATAAACTAAAAAAAACGAAGTTAATACCTGAGCTGCTTGGTGCACATGTATAGTTCCCAGAGTCTCTCGGTGATGCCCGTGCTATCAGGAGTCGACTAGTGCGTGTCCGTTGTTCCGTTTCAACGCTGATACCGCCTCGTTGTGCGTAGTTTACTACATTCGACCCTCGATACCAATAGATGAAGCTGTGAGAAATGAGAATCTTTAAAGAGATTCCGCCATAATTGCCCCAGGCCCGACGCAAAAGAAATGTATTTTAGAATTCAGAGTATTAATAATTAAAAAATTGATGGATATCGCTATTGCCCAATTTATTGACTAACATGTATTTTTTATCGGTGTGGTGACGGATTTAGAATACATGGTAATTCGGGCCTCTCCAGTTACATGGAAAGTAAAGGCCTTGTCAGTTCCTTTTTTCGTACTAACGACACCCTCAGGATGGAATGAGTGGCACTATATTTTCTAAATCCGTCACCACATGGAAATTAAATAAATAAACCACGTAATGTCAAACTATGTATGACCATGTTGCAAGTGAACTATTTGTTTTCATCAGAAATCATCAAACTAACTCGTTCCACTAACAGGGTAGTTACCCACAAAATTATCTGTTGTACAACTCTCAGGGGTTAGAAATCCTATTAAATTTGCTTACTGACCTAGGTGGGTCAGGTGCGTGTCTCGCAATACACGTGAGGTTGATATCAGAACCGGCCCGCACGAACAGCTCTGGTCCCGAGAGAATCTCGGCTTTTGATACTGTAACAAACAATTTCCGAATTATGCGGCGGACGTGTTGAATAATGAATGGTTTAATATTAGTGATTATGTAAAGTAAAAGCCATTAAACGTATTTTTGGTATGGTTCTTTGCCATAGATACATAAATAAATTATATGCCACAAACTTAAAAGGAACTTTATTTACTTATGTTTTATCACAAACCTCTTCTAAATCGTCTTAAGGTTAATGTACCAGGGCAGCCCGCAAAATTCAAATTTTCTTACGTTTTTTGCAATTTGCAGGTCAGTGCTAGGTTGTATGTTGATTAAAATGTTATTCGCGTCTGTAAGACGTATGTAGTTATAATCATCAAAATCATCAATACAACCCTCCAAGCTCATAAAGGTGCAAGAAAAACTTTTTCATGCTCAGTCATTCTTGCACCTTTATGAACTTGGAGGGTTGTATTGATGATTTTGGTGATTTTGATTATAAATTGAATTTCGCGGGCTACCCTGGAACATTCACCTTAATTAAAATTACCACTGTCATCTTACGGCCCTTGTCCCACTCTAGTTACTACTGAGTATTGTAGCAACTATGGTAAGACAGATAGTATTATATTAATGTGTCAGACACACGGCCGTTACAAAATAACCTGTAACTCGCAGTGACTTAAAACAAGACTGGACCGTATTTACGCGCAGAAATCACGTGGTTTTATTTGTCTTTATTATGTCAGCAAGACACTGCTACTGCTGCACTGCTACTGCCTACACGTTGGGCAAGTGTATCGACCAACTAGGCGAGCGACACCGAGCGATGGCCACACAATGCAAATATACCGTCTATACGTTGGTATTGGCGTTCACTCGGCCATGCTGGGCCAACGTATATTGCTGGCTTTAAAGGTGAAGCCAAACTCGCGTAATTTTGGTCGCTCGTTTGGCCTCACCCTAAAACGAGTCCTAAAGTTCTTACCAACAACGGTTAGTCGAAATGACAAGCTGATTTTGGGTTCAGTCGACACTTGACATTCGTATGCGCCGGAGTCCCGGGGCTGTGCTGGTGCAACCCGCAACGTCCACTCGTCCGTATTGTCCGTATGCAGAGCTGCAAATCTTGCATCACTACTGTATGTATGGACGCCCACTGTCAATATGTGAAGATCGCGTTTGCGAATCCAGGATACCTGTATGCAAGAAAACATATTTTTATAATTTACTAGCTGTAGCCTGCGCGCCTTGCCACTAACTAAAATAATTTTGAAGGAAAGACATTACACTTTTTTTTGTCCAGATACTTTCCTGTGCTCAGGCACAACACTTTGCTAAAGATCACCATATGATCAAATGCATAGGTTTAAAATTCTATAGAGGACATACAGAGAAACATTCATTTTTAAATAAACGGATCATACCGGAGCTGCCCGATTGGTAAAAGACCTAATACAGGGTGTCTTAAAAATAGTGTCAAGCGGAAGTCCAGAGATATAGCACCCTGGTGGTACCCGAATGACCCCCATGTATGTTCTACGATTTTTCATTGGTTGTCATGATTTTCGTGATATGATATTTGTTTCTGAATTTTAAATGTTGGATTCACACCAATATTTTCATAATTTTGGTCAAAGCTACGTAGCTGATTATTTTATGCTTAAAAGTACAATCCAAGATGATACAGTTAGAGAAAGAAACAAATCAAAAGTCTTCCACTTTAAAAAAATGAAGTTCAGTCAGTCAATCAGTTCAGACGTCCATGAAAAAAAAATTCAGAATAAATATCATAACACGAAGTCTATGAAAAATCGCAGAATATACATGGGGGTGATTAAGGTACTTTAAGGGATGCTATATCTCTGGACTTCCGCTTTACACTATTTTTTGGGACACCTTGTATATTACCGTAATGAAATAAAAAACAAAGGTAGTATTTAAAAAAAGGTCAACCTCTTTGTCGGGTCGTCTACAACTACCCGCTCTTTCGAGAGTAATCGTGGCTGGGTAATGTCACGTGACATATTGGCACGTCACCCACTAGCTAGGTTATTTCAAAAATGGTTTGCCACAGAATAAATAGTTCGTATCGATAGCTGTTTTCAATACTAGTATCCGTGAAAATAGTTATTGCCAACATAAGTGTAGCAGTTTGATAACATTTAAAAAAAAAGTTCCGCTAATTTGTTTACAACAATTGACCTCTCATGGGCAGCTCTAACGAGAATTTAGAAACTGCTTTTGGTTTCGTGAATCTAAAACATGACCCCAGCTGGACCCTTTTTTGTTATTTAAAACGATTTGATCTCCTATTTTAGTAAAGTCGGGTTTTGTTTGTATGTGTGAGCGCTATCATCATAACACACCTGAATAAACCCGATATGAAAATATAATTACACCTACAAAGTTTTAGGTTAGTAAACTATTTGTAATAGAAATAAGTTAATATATATAATTAGAAATTCTACTCTAAATGCATATTCAAAGTAAATTAAAACATTTCATCGATTTACTTTGAAAGCATTGAAAGGCAGGTACCTACATAATGTTCAGCTCTTTGACTTTTCTTGCTTTAGTACTCAATCTCTCATTAGAGCCTTAAGAATTTCCTTTCCCGGTTTTCTTTTCAATTTCTTTATAACGGTTTCTTATTAGTGTCCTTTAAAAGAATCGGGAATTTACATATCCTGGTAAAAAGGTGATTTTATTAGTATAACTTTGAATTTCAAATGATGTATGCTTTTCATGTTTATGAGTACAAAAAAAAATTACTATCTGACAATTCAAATTTTTTTTCTGTCAGCTAATCACTGAAACGGCTAAACCGATTCTGACGAGATTTTCACTGACCAATGGTATGTTATAAATAAATAAATAAATAAATATCCTTGGACATTTCACACAACGCCATCTCGTCCCAAGCTAAGCAGCTTAATGCTTGTGTTATGGTAACGAGATGGATGATAAACTTCTTATATACCTACTTTTTTTTTGTAAATACATAAATATTATAGATAGAAATGACACCCAGACTCCGAGCCAGTGCCTCTGGTTTAGACAAAGACACTCGCCCGACCCCGGAATCGAACCCGGGACCCGTTGATCCAAAGGCGGCACATCTAACCACTAGACCAACGAGGCAGTCATGATTACTGTTTATTATTATTATGAGACAGTTATGATTGTTATACGCGATAACTGAAGGATTTTTAGGTACCTAACTACGCAATCGAACCAATGGGAACAGCTAGTAAAATATTCAAAATTTGAGAATATGCTCTTCTGTTTTAATATATTCATTATAGTAGTTTGAGGGGCCCGAACAATGCAAAGTTTCTGACAACGTCGGTTGAAGGAGCTTTCAATTAAACACTGGGTATACAGGCTAGGCGGTGGAGCAATCCATGTAATTACTAGGTTTTGGACTACTCAGCAGACAGTACAATGGACCTAATAGCTATTTGGCTATAAGACGATTGTCTTAGACTGGTACAGAAGAGAATTAAATAAATTAGCGGTACGCAAATTTTCCCTCACTATCTGCCTCTTAAATATTCGTTAGAAGTCGTCGTTTCAGGCCATAAATGACCCACTACTAAGTCGGGCCTCCTCCAAATTGACGGTGCCATGCTGGACGGGTTTGCATCTCGTTTCGTATCGAGTTTTCCATCTCCTGCGGCTAAGTTATAAGGCTCCCTTTTGTCGGCTCCTACAACACCCTCAGAATGGACTGGGGCGGTGACACTATGTGCCTAATTTAAATCCATGACAACACTGACCCGTCGTTATTAGTTATCACAATCAAGAATTTTCGTACAGGAAAATGTTGGGCCTCTCATCAAAATGAAGCTACTCACAAAAAAATTGCTTGATAGTAATCAAGTGCAAATATAGACCGTGGATCCCGGAATGTTCATTCAACCTGCTCTTTTTTGTTATTAAACTAGCGACCCAAGTTTATATGTATAATGCGTGCAATTATGCACGCATTATACATATAAACTTTCCTCGTGAATCACTCTATCTATTAAAAAAACCGCTTCAAAATCCGTTGCGTTGTTTTAAAGATTTAAGCATACATAGGGATGGACAGACGACAGCGACTTTGTTTTAAACTATGTAATGATGATAATGATAATGATTAATATTTGGTTTAATAAACAATAAAGAGTATACCAAACCTTATCTAAGCTACCTCCTATAGCTACCTAAGGCAATATGAGATCCAAATTGTCAAACAATGGTACTCCGTTCAAGTCTTCAATTAGATTAAATGTTAGCGGAGCGTTGGCGTAGCATGTTTCGCTGTGATCTGCTCAGAATTGGGATGTTGGCACGTTCACATGGGAAGCTGAGCCAATATAGTTTACGGAAACTTAATGCTAGTCGGATCACCATTTTGAGGATATGGAGCCATTGTACTATACTTGCACCACTACTACCACTCAGCCCATAAATCCCCCACTGCTTTTTTATAATAATATAGTGACAATAATTGAGAAAGGTATGCTGAGATGCAGTGCCGGATTAAGCAAGCGCGGGCCCCGTAGCAAATTCTTTCAAAGAGCCCTTGATCTGCTATGAGTTCTTAAGTCATCATTTCAGCCAAAAGACGTCCACTGCTGGACATAGGCCTCCCCCAAAGATCTCCACAAAGGCCGGTCCTGGGCCGCCCGCATCCACTGCTTTCCGGCGACCTTAACCAGGTCGTCGGTCCACCGTGTGGGAGGCCTACCAGCACTGCGCTTTCCGGAACGCGGTCGCCACTCGAGGACTTTTCTGCCCCATCGGGCGTCGGTCCTGCGAGCTATGTGCCCTGCCCACTGCCACTTAAGTTCTTAAGTATACAGTTAAGTATACAGTGATAAAAATACAATTCAATACTCAATACGTTTATTTGCTACTAGCAACCCGCCCCGGCTTCGCGCGGATGCAATTACGATAGACTCTATTTATTAAAAAAAACGCTTCAAAATCCATTGCGTAGTTTTAAAGATTTAAGCATACATAGGGACGGACAGACGACAGCGACTTTGTTTTATACTATGTAGTGATATACAGGTTACTATTTTGTGGGTAATTAATACATACCACAGCTTACTAAGTTTCACTCAAAAAATTACGCTTAGGTAGAGATGAGTGGGTTTAAATATCGCGCGGGGCCCGTAGTAATTGCTACTCTTGCTACGTGGTTAATCCGGCACTGCTGAGATGGTTTGGCCATGTCGATAGAATGAACGAAGACCGATTGACGAAAAAAGTGTATAAGGCGAGTGTGAATGAAAGTGTTGGAAGGGGTAGACATAGGCGGACGTTTTAACCCCCTCGACTGTGCTGCCACCTTGCTGTGGTGAGGGGGCTTGAGTGCCTCAATGATCCGTGGGGCCATACCGGCCAGGGCCTCCCATGCCGGGTGGGCCCACGGGGAGAGGTGAGACGAAGAGCGGCACTCAGCGTCGTGGCGGGTTACGGCTCCGGGGACTCCTCTGTCCTCAGAGCTGCCTTGGGAGTCGTAAACCGCTGCGGCGCACCATGAGGTCCTCGGGTTGGCGCTCAACTTAGTTGGCCGTCAAACCGAGTCCTCACTCAACGTCCTCGGGTTGGCGCCGGCCGAGGGCTGACGGGCCTCCTCTGCGAGGCCGTATGTCGCAGAAGGGGGCTGCGGGGCGGATCGCTGGTGCGCTGCGGTAGATTGGGGCTGCGGGGACTTGGTTAGATGGGGACCCTGTCCCCAGTGTCTCCTGCACGTTGCACGCTGGGTAGACGGTGGACCCTGTCCTAAGGGTTTCCCTGCGGGCCCTGGACGGCTGCGGTGCGCCGGTGTCCTTTGGTTGGCGCCGGCCCGAGGCCTGACCGGCCTCCTTCTGCGGGGCCGATGTCGCAGAAGGGGGCAGCGGGGCGGGTCGCAAGGGAGGGAGCTCCGGGTGACCCGCGCCGCGGACGGAGGCGGGGGTGGAGGAGGGGTTCGTGACGGAGCGGGCCCCTTCTGCCCTCGCCTAGGAGGCCGGTGGTGGTTCGGGGGAGCCACCACCGACGAAAGCCTCAATGACTGAGGGCGTCCCAGTATACCGGGACGCCCTGTCTGATAGTCGCTTGCCCGCGTTGCGGGCACCACGCCGGGGCGTCACAGTAGAATGCGTTTACGCGAACTTGTGGCGCCCCAAGCGCGTCGTGTGAGGGTATGCCGCTGGGGTTTTAGTGGGTAAACGACTCTTGGGTAGACGACCCTTGTCAGAGTCCCACATAATCACCGACCTTTCCCCCGGGGTGCGGTGGTATGCATAAAGCATTTCCCAAGCGAAAACAAAAAAGGCGGACGTTTTAAGACCAAATCAGGGACGTCTTGAAAAATGCTTGGTGAAGAGTAGCCTAAACCTAAGAGCATGTATGAAGGGAAAAATGAAAGTGGACGAAGCGAAACAAGTATGTAAGGATCGTAGCAAGTGAAAAGAAGTGGTCTCTGCCTACCCCTACGGGAAAGAGGCGTGATTATATGTATGTCTTTTCCCCTCCACTAGGTATTAACTGTATCGCGGGGGTAGTTTACAAACATGAAATTCACGAACACAATTGTCACCCAGACTCAGAGCAAGTGCCTCTGGTTTACACAGACACTTGCCTGGCCCCGGAATCGAACCCGGGACCCCGTGATCCAAAGGCAGCGCATCCAACCCCTAGACAAGCAAGGCGACTGGCGAGTCGGGCATTCTCTCATCACAGGGAGGGTCATTAGCTTACCGTGCCACGCTGGCCAGATGCTCTTTCTTCTTTCTTTCTTGGCTTTCGTAACAACCCGTCTAGCCAACGTTGCACAGTAGGCTGATTACACATCATGTAACTCGAGTAGGCCGGACTGTGGGACAGTGGGCCATCAGGTGGGTCAAGTGCTTGATCACCAGTAGTAGTACAATCATCATCATCAGCCCCTAAACGACCCACTACTGAGCCTCTTCTCAAGATTCAAGGAGGAAAATTAGCCTATCGCACCACGCTTGTGTCACAGCTGAATGCGTTCACGTGAACATGTGGCGCCTCAAGCCCAACGTGTGGCGCTGGGGTTTTAGTGGGTAGACGAGTAGTTTCCAGAGTCCCAGGTGGTTCAGTTTAGAAACATGAAATTCACGAACACAAATGACAGCTAAGAACCTTTAGTTGCCTCTTAGGACAGCCTCAAGATTCTGTGAGTTGGTAACATTGTGTATTCTAAACCCGTTACTACAAGGACGGTAAAAATTAATTAATTCATTACACGATTCAAACAGTTAAGTCGGAGCGAACGTCGTCTTTTTGTGATAGGGCACCGTTTTAGAGAAATTGTCGGATCAAAATTTAATTAATGGAATAAACCAGCGATGTCTCTCTCCCCAACAATTCGCGAATACAAAATACTTTCTCATTAGTACAATCCGCAAAATGCTTTGTTTCACAAATTTTGTCAGAGAAAGGGAAATTAATTAATAGATGATATAAAATTATTCAGCGCTTGAGGCTACATAGAATTTGCATTCAATGTGGACATTCAAAATTAAATGTTGGATTGTTGCGGCGATCCTACGATGTTAATAAAGCTGTCTTGTATAATTTAAAATAAATAATAGATACAATAATACCGTTCCGAACTTTTTTTTATGAAAGATCAAGAAGCAAACACGTATTTTTCTCACAATTCGAGAAATGTTCCTACGTTTTGATAGTGAGGCAGTTTACTGCCAGGACGATTGTTCTAAACAAAACCTTTTCGCTAGCAAGAACCTGTATCGTGGGGATAGTTTACAAACATGTTATTCCCGAATACATATAATCCAGACGCAGAGCAAGCGCCTCTGGTTTACACAAAGACGCTTGCACGATCCTGGAATCGAACCCGTGATCCAAAGGCTTCACAACCTAGAATTCTTCGTCACTTGCTAAAATATGACACTCTTTGCCGAACAAGGACAGTTGCTCCAGTTTATTGATATTGTCATTTATATTTTACTACCATTCTGGCGGTGATTCAATCAGCCTTATTTAAAATACAGTCCACTTTTCATTCAAACAACCCTACAGGAAGGGTTCTAGGCTTTTACAATATACCTGCGGCCCTAAACCCGGTATTTGAGGAATGCCGTTGGTTTTAGCCGGCAGTTCGGGGCGCTAAATACCATCATTCCACGCCCCGAGTCCCACATACTCCGGCTAATCCTCAACGGCCGGATATACATGAGGATTGGCAATCCTTTATTCTAAATCCTATTTATTTTAAACAGCATAATTCGAGTGTTGACGGAAAATGGTTCAACCTAACAATATCCTGAGGGAGTCGTAAGAAGCCCCCTCGACTGTGCTGCCACCTTGTCGTGGTGAAGGGGCTTGAGTGCCTCAATGATCCGTGGGGCCAAACCGGCCAGGGCCTCCCATGCCGGGCGGGCCCACGGGGAGAGGTGAAACGAAGAGCGGCACCCAGCGCTGCAGTGGACTGGTGCTCCAGGGACTCCTCTGTCCTCAGAGTTGCCCTGCGAGTCCTGGACCGCTGCGGTGCACCAACGCCCTCGGGTTGTCGCTAACCCGAGGGCTGACGGGCCTCCTTCTGCGAGGCCGTTATGTCGCAGAAGGGGGCTGCGGGGTGGGTCGCAAAGGAGGGAGCTCCGGCTGACTGGCGCCGCGGACGGAGGCAGGAGTGGAGGGGGGTCGTGACGATGCGAACCCCTTCTGCCCTCGCCTGAGAGGCCGGGGTTGGTTCGGGGGAACCGCCACCGACGAAAGCCTCGATGACTGAAGCCGTCCCAGTGTACCGGGACACCCTCTGACAGTCGCTTGCCCGTTGCGGGCACCACGCCGGGGCGTCACAGTAGAATGCGTTTACGCGAACTTGTGGCGCCCCAAGCGCGCCGTGTGTGGGTATACCGCTGGGGTTTTAGTGGGTAGACGACTCTTGGGTAGACGACCCTTGTCGGAGTCCCACATAATCACCGACCTCTCCCCCGGGGGGCGGTGGTATGCATAAAGCATTTCCCCAGCGACAACAAAAAATAAAAAATAAAAAAAGTCGTAAGAAGCGCCTAAAAAAGAAAAAGAGACGTAGTTTCGGTATGCCCGTGGATTGACGTAAGGGATAAGGGAAAAGAGATGGATGGATTATGAGAATAAGAACATGATATAAAAGACATGAGTGTACATTTATGACGCCGATAGGAGTGCAAAAGAGTTTTGTGATAAAATCTACATGAATAAAGTTGCTTTTGAATTTGAACGCAAGAGTTGATTTGAGTTTTTAATTTGAAGTTGAAATTGAACTTGACCGCTAAACGCCAGTCGGGTTATGTGGGACTCCGGGGCGCGGAAAGATGGTAGTAATGCACCAACCTACCCACTGAAACCAACGGTGTCCCTCAACTGCCCGAAACAGGGCTACGGGTTTCACTCCATTGGGGAGCATGCTCCGCGACTCTGATGGAGCCTTGGCCCGCGGCCCCTTTCACCAGCGGGACATTGGCGCCAGTACCACGCGGTTGCGGTGGCAGCCGTGACCCGCCTGCCTGGCCACCCCTCCGCTACTGGCGGCGGCAGCCCTGGCCTCAAAGGCTGGACGCCCTACACTGCAATTACCACGCCGTGTGTCACAGCAGGTTAGGGCTTCCGAGGCAACTCTGAGGACAGAGGAGTCCCCAGAGCCAAAACCCCCCACGATTCCGTGGGCCGGTCTTCGTCTGGCCTCTCCCCGTCGGCCCACCCGTCATGAGTGACCCTGAGCCGGTGTGGCTCCAACGGATCCTTAAGGCATGAAAGCTCCCTCAACACAAAAAGGTGGCAGCACGGTCGACGGGGTGATACAAACTCTGACTCAACCCGTCATGCCAGCGGGGAGCAGTAGGCCAATTTCCCTCCATGAATTTGCATGCCAGACTCAACAAGTTATGAGCTCAAATGATGATGATAATGCAAGATAAATCAAAAATGTGCATAAGATCACATAGTCAGATAAATTCTACAATCTACAATCACAAAGTATGATGAGACGTCGTTAAGGTTCCGTAAAGATTTCACGAAGAAATTTAGGGCCAAGACATGATTTATGAGTTCCATAATGACTCATTTTGGTTTTGAAATTAGGTCATGGTGTAATGATCGCGAGTGATAGTGGGGCACTCGGGGACTGCCGCGGTAAAGCTATTGCATAGCATTTTCTATCAACTTATGCAAATATAATTTTTTTTTTTTAATTTTTGCATTATTTTTTATTTATAGTGAAGGACATTCATTTTATAATATGTCCTTGGTGGGCGGTATGTTTAATAACGAGTTGTATTTAATGTAACTAGATGGCGCTGGGGTCAAGTTGCCCGCCGATGTGGTATTAGGTTTTTAGTTTTCGTTACGGAATTTCTTGATTCGGTCGCCGAGCTCAGAGCCCGCGATAAAAGCTATACAACAGCTTTATGTGTAAGTGCAATGGAATAAGATTGTTGGTGGTGATTAAATACATTTATAAAACGGTGGTAGTTGTCCTTTGGTGGTAGGAAGAATATTTACACGCTCTAAAATTAAACAACTAACTACATCTACTCTCTCTACTATACTCAGCCCATATACAGGGTTGATACGACATAGGGGGCCCAGGGGCATTTTTTTAACTGCCTTATACTAGGTATCATTTCCAGGCTCTGTACCAAAAATCAATTAAATTGGAGCAATAGTTTAGCCACAAAAGATTTTTAAAATGTTTGCCTCATTTGAACATGAGTGACTCTTTCCTAACAGATGTTTATGCCTAACGCATCGTTTATTAACCTTAGGGGCTGTCCAATAATCGCGTGATTTTTTTTAACATTTTTAACGCCTTTCTCCCCCTTGGTGATACCTAGTGAGGTTTAAGACTACCCCTCCACGCCCCATGAAAAATCACGTGTATTTTTTTTTGTACCGTTTCAAATTCATACTAATCACCATATAGTATACGTAGTGTAATTTAATGCCCCTCTGTCATATTCATCTTCATCATCATTTCAGCCAAAAGTCGTCCACTGCTGGACATAGGCAAGGATCCCAAGGATCTCCACAAAGGCCGGTCCTGGGCCACCCGCATCCACTGCTTTCCGGCGACCTTAACCAGGTCGTCGGTCCACCGTGTGGGAGGCCTACCAGCACTGCGCCTTCCGGAACGCGGTCGCCACTCGAGGACTTTTCTGCCCCATCGGGCGTCGGTCCTGCGAGCTATGTGCCCTGCCCACTGCCACTTAAGTTTGGCAATCCGGTGGGCTATGTCGGTGACCCTGGTTTGCCTGCGTATCTCCTCATTTCTGATTCGATCTCGCAGGGAAACTCCGAGCATAGCCCTCTCCATTGCCCTTTGGGTGACTTTGAGCCTTCTGATGGAGCCCATAGTGAGCGACCACGTCTCTGTTCCATATGTCATCACTGGCAACACACATTGGTTGAAGAGTCGGTCATATTAACTCTGTATAATTCACTGCTGGGTCGGGCCTCTACCATTTATATGGAGGGTAATTGGCCTACTGTGCCACGCTAGCCAGACCGGTTGGCATTGGGTTTTGTATCAAGTTTTCCTAATCTTGCGGCAAGATGATTAGGCCTCACTCTTACGATACCCTCAGGGTAAAGTGAGATGGTGACACTACGTATGCTAAATACGTTACCACACGGACATCAAACCAGACAGATTAAGGTGAATGTTCCAGGGTAGCCCGCGAAATTCAAATTTTCTTACATTTTTTGCAATTTGCAGGTCAGTGCTAGGTTGTATGTTGACTATAATGTTATTCGCGGCCGTAAGACGTATGTAGTTATAGAATTATAATCACCAGAATCATCAATACAACCTTCCAAGCTCATAAAAGTGCAAGAATGACTTTGAGCTTAAAAAGTTTTATTGCACCTTTATGAGCTTGGAGGGTTGCATTGATGATTTTGGTGATTATAATTCTATAACTACATACGTCTTACGGCCGCGAATAACATTTTAATCAACATACAACCTAGCACTGACCTGCAAATTGCAAAAAACGTAAGAAAATTTGAATTTCGCGGGCTACCCTGGAACATTCACCTTAATACAGATATTATTCATATACTGAATAAATGTTACTATTTTCTACCATCGCTTGTATTCGTTTGCATCACTAGCATTGCTAAGGTAGACTGGGAGAAGGTGCGAGAACCACAGCGAAATTATATTTGATGTTTAAAAACAAACAAAACATCTCAAAGACCAAGCTCTACGTATCCCTCAGTTCCGGGTTTCGCAAATAAATTCATGACTTTCGCAGAAAACACGAATACATCTTGCATATAAAGAAAATTAATTCACTCAATTCTGAGCAAGCAACATTTACAATGTTATTTACGCATCAATGACTTCCCCCGAGTCTGTAATCACGTGTATATTTCTATGAGAGAAGGAAAACCGACTCACACACCTTGAAATAATTCGTCTGCTGGGAAATTTGCTGGGTCTGTTATTCAGTATTACATTCACATTCGTTGTAACATTGGCATGTACATGCTACATACAAATGATCCTTGTAGTACGGGCAACGATATTGAAAATAAAAGAAAAGATAATATGTTATGTATGTCCTCAAGGGACAGTGTGAGCGATATTCTGAAAGGTAATAAATATGTCTCAGGGCAAAAGGTGCAATGCCACTTGTACCGGGCATGTCATCGTTGGAGCCGTAGAGCTCCAAGAAGAGAGTGCTCCAAAAGGAGCCAGAAATAAAAAAAAACGCACAGTAACTCCATGGAGATACAGTCAGGGCCCACGGGCAGTCAGCGTGGGATGGTGCACCGGGGCATGTTTAGGGGGTAGGGGACGTCCCTGCAGCACTCGTGTATATGAGCAAATTATAAAATATCTATGCTTTATTTCAATATACTATAAAGCTTAAGACTGTGTGTTTGAGCGCGTTGAGCCTTTTGAGAGCTTCTGTTACGTGCGCGGCATAAACGCTTTAACTACTATACTCAGCTCATGCACGCTTGAAGCTGCGCAGAACTTACGTACAAGCGAATTGTTTCCTGAATCGCGGGGGCAGTTTACAAACATGAAATTCACGAACACGAATGACACCCAGACTCAGAGCAAGTGCCTCTGGTTTACAAAGACACTTGCCCGACCCCGGAATCGAACCGGGGAACCGTGATCCAAGGGCTGCATATGTAACCCCTAGACCAATAGGTCAGTTAATTTTCCACAAGAAGGTCTGCAAGGTAACTATGCACCCGGGTGTAACCGCGGGCACAGCTTATCGTCTTACAAGTATAAATGCAGAATCCTGGCAGCCACTTCAAAGCCAAACCAATGCCAGCTTATTTCGAGTCAAAGCCAAACCAATGCCAGCTTATTTCGAGTCAAAGCCATACTTTGCCTCGCATTGACGTCGCATGCTTGATGCATCATAAAATATATAAGTATATCAAGATCCAATCTCCATCTTATTTCACTATGCTTCATTTACTACTAGAACTTATGGCGCATGTGGAATCAAATCCGACATGCGAAGTGTTAAGCCCCGTCGCCTTACTCCGAGTCTCGATAAAGACGGCTAATAGAATTCCTTTGCGTTTACGACTCGTGTGCTAGAGAGAGCTTCGCTTACGAAGTTCTGAGGTTAATAAAGTTTTGACGGACGTTTTATCGTCTTAGGATAAACTCTAATCTTAACCGATCCAGAGCGTTTAAAAATATTAAAGGAGGGATATAGATAAGGGTTAGAACACCCATTAGGGGTTCTGATGTATTTTTGAGGGCGCTATAGCTTTATTGTGATGACGGATTTAGAACTTGATGCAAAACCCCATGTTCGTTTGGCCAGCCTAGCACAGGGAGCCAATTACTCTCCATGTAGTTGGAGGAGGCCGGACTCAGTAGTGGGTCATTTATGGGCCGAATAGTATTAGTAGAGTTTTACTTATGAATTTCGATGGGGTGGGGTGTGGGCACGGGGTTTCGTATCAAGTTTTCTTTCTCTTGTAGCTAGGTTGTCGGTATTGTTATTTCTGGACACCGTGAGAGATATCTGCGTGCACAGGGAACTTAATTAATAAAACAAAATTATAGGCGGCAGATTTAAGTGTTTCTTTGTACTTTTGAAGACAACTGTCAGCTAGTCTCTCCCGTGACCACGACTGCTGCAAAACATTCGAAACGTCATAAATCCGTTAACAAGTGTTCAACTTCAATGAGGACATTCTACATTTTGAAGTCTGTTCAAAATATTTTAAATCTTATTGTGACAAGTATTACAAGTAATACGTTCCTTTTTTCTAATCACTTCTTATTATAAAACAATGTAGTGATGACTTTATTTTATACTATGTAGTGTTGATAAATGCATAACATTGTAGAGAATTTAGAGGTTCGTCATTGCACCCGTGGGGGCGGGTCGGTGGTTATTTATTAATTAAACAACCCAAACGAAACATGTTTGTTTACGTTATTCTATAAATGCTGTTCCAAAATAAGACACTTTGCGACCCAATAAATAAAGGACCATGTTTAAAAATGTCACATTATGCGTAACAAAAAACTGTAACGCAAAGGGCACGCTACGCGTTTACATTGTTAAAAAGAACGCGGCCTTTGTTTAAGCGTTTCCGGGCAATAAAGTCATAATTGAAAAGTATTTGGGCCCCTCGTAACCCTAATTTTCGTCATTAGGAATGTGGAGGATTAAGGGCGCCCATTCCATCTTTTTTACACCCGGCAATTTCAAAGAACCGTAACTTTGAGTTTACGGTATAGTTATTTTTAGTATTAATTGCAGATCAATGATTGGCTGGAAATTGCAAATAAAATCTTGCCAATATTTAAGTGAAATTTGGTCTACTATTACAATTCAGCGCATAAATTACCCACTGCTCAGTCAGGGCTCCTCCAAATTCATGGTGGGTAATTAGCCTACTATGCCACGCTGGCCAGACGGGTTGGCACAGAGTTTCATATCGAGTTTACCTTGTCTTGTGGCTGGGTTATCGGTCTTGTTATTTCCTTTTATCGGCCTTACGACACCCTCAGAATGTAATGGGGTGGTGACCCTATGTATTCCAAAGCCGTCAACGCACTGTCATTTTGGTCAGTATTGTATTACCATCATCACGATCTCATTCCATAAGTGGCCCACTGCTTAGCTGGACCTCCACTAATGTCAGGTTGGAAATAAGCCTACTCAAGTTGCCTAGACGGATTGGAATCTGAGTGGACGGCTACTTGCGTTGGTAAATTGGCTATGGAGAGAGTTGGTGAATTGATGTATACCAAATCCGTAACCAGGAAAAAGACTAAGAAACTTGACCTTCATCATTTTATAAAACTAGCTTTTGCGCGCGGCTTCGCCCGCGTGGAAGCGTCGAACCCGTGCTTATCTCTATGCATATTTTTAATGAACATAAAAGCGGTTATTGTGACTAAACCATGATAGTTAGATATGTGCTCTCGGACTTTTTTATAGATCTTTATAAGACCTACAAACCCGTAGTACATCATTTTGTTCTATTGTCAATAGTTTTTGCAGCGCACGCATAAATATGTTTTCTATTTTACACCTTGGATTACAAAATCGCAATTTTCATAGGGATCCCTAATTCTTTTGAAAATAAAATATAGCCTATAACCTTCCTCGATAAATGGACTATCTAAAACTGAAAGATTTTTTGAAATCGGACCAGTAGTTCCTGAGATTAGCGCGTTCAAACAAACGAACAAACAAACAAACTCTGCAGCTTTATATATTAAGTAAGTAAGTAAGTATAGATAAAACTAAGTTGATAAAATGTGCGTGCCGATAAAACTTAAAAAGGAGTCCCGGCATGATAAAGGGACTTATATAGTTTGATAGCCCTTTATCCCCCCACGAACAAGAAATTTCCCGTTTTAACCTAAAGGGCGTGTTTTTTAAAATATAAGGGCTTTTCCACCCCTTCAACTAATCTAACTAATCTCTGGAACGGCTGGACCGATTTTAACGGGACTTTCACTGATAGGTAGCTGATGTCAGAAGGAGTAACTTACTTTTTTAGGCTAGCTTCACCCCGCGGCGTCACCCGCGGTACGACAATATCCGCGGGTAACATCGCACCCGGGCGAAGCCGGGACGGGCCACTAGTAGGTAATATGGTTTAATATCAAGTTTGGAGAGCCAATTTCTATTCATAAATTTGGTAGAAGAATGACTCATTTGTGGGCTGAGATCATGATAGAATAGAATAAAAATGCTTTATTGTTTAAACCAATTATGGCGTTCACAATCGTCAACGTCAACATCATTTTTATAATACTACTACCAGGTCGGAACGCGGAACCAACCGAGAACACCTGGCTTTTTTTTCAACGCCATATTACAATGACCGTGTACCGGTCCGAAAAAACTGCAAGATGAGGTTTGATTTAAAAAAAAAAAAAGTCTTGAATTAATATTTTAGTATATTATTTATTTATTATTAGGTTCAGCCGTTTTATTTTGTAAAGTTTTAAATAAGGAAGTTCTTAAAAAATATAAATGAGGTCTTCATATTTTAAACAGATAATTTCAAATATCGTTGTCATTTCTCGCAAAAAAACGGTTCTAGCAACTATATAAAACAATCACTCCATTTTGTTATAAACGTCTGTCACTTTACTTTTACATTTCAAAACACAGATTTTGCACGTCCTCTATAATCCAACATAAGATGTAAATGAGAAAGGCAAAGCGGCTGACGGTCATCATAACTCACTCTAGTGACACGTTTTTGCATAACAAGGTCCAGAAATATGTAGATTTTTGTTCCTTTATGCAGAGTGAGCACAGTGTAAAATAATGTTACGCGAGGACAAAGATTCTGTGATTGCGAAAACTGGATTTGTGTTATATTTTTGATGCTACTGAAAATTAAAGAATTTGTTTGTGTGATAAAACCCTAAAGCCATCCGGAGTGAGAGTATAGAACCTACTGGAATGAGTGCTGTCTATAACTAGATATTAGTTCTCGTACAGCTTGTATATTTTATTGATAACTAGCTGACCCAGCAAACTTCGTACCGCCTCAGAATCAATATATAAAAAATCTGAATGATATGTTTTCATATTTTCTGGGGCCGAATCGCTCCGCCGAGACTAACAATCAGACATTCATTTTTATATATAAGAAGAAAGAAAGAAAGAAAAATGGTTCATTCGGCACAATTTTACCTTAAATACTATCTATAATTACTTATACTTAAAAGAAGAAGATATCTTATAAGTACGAAAGAAAGAAATGATGATGATGCATCATTTCAGCCAAAAGACGTCCACTGCTGGACATAGGACTCCCCCAAGGATCTCCACAAAGGCCGGTCCTGGGCCGCCCGCATCCACTGCTTTCCGGCGACCTTAACCAGGTCGTCGGTCCACCGCGTGGGAGGCCTACCAGCACTGCGCCTTCCGGACCGCGGTCGCCACTCGAGGACTTTTCTGCCCCATCGGGCGTCGGTCCTGCGAGCTATGTGCCCTGCCCACTGCCACTTAAGTTTGGCAATCCGGTGGGCTATGTCAGTGACCCTGGTTTTCCTGCGTATCTCCTCATTTCTGATTCGATCTCGCAGGGAAACTCCGAGCATAGCCCTCTCCATTGCCCTTTGGGTGACTTTGAGCCTTCTGATGGAGCTCATAGTGAGCGACCACGTCTCTGTTCCATATGTCATCACTGGCAACACACATTGGTTGAAGACTTTTGTCTTCAGACACTGCGGTATTGTGGACGAGAAGATCTTTCGCAGCTTCCCGAACGCTGCCCAGCCGAGTTGGATCCGACGATTGACCTCTTTCTCGAAGTTGGACTTACCTAACTGGACAGTGTGTCCAGGTAAATGTAATGGTCAACACCTTCGAGAGTAGAACCTCCGATGTTAACAGGCGTGGCTTGGACATGGATATTAGACATGATTTTCGACTTCTCCATGTTCATCTTAAGGGCGACTCGTTCGGAGGCTCGACAGAGGTCATCGAGCATCGTATTGAGGCCCTGCATGGTCTCAGCCATTACGACTATGTCGTTAGCGAATCGAAGGTGAGTGATGTACTTATAAGTATAAATATATGATAAATGATAAAAAGACTCGTGCCAAATTTATGATAAACTGATGACAGACTCAATGATGAAGATTCATTGATATTGAGAACGCGACGCGGCGCGTTTGATATCCGTATGTGAACTGATGGTATGGCGTTAGCTAATAATGCATATTGCCGTAATTTGCTGATCCTACAAATGTGTGGTTGCACCATAGATATTGTGAATTGTAAATAATATCATCTTACACGCTTCGAAAACCACGTTTACTTTGCTATACGAGTATTTATGCTACTCTCTAGTTATAAATGTCTCCTAAGATTCTAAGAAAAAAAGTTGCTTATTTTTGCTTGTGACGAAAATTTTATAGCTCAAAATCTAAAACCAGGGCACATTATGGAGCCAAATGCCTAAGTAAGGCTGAGGGCTACGTACCCTGCACTGCACTGCTTAGAAATCCTGTGGGCTATGTCGGTAACTCTGGTTCGCCTACATGTCTCGTCATTTTTCATTCGATCTCCGAGCATAGCCCTCTCCATGGTCCTTTGTGTGCTTTTGAGTCTTTTGATGGAGCCCATAATGAGCCCAATACTCAAGCTTGGATTGTACCTGTTGGATTGTGTGTAATGATAAATCAGGCAATCATGCGGTTCGGTTAGGTTGTATGTAGCTCGGGTGTCGATAACTTCACCACTATTTTTGCCTGACTTTTTGAGTTACATTACTAATATCTCCGTCATATTTTACGATCGCGAAGATGAGGAGAAGATGATGATATTTTAATTAAAATACTGCAAATCAAACCCCTAATTACTTAGCGGAAGTATGAACTGGAAATTAATATCGTTCGCGACCATGTTTCGGTATCAAGTGAAGTATTATCACAATTTATGGCGCCAAAACAAACTATAAATCAAACTTATGGTCCCTAATATGAGCACAAAGTTAATAGGTTGAAAGCTTATGTTATACGAAGTGTGAAACAACAACAAACAAGACACTACTGAACTTTCGTTTGTGCAGCCATAATAATTACTCAGTAAACTATACTGGGAAACTTTAGCCAAGTAAAGTGTTTGACGTATGGTTGAATCAGTAAACACCTTAGCAGAGATTAATGGTATGATTCCGAACTACGCCGCACGCAGCAGTGCTGGCGCGGCACTACTAGTCCCCATACAATCTTTATAAGCTTATATGAGATTACATTCCGAGCTAGGCAGCAATGTAGCGGTAGCACTGCTGCGCGTCAGTATGGCCCTACTACCGCCTCGACAGGCCAACAGTGACGCGTCTGCCGCCGCAGCAAGATTACCTACGTGAATGTTGACCACGAACATAGCGACACTGCCGACTTGCTCGAGCACTGCTGCGGCAACAGCACTGCTGCTTTTTGTCGAGTCCGGAATCACACCTTAACCCACCACGTTCGGAGAATTGCTGTGCTATATGTATTAGAGAAATCAACAAAATGGCCATTGTAACTCATACATATTTTAAATCAGAAGCATATTATGTTCATCATAGTAATGAGCAATTAGAAGTAAAGTTTTTTTATTTAGGTACTTCCGCTCCCTTTGTTGGTGGGATGCGTCGACATCGGCATTATCTCGCCGTGTGTCACGAGAGTTTAAGGGTCCCAAGGCAACTCTGAGGGCAGAAGTACCTGGTGTCAAACCCAACACGACACTGTGTGCCGATCGTTATCTGGTGTCTCCCCGTGGACTCGCCTGGAACGGTAGCCCTGAAGTTGGCCTAACGGATCTCAAAGGTTCAGCACGGTCGAGTTAGAGCACGCTTCTTTGGGTTATTGTTCGGGAAAACTAGACATATAAAAAATATTTTCTAAAATAATGAGCACATAAATAGAACGAAAACGATGCTTGTAATAGAATTTGATCTTTGTTATTTCGTAATTAGAGTGTAATATGGCGCTGCGTAGATCACTGGAGAATAATTAGCTTAAGTTATTTATATTTGTTAACGGGCAGCCGTCGTCTTTGTAACTAGAGAAGTAGTGCAAATTAGTCTTTTGTGACAACATTCATTACTCTTGGCGAAGCTATCAATTTAAAAGCTACAAATATCGTGACTAAAGTTGTTTTCCTAATACTACCACTCAGCCCATAAATGACCCACCGCTGGACTCAGCATGTGGGTCTCCATGTGGTCCCTCCAGGGTAATTAGCCTTCCATGCTATGCTGGCTATAGATTGATTGGCACAGGGTTTTGTATCAAGATTTCTTTCTCATGCGGCCTGGTTTTCGGCCTTGTCGTTTCCTTTTGTCGGCTTTAAAATTTTGATTATACTTTATAATAATAGATATAGCTTACACATCAGAATAACGCGTAGGCAAAAAAAATATATAGATATATATAAAGATGTTTTCTTTTTCTAAAAAAAAAAAATTATTTTTTATCGGGTGCGTTATAGAGAAATTCAAGAACACAAATATACTACTGTAGAACCAGAGTAAATCATCATGCAACATCTGGACCAACAACATATCTAGCATACTTAAGTTGTATTTTTATTTATTTAGTTCGTGAATCGTGAAAACCTAAGACATCATTTGATTTTTTAAGAAAACAGACTAAAAATCACATTTATTCAGCACACACACAACGAGTGCAAGATACAGAAGGATATTTTTTTTTAAAGCAAAACGAAAGGTGAAGTGCAAGGTGAGGTGACTACAAATGAAAAAAAAATTGTAGCGGACACAAGCAGATTTCCAGAATGTAGACTATACCTCCTTGTAGGCCCTGCTGAAGGGCCGTCTCAGCATTAGCTGGATGCAACCCGGCACTGGTTTTAAGTGTACAACCCCACAGTAACTCACGGACGGGGGTAATTATACGAGGGTGAATCAAAAAATTCTTGGAATCAATATTAAAAAATGCAAAGATTTAAATAATAATATTTTATTTTTCTACATAATCTCCCTCCAATGCAATGCATTTAGAATAACGCGTTTCTAACTTCCTTATTCCTTGTGAAAAAAAATTATTTTCTTGACTCTCGAAAAAGTCCTCTACGCCAGCTATAACCGCGTCATTATCGTGAAATTTTGTTCCACGAATTTCCTCTTTTAATTTTGGAAATAAGTGAAAATCACTTGGGGCTAAGTCCGGAGAATATGGTGGGTGGTCAAGGAGATTGAAGCCAGCACAGCGGATTGCGTTGAGCGCAACTTCCGATCGATGGGCAGGAGCGTTATCTTGAAGGAACAACACGCCCAACGACAGTTTTCCACGACGTTTTTCTTTAATCGCTTCACGCACTTTCGGGATTAAATTTGCATAATAGGGTCCAGTTATCGTCTGGCCTTTTGGCATGTAATCAATAAAAAGGATTCCTTCACTATCCCAGAACACAGAGGCCATAACTTTGCCAGCGGAAGGAGCAACTCGAAATTTCTTAATGGATGGAGAGGATGGTCGTTTCCAAGACATGCTTTGTCTTTTAGTTTCAGGATCAAAATGGTGGACCCACGTTTCATCCATGGTGACAAGACGACGGCAAAAATTATCCGAATCACGCTGGAACATTTCGAGATTACGCTTGGAAATTTCCAAACGTCGCTTTATGTTTTCGTCGGTTAACATTCGTGGCACCCATCTTGCAGACACTTTTTTGAACCCCTGTGAATCAATTAAAATGGATTGAACGCTACCAAAAGATATCTTTAGGATCTCAGCTATATGTTTTATAGTCATTCTTCTGTCTTCCAAAACCAGATTCTCAACCTTTTTGACATTTTCTTCTGTAACGGAGGTTGAAGGCCGCCCAGAACGCGGGTCATCTTTACAGCTTGATCTACCTCTTTTAAATTCAGCCACCCAGTACGCAACCGTAGAATAGGGTACAGCATCACCCCCTAATGTCTGCTGAATGTCCAAAAAAATTTCCTTCGTAGACATTTTTTTCAAACTGAGATATTTTATCACCGCACGTAACTCACTTTTATCCATAATTTTGACTTTTTAGCAACTCGTTGCACAAAAAAATTTATTACATGCGTACGAACTGACAAAAACAAGTGACAGTCTGCATAAATATAGTGTGATAGACACTCTGTACGGGCTCGTACATTCGGCTGACACTACAAATGTAGCGTCAGCACTTTACGGCACATGGCTTATTTTCACAGCATTGAAAGCAGTGCGTTCCGTGCAAGTATCGCGATCGGGCACGCGTACTCCTATCATATCACCCTATCATTTATCATCCGATCAATTAGCATTTTATCACTTAGCATAAACTATCAATTAAACTATCAATAAACTATATATCATAAAGTCTTCCGGTTCTATCATTTCTATCAAGCATAAAACAACGTAGTACAGGTTATCATCGTCCCAGCCCGTACATCGTTTTTGGTCCTTCGAGGACCTCGCGTGTGTTTATACCGTCCAAGTGGTCTAACAGTGGACTTAGTGTGTAGGAGAGACTTACGGTGTATCGCAAGTGAGGACTGAACCAGCAACTATCAGCAAGCAACCAATCGTTGAATTTTATCACCCCTATCATTTAATCCAGTGCGCAGGGACGTTCACTGGCAAGTAAGCAGCAAGCAGCTAACCGGATCTGACCAAGTAAGATCTTTCCATATATATTATCAAAATCATGTCGAACATGGAAGACATATTGGCAAATCAGCATCAACTTCTTAATGCTGTGGAGCAAGTGTACACTAACTTTAAGAAGGATGGTGCCGATCGGAAGACTTCTGACTATATCAAGCGGAGGTTGGAAACGCTTGACAAATACTGGCAGGAGTTGCAGGCCAATCATATATTATTGTGCGGAAATGAGTTTGCGAAATCGCACAGCTATTTTACTAACAATCAATTCGAATTGGCGAAAGAAAGGTACGGAAACATTAGAGCAGTGCTTAGTAATTATCAGCATAGGGACGACCGGCCTTCAACACCCGTTTTAAAAGCGGCGACTCCTTTGGGTATACCTGGACCATCTTCCCAGGTGCCGTCGCCTCAAGTACCCCTACCTCGGTCCCAGGGTACAACTAGCAAAACGGACGAAATGTTACGGAAGCAAAACAGCAATTTTAAGGCGTTCGAACACACAGTATCAAGTATTAATTTAGACGCTATAACAGAAAAATGGGAATTCGATCATTTATTACGTGCTTTACAATCGCGTTGGTCAATCATTGATTCCACTCATTGGGAGATAGATAGTGAGCTTGGAGATCGGTGTCCAGAATACGAGGCAAAGTTCTTTAAATATGAAGGGAAGTATAACGAAATTACAAAAGCAATCAATCGTAAATTATGGTCTGTATCACATAGGGAAAAATCGACACCTCAAGTAGACATACCTACATTTAACGGTAGCTACCATCAGTGGACCTCGTTCAAAGATCTGTTTATAGAAACCATTCACGGAAACCCATCATTATCAAGTGCACAGAAGATGCAGTTTCTTAAGACTAAAGTTCGAGGCGAGGCGGAAAGGCTTATTCAACACTTGCCAATATCGTCTGATAATTATTCTATTTGTTGGGATATACTGAACCACAGGTATAACAACAAACGTTTAATATTCCGCTCGCACATTGATACTTTATTAAATATTCCGGTAATGCAGCAAACATCATTAAACCACATAAAACGACTTCACGATACTACTTTAGAAACATTGAACGCTATCAAAAATTTAGGAGTTGAAGTAGAGTCATGGGATCCGATTCTAGTGCATCTCCTATCTCAAAAACTCGACACGGAGACTCATAACGAATACGTGTCCTCGGTGAAGCAACCCCGAGAATTACCCGATATGCATGAATTTTTATCATTCTTAGAGGGCAAATTTACAAGCCTAGAGTCATCTCGTAAAAAGCCTGAAAATCATAACAAAAACCTACATAATTATTCGCCGCCACAATTTAACAAATATCATAGAAGTACGATTAACAAACAAGCATTTCCGGCGCACGGTAGGTTTATTTCGCAACAGTCCAACAGCAAAAACAGTTATTTCAGCAAATTTTACAAGTGTGGAATATGTAAAACCAATGATCATTGCCTTTATCGTTGTCATCAATTTTTAAATTTGTCGCCTTACCTACGGCGTCAAACAGTATCGAAGCTAAATGTATGCGAAAACTGTCTATATTCTCATAATGGTAAGCAATGTTTTTCCGAAAAGAGGTGCAATGAATGCAATGCAAAGCACAATACGATATTACACGAGGCATATCAAGTAGGTCAAACAAATAATCCTAGCTCATCGAAGTTGGTAAACAGCGGAAATGGTCAGAAATCCGATCCGCAAGTACGTAGCAACTCGTACGTGTCATTACAACGTGACATGCCCGAAATTCTTTTAGCAACAGCCATAATTAGGGTGCAGTCAAATGACGGGTCTTACATTAATATGCGTGCACTTATAGATCAAGGATCTCAAACTTCACTCATAACAGAGCAAGCGGCCTTATTGCTGGGCCAGCCCCGACTTCGCTGTCGGGGAACTATATCAGGAGTGGGTGCTAAAGAAAGCAACTGCAAGGGCGTTATGAGCATTAAGTGTGCGGCCACCAATGGCAATTTTGAATTTGAAACTGAGGTATATATCATGAAAAGCCTTATCAAAAAATTACCTAACTACAGCTTTTGTAAGCCGTCTTGGACATACTTGGATAACATCAACTTAGCTGATCCAGAATTTAATATCAGCCGCCCGGTGGATCTTTTATTAGGGGCAGACATTTATTCTTTGATTTTACTCGAAGGAATCTGTAGAGTTAGCGACAGCGTACCTATAGCCCAAAATACTCGGTTAGGTTGGATTTTAACAGGGAATGTTAAGACATTGCAATGCAACGTGATCATTAATAATTTAGAAGAGATTCAAAAATTCTGGGAGATTGAGGATATCAGTGAGGAATCAACCCTATCAACAGAAGACCAGCAATGTATCGAATACTACAAGTCTACCACTACGCGACGTGCGGACGGTCGATATGAAGTCCGTCTACCAATGATATCAGATTTTACGGACAAATTAGGGGAGTCGAAATTCAAGGCTATAGCGCAATTTAAATCATTAGAAAATAAATTCAATAAACATGGAAACATCGAAAAACAATATAGGTCATTCATAGACGAATACCGCTCGCTCGGTCATATGATTCCTGCAATACGTGACACGAGTTCGGAGAATCGACAGTGCATTTTAACACATCATTGTGTGCGATCTGATGACGCTCATAACTCTAAATTTAGAGTGGTATTTAATGCATCTTGTAGAACATCATCCGGTAATAGTTTAAATGACTTGATGAAATGTGGTCCAAACCTTCAACAAGACTTGCAGTCTCTTATCATTAAGTGGAGACAATATCAATTTGCTTTTACCGCTGACATTGAGAAGATGTTTCGGCAGATTTGGCTTAGGCCTGAAGACCAGCAACTGTTGAAAATAGTGTGGCGTGATTCACCCTCTGAACCTATTAAGGAATACCAGCTTACAACTGTCACATACGGGACGAAAGCAGCTCCGTTCCTCGCTATGATGACGCTCAAACAACTTGCATCCGATGAGGCAGAGAACTATCAAAACAGTCAAGCAATCGACACATTACGTAATTCCATGTATACTGATGACCTGGTACATGGGTGTCACAGCATAGACGCTGCAAGAAAATTACAGCGTGACCTTGTGTCTTTGTTAAAGTCTGGAGGCTTTCATCTGCGGAAGTGGAAGTCGAATGCACCTGCGTTATTGCAAGATGTCGAATCGGCACAGAGTAAAGAAGAGTTCAATTTTAAGTTATCAGAACACACAAAAACACTGGGTATTGGATGGAACCCGGAAAAGGATGAATTCACTTTTCAATCGAGTTTAGAACCGGCGGGACTAACAAGCAAGGTCACAAAGAGGACCCTCTTGTCAGATATATCAAAACTGTTTGACCCGCTCGGTTGGCTATCACCTCTATCAACAAAATTAAAAATCATTTTTCAACAAGTATGGGCTGCAGACATTAAGTGGGATGACCCCGTACCGAATCACATCCACATAGAGTGGTTGAAAATTAGAGAGGATATGGATAATATTAAAAACATCAAATTACCTCGATGGATGGGAACCCACGAACGGGAGAGCATCGAATTACATGGATTTAGCGATTCATCTGTAAAAGCCTATGCTTGTGCAATTTACTGTCGCGTCAACAAGGGCGAAAAATCATCGGTAATGCTATTGGTTGGAAAAACAAGACTAGTTCCTGTTAACAAGGCGGTCACGTTGCCGAGACTAGAACTCAGTGGAGCACTACTTTTATCAAAACTCATGAACAAAGTCCAAAATTGCCTTCAAGGCCATCATATCAAAACGTACGGCTGGGTGGATTCCATGGTGGTACTAGGTTGGCTCAACGGAGACCCAGCCAGATGGAAAACGTTCGTCGCCAACAGGGTGCGCGAAATAACGGCGAACATGCCTTCAGAGTGTTGGCGATATGTCAAATCTGAGGAGAATCCTGCGGACTGTGCTAGTCGTGGTCTGTCTGCATCGCAGTTGAAAGAACACAGTTTGTGGTGGCAGGGCCCGACTTGGCTATCAACATTCAAAGATCGTGATCAACAGATTGAATACACTACGGACCAGGAAATAAAATTATTAAAACAAGCAAATGTTATACAGCAAAAAGACGACTCTATCATTCAAAAAATACTATCCAAATATAGCACATTTATCAAGGCAGTGAGAGTAGTAGCGTGGATTCGTAGATTTATTACGTACAAGAAACAACAACGTAATAAATATTTATCAGTAGAAGAGCTGAAGCAAGCAACATTATCTATCATTAAAATTATACAACAATCCGCTTTCGAAAAAGATCTACTCGATTTGCAACATGAAGACAAGGTACATCGGAAAAGCAAGCTTTGCGAATTGAACCCGTACCTTGATCAGGATAAGCTGTTAAGAGTGGGTGGAAGGTTGCGTCACGCTAACCTCGACGCCGATATGAAAAACCCTATCATAATACCAAACAACAGCCGACTAGCGGAATTACTAATTGATCAAGCGCATGAATTAACTTATCATGGAGGCGCCAGGCTAACATCGGCCTACTTAAGGAAAAAGTACTGGATTTTGGGTGGTAACAGGGCCACCAAGAAGAAATTACGTAACTGTATCCAATGTAGAAGGCAAGAGCCAAGCAAACACTATCAACTTATGGGTGATCTTCCAAGCGCCAGGACCAACCCATCAAGGCCGTACTCTCATGTGTCGGTGGACTACACGGGCCACGTGTTTATCAAGGCTAGCGCAGGCCGTGGCATTAAGACTACCAAGGGATACATCGCGGTGTTCACGTGCATGGTAACGAAAGCTGTGCATTTAGAGCTGGTATCAGATTTGACGAGTTCCGCGTTCCTAGCAGCGTTACGAAGAATGTCAGCTCGCCGAGGGAAGCCGAGTCACATCTACAGTGACAACGGTACAAATTTCGTTGGTGCCAACAAGATCTTACAACAAGAGTACGAAGAGTTGTTAAAAGTTTTCGACGATCAGTTTTACTCAGAATTAGCAGATATGGGTATAACTTGGCACTTCAACGCACCTTCCTGGCCATCAGCCAGTGGTTTGTGTGAGGCAGCAGTAAAAAGTCTCAAATATCACCTCAAGAGGGTTATTGGAGATCAAAAACCGACGTATGAGGAGTACAGCACACTTCTTGCTCAGTTAGAGGCAACCCTAAATTCGAGGCCATTGTGCCCCCTGATTGAAGACCCAGATGACTTAAATTATTTAACCCCGTCGCATTTTCTATCAAGTGGTCCGATACTATCAATATATGAGACGGAGAGGGACCTTCGCACCAGGTGGCACCTAACACAAAAAGTCTTCCAAGAAATTTGGAAGCGCTGGCAACATGAATATTTAACAAATCTAACTGCCAGAAGCAAATGGCGGCAAGCACAAGACAGCATCAAATTAAATGACGTTGTAATCATTAATGACAACCTGCCAGCAGGCAAATGGGCTCTAGGGCGTGTCGTTGAACTTCATCCAGGCAGTGATGGCTACGTACGAGTTGTTACGCTAAAAACCAAGAGAGGTTATATGAAGAGACCAATTGTCAAACTATCAGTTCTACCGGTACATCCAGAGAAAACCCAAGACGTGGAATCTCCAGTAAAACCTGATGAAATGGTAAAAAGAAAAAGACGAGGGTACCAAAAATACAACTTTGTATCAGTAGCCGCGGCAGTACTACTCTATTTTATGACTTTTATATCAAACTCCTACGGATTGTATACAATTAATCACCTGCAAAATAACACAACATTATATTTCGACAAAATTACAAACATGCATTTAATAAGAGACGACTGGCGACTTGTTGTCTATTATGATATGACCCCGTACTGGGAAGGCGTTACTGCCTCAGTAAAGTACATGGAATACCTGGAAAGCATATGTTCAATGATAACAGGGCGCTCACCCTGCGACGGTATCATGTATCAATTAAGTCATGAGTACTCCGAGCTAGACCATTACAATAAAATGCTACTGAATCAGCAATTTACAACAAGTACACGTAAACGTCGAGGACTCATTAACGGTGTTGGTAACCTCGCCCACTCTTTATTTGGAGTACTGGACAGCGATTTTGCCGAAAAATATGAGAAGGACATTGCATTAATTAGAGAGAATCAAAAACATTTAGCAAAATTGTGGAAGAACCAAACATCAGTTGTGGAAGCAGAATTTAATCTTATCAAGAGGACAGAATCTGTCATGGAAAAACATCACAAAATGGCAAACAAAAAAATGAATGAATTGAAAAAATCCTTAAATGTCGTGCAAGCCGAGTTGCAGACTGGTTCATATATCAGCGAATTTACATTAGACGCCATGATTGCCAACAACATCCTAAACAAGCTCCGAGACATACAATCATATCTCTTGGACACCATCACTGACGTCTTTCATGGGAAATTTGACACGCATCTTTTAAGCCCGGACCAACTTCAACAGGAGTTAAGTGTCATATCAGCTCAGTCACCGAAAGACTTATCTCTACCTGCCGACCACGCAAACCTTTTAAAATTATATAAATTAATAAATGTAAAGGCACGCCTATCACAGAGATTTATCATATTTGAAATGCGAATCCCATTGATAACACGAGATCAATACGACATACTTAAGGTTATTCCGATACCGAAACGATCGGGGACTAACATGATCAGCATTATACCCATCAGCGAATACCTTGCATTTAATATGCACAAAGATTCTTTCCTATCACTGTCGGAAATCGATATCCAGAACTGTGTTCAACAAGATCTAGATACTGTGTTGTGTCGATTCAAGAAGCCTATTTATCATATGCAAAACGATGAGAGTTTATGTGAGAAGAACGAAAACACAAGAGGCTGTAAAACTATCATACAAACTTGCAAAAACATTTTCACTCCAATAAACAAACAAAACGTCTACTTTTATTTCTGTTGTAATGATTGTCACTTCAAGTTACTGTGTGAAGATCAAGTTACCGCCATACAGCTTAGTCATTCAGGACTGATTACATTCGATCAAGGCTGTATGATTAAATCAGCTGATTTCTATTTATATTCGCATAAAGAAGACGTAAGCACTATCAAGATGAAAGCCGACATTGGTGTTCCACAGATCGCTCCAATAAATCATCTCATCAACATTTCATTACCGGAGTTACCTGCCAGTACCAACTCAGATACCAATAATACACAACAGCTGCTTGCCATCCAAGACCAATTAGATATCATGAAGCGGAGTGAGCCTTTAGCAGAAGGTGTATCGTACCACGACATACACCATTACGTCGCGATCTACTTAATGGTCGCCGCAGTCGCAGCAGCAGGCGGATTCTACGTGTGGCGGCGCGAGCGCCGCTCGCCCAGGCGGGCAGGGCGCGTTCGCAGAGAAAACCAGTGCAATAGTGAAGTGCAGTGCGTGGATGTAGAATTACAACAGGAGAGCGCAGTGCAGTGTTCCTTAAATAATAATAGCATCAGTGACAATCGACATACGAGTGCACGTAGCCATAAGCAAAACCGGGGCACTTCACCAGTGTTCCAATCATTGTTTACTATATCGGACACAGTAGTATAGCTTACCTTTCTTGTTTACTTTTTAGTATGTATTAGTTTTAAGGAAATTTAATATCACGATGTTTTAGTTTTAGTTCATTCCATTACATTTCATCCCCATCCTCATCTTTCGGCCCGGGAGCATGTACGGGCTCGTACATTCGGCTGACACTACAAATGTAGCGTCAGCACTTTACGGCACATGGCTTATTTTCACAGCATTGAAAGCAGTGCGTTCCGTGCAAGTATCGCGATCGGGCACGCGTACTCCTATCATATCACCCTATCATTTATCATCCGATCAATTAGCATTTTATCACTTAGCATAAACTATCAATTAAACTATCAATAAACTATATATCATAAAGTCTTCCGGTTCTATCATTTCTATCAAGCATAAAACAACGTAGTACAGGTTATCATCGTCCCAGCCCGTACACACTCTTTAATTTGAATATCGAACTTGATCCAAAAAGGTTTCATATATATGCACTTCTAAGAACTTTTTGATTCACCCAGGTAATGTTAATATAAATAAACACAATTATAAACGGATAAAAACATAAAACAATTTAATAAACGTGTATATTTTGTTTGAGTTCATAAATAATATACCTACATAGACATTACGTATGAATAAAATTGCGGAAATGATGATGATGATGATGATGACGTTGAGAAATAAAATTAGATAAAAAATAGATTGAGTCAAATAATACATAAATTTTAATAAGCTTTTATTAATCACCTATTATTAGAGCTTACCCATACGACGGAAATCACAGGAAAAATATAACCCGTAATTAAATATTTGCATAACACTTTAATTGAGTTGACCCAGAATTCTGAAAGCCCTCTAACTTTCAAGCTTGCCATCTCTTTGGGAAATAGCTCTAAAGTGGAAACTTGAGGTGAGTAGATCTTTGACGTGGAGTGTTGCAATTTAAACTAACAGATGCAAGTTTCATGAGTGTTTGCTGCGACGCATATTTTTCAAACTGCAACGTCATATTATTTTAGATAAATAGTGTCCTATTTATGACCTGTCGGTCTAGAAGGTATAGTTACTAAATAGTTAATAAAGAGCCGCGAGAGACCGACCCTCTCGCGGCTCTTTAGTCGCCTTTTACGACACCCTCAGGATGGTATGGGTTGGTGACATTGTAAATCCGTCTCTCATCATCATGAGCTGAATCGTAAAAGTATACGACACTTTTAATGTTCCTCGTTGGTCTAGGGGCTAGATGTGCCTAGGCAACGGGTCTCGGGTTCGATTCCGGGGTCGGGCAAGTATAATCGTCTAAACCTGGGACTGGGTGTCATTTGTGTTTGTAAACTGCCCCCGCGATACCGGTTATACATAGTCCCCTACACTAGGTACTTTGGTGTTTTTTAATAAAATTAAAAATCTTTCATGTTATTCAGACTTTGTTGTCAGTAAATAGCTTTCTGTCAGATAAATATTAGTATATCCTATGTTTTCAGTCATGTAATATTGAGTATAATCCTGCTCTTTAACTTTTCCCTAAACCGACCCAAGCAAGGTTATAAGGGTGTTGGACGTAGACCTTTTCTCCCCTTCTTGATTGGATTTAAGGAATATAAATTTATTATGTTTGTGTGAGGAAAATCTTAATAAATTTGGAGGATGTTAGGTACTATTCGTGCAATATGATTTATATAATATATTGAAATGCAATAAGGCTTCGGATTTTCTTCCTATTTACATAGGTACATTTTTCAACACCCGACAAAAACGAAGGATGTTATAAATTTTACGTGTCTGTATTTGTGTGTAGCTTTTGAATGAACGAATGATAAATGGATTAGAGAAAAATGCTTGAGAATAACTGATCGGGGTTGTTGCTAATCTGATGCTCGTATTTGGATAATTTTAGAATACTGATAATGCGATTTTAAATAATGTTCTTCTAATGTAGTGTTTCACCACCCCATTCCTTCCTGAGAGTGTCGTAAGAGCCGACAAAAGGACATGACAAGGCCGATAACCTGGCAGTAAAAGAACTGCCTTGGTGCTCGAGTTATCATGCTTACTTTGAGACACATGGCAGTGGTGGCATCGTGTGGCGTTTCGTTCTCTTCCACGCAATGTGGTTCAGGAGGGCGATGGCTGCCACATGCGTCATGCTTGTGAACAGGAGCCGATGCTGGGGATCGGCAACGGCGCAAATCTGTATTATCCTGGCTGTCTTGCAACTGAAAATGGGGATGTAAAAAGAGCAACTACAGAGTTTCATGCCGACTCTTCTCTGTAGAGTTGGATTCCGAACCAGTGGTAGATGGTTAATTTTATATTTTATTTTATTGTTTTACGTTTTAAAACGGCTTTAATGAGCCAACATGATTAAATGAGTTTTGATTTGATTTGGATCAGGGATTTAATCTAAAAACGTCACGTAAAAGTATTTGCTTAGATTCTTCGTATTAAAAAAAATACTGACAAAATGTTTGCATTCTGAAACGATGGTAGTTTCATACTTACTCAACTAGCTTATAGTTAAGTAAGTTATAAAAAAAAACTAATGGTCGGTTCAAACAAAAAAAAAAAGATTACGATTTGCTGTTCTAATATCTTTCATAAAAAAGTTTCATTATTGCATTATTATTATTTCATATTTAAGTGCGTTAAACTTATTAATACTGTACATCAGATAGCTGTGCAGCTTCATCAAAACGGCATGGCATGTAATTTTACCGAATTAGTATGTAAATTGCCAGTTAATTTTGATGTAAGCTGGCACATACAAGCGTAAACCGAGCATTAGCATTATGTATTCAGCTCACGTTCATTTCTGGCATTACAATCCGAGGGTTGAGCGGGTGTTGCTGTACCTTTATTATTTTAATTCCTTTTCAGAGTAATGCTATTTATTCAAATCGTTGTGTCAACTACAGTACTTTACACGAAGGCTCTCATAACTTATTCGTTAACTAGCTTCGATCGAATTGCACAATATTTCGAAGTATTTAGTAAAAAAAAATGTTTGAAAAGCATTAAGCACAGTTTTTTTATGGCTACGAGCTTAATCGTTTGGTTCAACAACCTATCTTAGCCATAATAGCTATTATTATAATCATTGCCTTGAGATCAGTACTTCAACAAATAAAGGCACAATCTTATTTGTAGTTTAGCCATTATAGATAGTGTATCCGTGTAGTGATGGATTTAGAGTACATAGTGTCACTACCCCATTCCTGAGGGTGTCGTAAGAGCCGACAAAGTCAGTGACAAGGCTGAAAACCTAGCCGCAATAGAAGGAAAACTTTAAACGACCCCTGAGGCACAGGCACAGAAGGCTAATTACCCTCCAAATTCCTAATTATGTAGTGGGAGGAGACCCAAATCAGTAGTGGGCTGAGTAGTATATATTTCCACGTATGGGAAAGAGGAGCGTGGGAAGACCCCCAACTAGGTGGACGGACGACCTTCTAAAGGTCGCTGGGAGTCAGTGGACGCGGTCTGCACGAGATCGCACATTGTGGAAATCTATGGTAGAGGCCTATGTTCAGCAGTGGACTTCTGTGGCTGATAGATAGATAGATAGAGTAGTAGGTATATAATGTAAATCTTAGTTACGAGTACAGGCACGGCATGATACGGATCTAGCACTGGAAGTCTTGTCCAAATAAGCTAACTAAGTCGAGATTACTTGAAACAAATAGACGTTTAGAATTGTTTATGATATTTTGACGTTTCGAACAGATAATTGAATTGTATTTTTTTGTGTAGATTTCTTACGTAACCCCTGCACTAGGTATAACCTGTATCGCTGGGGCAGTTTACAAACATGTAATTCACGAACACAAATGACACCCAGACTCCGAGCAGGTGCCTCTGGTTTAGACAAAGACACTTGCCCGACCCCGGAATCGAACCAGGGACCCGTTGATCCAAAGGCAGCACATCTAACCATTTAAAACCTTCACTCAAACCCTCAGTGACGCAACACAATAACTTCCGGGAATACAACAGATATTTTCTGCCACACTGAACGCTTTCTAAAGATGTATGGTATTACGCTACATGTGATAGATACAACGTTTTCCGGGCCGCAAAAGGCCGTCATTTTTCATTAAAATAAATGGTTTCCCTTATCTAAACATTTCCCAAAAACTTTTTCTTCCCACAAACGCGGGACGCGGGACAGCATTTTCAATAAAGTAGGTAATTACTTACAAGTATGTACCTACAAAAATGTCCTTCTCACTAAAGCTTTCTCACTTTATTTAGGAGTAAAGGTCTAATTTTCAAATTGTTTTCTTCGCTCGCTTCACTTTGACTTTTGGGAGTAGCTAACCGTTATTTCAACTTTGCTAGACATAAGAGAGTCATTTGCGAGAACTTGCATGAAAAGTTATTAACGAAACATTGTGTATAGATTGTGCGTATTCTAGGGAATAACGTATGAATTCGTGATTTCGTGATAGAATCAGAAATTAGGAAATCTGTAGAAGAACCAAAGCGACATCGCTAAAAAGATTGCACAGTTGAAGTGGTAATGGGCAGGCCACTTAGCCTGAAGAATAGATGGCCGATGTCGCATAAAAATCTTCGAGTGCCGTCCACGTATGGGAAATGGGTCCACGTCCCGACTAGGTGGACGGATGGTGCGTTGTGGAGATCTATGGAGGAGGCCTATGTTCAACAGTGGACTTCTGTGGCTCATAAAACTCTGGAACGCGCTGCCTCTTGACATTAGGAAATCCCAAACTAAACTCTCTTTCAAGCGTCAATTGAGACACCAATTTTTACAACCACAGCTTCAAATTTAAAAATCGATTGACTCCTTTCTGATGTACTTTACATGTCATCATCAGGATATTTTATTGTATAATTTTTATATATATATATATATATATATTTATATTTAAGTATCGTATTAGTATATAATATTTTATAAAGTATTTATGTAAGCAAATTTTAGCAGGAGTGGGTGGCGGGGAGCAATCGGACGATGCGCGCCACCGCAATGGGCAAGGCAGTCTGCGCCTAGCAACCGTAATGCAATCATTGATACCTATTGTTTTCGCGCCCTAAAATGTTATTTTCGTCATAGGTTGTGAATCTACCCATTGTGTTATTTTAAGTTGTGTTTTTCCGTATTATAGTCTTATTAGTTCAGTTCGTCTTTTTCTACCTATATCCACTTCAGTCATAATCAACCCCGCACCTTCTGTACAATTTCTGGTCCTACGAGTTCGGATGAAGTGATTTGGTAGTCATTATGAGTGACAGTAATCGGAAACCAAAGACACGTAGTGCAACGAGAGCTGAGACGAAAGAGGCCGAAGTATGCGCAGATTCAGGTATAAATACTCCGTCGTGCTCCGGATTACAGTCGACGACGCCTCAACAACTCGCTGATGCCCCCGCGGTAGGTGGTCTTAGTAACCACGGAGAGAAACTACTGCCGTTAGAGATGGGTACGCCGGTTTTAGAGCGCACCGTGAGAGCGCGGAGCAATGCCAGCCACACGTCGAGACTTAGCCAAGCCGGGCGCGAAGCGCTACGGATGCGCGCTGAATATGAGGCGGAGCTCGAGGTGGCTAAGCTCAAGGAGAGCCTCATAAAGAAGAAGCTTGCACTCGAGATGGCAGAGTTGGCAGCACAGGAAGAGGAAGAGGACGACGCGCCGGCGAGCGTCGCGAGCGGTGCATCAGCGCGCCTAGCGCGCTGGCTCAGCGACGCGCCTGCCGCCCCCAGCGTGCCCGTCCCAGACCTGCCACACATGCCCGCGGAGCCGCTGCCGCAGCCGAAGAGCCAGGCTCTAACAGATATGGATCGCCTAGCGGAGGCCATCGGCAAGCTAGGACAGGCAAGAGGAGTACCGCGACAGGTGCACGAGATACCGCTATACGACGGTAACGCCGCGGACTGGCTCTGCTTCGAGAAGGCCTACCGGAGTACCACTGAAGTTTACAACTTCAAGCCATTCGAGAACATGGCGCGCCTCAGGATGGCGCTCGTTGGAGAGGCAAAGGCTGCCGTCGCGGACCTGCTGAGAACATCCTCCGACCCTGAGGAGGTCCTAAGGGCGCTCGAGGACGAGTTTGGACACCCTAATCGCCTTCTAGAGTGTGCCATCAAGAAAGTGCGTGGTTTACCTACAGTTACCGAAAATGGACCCGAGATACGTAAATTTACCACAACAGTGCGAAATTGCGTATCCGTGTTAAAAAGTATACGCGCGGACGGATATCTAAATAATCCACAATTAGTAAGCGAATTATTAAACAAATTAACTCCTTATCAACGCGCGCAGTACGGAGAATATGCGCTGCGCTTGGACAATAATAGTGGAGTTGATTTACGAGTATCGCCAAACCTAAACATGTTAGTCGATTTTCTCAGCCAACTCTCACACGCATCGTCGTATTACACACCGATAAGTTTAAGTGCGGAATGTGCGCCAACGCACGGCGCTCTCCGACGCGATAAGAACAAGGCTGTGGTGCCAGTGCGAGCGGGCGGACAGAGACACCGTGTACATACACAGGTTGAGACAGTAACTGCTGTTACTAAGACTGACAATAGTAATATAAATGTGTGTGCTAAGTGTAACGGGGACCATAAGTTAAGTGAGTGTAGTCAGTTCAAAAGTCTTCCTATTGATGAACGTTGGGACTTGATCAAACAAAATAGACTGTGTTTCAAGTGCATTTTGAAGACTCATTCGAGTAGGTTCTGCCGCGCTAAACGTTGTAGTAAGTGTAATTGGTCACACCATGAACTACTGCATAAGGAGACACAGAACACTTCGCCGCCCGCGCCCGCGGTGAGACCACCGCCTAACATGACGCCGCCGCCGGCTACGACGCCCGCGTCGGCGTCGGCACCTGTGAAATATGACACTGTGACAAACATTGGAGGGTGCCGTGCGCGTGCTTTGTTAAAAGTGATTCCTGTGACTTTAGTGACAAACTCTGGTGTCGAACGACCTTTGTACGCACTCTTAGACGATGGCGCGTCCGTATCGATTTTAGACGATAAACTCGCGAGTGATGTCGATGGTCCCGTAGAGCCACTTAAGTTAAAGACTGCGGGCGGACATTTTGTAACTGATAACACCTCGCGAAGTGTTAAAATCGTAGTGCGCGGACTGAACGGAGTGTGTCATGATATTTCAGTGCGTACTTTGCGTAATTTTGACTTACCGCCACAAGCGTTACCGGCGCAAGTGCTTGAGGACAACGCACACCTGCGGGACCTGGATTGCAGCGGAATGAGGGAGGCGAAACCCATGCTGTTGTTGGGGCAGGACAACTGGGAGCTCATCGTCGGCAGGGAGATTCGACAAGGTAAATCCGGTCGTCCGGTTGCTTCTCTTACTCGGTTAGGCTGGGTCATCCATGGCCCGCTAGGGGGGTTGGTGGTAGTGATGTTGATTCCGCCAACTGCATGTCCGCTCCGCTTGAAGATTTACACGCGTTAGTGAAGGGTCAATTCGAATTAGAAGCGATAGGTATTTCACATGTTTTGCGTAAGAACTCTAATTCGGAACGCGCTTTAGAAATATTAGATAAGACATGTCGCCGCGTGTCGAATAACCCCCAGCAGTGGGAAGTAGGCTTGTTGTGGGCACGTGATAACGTTGAGATGCCTGACAATTACGATTCCGCGTTCAGACGTCTAGCCGGGATCGAACGAAAAATGGATCGGGACCCTAGTTTTGCGGACGCTTACACAAAACAGGTAGACCGGTTGCTAGACGCAGGATACGCGCGCGAAGTCACCGCCGGTATTAAAGTGAGCCCAGTTTGGTATCTTCCACATTTTGGGGTGTTAAATTCCAACAAGCCCGGAAAATTACGCCTTGTGTATGATGCTGCTGCCACTTGTCAGGGGGTATCGTTAAACAGTAACCTACTTAGCGGGCCCGATTTAATGAATTCTTTGTTGGGTACTCTAATTAAATTTAGATTCGGGCGTATAGCTTTCACCGCCGACATTGCGGACATGTTCATGCGCGTCAAAATCCGTGAGGCCGACCAAGGGGCACAGTTATTTTTGTGGCGGGGTCAAGACAGAGACAAGGATCCCTCAATTTACGTCATGAATTCGATGATCTTTGGCGCCGCCTCCTCTCCCACTTCGGCCATTTATGTCCTGAACAAAAATGCAAAAGAGTTCAAGGACACGCATCCCGCGGCGGTGGAAGCTATAAAAACCAAACACTATGTAGATGACTATTTGGATAGTGTGGACTCTGTGCATACAGCGGAACAGCTGATCGCTGACGTCACCCATGTTCACCGAGCCGGTGGTTTTGATATCAGGGGGTGGGTGACGAATTCACCCGAATTGAGTGCAAAGCTACCAGCTGTTGTGCCGGGCAGCATCAAATTGGATAAGTCTGAGAGCGAGCGCACACTAGGAATGATATAGTGTCCATCAAGTGACTGCATGAAGTATGACTTGTCATTTAAGCGGTTACCGTCTGAAATAGTTGATGGCCAAATAAAACCCACTAAGCGCGAGTTCCTCAGATTTATAATGAGTATCTTCGACCCACTTGGCCTAGTTTACCCATGTATTATACAATCACGAGTCCTTATGCAACGTGTTTGGCAGTCGGGAATAGCATGGGACGAGTGCATCAAGGACTCAGAAGCCTCTACCTGGTTTCAGTGGTTGAATAAATTAAAAACTCTATCAAGCATAACTGTACCCCGGTGGTACGGCCTGCAACGGACAGCGAACATAGATCTGCATGTTTTTGGAGACGCCAGCGAAAAGGCGTATGCTGCCGTTGCATTTTTAGTAGGCATTGATAGTGACGGGAATAGGGTATGTAGCATGGTGGCCGGTAAGGCACGCGTAGCGCCCGTGAAGGTAGTCTCGATTCCGCGTCTCGAGTTACAAGCGGCAGTATTGGCATGCAGGTTGGCAATGACAATAAAATCTGAGGTGGACTTTGCTATCACCAACCTTTATCACTGGACTGATTCAAAAACAGTCCTTAACTGGATCAACTCAGACGCAAGGGACTATCAAAAATACGTCTCACATAGATTGGCTGAGATCGATAATTTGAGCGGGAGAAGTAGCTGGCACTGGGTGCCTTCCGAGTCCAACCCTGCCGACGAGGCGACCAGGATGGACTGGCCTGATAATAAAAACATGTGGCTTTCGGGTCCCCCCTTTCTTTGTAATCCACAGGTGCCGTGGCCGAGCTGGACCCGAGAGGCGATTCCCGCGAACGACCCGGAGCGTTTGGAGAGAGTGCTGGTGGCGGCTGAAGATAACCAGCCTCTTATCAACGTGACGCGCTACTCCACGTGGACACGAGCCGTTCACGTTACTGCGCGCGTACTCATTTTCATAAGCGCGTGCAAATCCAAACAGAAGATGGGGGTAAGCAAGCTTACAGCGGAGAAGTTGCAGGAGGCCGAGCGCCTTCTACTAAGGCAGTCTCAGGCGCGCTCCTTTCCTGAAGAGCTGACCGCGCTGCAAGCTGGTCGCTCACTGCCTAAGTCGAGCCGCCTGATGAAACTCGACCCCATGCTCTACGATGACGAGTTGCTCCGTGTCAGGGGACGCCTTGGCGCATCTACCTAGTTGTCTTTCGATGAAAGACACCCCGTGATTCTCGATGGTAGTTGTCACATCACACGACTTCTAGTGCAGCACTACCATGCCCGTGCGCTGCACGCCAACCATGAAACAGTCGTCAACAACGTACGCGAGAGGTTCTGGGTGACCTCCATTCGGCCGACTGTGAAGGCGGTCGTTTCGCGCTGCCAGTACTGCCGCGTACAACGCGCGCGGCCCAATCCACCGAAGATGGGTGATTTGCCGCTTGTCAGACTTACTACGACGCGGCGAGCGTTTGTCAACTGCGGGATCGATTATTTCGGTCCCATGCAGGTCACCATTGGACGGCGCCGGGAGAAACGTTGGGGCGTGTTGTTTACGTGTCTCGCGACACGCGCCGTGCATCTTGAGTTGGCTGCATCGCTCAGCAGCGACTCTGCGATACTTGCTTTGCGTCGCTTAATAGCGCGCCGCGGGCAACCTGCGACGATTTTGAGTGACTGCGGCACCAACTTCGTTGGGGCGAATAAGGAGCTACGTGCCGCGCTGCGAGGCCTGAACGCTCAACGACTTCAAGGTGAGGCCTTAACTAAGGGCATCGACTGGCGCTTCAACCCGCCTGCAGCGCCACACATGGGCGGTGTTTGGGAGCGGCTTGTTCGCTCCGTGAAGAATGCTCTCCATATCACGCTCAAGGAGCAAGCACCGTCCGAAGAAGTGCTGCACACCGTTCTTTTGGAAGCGGAGCTGGTTGTGAACAGCCTCCCGCTCTCGTACGTCACATCCGATCCCGAAGAACCAGTCGTTCTTACACCAAATCATCTGCTGCTTGGCACAGCGGCAGGTGATACACGCTTGACGACCTACGATCCCTCGGATGTCGACGCTCGCCGCCAGTGGAAGAAGGCGAACGGGCTGGCTGAAATGTTCTGGAGACGGTGGACTAGAGAATATCTACCCACCCTTCAGAGACGGCAAAAGTGGGCCACGGCGACGGACTCTGTAAAGGTCGGTGATGTGGTAGTGTTGTGTGACGGAAAACAACCACGTAATATGTGGCCCCGTGGCATAATATCAAAAGTGTTTCCGGGCAATGATGGTCATGTGCGAGTGGTAGATATAAGAACTCCCACTGGGTCGCTGCGTCGTCCCGTTGCTCGGATAGCCGTGCTACCTACTGACGGTACATTTGTCGGTTGAAGCCTCCAACTGGGGGGTGGTAATGTTAATTAGGTAACACGGTTTATTCAATTGTACTAATACTGTTCCTGCGCGACCGCGCGCGCTGTGCCCTGTTGAAGTGGCAAGGCAAGCGCAGGATGCGCGCCACCGCAATGGGCAAGGCAGTCTGCGCCTAGCAACCGTAATGCAATCATTGATATTGTTTTCGCGCCCTAAAATGTTATTTTCGTCATAGGTT